>JAPXFY010000014.1:65233240-65268240 GCA_030674185.1 Monoplex corrugatus
CTCTAAGAAAATGTTATACGCAGTAGCAATTTTAGGCCACATTAGGCGCGTGGATGTTTTTAGCTTGAGGTGCAGACGAAGACAGCCCATTTTCCAGTTTTTACAAGAGATCAGTAGATTTCACCTGATCTGATTTTACGTCGGTTTTTCTTTAATTGCATTTTAGATTTGCAAGGTTAACGGTGAACATAGTTTTTAACTGTTGTCTTTTATCTTAACGGGTTGTCATTTTTTTTACGTGGTGTTAGCCCTGGTATGGCTCTAGTAGTCGGCTGGGCTATAAGCAATATGAACTGAACTGAACAGACGAAGACGGCAGAAGTGTCAACAAGGCTAGACATGCAATCAGCATTCTGTATGGCCTGAGTGGAACACTACGACCCCCTCAAAGCATTTTCCGTTTCAAATTAACGGTTCTGTCTGTCTGGTCAGACAGTGGACGTGCCTGGTTAGGGACTCAATTGGATTTGGAACAATTGTCGAATGTGGCTGAATAGACCGATTCTTGAGCGGCAGTCTTTGGCACAGCTGACGCACACGAAGGCTGATGGTTGTGGCTGGGGTAGGGAGAAGGAGCAGGGGTGTGTGTGTGTGTGAGGACGTCTCAATACGTCCCAGGTTCGATACGTCCCAGGTGCGATATGTTCCAAGTTCGATACATCCCAGAGTCGTTGCTTCCATGGTTCGATGCGCCCCAGGTTCGGTACGTCCAAGGTTCGATACGTCCCAGGGTCGTTGCTTCCATGGTTCGATGCGCCCCAGGTTCGGTACGTCCAAGGTTCGATACGTCCCAGGGTCGTTGCTTCCATGGTTGGATGCGCCCCAGGTTCGGTACGTCCAAGGTTCGATATGTCCCAGGGTCGTTGCTTCCATGGTTCGATGCGCCCCAGGTTCGGTACGTCCAAGCGTCGATATGTCCCAGGGTCGTTGCTTCCCAGATTAGATACGTCCCAGGTTCGACACGTCCCAGGTTTGATACTTCCATGGTTCGATATGTCTGTATAACATGGCTCATCAACAAACAGTTGAGCAAGGGAGATATAGTTTATGTCTCAACTACTTATGATCATAGTTATCTTAACTATCACCATAATTATGTATTTAGTCCTTTAATTATAATTATGTTTATTTACCGCCAACGTGGCTCTGTCAGATCGAGCAGACGTTGGAGGTGATGTCTCGCCACGCTGCATTTTAAACATTTCTCTTCACAACAGCTCATGAATTTTGCAAACAAACAGTTGTTAGCAAAGGATATTTCTGCCCCCTCCCCTCCCCGTCTCTGTCTGTCTGTCTGCCTGCCTGCTCTCTGTCTGTCTGATTGCGCGTCTGTCTCTCCTCTCGCTTTCCCACCCCCATTTTCTCTCTCTCTCTACCTGTCCTTTCACTCTCTCCCTCTGTCTTTCTCCGTTTCTCTTTCTCTCTCACCCTGTCTCTTCCATCCTCTCTCTGTCCCCCTGCTCTCTCTCTCTCCCTCCTCTCTCCCCCTCTCTTTCTACTCCTCTCTCTCTCTCCCCCTCTCTCTCTACTCCTCTCTCTCTCTCCCTCCTCTCTTTGACTACCCCCTCTCTGTCTCCCTCTGTATCTCTCGTTCCCGCTGTCTCCCTCCCCCTCTCCCTATTCCCTGTCTTTCTCTTTCTCTCCGCTCCCTTATCTCTCTTTTCCCAGCTCTTCAAGCTTCAAACAAGGATAAGCCGTTTTAACAGCCTCCCGATCCATACATGAAAATCTTGCTTCTTACCAGAAAATCCAAATTTTGTACTTTTCAAAGTCGGTGTGGCTGTGAAAAGAAAATAAGATCAAAGGGAAATCAAAGTGCGACAAGAAAGAGAACATTGTCACAACAGTGAAAAACAGAACGAAAATAGTTTTTAGATATTTTTGGAAAAAGTGATGTTTACACACCTTTCTCAGAAGTGCTGATTTGAAGCACTTTTTCCTTGGTTCGTGCGACTTTGACCTTACATCCATGACGTCAATACTTGCGTGTTTTCCACTCCTTTGCATGCCACAATCTCTGATCCAAATTTGGTAAAATTCCATGGAAAAAGTTCGATCCCGTCTCTTAGACAGTAACATTCTCTTGTATTCCTTCAAGTCTGTTGTCGCTTTTGACGTGGTGTTAACCCTGATATGGCTCTAGTTGTCGGTTGGGCTATAAGCAATATGAACTGAACAAAAACTTCAAGTCTAACTTGAAAACATACTTCTTTCGTCCAGCAGTGATTAACCCCCCCCCCCCCCCCCCCTGCGTGTATTGGTCATGGAAAGATCACGAAGTGATAAGCAACATTTATAGGACATTTTATGAGGCACACAAATTGGAGCCCCTAGTCACAACAGGAAAGCTAGAGGGAAAAAGAGCACCAGGTAGATTCAGGGAGAAAATATTAGTTTTGAGAGTGGGTGGGGACAAAAAGGGTAGGAGATAGGCTTGCAGCGACAAAAGATAGATTCGTATGGAGGGCCATGATCGCCAACGCCATGCGACAGGGCACATGATGATGATGATGATTGATGATGTTGATGGTTGATGATGATAATGACGATGATGGTATTTTTCAATTTCAATTTCTCAAGATGACGTCTCCACGCTCGGAATGAATTCCATATTCACTAACGTCACAGGTGCCTTGTGATGGAGAAGACCTGAATAATCACGGCACAAGCCTTCAGCCTGCACATAAACCCCAGGAGCTGGCCAGGTCCTGAGGTCCTACATGGATAGGTCCACAACCCTGGGGTCGTAGGGGAGTAAGGTGGCAGAGATCTGAACTTTTTCCATGGACCAGCACCACGAGGGTTGCGTCCATCCGCATCCCCTCGCTTCAATTTCATAGTCATATTTTTTTTAACCAAGACTCCAGAAAGGCAAGAAGGCTAATTGGTCTTCAAGGGTTAGGACCTGGGAAATCAACATATCTCTCCAATGTTTCATACCAAGGCAGCCGGGCAATGCCCTGCTCTTCACGATTTTGAACTGCCAGAAGGCACACGGGTCCGATTTGTTTTTCGTCCCCTTTCGAAGGACTAGACGTTCAGTTCGATTTTCTGGTCAAACCGAGGAGAAAAGTGTTCGCAAAAAATTAACCAGAATGGTCATATGCTGGCAAAACACTACCCAGAATTTATTTAGACTCCATCGACAAATATGCAAAAAAATCGAACCCCCCCCCCCCCCCCCTGTGAATTTAAGCTCTTTGATGGCCGCAGACACTGCACTTGACATAAACTTCTGCGACTTGTCGATGGTCCAGACGTTTTATCACACGTGGTAACATCGTTTCATTCAAGATATGCCGACATGCCGACATGCACCACAGAAGCCAGACAGGCAGGAAAATGGAAACACAGACTGCCAGACATTATAGAGTCTGAATGGCAAATCGATGGAAGATATTCCGTTGATAATACACAAGTCAGTTTGTCTGTGCCATTTGCATGAGTCCTGAAAACTTCCTATTCAAATATGTTTTCACTTTAGACGCAGAAACAACACAGAACTGACATGCCATGACCAGTAGCTTTGGATGTAAAAATTACATAAAATGCTATTCTGTACTATGCTTTGCTATGCTATGCTGAGCTATACCATGCTATGCTGTGCTTTGCTATGCTATTAGCTTTAGACATGATCATACTATTACTATGCTGTGCTATTCTATCTGTATTGTACTATGCAGTGCTATGCTGTATGGGTTATGCTGTACTATACTATACAGGGTGTTTCAAAAAGAATACGCCAAAATCATTACGCAGTTTTTTCAGGTCTATAGCATTGTAGTGGACTGAATCAGTGGTTATTTGATAGAGTAGTTATCAAAGTTTGATTGGGTGTCAGTTTCACCGCTGTCGTTAGTATAACTTCCGGTGCAGCTGAATTGTGGGAAGATCAATCAAAATGGCGACTCCTCAGCAGAAGGCGTTTTGCGTGTTTGAGTTCGCGAAAACAAACGCCATTGTCACGGTGCAACGTGCTTTCAGAACAGAATTCGGCATTGATCCGCCCCATCGTGAGAGCATTCGACGGTGGGTTAGACAGTTTAAAGAGAGTGGGTGTCTGTGCAAAGGAAAGAGTCCTGGAAGACCACGTGTTACAGAGGAGCAAGTGGAGAGGATTCATGATGCATTTGAGAGCAGCCCACGTAAGTCCGTACGTCGAGCAAGTCTTCAGCTTGCCATCCCTCATACCACTGTCTGGCGTGTGTTAAAGAGACGATTACACATGAAACCATACAAACTAAGCCTCGTCCAAGCACTTACTAATGATGACAAGGTGATGCGGAGGACATTCTGAGTCAATGCTGGAGATGGAGGAAGGTGATGAAACTCTCTTTTCACGTTTAGTTTTTAGTGACGAAGCGACTTTCCATTTGAGCGGCACAGTCAATCGTCACAATGTGCGCATTTGGGGAACAGATCACCCACATGAAACTGTTGAGCATGAAAGAGATTCCCCTAAAGTGAACGTCTTCTGTGCTGTGTCTCAAGACAAGGTCTATGGTCCCTTTTTCTTAGAAGGAAACACCGTTACAGGACAAACCTATCTCGAAATGCTCCAAAACTGGCTATTCACTTTACTGCAAGCAGATTCGAATGACTTCATTTTTCAGCAAGATGGAGCACCACCCCATTGGCATCTCGGGGTTAGAGCTTATCTGAATGAAAACGTGCCTCAGCGATGGATTGGGAGGAGAGGTGCTAAAGACCTTGCTCTCTGTGCTTGGCCTGCCAGATCCCCGGACCTCACTGTGTGTGACTTTTTCTTGTGGGGGTATGTTAAAGACCAAGTTTATGTTCCACCACTCCCAGCAAGTATCGATGACTTGAAAGATCGAATAACAGCTGCAATCAACACGGTGGACCGTGACATGCTGAGGCGCGTTTGGGAGGAATTCTCATATCGGCTTGATGTTGTCCGCGCTGCCGGTGGTGGCCACATTGAGCACTTATAAAACATGAAATGAAACTTGAATGTATATACAACACATGTGTTCATGCTAGAGGTTTGTAATTTTTTTCGTTTTTGACACATCACGTGATGATTTTGGCGTATTCTTTTTGAAACACCCTTTGCTATGCTATGCTGAGCTATACCATGCTATGCTGTGCTTTGCTATGCTATACTATGTTATTGGCTTTAGACATGATCATACTATTACTATGCAGTGCTGTGCTATCTGTACTGTACTATGCAGTGCTATGCTGTATGTGTTATGCTGTACTATACTATACTGTACTATACTATACTGTACTGCACTATACTGTACTGTACTATACTATACTGTACTATACTGTACTCTACTGTACTGTACTGTATTGTACTGTACTATGCGGTGTGGTACCGTATCCTAGCATAGCATAGCATACCAGACTAAACCAGGCCAGACCAGACCAGGCTAGGCCAGACCAGACCAGACCAGACCAGATTAGACCAGACCAGACCATCAGCTTTAGATGTGACAATCATACTATTATTGTGCTATACTACGCTATACTATGGTATGCTATGCTATGCTATGCTGTGCTGTACTGTACTGTACTATGATAACCCCGTGGTGATGCTGGGGGCTCTTTCAATATGAATAGTATCCCCACCTTCTGGAAATTCTGTGCTGGACATTTCCTCTTTTCTGTCTTTCTCTTTGTTTCTTTCTTCCTCATTTGCTTTCTCTCCTTTCTTTCTATCATTTTCTGCCTTGCTGGTCCATTCACCTGTATGTGTTCGATAGTCTTGCATACTTTTAGGATTGATAATTGGGTACACGTATTAAGTGCATATTTGGCTCTAGGGAAATGAGATATGCGAAAGCCATTTTAAGTAATTTAGGCTTGTTTTTATGTATGTTTTAGTGTCCTAAATTACGTATAAAATGTGTATTCGGGTATTCTTTCAAATCCCCTGTGCGATAAATTGGACGGAATAGTCAACAGCATGGGCATATCCTCAGATTATGCGCGTGGATACATTAATATGTATACTAAATTTTTTTCCCTTTTTTTTTTCCTCTTGAAGTTTTGTATGTTTTGAAACGGTTATAGCCCTGATATGGCTTTGCGCAGTCGGCTGGGCTTTAAGCAACAATAAGAATAACAAATAACAAGTATGTTTTAGTGCCCTTATTTATGTTTAAACTTGTAATTGTTTTTTTTTAATCCCCTGTGTGATAAATTGTACGGAATGGTTGACGCCAGTCGCATATCCTTGGAGTATGTGTGCGAATGCGTTAACATGTATTCTTAATTTTCTTTTCCTTGTTCTGTCTTGTTGAAGAATTTTGTACGTTTTGAAACGGTTATAGCCCTGATATGGCTCTACGCAGCCGGCTGGGCTTTAAACGGAAATAACTAACAATGTGTACTTGATAAACTTTTACGTTTTTTCCCTTCTTGAAGCATTGTGCATGTTTTGAAACCTTTATAGCCCTGATATGGCTCTACGCAGCCGACTGGGCTGTTAACAGAAATAACAATAAAAATATATACAAAATTAGTAAACTTTTCCAATTTTTCTTTGTTTAAATATTGTGCATGTTTTGAAACCTTTATAGCCCTGATATGGCTGTACGCAGTCAGTTGGGCTTTAAACAGAAACAACTTACAGTAAGAGTGGCAATCTCTGCGGGCTTTAAACAGGAACAACTTACAGTAAGAGTGGCAATCTCTGCGGGCTTTAAACAGGAACAACTAACAGTAAGAGTGGCAATCTCTGCGGGCTTTAAACAGAAACAACTTACAGTAAGAGTGGCAATCTCTGCGGGCTTTAAACAGAAACAACTTACAGTAAGAGTGGCAATCTCTGCGGGCTTTAAACAGGAACAACTTACAGTAAGAGTGGCAATCTCTGCGGGCTTTAAACAGGAACAACTTACAGTAACAGTGGCAATCTCTGCGGGCTTTAAACAGGAACAACTTACAGTAAGAGTGGCAATCTCTGCGGGCTTTAAACAGGAACAACTAACAGTAACAGTGGCGGGCTTTAAACAGGAACAACTTACAGTAAGAGTGGCAATCTCTGCGGGCTTTAAACAGGAACAACTTACAGTAACAGTGGCAATCTCTGCGGGCTTTAAACAGGAACAACTTACAGTAAGAGTGGCGGGCTTTAAACAGGAACAACTAACAGTAACAGTGGCGGGCTTTAAACAGGAACAACTTACAGTAAGAGTGGCAATCTCTGCGGGCTTTAAACAGGAACAACTTACAGTAACAGTGGCAATCTCTGCGGGCTTTAAACAGGAACAACTTACAGTAAGAGTGGCAATCTCTGCGGGCTTTAAACAGGAACAACTAACACTAACAGTGGCAATCTCTGCGGGCTTTAAACAGAAACAACTAACAGTAACAGTGGCAATCTCTGCGGGCTTTAAACAGGAACAACTTACAGTAACAGTGGCGGGCTTTAAACAGGAACAACTAACAGTAAGAGTGGCAATCTCTGCGGGCTTTAAACAGGAACAACTAACAGTAACAGTGGCAATCTCTGCGGGCTTTAAACAGGAACAACTAACAGTAACAGTGGCAATCTCTGCGGGCTTTAAACAGGAACAACTAACAGTAACAGTGGCAATCTCTGCGGGCTTTAAACAGGAACAACTAACAGTAAGAGTGGCAATCTCTGCGGGCTTTAAACAGGAACAACTAACACTAACAGTGGCAATCTCTGCGGGCTTTAAACAGGAACAACTAACAGTAACAGTGGCATTCTCTGCGGGCTTTAAACAGGAACAACTAACAGTAAGAGTGGCAATCTCTGCGGGCTTTAAACAGGAACAACTAACAGTAAGAGTGGCAATCTCTGCGGGCTTTAACAGAAACAACTAACAGTAAGAGTGGCAATCTCTGCGGGCTTTAAACAGGAACAACTAACAGTAACAGTGGCAATCTCTGCGGGCTTTAAACAGGAACAACTTACAGTAACAGTGGCAATCTCTGCGGGCTTTAAACAGGAACAACTAACAGTAAGAGTGGCAATCTCTGCGGGCTTTAAACAGGAACAACTTACAGTAAGAGTGGCAATCTCTGCGGGCTTTAAACAGGAACAACTAACAGTAACAGTGGCAATCTCTGCGGGCTTTAAACAGGAACAACTTACAGTAACAGTGGCAATCTCTGCGGGCTTTAAACAGGAACAACTAACACTAACAGTGGCAATCTCTGCGGGCTTTAAACAGGAACAACTAACAGTAAGAGTGGCAATCTCTGCGGGCTTTAAACAGGAACAACTAACACTAACAGTGGCAATCTCTGCGGGCTTTAAACAGGAACAACTAACAGTAACAGTGGCAATCTCTGCGGGCTTTAAACAGGAACAACTAACAGTAAACAGTGGCAATCTCTGCGGGCTTTAAACAGAAACAACTAACAGTAACAGTGGCAATCTCTGCGGGCTTTAAACAGGAACAACTAACAGTAAGAGTGGCAATCTCTGCGGGCTTTAAACAGGAACAACTAACAGTAACAGTGGCAATCTCTGCGGGCTTTAAACAGGAACAACTAACAGTAACAGTGGCAATCTCTGCGGGCTTTAAACAGGAACAACTAACAGTAAGAGTGGCATTCTCTGCGGGCTTTAAACAGGAACAACTAACAGTAAGAGTGGCAATCTCTGCGGGCTTTAAACAGGAACAACTAACAGTAACAGTGGCAATCTCTGCGGGCTTTAAACAGGAACAACTAACAGTAACAGTGGCAATCTCTGCCACTGTCCCCATCATCATATCTCCATCGTTTCGGAGCTTAAGCCACAGCCGGTGATTGCGTGTCAAGTGGTTCCGGTTTGCTTGTGTTCCAGAACAACACAGGAAATTTGCTTAGTTGGGGTGGGGGTGGGAGAGGGGCGCGTGCAATTTTCTTTCCACTCTCATCTCTCACTTCCTGACGTTCATAGTTCCACTGGTGCAGTCACTGCTGTGTTGGAAGAACTCAGCTGGCGCAGCTGGGGGGTGGGGTGGGGAGGGTAATTGCTGGTTTCCCAGAGTATGATATACAGTACTTTCTACTACTACTACTACTGCTACTAGTAATGATAAATGTTGACAATGAATATGATGATGAAAATGTTAACAATAATGATAACGATGATGATGATATAAGTAGTAGTAATAGTAATAATGATAATAATAATAATAATTACAATAATGATATGATATAACGATAATAATAATATAAAATAGAATCGTGATAATACATTTATAGCAATAACAAGAATTAAGGGAATGATAAGTATAATGATGCTTAGATTAAAAATGATTATAATGACAATACTAGTACTATTACTACTATTACTAATCACTATCATCGTCATGATGATGATGATAACAATAATAATAATAATCATAATAGTGATGGTGATGATAGTAATGATCACGATGATGATGATAATATAACAATGAAGAAGAAGAAGAATTGCGAAGAAGAATTGCGAAGAAGAAGAATTGCGAAGAATTGCGAAGAAGAATTGCGAAGAAGAAGAATTGCGAAGAAGAATTGCGAAGAATTGCGAAGAAGAAGAATTGCGAAGAAGAATTGCGAAGAAGAAGAATTGCGAAGAAGAAGAAGAAGAATTGCGAAGAAAAAGAAGATGAATTGCAGAATTGCGAAGAAGAAGAATTGCGAAGAAGAAGAATTGCGAAGAAGAATTGCGAAGAAGAAGAATTGCGAAGAAGAAGAATTGCGAAGAAGAAAAAGAAGAATTGCGAAGAATTGCGAAGAAGAAGAATTGCGAAGAATTGCGAAGAAGAAGAATTGCGAAGAATTGCGAAGAAGAAGAATTGCGAAGAATTGCGAAGAAGAAGAATTGCGAAGAAGAAGAATTGCGAAGAAGAAGAAGAAGAATTGCAAAGAAGAAGAAGAAGAATTGCAGAATTGCGAAGAAGAAGAAGAAGAATTGCAAAGAAGAAGAAGAAGAATTGCAGAATTGCGAAGAAGAAGAAGAAGAATTGCAAAGAAGAAGAAGAAGAATTGCAGAATTGCGAAGAAGAAGAAGAAGAATTGCGAAGAAGAAGAAGAATTGCGAAGAAGAAGAAGAAGAATTGCGAAGAAGAAGAAGAATTGCGAAGAAGAAGAAGAAGAATTGCGAAGAAGAAGAAGAAGAATTGCGAAGAAGAAGAAGAATTGCGAAGAAGAAGAAGAAGAAGAAGAAGAAGATGATGAAGATGATGAAGATGATGAAGAAGATGATGAAGAAGATGATGAAGAAGATGATGATGAAGAAGAAGAAGAAGATGATGAAGATGATTAATTTGGTTATGGGAAGACCGAAAATGAACAGGCGCCAGACTGTTATCAGAGATCTACATCTGGTTGACAGAATTAGAACACGTATTTGATATAACCAGACAAGACAGGCGCAACTATTGGGCCAACCTGCCTTTGTCAAGCGTAAAAATTAAATATAAAGATCACAAACGAACAAACAACAAATGCAAAAACAATTTAGTCCTTTTCTCCCATTGGACGAAGCAGCAGGGGAAGTTTCAATCTTTTTCTCCAAATTTTTGTATTTAGTGTTAGTTCGTTCGTGATTTTACAAATACACTTGTCAAAGGCCAGTTTGCCGTAAATTTTCGCCTGTCTTGTCTGGTAGTATTAATACGCGTTCTGTTTCGGTTTTCGTGTTTTTCTGGTTCCTGTTTGCTTGAAAGCGGGTAGTCGCCCTTGTTTTGGTTGACAGACGTAGGAACGATGCCCGTAAACTCTTTGCTGACCAAGTCCAGTGGAGCGTTCTTGCTATCTTGTAATAATAATAATGATAATGATATTACTAATGATAAAAATAATTGATGGTGACGATAATAGTGATAATAATTGATGATGATGATGATGATGACGATGATGATAGTGTTTAATAGTTCAACGAATGGCATGTTACATGAAAAACTGAATAATAACAATAATAATAATAATAATAATAATAATAATAATAATAATAATAATAATAATCATGTTAAAGATTCAGCCAACGAAATGAAAAGTTGAACAACACCAGATTTGATCTTTTTTTTCACAAAGCCTTAATTAAGACAAATTATTTTAATACATTATCGAAATATTCGGCCAGCGCAGTAATGATGAAGACTTTTCCTGCCTCAAGAGACTTGAATTATGCTGAGAAAAAACACTGCGGTCTCTTGTTTCCCCCTCAGACATTGACAGAAGAGATGAACAATTCTTCAAAGACAGCTCATGGCTTTCATTTCTCCAGGCACAATAACTGTTTATTGTCATTTTTTTCCTGTTGTTTTCTGTCTTCCTCAGGCCTTGTTTCATCCTGCCTTTTTCATGTCTGCTATTTGAGCAGGTTTTTTTTAAAAATTATTTTTTAGAGAGAAGTTAATAGAATTTAAAGATTTTGAGAGGAAACGGGTAAACATAATCAGCATCCGTTTCCTAACTCGCCATGTTTCACCCAAACGAGGGAGAAAAATACACGTAAACAAATATAAAAATCACCACCACCACCACCACCACCACCAAGAACAACAACAACAACAAGAAACAAAATAGCAGCAACAACCGGCAAGGATGGAATATTTGATTTTGTCACATGTCAACACCTCCCGTCGTCTTTTTAATTTCTTCTTCTCTTTATTATTGGCCATATTTATGTTGCTGTTATTATTCTTTTTCCTCTTCTGCCTCCTCCTCTTTGTCTTCTTTGTCCTCGTCTCCTTTTTTTGTTCTTCTATTTCTCCTCCTCCTCCTCCTCCTATGTCTTCTTCTTCATTCTCTTCTTCTTGTAAATTATATTCCAAGCCTTTGAGCATCATATGCGATGGTGAACACAACAAACAGCAGTAAATTCCAAACATTTTCAAACAGGTTTAATGTTAGTGTCATCATCAGTAAGTTTTGAGCATGTGCCTTGCGTATGAATGACTCGCTGTAATGACTACTTTCAGTGTCAGTTACTAAACGTATCGCTTCGTTGACTACTTTCACTTTCAGGTCATTTTTGGTTTTTAAACAGATCACTTCATTGACTACTTTCAGTGTTAATTTCAGTTTTTAAGCATATCACTTTCATTTTCATTTTCAGTTTGTTTTTAAATCCATATCGCGTCATTGACTACTTTCGCTTTCAGTGTCAGTTTCAGTTTTTTAAAATATATAGCACGTCATTAACTGCTTTCAGTTTGTTTCCAAACAAATTGCTTCACTATTTTCAGTTTCTGTGTCACAGTCAGCTTGTAAACGTATTGCTTCATTGACTATTTTCAGTTTCAGGTTCAGTTTCTAAACAAATAGTGTCATTGACTTTCCCCCGTGGGGATGACGGGGGCTCTTTCAGTATAAACAGTATCCCACCCCCCCCCCCTCACCCCTTCTGGAAATTCTGTGCTATAAATTTCCTCTTTTCTGTCACTCTCTTTATTTCTGCCTTGTTGCTTTGCTTTCTGTCATTTCTACCTAGATCTATCATTTTCTGCCTTAATGGTCCATTCACCTGTATGTGTTCGATAAAGTGTTGTGTACGTTTTCTTAGGATTGATAACTGGGTACATGTATTAAGTGCATTTTCGGCTCTAGGGAGGTGAGGTATGCGTAAGCAATTTTAGGTAAGTTATGCCTGTTTTTAGATATGTTTTGGTGTCCTTATGTATGCTTATATTTGTATTCAGGTATGTTTTTTAAATCCCCCCTGTGCGGTAAATTGGATGGAGTGGTCAACGCCAGGGGCATGTCCTTAGATTATGTACGCGAATGCATTGATATGTGTATTTTGTTTCCTGTTGAAGTTTTGTGTAGCCCTGATATGGCTCTGCGCATTCGTCTGGGCTTTAAACAGCAATAACAACAATAACAGCGTTATTGACTACTTTTTATCAGTTTCACTGTCACAGTCGGTTTCTAAACATGTTGCTTCATTGACTACTTTCGGTTTCAGTGCCAGTTTCCTTTTCCTGTATTTCAAGATAAAGTCTCCACATTCAGGATGAAATTCATACGCACTAATGCCACAGATGCCTTGTGATTGAAAAGATTCAAACTGTTCGTGGCATGAGCCATAAGTCTTGGCATAAATCCTGTGTGTTGTACGTGTGTGTTGTACGTGTGTGTGTGTGGCATAAATCCTGTGTGTTGTACGTGTGTGTTGTACGTGTGTGTGTGTGTGTGTGTGTGTGTGTGTGTGTGTGTGTGTGTGTGTGTGTGTAAAATATATATGTATATAATGTATATATATATGTGTGTGTGTGTGTGTTTGTGTGTGTATATATATATATTTAAAATAATATATATACACAATGCATCATATGTATGTATGTATGTATGTATGTATGTATGTATGTTTTATCAATTAGTTTCATGCGTATATAGTACTTACAGTGATAATGATTCAAACTATAACATGCGTTTAAAAACTTTACAGACTAGCTTAATGTATACAGTTCTTATGATAACGACTTTAACTGTCAACATTGCGTTCTGATGTCTTCAGTTTTGACAGTTCATTCATCTATGTCATATGTTGTCTTTATGTATTTATTTATTAATCTCAAGGACACATGAACTGCATATTGAAAGATTCAAAAAGGGGAAACTAGATTAGTCTGTCTAGAGCAGCAGATATGATTATCTAACCTCGAAGGAAGAAACAAACCAGCAAATAAACATGACAGTATTGTAATGTAAATTATATTTTTCTTAAAATTTTTTATGCTATTTGTAACGCATAAAGTTACGGTAAAGCTGACTTGGAAATGCTTTCAAGGTCACACTGCCCTTACATCTCTCTCTCTCTCTCTCTCTCTCTCTCGCTCTCTGTCTTTCTCTCCCCCCCCCCCCCTCCCGTCTATGTCTGTCTCATTCTCTCCTTTCTGTAGTCTTTGCCTCTCTGTTCTCACTCTTTCTGTCTCTGTCAGTCTCTCTCCATCTCTATGTTCTCGCTGTCTCTCTGTCTGTCTCTCTTTGTCTTTCTCCCTTCCTCTGTCTCTGTGTCTCTCTCTCTTTCTTTCTCTGTGTCATAGAATAGCCTGCAGAATACTGCCGGAGAATACTCACACTCTGATGCTTTTGAACAATGACATTGTCACATTATTCTGGTTCTTACCGCTTGAAATATGAATGAAACCTGCACATTTTGCCCCCGAGGCATGACAGAATGAAAGGGAGGAAAACCAGCTGGACATAAAGCGTGTCTTCGTCAAACGCATTGAAATATATCGCCACTGGAAGCTCAAGCACCATTGCTTCTAAAAGAAGACGCCCATAAGAGAACTAACGGTTGGTCTCCTGGGACTTGAACTAGTGGTAGCGCTTTTTGTCCCACCGTGGGATGCTAGGGACTCTTTCAGTATAAATAGTATCCCCACCTTCTGGAAATTCTGCAGACCCCAGTAGCTCAGTTGGTTGAGCGTCGGATTCAAATGTTAATGGTTATGGGTTCAAATAACGGGGTGCGCTACTTTAAAACTGGCCTTCTCACTGTCTCATCTTAACATCAGTGTTGTTCTGGTGGTGTCAGTATAGGATTAGATAGGTCCCCCTTCCCCCCACTTCCCTGGGATGGTTATCCCCGTCGGCCATATCACCTGAGGTGGGTGCCGACGTAAAAACTGAACCAAATCAATCAATGGATATTCTGTGCCAGAAATTTCCTCTGTTCTGTCAATCTCTTTGTTTCTGGCTTTTTCCTTTGCTTTTTGTCATTTCTTCCTATCATTGTCTTCCGTGCCGGTCAATTCACCCGTATTTGTTCGGTAACGTCTTATGAACTTTCTCTGAGGAGTGAACACATGTATTAAGTTTATTTTTGGACTTAAGGAAATGTAATTTTAGGCCATTTAGGCTCGTTTTAATGTATGTTTTAGCGTCCTTGTTTATGTTGAAATTTGTATTCAGGTATATTTTTTAAATCTTTTGTGTAATAAATTGGCTTGAGTGGTCAACGCCAGGGACACCGCCTTAGATTATGTGCGCGAATGTGTTGATAAGTGTACTTTTCTTTTCCTTTCTTTCCCTGTTGAAGTATTGTGTGTGTTTTGAAATGGTTATATCCCTGATTTGGCTCTGCCCAGTCGACTGGGATCTATATAAGAAATGATAAAAATGGTTTTTTTTTGTGATAGACTGTGAATCTTTGCTCACCTGATCTATTTAGTTGTGGTATTTGCTTTTTTTTTCCCTTTTAGTTTTCAAGCGTATCGATGTTTTTGCGGATGCGTGTGTTAACGTAATGCAACCCCCCCCCCTCCGCCTCCCCCCCCTACACACGCATTGTGCAGGTGGTATGTTGTTGAACTTTCTGCATGCTCCTTTTTCAGTGGGCGTACGTGCTGGGTGTTTTTTTCCTGTTTCTATACGGAATCGTAAGCTGACCTAACTTACGGGTCGTTAACTTTCATGATTGACAATTGATTGTTCTGCATGCGTATACACTGGAAGGGGATTTAGGTACTGACTCGTTGACATGAGAGATCTTTGTCATCAGATTTTCAGATTGCCTGTTGGCAGTGTGCTCTAATTTGTTATTTGATCTCGTTCTGAAGTATTTGCTTGATTTTCAGCTTGAAGCCTCTTCAACCTCAGACTTTATAACTTTTTATTATTTTATTTTATTCTGAAATATTTGTTTGATTTTCAGCTTGGTACCCTTTTTAACCTCTCCCCCCACCCACCCCTTCACTATTTCTTTATGGATATGTTGTTGTTGTCATTAACGTTTTATGTCTAAAAACACTATTGTGAGCACACATTGAATAAACGATTCTTTATTTCCTTTTACCCATTAGGCGGGAGGTACCCACCCCACCACATAGGATCGAACCCCAGAGCTTCCGAATAGCAATCAGACGTATCGCACCCGTTGTATAATGAGCGGGTTGTCCACTGCACAACTCTCAAGTTTCCCCCGTGGGGATGCCAGGGGCTATTTCAGTATAAATAGTATCCCCACCTAATGGAAATTCTGTGCTTAAAGTTCCTCTTTTCTATCACGCTGTCTGCGTTTTTCTGCCCTATTCCTTTGCTGTGTCGTCTCTTCTTATGATTTTCTGCCCTATTCCTTTGCTGTGTCGTCTCTTCTTATGATTTTCTGCCCTATTCCTTTGCTGTGTCGTCTCTTCTTATGATTTTCTGCCCTATTCCTTTGCTGTGTCGTCTCTTATGATTTTCTGCCCTATTCCTTTGCTGTGTCGTCTCTTCTTATGATTTTCTGCCCTATTCCTTTGCTGTGTCGTCTCTTATGATTTTCTGCCCTATTCCTTTGCTGTGTCGTCTCTTATGATTTTCTGCCCTATTCATTTGCTGTGTCGTCTCTTATGATTTTCTGCCCTATTCCTTTGCTGTGTCGTCTCTTATGATTTTCTGCCCTATTCATTTGCTGTGTCGTCTCTTATGATTTTCTGCCCTATTCCTTTGCTGTGTCGTCTCTTATGATTTTCTGCCCTATTCCTTTGCTGTGTCGTCTCTTATGATTTTCTGCCCTATTCCTTTGCTGTGTCGTCTCTTCTTATGATTTTCTGCCCTATTCATTTGCTGTGTCGTCTCTTCTTATGATTTTCTGCCCTATTCATTTGCTGTGTCGTCTCTTATGATTTTCTGCCCTATTCCTTTGCTGTGTCGTCTCTTATGATTTTCTGCCCTATTCCTTTGCTGTGTCGTCTCTTATGATTTTCTGCCCTATTCCTTTGCTTTGTCGTCTCTTATGATTTTCTGCCCTATTCCTTTGCTGTGTCGTCTCTTATGATTTTCTGCCATATTCATTTGCTTTGTCGTCTCTTATGATTTTCTTGCCCTACTGAGCCATTGACCTGTGTGCGTTCATTTAAGTTTTACATACATTCTGTTGAGATTGATAATTGGACAGGTACTAATTGCAATTTTAGTTGTAAGGAAATGTGATGTGCAGAGCAATTTTAGGTAAGTTATGTTGGTTTTTATCCATACATAAATATACGTAATCGAGTTCATGCGTTCGTATCCTGGTTTGCTGATAAGTTGGGCGGAAAGATCAACGTCAGGAGTACAAACTTAGATTATGTCCGCTAATGCATCTTTATGTATACATAATTTTCTTTTCAAACTAGTTTTCTTTCTAGGTCAACGAGGTGTTGCGTGTTTTGAATTGATTATAGTCCTGATGTGGCTCTGCCCATTCGGCAGAGTTTAAACAATACTGATATTTCATGATGAATGTCATCGTCATCATCATGTGCCCTGCCGCGTGGCGTTGGCGATCGTGGCCCTCCATATGAATCTGTTCTTTGTCGCAGCAACTACTTCTCTCACCCTGTCTGTCTTCGTCCACTGTGCAAATCCGTCCAGCAGTTTGTCTCAGGGACTACCTGCTGCTTTTTCTATGATGAATGTACTAATGTAGAAATAAAAGAAATATGAAAATGTCATCATCATCATCATAAGGTGCCTTTCCACATGGCATTGGCGATCATGGCCTTCCATCTGTTTCTGTCTCTTGTTGCCTCAAGCAGTTCTTCCACCCTCTTTGTCTTCAGCCACTCTGCAAGTCCGTCCAATATCTTCTCCCTGGGTCTACCTGGTGCTCTCTTTCCCTCCAGCTTTCCCGTTGTGACCAGGTGCTCCACCTCCCCTTTCCTCATAAAATGGCCTACAAATGTTGCCTGTCTTTTCCTAATCTTCCTTATCAATGATCTTGTGTCTGCCTCCATCAAGACTGTCTCGTTTGTTTTCTTTGCTGTCCATGCAACTCTCGACATTCTTCTGAAAAACCACATCTCGGCTGCCTCAGTCCTCTTGATGCTCAACGATAAAAGGACTACTCAGTCTATTCTTACGAAGTAAACACAATACATGAGGCTCATCTACTGATAACACTAAAAGAAAAGAAGAAAAAAAGAGAGAAACAACTGGCTGCAATTCAGAATATCTTTACACCTCTGGGGGATGTCAGGGACAAGCTGCCTTCATTGCAGAGGATTATTAACCCTTTGACTGCCGTATCCCGCCCACCAACATCCTGCACTGTCAACCGTGCCAGCAAAGCGAAAACCCAACCCTCGTATTCCCTCAACCCGTCCACCAAACTCCTGCAGGAAGCCGGTGGACAGGTGAGTTAGCCAAAGGGCCAAGCTTTTGCAGCTGGCTGACAGGGTGCGGGAGCCAAAGGGTTAAGTGCTAGAGAAGTTAACAGGAACATGGGTGGAGTTTAGCTTCGATGTTGAACAGATAATGTATCTTAGATGATACTGTCCTCTAAATCATCAGTACTAAGGCATCGGATGATAAACTGCCTTGAATCATCATTTATAATTATGCTGTTACTAAGGCATCAGATGATGGACTGCCTCAAATTATCAATCATTATTATACTATCACTATGGCATTAGATGCCAGACGGCCTTAAGTAATCGAAGTTATCTTTAACACTAAGGCATCTCTGGCAACCTGATTGTCTAGGAATACAATTATTATCTTGTGTAGAAGATAATTATTACCGAGTACAGAATATAATTATAAGCTTGTACAGGAATACAATTATTAGCTACCATCTATCACAAAAAATGAAACCACACATCCCTAGGTTTTCATCCCTAGAGCATACAGTACATTCAACCACAGATGTGAAACTTGTTAAAAAAATCTCAAAAATTCACATCACTTCAGTTAAATGACAGAAAAAAAGAAACAAAAAGAAAAACACTGGCTCTATTGAAAATTGTTTCCAACTTTCTGGAAACAAACTTGAAAGACAATGTATTTCTCAAACAAAAAATCAAGTATCAACTTTAGTTCCTTCCCCCCCCCCCCCCCCACCTAAAGAAACTGCCAGCAGTAGGGTAGTTCCTGAAGAAAGTCTAAACATCAATATCAGGTCCTGAGGAACCTTCAACAGCTACAGAACATGTCTCACTGTGAGGCGAATACAATACCGGTTCTCACCCAGCAGTGATACTTCTAAGTTGTGACTTTGCTAAGCGGTGATAGTGCTATAACTGTAACACCAGTAGCACTGCTAAGTTGTGACATTGCTAAGCAGTGACAGTGCTATACCTGTAACACCAGTAACACTGCTAAGTTGTGACTTTTCTAGCAGTGATAGTGCTATACCTGTAACAACAGTAAGACTGCTAAATTGTGACTTTGCTAGAAGTGGTAGTGCTATACCTGTAACACCAGTAACACTGCTAAGTTGTGACATTGCTAGATAACCTACCCTCTATAGTTGGATAAGACCAGTGTGAGCGTTAGATCCTGCTCGGTGGAACACGCCGAGTAACCAATTAATTCATGGATGGCGTGATCATTACGCAAACCTTACTTACCCGTCTAACAATACGGTCTGAGGGCCGTCTAACAATACGGTCTGAGGGGGACCCTGTGATAGTCCCGTGTGGCGTTTGAAGAATGTTACAACAAAACCACGAAAGTGTTCTACGGATTGTAGAAGAGGTCGTTGAATATACATTGAGCATTATCCTGTTCCGTTTAGAGCCTGTCTTTAAAACAATCGTTGCTTTTTGTGTCTGTAGTAGTAAAAAAAAAAAAGACGACAAGAAAGCGTTTAAAAGTCAGTGGTCCTTTGTACCATGTGGCGCTTGAGGGGAATGGTAACAAATCCGCGAAAATGTTCCGGGGATTTTAAAGAGATCATTGAAATTACATCGGGCATTATCCTTTCCTGTTTAGTGCCTGTATCTTAAACGGCTGTTGCGTTTTGTGTCTGTCCCTCCGTGGGGACGCCAGGGGTTCTTTCAGTATAAACAGTATCCCCATCTTCTGGAAATACTGTGCTAGAGTTTCCTCTTTTCTGTCACTCTCTTTGTTTCTCTCTTGCTCCTTTGCTTTCTGTCATTTCTTCCTATCATTTTCTGCCTTGCTTGTCCATTCATCTGTATGTGTTCGATAAAGTCTTACGGACTTTCTGTGAGTACTGATAACTGGGTACATGTATTAAGTGCATTTTTTTTTACTGTAGGGAAATGCGATGTGCGGAGGCAATTTTAAGCAATGTAGGCCTGTTTTTATATACGTTTTAGTGTCTTTAGTTGTGTTTAAATTTGCATATATGTGTGTTTTTTAAATCCACTGTGATAAATTAGTCGGAATAGTCGTTGACATAAACGTCTTATATTATTTGCGCGAATGTATTGATATGTGTACTTAATTTTCTTTTCCTTTTTTGCTCTGTTGAAGTATTGTGTATGTTTTGAAACGGTTATAGCCCTGATAGGGCTCTACGCAGTCGGCTGGGCTTTAAACAGAAATAGCAATAACGGTAATAATTTCGTGTCTTTGATAGTGAAATGGTATGTCAGTAAAGTATTTAAAAATCAGAAACCCATTGTCCTGTGTGGCGTTTGAAGAATGTCACAACAAATCCGTGAAAAAAAAAGTTTAAGTG
Organism: Monoplex corrugatus; assembly: GCA_030674185.1. NCBI lineage: Eukaryota > Metazoa > Mollusca > Gastropoda > Littorinimorpha > Ranellidae > Monoplex > Monoplex corrugatus. The sequence goes on from JAPXFY010000014.1 coordinate 65,253,564, forward strand.
ATTGTAGAAGAGGTCATTGAAATAAATTCTGTTTTACATTGAGCGGTTTTTTCCCCTTAGAGCTATGTCTTTAAACGGCCGTTGCTTCTTGTGTCTGCGATAAATGACCGTTCCTTTCCAACGAAAGGGCAATGCCCAGCTTAACCCCTTGACTCCCGCACCCTATACACCACATGTAAAAATTTAACCCTTCGGCTCCCTCATCCTATCCACCAGTTTGTGTGTATACGCACGCAGAATATCATGTACGCACGTCAAAGTGCAAAAACTTAACCCTTAGACTTCCTCACCCTATCCACCAGCTTCCTGCAGGTAGCTGGTAGATAGGGCGAGGGAGTCAAAGGGTTACGCTTTCGCTTTGCTAGCATGGTTGGCAATGCAATGCAGGATGCCGGTGGCCAGGCTGCGGGGAGTCAAAGGGTGAATTTCATTGACAACACCACCATGAAAATGTTTCTGACGTTGTGGAAGAGATAATTGAAATTACATAGAGCATTGCCCTCATCCTTTCCCTTAGTGGGCCTGTGGCTCAATTTAAGCGGCCATTGATTCGTGCGTAGACCTGTAATAGATGATTGCCTTCACAATGGAAGAGCATTGCCCGGCTTGATCTTCTTAGAGAACAGTGTATCAGTCTGTGTAATCTCCATGACCCGCTTAGAATAAATGAAATGTGCAGCAGCGTTTGTTGTCATGTCTGGGTCATTGGTATTTTTATTCTTAACGTTTAAATCCCCAACCGGCTGCGGAGAGCCATATCTGGGCTATAGGTATATCAAATCGCACACAAGTTCTCGTTGAAAAGAAAAACACCAGGAAACGAAAATTGAGTACAAAAGTATCGGTGCATTCGCAGCTTTAAGCAACAGTGACACTAACATATACTAACGCGCGTGCACGCACGCTCACATACACACACACGCGCGTGCGCACGCGCACGCACATACATACAGACAGACACACACACACACACACACAATGCACGCACGCACGCACCCGCGCGCGCACACACACACATACACACAAACACACACGCAAACAAACACACGGATATACACACACAAACACTCTCTCTCTCTTTCTCACTCTCTCTTACGTTTACACAAGCACACTCACAATCTCTCTCTCTCTCTCTCTCTCTCTCTCTCACACACACACACACACTCGCGCACGCACGCACGCACATCCTCTTACACTAACACGCACACTCACACTTACACCCGCACCGACACACACAGAAAGCACACACAAACGCACGCACACACACACGCACAGACATGTACAAACACACACACACACTACACACACACATACACACACACACACACACACACACACACACACACACACACACACACACACACACACATACACACACACACACAACACCCGTCCGAGGGTTATGAAAAGGGAATACTTTTTAAATTTCAAAAAAAAAAAATATGCATGGCAAAAAAAGACAAAGAACCAAACGAAAGAAGCAGATGGAGAAGAATAAAGAAATGTCAAAGAACGATAAGCAAACATCAGATCAAGTGACTTTCAGAAACTCACATCATCAGATTTCTGTCCCCCTTTCCATCAAAACAGAACCACTACTTCTCAAACTTGAAAAGTTTGAAGGACTTCCCAAGGGAAACGATCTCTCCTAAGCACTCCAAACGGTTGAGAAGCTAAATCAAATTGTCAACAAGGAAATGTTTGGTTTGATCTTTTGAAAACACATTGCTGAAAACGCCATCGGAATTCTGTCATTATGTTATTCAGCCAGTTCAGCTGAGGTAAAAAAAAAAAAAATTCTTCGGCCCCAAAGGGGAAAAGAATTATCCCAGCAAATAGGCCTTTGTTTTTGGCTTGTTAATTGGGCGTAATGGATTATCCTTGTAAGGTTTTTCAACCGTGACAAGTCATGGTTTCGTTTTTGTTTTTTTAAATTTTTTTTTTAGAGAGCATACCTTCTAGGAATCCTTTTCTCGTTTAGGTCTTGTCGTCAGGTCAGCGGTTTTGTTGTTGTTGCTTTTTTTCCTGCTTTTATATTTGTGTTTTTGTTTTGTTTTGTTTCATTTGAAATCAGACATCAGTTCAGGTTTTGGTGTTGGAATTTTTTGGACTCAATTACGTAAAACATGCGTTGCGTTATTTTCTGGATTGTCCTGACTCTTAATGCCGTGATAAACGTGTGTATTTTGTGTTCCTGTTAATCTTCGTTTTTGTTTCTTGTTCTTTCATTCTTATATTTTCTTGTGTGTTTCTTGGTTTGTGTGTCTTTTTTCCCTCGCTCTGTCTCTTTGTCTTTGTCTATATGTCTCTGTCTCTGTCTCTCTCTCTGTCTGTCTCCGTCCCTGTTTGTGTCTGTCTGCCTTTGTGTCTGTGTGTCTGTGTGTCAGTCTCTCTCTCTGCCTTTGTGTCTGTCAGTCTCTCTTTCTCTCTCTCTTTCTCTCTCTCTCTCTTTCTCTTTTCTTTCTTCTCTCTCTCTCTCTCTCTCCTCTCTCTCTCTCTCTCTCTGTGTGTGTGTGTGTGTGTGTTTCAGTCTTGTGTTCCGATTCATGGCATCTCTGTCTTTCTTGCTTTTTCATATGTATATCTCTCTCCTCTTTTCCACATTCGTTTTTCGATTTTACTTTTTGAGGATCATCGCGCTTAGTGTCCTATGTACTCATCTTTCTTCTTATCTTTTTTCGGTCTATATTTTGTATGCCATCTTGACCGCCACAGAGACCGGAACATATTTTACAATGCGATGATGATGATGGCGATGAGGATGATAACCATGATGCTATGGATTTCCATCTAGGATTGAGACTGCGACAGGATTGTACTCTACACTTCCGGTCATGATGTATCCTGGCGTCAACCAGGCCCGAGAGATACAGATACCTGTGGGTATTGGTCAGAAAGATTTGAGCAACGCCCTCAATGACGAAGAGGATGAGACTTGACCGTGTGGTCTCAGTCTTCCCAATGAGCCCATAGCACGCCCAACTCTGGACAGGAGCCGCATGGAGTTGAACATTCATCATCATGTGCCTCGCCGCGTGGCGTTGGCGATCATGGCCCTCCACATGAATCTGTCCTTTGTCGCTACACCTCCCACCCTATCTGTCTTCATCCACCGCGCGAGTCCGTCCAATATTTTCTCCCTGGGTCTAACCTGGTGCTCTTTACATCACCACCGTGATTTTGACCAGAGTGATGAGGATTCGAACCCACAACCTTCCAGTCGGTAGTGCGTTGCCCTGACCGCTACACTACGCGACTGGCGTCTGTTCCACTTTCATTGTGCTCTGCCCACAGCGCTAACCCTTTCATTCCCACACCTTATCCACCAATTGCAAAAACTTAACCTTTTGATTCACTTACCCTATCCACCAGCTTCCTGCAAGGAACTGGTGGATAGGGTGAGGGAATCAAAAGGGTTGAGTTTTTGCTTTGCTGGCATGGTTGGTAATGCAGGATGCTTGTGGACAGGTTGCGGGAGTCAAAGGGGTTAAATCCGTGAGATATTAGTGAGTGGTACGGTATATGATATGACCCGATACGATCAACTCTGCTTTTGATGGAGACGCATGAGCAGAGAGATGCTCAGATCGCGTGTGATCATCGCGTTTGACGTCAACATATCCCTTTTTTCGTAGGACACACAGGCAGGCAGGCAGGCAGGCAGGCAGGCAGGCAGGCAGGCAGGCAGGCAGACAGACAGTCAGACAGACAGACAGACAAGAAATTCGCACATAAACCGCACGCACAGCACGCACGCACGCACGCACGCACGCACACAAACGCACGCGCCCATGCGCGCACACACAGACACAGACAGACAGACACATATTTACTCAGTCTCTCTCTCGCGCGCGCGCACACACACACAATATACACACACATACACACTCACGGACACACACACACACACACACACACACACACACACACACACACACACACACACACACACACACACACACACACACACACACACACACACACACCCCCCGACCATATCAAAGAAATGTAACCGAATTTGTCACCCGATTTATTCTTTTATTTGAGAAAAGATAAATACAATGATGATAACAAAACCAACAGCAAAAAGAACAACAACAACAACAAAACAAAAAGCCATAATTAGGAGCACTATGAAAACTAAACTACTGATTGTAAAAACTATATCATGGATAATGATAACAAAACTGAAAATGAAAGCCAGAGAAAATCGTGAAAACAAACTTTTTATACTTTAGTTTCTATATGAATAATCTTCATCTTTCATGTCCTGAGACGACCCCAGTAAAACATAGACTTGTCTCAACCGCTACACCCAAATCAGTAAGCCGACCATTCATCAGTGTTGAATTACTCGATAACGTGAAACTTTGAAAAATATTTTGGGATCTTGGTTCAGTTTCTGTCATTTCATTTCAAGTGATTGTACGAAAACTCTGGCAGTATCATCCTCACTGACTGGTATGTACTACGATTCCAGTGTCTTCATCAGTCCACCAGGCAATTCACCAAACCCTGACATTTTTTGAAATTAGCAGATACAATATCCAAACGAACAAATCAATCGACAAAGCAAGCGAGCGAGCAATCGAATCAATCAATCAAGCAAGCAAGCAATCAAGCAAGCAATCAAGCAATCAAGCAATAAATCAATCAAATAATCAAGCAATCAATCAAGCAATAAATCAAGCAAGCAAGCAAGCAAGCAAAGCAAGCAAGCAAGCAAACAAAGAACGAACTGAGCGATTGAGCGTACGACCGACCGACCGACCAACCATCCAACCAACCAACCAACCACCCAACTATCCAAATATCCAAATAACCAACCGACCAACCAAACACAGAAGGCACTTTTTGAAATAGCTAAACTAGACTTTTAAAACAGTTGAGCTATTTTTTAAAACTATTTTGTCTTAGTTTTCTGTTGCATATATAATATATTTTGTGTTTGTTTTACCAGTAAACCTAGACAGCTATTTTATTACGCAGCATTTATTTTGATATATATAATAAATATATATAATAGATAGTATATTATTAGCAGCATATATTATGTATATATATATATAATATATATATGTATAAATATATATATATATAAATGTATATTATATAATATATATATGTATAAATATATAAAATATATATATATATATATTATATATATTATGTATATTTATATATGTGTGTGTGTGTGTGTGTGTGTCCTTAGTAGTCTTTGTTTATGAATATTTGTGTTAGTGCTCGTAAGTTTTTCTCATCAAATTTAATAGAAATACACGTTTATTTTTAATGCTGAAATTTTCTCATCAAATTAATCATAGCTAAATTATTTCAATCTAATTATTCAGAAGTCAGATTATCTCAATCGAATTAGAGAACCCCAGATATACTCAAATCACAAAGAGAGAGAGAGAGAGAGAGAGAGAGAGAGAGAGAGAGAGTGTGTGTGTGTGTTGTGTGTGTGTGTGGTGTTGTGTGATCGTTCTTTGATTTAACGTCTTTTCACTATGAGTGATATTAGAGGGGGGGGGGGAGGAAGGAGGATGAGAGTTGGGCGGGTTGGATTGGGGGCAGAGGGGAGACAGAGTAAAAGTCATAAATAGATGGAAGAATAGAAAAATGGAACAAGAACTTAACACTAACAATTGACTTCAGCAATATGAAGTGAAAAATTTGACACTAAAATGCAAACTTCATGTTTGTATGTGTTTGTGTGTGAGTGTATGTGTGTGTTCGTGGTATCGTGTTGTGTGTGCGTGCGTGCATGTGGATGTGGGTGTGTGTATGGTGTGGGTGTGGGTGTGCATGTGCGTGTATAACTTTGTTTCCATAGATTTTTAAAAAAAAATTGTGATGAAACTTCTGTCTCGTATTGTGACAGTAGATGTATCACCATTCTCTTTCAAACCTGAATAAACACTTCGAATTTGAATTGAATTTGAGAACCCATTGGGATCAGTTGGTTTTCAATATGAATAAATAAAAAAAAAACATTCGGTATGAATGCTAATATGGTCTGATTTCATGTTCTGCATAGTATCACTGTGACAGTGGCCGTGTAACAAGATCCAGTGGCCTTTCTGAATCAGTCCCCCAGGGAGCTATCGAGGAGGGAAGACGCAGATAAAGAGAGGAAAAAAATTCCCGAAGGATGACAACATTGCAGATTGAACAGAGAAACCATTTTACATGTACAGAGATGCAGGCTCTTGCATACGACCGACACGGCTGGAGGAGTTTGGTGAAAGGTTTTCTGGTGCGTTGCCTCAAATGGCTCTCTGCGGATTTGAGGGAGGAGGAGAAGAAGAAGAAGGAGAGGAGGAGGAGAGATGAGAATGAAGAGGAGGAGGATGACGAGGAGGAGAAGAAGGAGAAGAAGAAGAAAAGGAGGATGAGGAGGAGAACAAAAAATCGAAGAGGAAGAAGAAGAGGGAAAAAAGGAACAAGAAGGAAAAGAGGTAGAGGAAGAAGAAGAACAAGAGTAGAAAAAAAGAAGAACAAAAAAGGAAGAAGAAGAGGAAGACAAGGAAGAAGAAGAAGAGGAAAAAGAAGAGGAGGAGGAAGAAGAAGAAGAGAAAGAAGAAGAGGAAGGAAAAAAAAAAAGAAGAAAAAATGAGGAGGAGAAGAACAGAAGAAGAAAAAGAGGAGGAAAAAGATAAAGGAGAAGAACACGCAAGATACAGTCATCATCATCATCATCAGGTGCCCTGCCGCATGGCGTTGGCGACCATGGACTTCCAACCATCTCTATCTCTCGTTGCCCCCCAGCATCTCCCCCACCCTCTTCATCCCCAGCCACTCTGCAAGTCCGTCCAGCATTCTCTCCCTGGGTCTATCTGGTGCTCTCTTTCCCTCCAGCTTTCCCGTTGTGACCAGGTGCTCCAAATCCCCCTTCCTCATAAAATGGCCTATAAATGTTGCTTGTCTTTTCCTAATCTTCCTTATGAGTGATCTATTTGTGTCTGCCTCCATCAAGACTGTCTCGTTTGTTTCCTTTGCTGTCCATGGAACTCTCAACATTCTTCTGAGAAACCACATCTCGGCTGCCTCGATCCTGCTCTGGCTTTGCTTGCTGACCAAGGTACAGTACCAGTGTTTTTATGTTGGGTTCCCATCCTATAGGCGTACATCACCCAAACATTTCTACAGAATTTCCAGCTAAGTGAAAATGCCAGATAGGAGCAGAATTTCCGTCTGGAATTTGGCGCGTGCCGACGGTTCAAGAAAACTTAATGAACTACGATATGCAGAGAGTATACAACTACTGCCGCTATTATTACTACTGCTGCTACTACGACTGAATAATTAATAGATAATAATAAATTCGCCTACATAAGGCAAACTGTCCATTTCAAAAGCATACCTGTTGCACTTTACAAGACTAGAGCATTCTTAAACTTTCAGTCAAGTTAACAAACACCGAAAAAGAAAGAAAGAAAAAAAAAAAAACAAGAAAAGAAAAGTACTAGGAACCCATAGCAACATCAATGTTAAAAAATATGGACCCATAGTAAAAAGAAAAGCTGAATGATTTCAATGAATACAAGTATTTAGACACACAAACAATGGACCTAGTGCACATGCGCGCGCGCGCGCGAGCACACACACACACACACACACACACACACACACACACACACACACACACAACACTCTCTCTCTCTCTCTCTCTCTCTTCTTTCTCTTTCTTTCTCTCTCTCTCTCTGTCCCCCCTGTCTCTTTCTGTCTCTGTCAGAGAATGCTTAGCTTTGTACCCTAATCCTGTCAGACTTGTGATCCCTTCCCTGTCTCACCCAGATAAACTCACGCATGTGCTCACATGACGCAACACACAAACACACCACACACACACACACACACACACACACACACACACACACACACACACACACACACACACACACACACACACACACACAAAACAAAGACGAAGCCAAACAAATAAACAAGCACGCAACGCACGTACGCACGCACGCACTCGCACACACAACACACGTACATCAACAACACACGTACATCAACAACACACACACACACACACACACACACACACACACACACACACACACACACAACGCACACGCGCACACACGCACCCGCGAGCATGCACACACACACACACTACACTACACTACACTACACTACACTACACTACACTACACTACACTACACTACACTACACTACACTACACTACACACGACACGACACGATCCTGAGCTAGGGTACACTCAGCCTGGTAGGTATAACAGGAGGGAGTTTGGGTGCCTCCACTATGTATGGCAAGATGGAGTGTTTGTGTCTTATGTCATCTATAACAGGTAGATGAATTGGGGATGTATATGAAGAATTGTTTCTCTACTTAGAAGCCACACACACAACAAGGAAGGAGAGTGACGAGAAGGAATGCACTAACCACACTAGACATGATTCTCATAAGCAGTCCACACATAGATTAATAACTACACGTATTTATTTAATCCATCAACTTCAGCATAAACGTGATTCACCATTCCTACTGTCCTGGGTCCTAATATTCCTAAAATCCTAAGATGCACTACAATTCATCAGAACTTGCATATCACTAGAATGCTGAACACTTTCTTATGTCCTACTCTACTCTTTGCTTTGTGGAAAATCAAACACACTACCTACTTCTATCCCTACCTAACTAAGGTATAAAATGAGACGTGGGATTACATACCTCTAAGATAGGTTGGAAGGTCTCTGGCTGGGTGCAGTCGAATGGGTGAAATCCCTATAGTGATTGACTTTCTGGCTTTTATACAGTACGTTTCTGTTGTTTCTGTCACAAAACCTTCCCATCTGTCTGTCATTGGACATCGAAATTTGAATAGCTAACCTGTCTTTCATTGGACATCGAAATTTGAATAACCAAGCAATCTTTGGCACCTGGCGGCCCTGGACTTTTCGCTTGGATGTTGGTATTTGCTGAAACGTTTTGTGTACTAGATAACCTACCCTCTATAGTTGGATAAGACCAATGTGAGCGTTAGATCCTGCTCGGTGGAAAATGTTGAGTAACCAGTTAATTCATGGATGGCGTGCTCTTCATTATGCAAACCTTACGTACCCGTCTAACAATACGGTCTGAGGGGGGCCCTTTAGAGGTCGGTGGAAAACGCCGAGTAACCAGTTAAATCATGGATGGCGTGATCTTCATTACGTAAACCTTACGTACCCGTGTAACGATACGGTCTGAGGGGGACTAGGTCGGTGGAAAATGTTGAGTAACCAGTCCAATCATGGATGGCGTGATCTTCATTACGCAAACCTTACTTACCCGTCTAACAATACGGTCTGAGGGGGGCCCTGTGATAGAGGACATGTAACCCTTGAACCAAGCGTTGTCCTCTCACCAAGCAGGTGGCTGGCTTGTGCTGGTAACGAACACGAGGTCGTTGAACTCCTGGGAATCCTTCCGCCCTGGCCGTTGACTTCTTTGCGGAAGTTCGTCCGCCCAGTGACGCCATGTTAACATCGCCCCTCTCACGTCATTTATCGCACCAGCTGAGGCGGTGGGTGGGTGGGTGTACCGGGTTGTGTGGCCCTTGGAGCCAGCCGTGAGAGATGTAGGACATAAGTGGAGGAACCAGTGTTTGTCCATCCTACGAGTTTAATTAACCTTTTGACTCCGCACCCTGTCCACATCTGGTGTCCTGCGTTGTCAACCGTGCTAGTAAAGCAAAACAAAATCCAAAACAAGTGTGACTGCCCGCGTTCAAGTAAACAGAACAACAAAAAACAACAACAAACGAACAAAAACATCAAAAACGGAAAACAAAAAAAACGGAAAAAAGAAAAAACCAAAAACAAGCAAAAACAAACAAAACAAAAAAACAAACTAAAATAACCGCAAAAAGAATAAGAACGAGTAATTGATACACCAACAAGACAAGGCGCAAATTTTCGGTCAATGCCTTAGTCAAGCGTAAATCAGAAACAAACACCAGATACAAAAATTAGGAGAGAAAGACTGAAACGTCTCTGCTGCTCTGTCCAGTGAGAAAAGGAAAACTTAATCCAAGGAATCCCTCAACCTAACCACCAGCTTTCTGCAGGACAGGAAAGCTGGTGGATAGGGTGAGGAGTCAGTGGTTAAGTTTTTGCAGTTGTGGATAGGGTGAGGGAGTCAATGAGAAGTTTTTGAAGTGGGTGGATAGGATGTGGGAGTCAATGGGTTAAGTTTTTGCAATTGGTAGATAGGGTGAGGGAGTCAATGGGTTAAGTTGTTGCAGTTGGTGGATAGGGTGAGGGAGTCAATGGGTTAAGTTGTTGCAGTTGGTGGATAGGGTGAGGGAGTCAATGGATTAAGTTGTTGCAGTTGGTGGATAATTGCGGGAGTCAAAGGGTTAAAAATACAGGTACCAGAGTACAAATGTACTAGCGCTAACCGTTTCAACATCAGTTTTTTTTTTCTAGATAACGCCTTCGCGCTCCGAGTGAGGTCCATAAGCAGTCACGCCACTGATGCCATGTGCCATCTGATACCCTTATCCAGAGTTCGTTACACACCAAATACCCCTAAGTGAATAAGATTGCCGTTACAAAACCTGAATCAGCGAGACAGACAACAGGAATAGCACTAAAAGGCATGAAACGTGCAAGCAAAGCACCAAAATAAATTTGTAAATATGAGCTCCGTTACGAAACCGCATCAGTGAAACGCCAAACAATACTAAATAAATTTCGATACGCAGAGACAATCCCTAAGTGAATGAGAGCTTACTTTTACCCAACTATATCAACTTAACCCCTTCGACTCCCGCATCCTACCCATCAGCTGCAAAAAACTTGACCGTTTGACTCCTTCACTCTGTCCACCAGCTTTCTTGCAGAAAGCTGGTGGACAGAGAGGGCAGTCAAAGGGTTAAGGTTTTGCTTTGCCAGCATGGCTGACAAAGCAGGATGCTGGTGGATAGGGTGCTGGAATCAGAGGATTAAATGTCACACAATCACTAAAGCAAAGCACCAAAGGATTTCAGGACACACAGAAAGTATATTGTCCGTACGAAATTGGTTGATCTGTCAAAGTGTGGTCGTTGGTTGAATGTGAGTATCAACACTGGTATAAAACTGCCTCCAACATGACCGAATCACTTTGGTGTCCCCCGTGGGGATGCCTTGGACTCTTTCAGTATAAATAGTATAAACCTTATAGAAATGCTGCGCAACACACTTTCTCTTTTCTCTCACTCTTTGTTTCTGCTTTGCTCCTTTGCTTTCTGTCATTTCTTCCTATCATTTCATGCCCTGCTGGTCCATTCACCTGTATGTGTTCGATAAAGTCTTGCATACTTTCTCGTAGGGTGATAATTGGGTACATGTATTAAGAGCATTTTTGGCTCTACTGAGATGAGTTATGCAGAAACAATTTTAGATAATTCATGCCTGTTGTTATATATATTTTGGTGTCCTTAGGTATGCTTAAATTTGTATTCAGGTGTGTTTTTTAAATCCCCTATGTGATGAATTAGACGGGATGGTCAACGCCAGGGTGATCTCCTTGGATTGTGTGCACGAATGCATTGATAGTGTACTTAATTTTCTTTCTTTTTTTTCCCTGTTGAATTCTTGTATGTTTTGAAGCGGTTATAGCCCTGATATGGTTCTACTTTATGCAGTCGGCTGGGCTTTAAACAACAACAACAACAAACAAAACTACAAAAGATTTCTTTAAAGTTCGTCACCAGTAAACACAGGCTTGTGATAAAATCACTTCGCAGAATATTCTGCCAGTTGTAGGTTGAATTTTCAAATGTATTCTATGCATAAAATAAAATAACTTGGAAGAAAATTCCGCGTGTGATAGATTGAATTTTGTAATGTGTTCTACCATTCTAAATCTGGATAATAATTGTTTTTTTTTTTTTTTAAAGAAATGTTCACGTTTGGTTGACATCTTTTTGGCTTACATAAGTATGTGCATAAGTATTTCTTTTCTGTTCCCAAAAAGATTCTGAGAGCAATAGATTTCACCTGATGTGATTTTACGTCCGAGTACGTTTTTCTTTACCTGCATTTTAGACTTGCAAGGTTAACAGTGAGCATGGTCTGCAACTGTTGTGTGTTTTATCTTAACCTCGTTGTCGTCTCTGACGTGGTGTTGGCCCTGATATGGCTCTAGTAGTCGGCTGGGTTATAAGCAATATGAACTGAACGGCGAGCATAGTTTTTAACTGTTGTTGTATTTTATCTTAACCTGGTTGTCGTTTTTGACGTGGTGTTGGCCCTGATATGGCTCTAGTAGTCGGCTGGGCGATAAGCAATATGAACTGAACGTGTTGTCTTTTATCTTAACCTGGTGGTGGTTTTTGACGTGGTGTTGGCCCTGATATGGCTCTAGTAGTCGGCTGGGCGATAAGCAATATGAACTGAACGTGTTGTCTTTTATCTTAACCTGGTGGTGGTTTTTGACGTGGTGTTGGCCCTGATATGGCTCTAGTAGTCGGCTGGGCGATAAGCAGTATGAACTATGAACCAGTGTCCCAATGGATTATTCAGATTCAAGATGCTTTATTCTTCAAACCCCCGTGGGGATGCCGGGGTCTCTTTCAGTATAAATTGTATCCCCCACCTTCCGGAAATTCTGTACTAGAAATGTGCTCTTTTCTGTCACTCTCTTTGTTTTTGCTTTGTTGCCTTGCTTTCTGTTATTTCTTCTATCATTTTCTGCCTTAATGGTCCATTCACCTGTATGTGTTCGATAAAGTCTTACGTGCTTTTTCTTAGGATTGATAATTGGGTCTATGCATTACATGCATTTTTGGCTTTAGGGAGGTGAGATTTGCAGAAGCAATTATAGGTGATTATGCCTGGTTTTAGATATGCTTTGATGTCCTAAAGTTTGTTTATATTTGTATTCAGGTGTTGTTGTTTTTTAAATCCCCTGCGCGATAAATTGGACGGAGTGGTCAACACCAGAGGCATGTCCTTAGATTATATGCGTAAATGCATAGATATGTGTACCTAATTTTTTTTCTTGTTGAAATTTTGTATGTTTTAAAGCGGTTATAGCCCTGATATGGCTCTACGCAGTCGGCTGAGCTTTAAACAACAATAACAATAATTATTTCTTCACGAGAGCTGAAGTGGGAAGTGTTGGGGTCAATGACACAAAGGTGTTGAGGAAGGAGAAACAGGAAAAATACCACTGAATCATCAACGCATCGACGGACGGAAAGACAGTTCTCTATGACTTACGTCATGCATAAAGTCCATGACGTAAGCTTTTACCATCACCGTTACGAAACTCCATCGACAAAAAAAAAAAAAAAAAAAAGGAGATCCCCCCCCCCCCCCCCCCACTCACTACGTACTAACTCAGTTAACGTAGACAGGAAGAGCCCTAAAGTAAATTGTCATTGGTGTTATGAAACTCGATCAAGTAAACTACTTGGCTGAAAGAAAATCATGCGATAGCAAAACCCCCCCACAGCCACAAACAGGTCTTCAGGCGTTCTTTTTCTTATCGCTAACAAATCGCCTATATAATTATACAAAAGCGAGCTTAAAGTAGGTATTTCCATTGTTACCAAAACAAACTTCCCTCGACAGAGTGGATGCATAATCCAGGTCAATTATCCAAGTACCATCTTCGCTATCAGCTCGCTGTTTATCAGGCAAACACAACAAAAGGAAACATTATACCTTGATGATTTCAGGAATCAGGAGGAGGTTGTATAACTAATAATCCAGAGAACCTGCGGTCAAAGAAAACGGTCAATTTCCATCTGAAAGCGCTAGAACTGTCTATAGAGTGTACGTGTATACGCAATTTGTTTATGAATGAATTCATTAGATGCACTTCATTTCCTACCACCGTGGAGAAGGTTCATGACGTAGATCGTACTGTCAAAACACACACACACGTATTGTGATAATAACTGGCGCGTGGTGTAACACGTGATGGCGATGTACATGTATTTTTCAGAGGTCACGTGTGGCACAATGCGTGTTTTTTGAACGTCTTCCGCCAATTCACCAGAAAACAAAAACAAACCCCAAAAAGATGAGCAGACCATTGTAACGATCTCCTTTTCCCTTATGAAAAGTATGACAGAAAGTCCTTTTGTTTGCTCTTCTCATGGTCACTCTGAATTGAGAGGAGCATCAGAGGGAAATAAAACTTAATGTGAAGGGAATTGCTGGACTTGTACGATGTGAGGCAAAAAGCACTACACGGCGGACTCCTTAATTAAAGAACCTCTTCCGAGACGTCCCTCCTGATGCAGTTTTGCAGTATGTACAAGAGATCAATAGATTTCACCTGATGTGATTTTATGGCTGTTATTCTTTAATTGCATTTTTAGACTTGCAAGGTTAACGGTGAGCATGTTTTTTTTTTTTAAACTGTTGTCTTTTATCTGGATGGGTGGTTGTTTTCGACGTGGTGTTAGCCCTGATATGGCTTTAGTAGTCGGCTGGGCTATAAGCAATATGACCTTGAACTTGTGAAGGGAGAAAAGTGGCAGACAGTCACCATGGCTCCCAATTTTTTGTTTGTTTGTTCAATTTTTCTTATCAAGTATTGTCTGATAAATTGACGGAACATGCAGTATGTATTTTATTTATCAAAATGAAACGGTAACATTATACATTCTGCACTATCCTGCATGTATTACAAACTTAAGTCCACGTGTTAATATGTTTCAT
>JAPXFY010000014.1:65273240-65283240 GCA_030674185.1 Monoplex corrugatus
GAAATAGTGTAGCCCTGATATGGCCTACAGTCGCTGACTCAACAAAAATGCAGTAACGTAAGTCAAATGACCGCCACTTCACCAAACACGAACCACACACACACACACACACACCACACACACCACACCACACCACAGCGCACACACACGCACCGCACACACACACACACACACACAACAACACACCGCGCGCGCGCGCGCACACACACACACGCACACACACATACACACACACAAACACACCACACCATGTAAACACACACACACACAAAACACACACAACACACACACACGTCACAAAACACACACACAACACACACACACACACACACACACACACACACACACACACACACACACACAACACACACACACACACAACACACACACACACAACACACACACACAACACACACACACACACACACACACACACACACACACACACACACACACACACACACACACACACACACACACACACACACACACAACACACACACACACAAAACAATCAAAATGCGTAGTTTAAGACAACAAAAAAGACAGACGCAAATGTTCCACCAGCCTCGTTGATCGTCTCATCGGAAAAAAAATTAACCCTTTGACTCCCACACCTTATCCACCAGTTGCAAACACTTAACCCTTTGACTCCCTCACCATTTCCGCAAGTTCCTGCACAAGCTGGGGCTAGGTTGAGAGAGTCAGAGGGTTAAGTGTTTGATTTTGGTAGCATGGTTGACAACGCAGGGATGCCGGTGGACAGGGTGTGGGAGTCAAAGGGTTAAAAAGCATGGAATGAATGGGTACAACCTCTCATTAGTCACAGTCACAGACCCATGGATAATCCTTCCTGCACATGACAGACTGAATGGCACGGACCAACCTCTCATTGTCTACAATCATAGGACCACGAATCCTCCTTTCTTTTCATTGAATAAATGATGTCAAGTAACTCTCTCAAGACTTCCACTACATCCAGCCGGTGGAGATTCCGTGGGCTCTTTGAGTATGAATAGTGTCCCCCACCTTCTGGAAATTCTGTGCTATAAATTTCCTCTTTTCTGTCACTCTTTTTGTTTCTGCCTTGTTCCTTTGCTTTCTGTCATTTCTTCCTATCATTTTCTGCCTTGCTGGTCCTTTCACCTGTATGTGTTCGATAAAGTCTTGCATACTTTCTCTTAGGATTGATAATTGGGTACGTGCATTTTTGGCTCTAGAGAGGTGAGATATGCAGAAGCAGTTTTAGGTAATTTATGCCCATTTTTATACATGTTTGTGGTGTCCTTAGATATGCTAAAGTTTGTATTCAGTTGTGTTTTTTAAATCCCCTGTGTGATAAATTGGACGGAGTGGTCAGCGCCATGGGTATTTCCTTAGATTATGTGCGCGAATGCATTGAGGTGTGTACTTAATTTTCTTTTCCTTTTTGTTTTTCCTGTTTGAAGTTTTGTATGCCTTTTGAAACGGTTATAGCCCTGATATAGCTGCACGCAGTCGGCTGGGCTTTAAACAAAATAACTATGTGCATTTTCGACTTCAGGAAAATGGGACACACGGAAGGAATTTTGGGCATTTTAGGCCCGTTTTTAGATATGTTTTGGTGTCCTTAGGTACGTTTGAATTGGTATTTAGATGCTTTTTTTTTGGTGGGTCCCCTGTGCGATAAATTGGATGTTGTGGTCAGTGCCATCCACCTCCTCAGATTACGTGCGCGAATGCACTGATATGTGTACCGAATTTTCTTTTTCTGTTTTGTTTTTCCTGTTGAAGTTTTGTATGTGTTTTGAAACTGCTATAGTCCTGAAATGGCTCTATGCAGTGGGCTGGGCTTTAAACAAAAATAATTATATGTGCATTTTCGGCTCTAGGGAAATGAGATACGCGGAAACAGTTTTGGGCAATTTAGGCCCTTTTTTTTTAATATATGTTTTGATGTTCTTAGGTACGTTTGAATGCCTATCAATTAACATCAGGAAGAGAGTTCTTGAATGTTATATAGAACCAATACTGTTGTACGGATGTGAGGCGTGGACAGTCAACAAGCAAAGCCAGAACAAGGTTGAGGCAGCCGAGATACAGCAAAAGAAAACAAACGAGACAGTCTTGATGGAGGCAGACACAAGTAGATCACTCATAAGGAAGATTAGGAAAAGACAGGCAACATTTATAGGCCGTTTTATGAGGAAGGGGGATTTGGAGCACCTGGTCACAACGGGAAAGCTGGTGGGAAAGAGAGCAGCAGGTAGACCCAGGGAGAAAATGCTGGACGGACTTGCTGAGTGGCTGGGGACGAGGAGGGTGGGGGAGAGGCTAGGGGCAACGAGAGATAGAGACAGAAGGAAGTCCATGATCGCCAACGCCATGCGGCAGGGCACCTGATGATGATGATGATGAGGTACGTTTGGTTGGTATTCAGGTGCTTTTTTTTTGGGGGGGGGGGCCTTGTGCGATGAACTGGATGCAGTGGTCAACGCCATGGGCACCTCTTTAGATTACGTGAGCGAATGCATTGATATGTGTCCTGAATTTTCTTTTTCGTTTCCTTTTTCCGGTTGAAGTTTTGTGTCTTTTGAAACGGTTATAGCCCTGATATGACTCTACGCAGTCGGCTGGGCTTTAAACAGCAACAACAAGAAGGCTTCCAGCAATCGACCGAGATACGGTATGACTTGTGCTCCCATTCTTGTCGGCTGATTGTGACGGCAAGGCACGTGTGTGCGCGCGCACTGTGACATGTGACCATTAGCAGTGAGGATCAGAGAGAAAGAGGAGCTTACAAAACTAAAGAAGACGGCAGACGTAGCGTGTGGGTTCGAATCCCGGGGTGCGCTATATTAAAACTGGCCATCTCACTGCCCCATCTTAACATCATTGTTCTTCTGGTGGTGTCAGTATAGGATTAGATAGGTTCCCCTTCCCCCACTGACCCGGATGTTATCCCCGTCGGCCATATCACCTGAGGTGGGTGTCGACGTAAAAACTGAACCAAATCAAATCGACGTAGCGTGAGTGGAGACGTAGTCTAATGAAGGACTGGGACGATGAACTGTGTGACTGATTCTATATAATATAATATCTATCTATCTATCTATCTATCTATCTATCTATCTATCTATCTATCTATCTATCTGTCTATCTCTCTGTTTGTCTATAGATATAGAGAGAGGGGGAGAAGAGAGAGGAGGAGAGAGGGGAGGGAGCTAGAGAAAGAGAGGGAGAGAGAGAAAGAAAAAGAGGGAGAAACAGAGAGGGAAGGAAAGAGAGAGGGGCTGAGAGGGAGAGAGAGAGAGGGAGGGAGGGAGAGAGAGGGAGGTAGGAGAGAGAGGGCGGGGAGATTGAGGGAGAGAGGGAGGGAGGGGACAGAGAGAAAGAATGAAATAAAGAGAGAGAGGGAGAGAGAGAAAGAGGGAGAACGAGAAAGGGAGAGAGAGGGAAATGAAGAGTGAGAGAGGGAGAGAGAGAAAGAAAGAGGGAGAGGATGACAGAGGAGGAGGGAGAGAGAGGGGGAGAAAAGAAAGAGGGAGAGAGAAAGACAGAAAGAGAGAGAGAGAGGGAGTGATAGGGAGAGAGGAGAGAGACAAAGAAAGAGAGAGGGAGAGAGTGAGGAAGGGAGAGGGAGAAGGAGAGGAGAGAGAGAAAAAAGAAAGAGGGAGAGAGAAAGAAAGAGAAGGAGATAGAGAAAAAAGACAGGGAGAGAGAGAGAGAGAGAGAGAGAGAGAGACAGACAGACAGACAGACAGACAGACAGAGACAGAGACAGAGACAGAGACACAGAGAGATACAGAGACACAGAGACAGAGAGAGAAAACATAAAAGCGTTCTAATTACCACTATCAGTCTTCATTTGGTTCTTAAGATATTTTTTTCTTTCTCCGGATATCCTCCATAAACGTCTGGATTTCTCTGAGGAGGTGTTTTTACCATTGGCTGCCTTTCTCCACAGGCATCCTTTATTAAAGGTTGTATACACAGTATCTCCAAATGGGGCTAATTCGTTTTCCATGGTGCTCTTTCCTTTCAACACATTTATTCAGTTGTTTTTTTTTGGGGGGGGGGGGACTATTTCTTCATCCAGCCTCTCCTAATTTTCTTTCGCACTTGCAGGCGGCAAGTTGAGTTTTCGGCGCTTGGCATCATGGGCATTTCCTTAGATTATGTGTGTGTGGATGCATTGATAGGTGTACTTAATTTTCTTTTCCTTTTTGTTTTTCCTGTTGAAGTTTTGTATGTGTTTTAAAACGGTTACAGCCCTGATATGGCTCTGCGCAGTGGGCTGGGCTTTAAACAGAAATAACTGTAAGTGCATTTTCAACTTTAGGAAAATGGGATATGCGGAAGCAAATTTGGGCAATTTAGGCCCGTTTATATATGTTTTGTATCCCTAGGTACGTTTGGTTTGGTATTCTGGTGCTTTTTTCTAGCCACTGAGCTATACTTGAGGTCAAAGCAGGCAAGAAAGCGTTGAGAAGCTTAACATAATCAGGTTAATGGAAATGTATTGAGTTTCCTCTAAGATTGTCACACTGCTTTAATTAAGGAACCTGTGCGATAAATTGGATGCAGTGGTCAACGTCATGGGCAGTTCCTTAGATTACGTGGGCGAATGCATTGATATGTGTCCTGAAATTTCGGCGCTTGACGAGACGTTTAAAATGATCCCAGAGTAATGAAAAAATTAATGTCTCATTGCAAGTTAGTGTTCGGCTAAACAAAGTATAATTACGTTTGGCTCACACATCTCCAGTTTCATGACGGAATGTATACAGTCAATGATCTTCTAGTTGTTATCTTGGAAATGTAGCAAAGTGATCAAAGCTTCGGTTTGGGCAAATCTGACTCGTCATCATTAGATCTGTAAAGGTGATAATGATCATTTAAATCTTTAATGGGCAGGTTACTGCTCAAACGTGCGCGCGCGAAAGAAAGAGACCCACAGAGAGAGAGAGAGAGAGAGAGAGAGAGAGAGAGAGAGAGAGAGAGAGAGAGCCCCACACACACACGTACGCACAGCTCACCCCACCCAACACACGCATACAACCCCCCCTCCACACACACACACACACGTATACAGACACATCCCTTATCAATCGACATGAAAAAGTCTTTCGTTTCTAGAATAGGGAGAATGAAATAAGCTTAGCCACTGAGCTATACTTGAGGTCAAAGCAGGCAAGAAAGCGTTGAGAAGCTTAACATAATCAGGTTAATGGACATGTATTGAGTTTCCTCCAAGATGGTGACACTGCTTTAAGGAACCTGAATGGAAAGCAGATCCCTCGTGGGGATGGCAGAGGCTCTTTCAGTATAAACAGTATGCCCACTTTCTGAAAATGCTGTGCGAGAAATTTCCTCTTTTCTGTCACTCTCTTTGTTTCTCCCTTCCTTCTTTGTTTTCTGCCATCTCTTCCTATCATTTTGTCCTTTGCTGGTTCATTCACCTTTGCTGGTTCATTCACCTTTGCTGGTTCATTCACCTTTGCTGGTTCATTCACCTTTGCTGGTTCATTCACCTTTGCTGGTTCATTCACCTGTATGTGTTCAGTTAAGTCTTACGTGCTTTTTCTTAGGATTGATAATTGGGTGGATGTATTCAGTACATTTTTGGCTCTAGGGAGGTGAAATATGCGGAAGCAATTTTAGGTAATTTATGTCTGTTTTCATGTTTTGTTGTCCTTGGCTATACTTAAATTTGTATTCAGGTGTGTTTTTTATGAAATCCCCTGTGCGATAAATTGGACGGAGTGGTCAGCGCGAGGGGCATGTTCTTAGATTATGTGCGTGAATGCATTTATATGTGTACTTAATATTCTTTTTTTTTTTTTTCTCGTTGAAATTGTGTGTGTATCTGTTTCGCACTGGTTATAGCCATGGTATGGCTCTACGCAGTCGGC
The DNA here is from genome assembly GCA_030674185.1 of Monoplex corrugatus. NCBI lineage: Eukaryota > Metazoa > Mollusca > Gastropoda > Littorinimorpha > Ranellidae > Monoplex > Monoplex corrugatus. Next base: position 65,279,135 of record JAPXFY010000014.1, read on the forward strand.
TGGGCTTTAAACAACAAAACAGTCCATTCATCAGTGTGTGTGTTCTATGAATTCTTACGTACTGCTCTACGCAGTCGGCTGGGCTTTAAAATAAAAATGACAGTAACAGTAACATACTTTCTCTTAGGATTGATAGTTGGGTACATGTATTCCCCGCATGTTTGGTTCTGAGGAAATGCGTTGTGCAGAAGCACTTTTAGGTAATATAGCCCGTTTTTACGTACGCTTTAGTGTCCTTAGTTAGGTCTCCATTTGTATTTGGGTTTCTTTTTTGACATCCTCTGTTAATAAATCGGACGGAATGATCAACGCCAGGGGCATATCCTTAGATTATTTGCACTCATGTATTGATATGACATATAAATAAAAATAAAGACAAATAAAGCCGGAAAAGAAACTAAGTACACATAATAACTAAGTACACATAATAACTAAGTACACATAATAACTAAGTACACATAATAACTAGGTACACATAATAACTAAGTACACATAATAACTAAGTACACATAATAACTAGGTACACATAATAACTAAGTACACATAATAACTAAGTACACATAATAACTAAGTACACATAATAACTAGGTACACATAATAACTAGGTACACATAATAACTAGGTACACATAATAACTAGGTACACATAATAACTAAGTACACATAATAACTAAGTACACATAATAACTAGGTACACATAATAACTAGGTACACATAATAACTAAGTACACATAATAACTAGGTACACATAATAACTAGGTACACATAATAACTAAGTACACATAATAACTAAGTACACATAATAACTAGGTACACATAATAACTAGGTACACATAATAACTAAGTACACATAATAACTAGGTACACATAATAACTAAGTACACATAATAACTAAGTACACATAATAACTAAGTACACATAATAACTAAGTACACATAATAACTAAGTACACATAATAACTAGGTACACATAATAACTAAGTACACATAATAACTAGGTACACATAATAACTAGGTACACATAATAATTAAGTACACATAATAACTAAGTACACATAATAACTAAGTACACATAATAACTAAGTACACATAATAACTAAGTACACATAATAACTAAGTACACATAATAACTAGGTACACATAATAACTAGGTACACATAATAACTAAGTACACATAATAACTAGGTACACATAATAACTAGGTACACATAATAACTAGGTACACATAATAACTAAGTACATAATAACTAAGTACACATAATAACTAGGTACACATAATAACTAGGTACACATAATAACTAAGTACACATAATAACTAGGTACACATAATAACTAAGTACACATAATAACTAAGTACACATAATAACTAAGTACACATAATAACTAGGTACACATAATAACTAAGTACACATAATAACTAAGTACACATAATAACTAAGTACACATAATAACTAGGTACACATAATAACTAAGTACACATAATAACTAAGTACACATAATAACTAAGTACACATAATAACTAAGTACACATAATAACTAGGTACACATAATAACTAAGTACACATAATAACTAAGTACACATAACTAAGTACACATAATAACTAAGTACACATAATAACTAAGTACACATAATAACTAGGTACACATAATAACTAAGTACACATAATAACTAAGTACACATAATAACTAGGTACACATAATAACTAGGTACACATAATAACTAAGTACACATAATAACTAAGTACACATAATAACTAGGTACACATAATAACTAGGTACACATAATAACTAAGTACACATAATAACTAAGTACACATAATAACTAAGTACACATAATAACTAAGTACACATAATAACTAAGTACACACATAATAACTAAGTACACATAATAACTAAGTACACATAATAGCTAGGTACACATAATAACTAAGTACACATAATAACTAAGTACACATAATAACTAAGTACACATAATAACTAAGTACACATAATAACTAAGTACATATAATAACTAAGTACACATAATAACTAAGTACACATAATAACTAAGTACACATAATAACTAAGTACATATAATAACTAGGTACACATAATAACTAAGTACACATAATAACTAAGTACACATAATAACTAGGTACACATAATAACTAGGTACACATAATAACTAAGTACACATAATAACTAAGTACACATAATAACTAGGTACACATAATAAGTAAGTACACATAATAACTAGGTACACATAATAACTAGGTACACATAATAACTAAGTACACATAATAACTAAGTGCACATAATAACTAGGTACACATAATAACTAGGTACACATAATAACTAAGTACACATAATAACTAGGTACACATAATAACTAAGTACACATAATAACTAAGTACACATAATAACTAAGTACACATAATAACTAGGTACACATAATAACTAGGTACACATAATAACTAAGTACACATAATAACTAGGTACACATAATAACTAGGTACACATAATAACTAAGTACACATAATAACTAGGTACACATAATAACTAAGTACACATAATAACTAAGTACACATAATAACTAAGTACACATAATAACTAAGTACACATAATAACTAAGTACACATAATAACTAAGTACACATAATGTGTACTTAGTTTCTTTTCGAACTTTATTTTCCCCAACAAGAATTTGTGTGCGTTTTGAAATGTTTACAGTCCTGGTTTGGCTTTGTGCAGCCGGCTGGGCTTTAAACACTAAGAATACGAATGAGTGAAGCAGACTAAGTTCAGCTTAACTTGCAAATTCCTAATTTGGACGCTGAGGCCAAGGGAAATACAGGAGGATGGAGTCCTTAATCTGTTGCAGAAGGTCTCCTTTCCGGAGGCGCTGTCTGTCTGTCTTTATGTATGTGTCTCTGTCTCTGTCTCTTTGTCTCTTTCTCTCTCTCCTTCTCTGAATCTATCTCTGTCTCCCTCTCCCTTTCTCTCTCTCGTTCTCTGAATCTCTCTCTGTCTCTCTCTGATTCTCTTTCTTTCTATGTCTCTCTCTTTCTTTTTTTTTTCTCTCTCTGTGTCTCTGTCTGTCTCTCTCTCTCTCTCTCTCTCTCAGTGCTGTTCGCAGTCTCTCTCTCTCTCTCTCTCTCAGTGCTGTTCGCAGTCTGTCTCTGTCTATGTCTGTCTGTCTGTCTGTCTCTCTGCGCTGTTCGCAGCCTGTCCTTCGGCACACAAGAGCCTGTCGCTGATGAAGGCCTCTACGATGGAAACCTCTGATGAAACATTAGACGACATGGTCAACGCCAGGGGCATTCACTTAGATTTGGTTATGCGCATGCTGAATTGTCTTTTCCAGTTTTTTTTTTACACTCTAACGAGACGACGTGATACGTTTTGAAATGATTATAGCCCTGATATGGCTCTGTGCAGTCGGCTGGGCTTTGAACATCAATAACAATAACAGTACAATCTGGCAAATTGGGTGGAGCACATATGGAATTGTCCAAGAATAAGCTCTGATATAATAAATGCATTTCCAGCCAGCACCATTAAAAACTGCTCTGTTCGATGCCTATGAGTATCTCAGTTTCCACTATTCTGGTGGTGTCAGCTTTTTGCGATTTATAGATCCTGCTACCCCTTACCGACCTACCCACCATCCCGTCCTCCCTGTTGCAATATTTTGCCAGTGAAATAGAGGATTTTCTTATGCCAGGTGACGGAATCTGCCAGATATTATCCGGCAAATTCCCCCCCCCCCCCCGTGGGGATGCTTGGGGCTCTTTTAGTATAAATAGTATTCCCACCACCTTCTCGAAATTTTGTGCTAGAAATTTCTCTTTTCTGTCACTCTCTTTGTTTCTGCCTTGTTCCTTTGCTTTCTGTCATTTCTTCCTGTCATGCTCTGCCTTGCCGGTCCATTCACCTGTAGTGTTCGATAAAGTCTTGCATACTTTTTCTTAGGATTGATAATTGGGTATATGTATTGAACGCATTTTTGGCTTTAGGGAGGTGAGATGCGGAAGCAATTTTAAGTAATTTTTGCCTTTTTTTTTTAAATAAGTATTGGTGTCCTTTGGTATGCTTAAATTTGCATTTAGGTGTGTTTTTTTGAAATACCC
>JAPXFY010000014.1:65288240-65305740 GCA_030674185.1 Monoplex corrugatus
TAAATCTGATTAGGAGCATTTCGTCCCGGTTATAATTGATGTGTTTTGAGCTTATATATATGTTTTATTTTCATTTAATTGTGTGTCTCTAGGGTGTTTTGAATTAGACTGTAAAATTAAGGGCGATGGATATTTCGTCATCTTGTTTTCCCCGTAAACAACGACGACGACGACAACAACAAGAACAAAACAACAACAACAACAACAGCAACAAACATCCTCTGCTCCTGCTGAGACCAGAATTACCAGAAAGAGAGGCGGAAGACATTTTTTCCAAGTTCGCCGTGTGAAGATAATTCCATTAGGGGCTAGTGTTGCCAGGCGTGATGTGTGTGTTTATTTCAAGTTGCCATCGTGTGGACTGTGGTGTTTGCATGCTGACTTCAATTTGCCTAGAAGGGATAAGTCTTATAGGGTCCTTAACACAAACAAACACAAACAAACATTACGAAAAACAAACAAATACCAAGTAACCTACATACAACAATGTACATGTATGCTGTTTGAGCAAAAACAAAACGAAACGAAACAAAAGCAAAAACAAAGCAAAATATGACAAAGCAATAATAAAAAGAAAATTGAATAGAAAAATTACACATTACACACTCACTCACTTATTCACTCACTCACTCACTCACTGTCTCTCTGTGACTCTGTCTTTGACATACACACACACACACACACACACACACACACACACACACACACACACACACACACACACACACACACACACACACACTCTCTCTCTCTCTCTCTGTGATTCTCTATCTATGTCTTCGTCTCTGTCTGTCTCTGTCTTTCTGTCTGCCTCTGTCTATCTCTGTCTCTCTGTCTCTCTCTCTCCCTTTCTGTGTATCTCACTCTCATGCTTAGTATGCATACGTGCGTGTAGTGTAATCCATTTAAAACTAAAAGATTTTTTTTTAAAGATCATCGCACTCAAGGAGATTTCCTTTTGCCCATTTTTTATCCCCACCCACCCATCCCCCTTGGGGATGCCAGGAGCTCTTTCAGTATAAATAGTATCCCCACCTTCTGGAAATTCTGTGGTAGAAATTTCCTCTGTTCTGTCGCTCTCTTTGTTTCTGCCTTACTCCTTTGCTTTCTGTCATGTCTTCCTATATTTTTCTGCCTTGCTGGTCCATTCACCTGTATGTGTTCAACAAATCCTGCATACTTTCTCTTAGGATTGATAATCGGGTACATGTTTTGGTTCTAGGGAAATGAGATAAGCAGAAGCAGTTTTAGTTAATTTTGATCCGTTTTATGTATGTTTTGGTGTCCTGGGTTATGTTTAAATCTGTATTCAGGTGTGTTTGTTTTTAGATCCCCTGTGTGATAAATTGGACGGAGTGGTCAACACCAGGAGCATCTCCTTAGATGATATGTGCGAATGCATTGATATGTGTACATGTACTTAAGTTTCTGCTCCTTTTTTTCCACTGTTGAAATACTCGTGTGTGTGTGTGAGTATTGAAATGGTTATAACCCTGATATGGCTTTACGCAGTCGGCTGGGCTTTCACCAAAAGTGACAGTAACAACGACTCATCCATCGGATCTGCAACAGAGTCCATCATCGTAAGTTTCAGTTTCTCAATTTGACGTCTACGCGCTCGGAATGATTTCCGTATGTCCCCTTGTTGGGTTGCCGAGGCGGATGTGGACGTAAAAACTGAACCAAATCAATCAATTAATCAATCAATCAAAATGACCGTGTATGGCGTTTTGTTATGGCAAACAGTTCACGTTCTTTCAGTATAAATAGTATCCCCACCTTCTGGAAATTCTGTGCTAGAAATTTCTTCTTTCTGTCACTCTCTTTGTTTCTGCCTTGTTGCCTTGCTTCTGTCATTTGTACTTATTTTCTGCCTTAATGGTCCATTCACCTGTATTTTTTCGATAAAGTCTTAGGTGCTTTTTCTTCGGATTGATAATTGGGTATATGTATTAAGTGCATTTTTGGCTCTAAGGAGGTGAGATATGCGGAAGCAATTTTAGGTAATTTATGCCTGTTTTTATATATGTTTTGGTGCCCTTATGTATGCTTATATTTGTATTCAGGTGTTGTTTTTCAAATCTCCCGTGTGCGATAAATCGGACGGAATAGTCCTACGCTGGGGGTATGTCCTTAGATTATGTGCGCGAATGCTTGATATGTTTACTTAATTTTCTTTTTTTTCTTCCCTGTTGAAGTTTTGTGTTTTGAAGCGGTTATAGCCCTGATATGGCTCTGCGCAGTCGGCTGGGCTTTAAACAACAATAAAAGAAAAAGAAATTTCCGTATGTACTGATGCCACCGGTGCCATGTGATGAAGAAGCTCCAAAATGATTACAGCACAAGCCTTAGCATAAACCCATGGGTTGGTCAGGTCCCATCATCATGATAAATAGTTGTATGAGGAGGAGGAGGACGAGGAAAACTAACGGTACTAGCTTTCGCTATAATAATAGCAGAGGCGAAAGGACCCCAGAAGCTCAGTTGGCTTGAGCGTCAGATCCACAAGCCAATGGTTGTGGGTTCGAATTCCGGGTACCCTGCATTGAAACTGGTCTTCGCACTGTCCCATCTCAACATCATTGTTGTTCTGATGGTGTCAGTATAGGATTACATATGTCCACCTTCCCCCACTTCCCTGGGATGGTTATCCCCGTCGGCCATACCACCTGAGGCGGGTGTGGACGTAAAAACTGAACCAAATCAGTTAATCAATCAATCAATCAGTCAATCAATCAATCAATCCAATCAATCAAAATGACCGTGTATGGCGTTTTGTTATAGCAAACAGTTCACGTTCTTATCTCGCATGTCGTTCAACAGAACGATCTAAACCAAAATCCATACACCTATATTTTGAAAAAAATAAAGTGATAGTATTGAATGATTTTGATAAAATATGCAACTGTTGATCTTCTGTGGGATTTGTTTCTGAGTAATAGGATATCATTTTTGATGATTTCCTCGACTTTTCTCCTCAGCTTGACAGGAAAATCGAACTGAACGTCTAGTCCTTTGGAAGGGGACGAAAATCGAGGCGGACCCGTGTGCCTTCTGGCTGCGCGCGCTTAAGATCACACGGCACTTGAAAATCGTGAAGAGCAGGGCATTGCCCGATTGCCTTGGTATAAAACAATTAGAGAGAGATGCTGATTTCCTAGTTCCCACCCCTTAAAGACAAATTAGACTTCGTGCCTTTCTGAAGTCTTGGTTTAAAGAAAAAAGTGAATTTGAAAATATGAATTTGAAGCGTAGGAGAGGGGATGGGCACCGCTCTCGTGGTGCTGGCCCCGGGAAAAGTTAAGGTCTCTGCCGCCTGACTCTCCTTCGACCCCATGGTTATGGAATTACGTAGGTAGGACCTCAGGACCTGGCCAGCTCATGGGTTTATGTGCAGGCTTAAGGCTTGTGCCGTGATCATTTTAGATCTTCTCCATCACATGGCACTGGTGATCTTAGTGCATATGGAATTCTGAGAAACTGAAACTGAAACTGATGATGCTCCATTCTGTACGAAATCAGTCTGTAAATATCTGTCTCTGTCACTGTAAATCCATGAGCTCCCTTAAACTGAATATGCCACAAGGTTGTTTTCATTAACCAGACCCAGAAATCGTTATATTTGCTTTAATGAGGTGTCTACTGTTTCCTGCTATTATGCCCCAGGTGTTCCAAATTCCACTAGATATTCACAAAGTCTTTAGCATCTTCTGTGTTTCTATGTAACAGGATATTATTTTCGATTATGCTCCATTTTATACGAAATCAGCCTGTGAGTATATGTCTCTGTCACTGTAAATCCGACAGCTCCCCTTTAATGAATGTGCCACACGGTTGTTTTTGACCGGACCCAGAAATCGTTAGATTTCTTTTAATGAGGTATCTTCTGTTTCTTGTCATTGTGCCCAAGGTGCTCCACGTTTCATAAAATGTTCGCAGAGTCTTTAGCAACATGACACATGCATTCTTTCTGTGCTTTGTTAGGCTGCAAACTTGCTTTGTCTGGAAGGCAAATACAAGTTATTTTTTCTAAGAAAGGAAACTTGTTTAGTTTATATTTTATTTTCATTTGTTTTTTGTTTGTTTTGTTTTTGGTTTGTTTTTGAACACAAATAGAAGTTTCTCTGAGAAAAGAGAGTGTGGTATTTTGTTGTTGGTAGTGTTTTCTTTTCCCTTAAAAAGCAAACAAAGTTTTTCTAAGGAAGGAAGCGCGTTTTTATATATATTTTTTGTTCATTTATTTGTTTATTATTTATTTACTTATTGAACGCAAATAGAAGTTTCTCCAAGAAAAGAGATGTGGTTTTTCTGTTGTTGTTTTTACCCTAAAGGGCAAGTAAAAGTTATTCTAAGATTGGAAATTTGTTCATTTTTTTATTTTTCATTTTTCTTCCTTGGTTGGTTTGTTTCTTTTTTAAAACAAACAGGTTTTCTGAGGAAAGGGATGTGTTTTTCTTTGTGTTGTTGTTCGTGGTGGCTTCTTTTTCTCTTTGCCCAAAAAGCAAATAAACGTTTTTCTATGAAAGGAAACATTATTTATGCATTTGTTTATTTATTCATTTATTTAATTATTTAGTTATTTATTTATCTATCAATTTAATTTTGAAATCAAATAGAAGTTTCTCCGAGAAAAGAGACATGGTTTTTCTGTTGTTGGTGTTTTTTATGCCTAAAAGGTAAATGAGAGTTATTCTAACAAAGGAAACGTGTTTTGTTTTTATCATTTATTAATTCATTTATTTGTTTGTTTGTTTGTTTGTTTTTATTTGATTTTATTTTATTTTGAACGCAAATATAAATTTCTCTGAGAAAAGACGTGGTTATTCTGTTGTTGTTGGTTTTTCTTTTTCTTTCGTTCTTTTCTTTTCTTTTTTGTTTTGTTTTTTGTTTTTTATTTTTTTTGTTCTGTTTTTTTTTTCTTTTGCCTGAGTCTAATAAAAAACCGGAACAGTTAATTTGATCATGCCCCTGTCGATGAGGGCGAGAGGGACGTCAAGGTGCTTTGGGGGATGTGAGTTATGTTAGGGTTAGCAAATCACCCGATGTTGCTTCTGCCTGAGGAGATGGCGGGGATGGGTGTGTGCGTCAGTACTGGAATCATTTTTTTCAGACGAGTGCAGGGAACACAACACTCTTTTTGACGTCACAGAACCTTGGATTATGTACGCTTTCGCTCAACAGAGACAATAAGACGGAGGAGGGTGGAAGTGGGGGTTAAGAGGAGAGTGGAAGTGGGGGTGGAGAGGGGTGGGCTGGGCAATTTTCCAAAGGTTTTCGTAAAATGTGTGCAGGTACCCTTGTTCTTACATTAGGTGGCATTCTTATCACTTTTCCGTAACCCCCTTACTTACATAATATCAATTATGCTATTGGGATATAGGGAAGCAACGCAGCTTCTCCGCTCCCGTCTGTTCTCTGTGGGAAATCCCCAGTGCATTTCAGTACCCTGGTGTCTCTTTGTACTGTTCGTCACCAAGCGGCCTTCAGTCTTCCCTTCTCACTGGAATATGAATCAAACTGACTGCCAGTGTTCAAACAAACACGAATCAGAAACACACAAAAAGACAAGTACAACACGTATTTGATATAACAAAACAAGACAGGCGCAAAGTTTTGACCAACTGGCCTTTGTCAAGCGTATAGAAAAGACCGAAAGACTAAAACATCTGCCATTTTCTCCTGCCAGGATGCTACAAGTGGGAAGTTGTCTACCGCTTTTTTGTGCTACGTGTTGTACATTTATTCTTTTTTGTCTTTTGCATACACGCTTGACAAAGGCCATTTGGCCGAAAGTTGCGCCTGTCTTGTTTTGATATATTAAATACGTGCTTCACTTTTTTTCTTTTTGACGTGGTGTTAGCCCTTATATGGCTCTAGTGGTCGGCTGGGCAATAAGCAATATGAATTGAATTGAATTGAACGTGTTTCACTTCTATTTTTGTGCTTTTCTGGTTCGTACTTCCTCTCTTATGTCTTACTTTTGGTGTCCAGTAAAAGGCAGTCCGGGCGATGTTACCCCTGTGGGGATGCCAGGAGATCTTTTAATATAAACAGTATCCCCATCTTCTGGAAATTCTGTGCTAGAAATTTCCTCTTTTCTGTCACTCTCTGTGTTTTTGCCTTGTTGCTTTGCTTTCTGTCATTTCTGCCTATCATTTTCTGCCTTGCTGTTCTATTCATCTGTATGTCTTCGATAAATTCTACGCCTTTTCTCTTAGAATTGAGAATTGCGTACATGCACTTAGTGGATTTTTGGCTGTAAGGAAATGCGATGTGCAGAAGCAATTTTAGGTAATTCAGGCCATTTTTCATATCTGCTTTAGTGTCCTTACTTATGTTTATATTTGTGTTCAGGTTTGTCTTTTTAGATCCCGTGGTGGTAAATTGCACGGAGTTTTCAACACTAGGGCATATCGTTAGATTACTTGAGCGAATACATTAATCTGTGTACTTGATTTTTTTTCAGGTGTTTCTTTCTTTTCCAATGACATATGGTGTAGGTTTTGAGCTGATAGCCCTGATATGGTTCTGCGCAGTCGGCTGGGCTTTAAACAACAAGAACAATAACCTATGCTTTTCTTGCGGTTGACGGGACTTTTACGATGTTCATAATTCAGAATGCCATTCGATTTGTGTGTTTTGCACTTTTTTTTCAATGCTGTGAAAGTTTATATTTACTTCTTGTGTATTTTAAGGATGTCTTTTCCCCTCGTGGGGATGCCGGGGGCTCTTTCAGCATGAATAGTATCCCCACCTTCTGGAAATTCTGTCCTAGAAATTTCCTCTTTTCTGTCACTGTCTTTGTTTCTGCCTTGTCCCTTTGCTTTCTGCCATTCCTTCCTATCATTTTCTGCCTTGCTGGTCCATTCACTTGTATATGTTCGATAAAGTCTTATGTACTTTTCAATTAGGATTGAAAATTGGGTACATGTATTACGTGCATTTTTGGCTGCAGGGAGGTGAGATATGCGGAAGCAGTTTTAGGTATTTTATGCCTGTTTTTATATGTATGTTTTAGTGTCCTGAGATATGCTTGAATTTGTGTTCAAGTGTGTTTTTAAAATCCCCTGTGCGAAAAATTGGACGGAGTGGTCAAAGCCAGGGGCTCTCCTTGGATTATGTGCACAAATGCATTGGTGTATGCACTTAATTTTCTTTTCTTTTGTTCCTGTTGAAGTATTTTGTATGTTTGAAACGGGGTGATAGCCCTGATATGGCTCTGTGCAGTCGGCTGGGCTTTAAAGAACAACAAAAGGATGTCTTTTGTTTGTTGAATGATTGAGAATGCCGTTCACTTTCAGTATCTTTCCTCTTTTTTTCAGTGTTGCACAACTCCAGGGCACAGCACACAAGCTGATAGCTGATGCAGCACAACCTCTAGGCACAGCACACAAGCTGATAGCTGATGCAGCACAACCTCCAGGGCACAGCACACAAGCTGATAGCTGATGCAGCACAACTCCAGGGCACAGCACACAAGCTGATAGCTGATGCAGCACAACCTCTAGGGCACAGCACACAAGCTGATAGCTGATGCAGCACAACCTCCAGGGCACAGCACACAAGCTGATAGCTGATGCAGCACAACCTCCAGGGCACAGCACACAAGCTGATAGCTGATGCAGCACAACCTCCAGGGCACAGCACACAAGCTGATAGCTGATGCAGCACAACCTCCAGGGCACAGCACACAAGCTGATAGCTGATGCAGCACAACCTCTAGGGCACAGCACACAAGCTGACAGCTGATGCAGCACAACCTCTAGGGCACAGCACACAAGCTGATAGCTGATGCAGCACAACCTCTAGGGCACAGCACACAAGCTGACAGCTGATGCAGCACAACCTCTAGGGCACAGCACACAAGCTGATAGCTGATGCAGCACAACCTCTAGGGCACAGCACACAAGCTGACAGCTGATGCAGCACAACCTCCAGGGCACAGCACACAAGCTGATAGCTGATGCAGCACAACCTCCAGGGCACAGCACACAAGCTGATAGCTGATGCAGCACAACCTCCAGGGCACAGCACACAAGCTGATAGCTGATGCAGCACAACCTCCAGGGCACAGCACACAAGCTGATAGCTGATGCAGCACAACCTCCAGGGCACAGCACACAAGCTGATAGCTGATGCAGCACAACCTCCAGGGCACAGCACACAAGCTGATAGCTGATGCAGCACAACCTCTAGGGCACAGCACACAAGCTGATAGCTGATGCAGCACAACCTCCAGGGCACAGCACACAAGCTGATAGCTGATGCAGCACAACCTCCAGGGCACAGCACACAAGCTGATAGCTGATGCAGCACAACCTCCAGGGCACAGCACACAAGCTGATAGCTGATGCAGCACAACCTCCAGGGCACAGCACACAAGCTGATAGCTGATGCAGCACAACCTCCAGGGCACAGCACACAAGCTGACAGCTGATGCAGCACAACCTCCAGGGCACAGCACACAAGCTGACAGCTGATGCAGCACAACCTCTAGGGCACAGCACACAAGCTGACAGCTGATGCAGCACAACCTCTAGGGCACAGCACACAAGCTGACAGCTGATGCAGCACAACCTCTAGGGCACAGCACACAAGCTGACAGCTGATGCAGCACAACCTCTAGGGCACAGCACACAAGCTGACAGCTGATGCAGCACAACCTCCAGGGCACAGCACACAAGCTGACAGCTGATGCAGCACAACCTCCAGGGCACAGCACACAAGCTGACAGCTGATGCAGCCCAACCTCCAGGGCACAGCACACAAGCTGATAGCTGATGCAGCACAACCTCTAGGGCACAGCACACAAGCTGACAGCTGATGCAGCACAACCTCCAGGGCACAGCACACAAGCTGATAGCTGATGCAGTTTGAAATGTCGGAACGCATGAGAATAATTGTGTCTCCAGTCAAATTGTTGACCTCTTCAATCGTAAGAGACGTTCCCTTTTCTTTAACCCTTCCACTCCCCACACCCTGTCCACCAGCCTTCTGCATTGTTAAACCATGCAAGCAAAGCAAAAAAACGTGACCCTTTGACTCCCTCACCCAATCCACCAGCTTCCTGCACCCTTTGATTCTCACCTTACCCACTAGCTTCCCGCAGGAAGCTGGTTGATAGGGTGAGGTAGTCAAAGGGTTAAGATTTTTGCAGTTACTGGATTGGGCGCGGGAGTCAAAGGGTTAACTTGCACGGTTAAAGAATGAGCGTCGTTTGTTTGTGTGTTTATGTCGTGTTAATTGTGTCGTTGCCAAGCTCTGAGCAAAACAATGAGTCTGGATTGGATGTCTTGCATTGTTTGTTATGTGCGCTTTCAGAGAAAATAGGCAACCAAAGAAAAAGGGGATTGAAAAAAAAACTTAGAAGCAAACAAGCGAACGAACATTATAACATGCAAGCATTCTAAATTCACCCATAACCAATTCAGTAGAAAGGAGAAGAAACGAAACAAAACAAAAAAAACAACAGAATACAAACAAAGCGAAACAAAACAAAAGCAAAGCTCTGCACAGCAAATCAAATCAAATCAAATCAAATCAAAACAAAAAACAAAACAAAACAAACAGCAAAGCGAAATGAAAAACGGACTGACCTGTCAGTATTTCAAATAATTAACATGTATATAAACAAAGTAACAAAGAAAAACCCTCACTTCCCCCGTCCCCTCCCCTGGGGGGAAAAAAAACCGTTCGTTCGATAACATTTTAAATCCTACCACTCCATACGAGGACTAGCGATAAGAATGTTTTTAAAAGAAGTCTTAACAATATTCTCTCTCTCTCTCTCTCTCTCTCTCTCTCTCTCTCTCTCTCTCTCTCTTTCTCTGTGGTCGGGTTGAGCCCAAAGGCGTGGGAGGTGGGGGGATGGGAGGGGAGGAGAGAACCAGATCCCTTCTTGCACACACCCCAACCTGGCCCCCGGGAAAAGATACTCGCGTGCTCTTAAACGAATAAAGCAGGCAACATTACGTCATCTTGTAAATTGCTTTAAAAAAAAACCACATTCAGAATGTAAGTCTAGATAATTTTGACCAAACATTTGTCTCTGTCCTTGTGTTTTTTTAACCCTTTGACTCCGCAGCTTGTCTACCAGCCTCCTTCGTTGTCAATTATGCTAGCAAAGAAAAACTTAACCCTTTGACTCCCTCACCCTGTCCACCAGCTTCCTGTAGCAAGCTGGTGGATAGGATTTGGGAATCAGAGGATTAAGGTTTTGCAGTTGTTGGATAGGGTGCGGGAGTCAAAGGGTTAAGAAAAACAACATAAAGGGAGATAAAGGCTGAGTGTGATGACATCTAGAAGACGTAAGAGAGGAATACACAGGAACATCTGTCATTTCTTATCATTTTCTGCCTCTCTGGTCCATTTATTTACCCTGTATGCGTTCGATAAAAGTCTTACGTACTTTTTCTTAGGATTGATAATTGGGTGCATGTATTAAGTGCATTTTTGGCTGTAGGGAGGTGAGATTTGCGAAAGCAGTTTTAGGTAATTTATGCCTGTTTTTAGATATGTTTTGGTGTCCTTATGTATGCTTAAATTTGTAATCAGGTGGGTTTTTTTTAATCCCTTGTGCGATAAATTGAACGGAATGGTCAACGCCGGGGGCATGTCCTTAGATTTTGTGCGCGAATGCATTGATGTGTGTACTTATCTTTTTTTTTCTTGTTGAATTTTGTATGTTTTGAGGCGGCTATAGCCCTGATATGGCTCTGCGCAGTCGGCTGGGCTTTAAACAACAATAACAATAACAATAACAATGACAGTGACAATGTTCACGATAAATGGAATATCTACTTTGCACTGAGAATGTCTGTCTTGCCAAGTTCCTCATCATACAATTTTTTTCACATGCTAAATGACTTTTGTTTAAGAAGTGCATGTATATAAGAAAATACTTTTTTGAAAAATGCACGACTGCGTAAGTCTCCTCTCTCTCTCTCTCTCTCTCTCTCTCTCTCTCTCGTCTCTCTCTCTCTCGTCTCTCTCTCTCTCGTCTCTCTCTCTCTCTCTCTCTCTGTCTCTCTGTTTGTGTGTGCGTGTGTTGTGCTGCGCCACACCAGAATTTGTGTGTGTTGTGTCCCGAATGCGTGCGTGCGTGTGCTTGTCTGTATGAGTTGTGCGTTGGTGTTTGTGTGCGTTGGGTGTTTGTGCGCGTTGGTTGTTTGTGCGTGCGTGCATACGCGCGTATGTGTGGTGTGTGTATGTGTGCGTGTGTGTGTATGTGTGCGTGTGTGTGTTGTTGTGCGTGCGCGTGCGTAAGTGTGTATGCATGCTGGCGCGCGTATATGCGCGCGTGAGTTTGAAAACAGGTTTCCTCTACTAATAAAATTAGCAGCATTTCATTTCATTCACACTCGGTGGTTCGATTTGCATCTTGATTTTCCGCAAACCCCTGGGGCCCAAACCTGATAAATGGTGAAACGCTGAACATGGACAGCAAATAAACAAGGATGCATATTCAGCAAAACTTAAAAAAACAACCTTTTTACACTTGTTCTCACTGCCTTCAGTTTGAAGGTACATCCCTTTCGAGGAGAGAGAGAGAGAGAGGGGGGGGAGAGAGAGAGGGGGAGAGACAGAGAGAGAGAGTCTCTTGATCTTAATTGAGAGAGACAGAGAGGAAGGGGGGTGAGAGAGACAGAAAGAGAGACAGAAAGAGAAAGAGGAGAGAGACGGAGAGACACAGAGAGAGAGGAGGAGGAGGAGGATTGGTTGATGCAGAAGAGAATCTGTTGATCTTAACTGTGGAAGAGTTCTGACGTTGGCAGGCTGTATATGAGTAGCAGACTGTTTATGTATTCATATTCATTTCCCTTTATCACAATGGATTAACCACGTGAAACTTGTTCTGCTCTTCCCGTTGAGAGCACGTCGCCGCAGTGTAGCGCCACCGGACCCAATTTCTTTTTTAACCAAGACATTAGAATGGCAAGAAGACTAACTCTGAGCTGCCAACCTCCCGGGAATTTCCCGGATTTAAAAAACAATCCCGGAATCCCGGATGTGTCAAAAAAAAAAAAAATCCCGGATTTTGAAAGTCTAGTGGAAAAACTTCTTTTTCATGCTTAGATATGCCAGGAGAGGCCATTTTTGTACTTTGAATTGGTGAAAAATCAATCAATAGCTTCTGCCCCTTGACCCCGCCAGGGGGACCTAAGCGGCCCCCCCCCCCCCCCTGGACCCCTCGGCTGATGATTCCTGTTTTTTGAACTTCAAAGGTTGGCAGCTATGCTAACTGACCTTCAAGGGGAGGGACCTGGGAAACGAACCCATCTCTCCAATGTTTTATGTCAAGGCAGCCGGGCGAAAGCCTTGTTATTTATGAGTTTCAACTGCCATGGGATCCTTACCATGCGCAGGCAGAAGGCAAGCAGGTCCTACTTATTTTTGTCCCCCTCCGAAGGACTGGACGTTCAGTTCGATATTTCGGTCAAACTGAGGAGAAACATCGAGGACTCAACGGCAAACGGACCTGAGAACCTCGAGTTTAGTCACTGGCAAGGAAAACGTCTGAACCATTCTGCCATTCTTCTCCCTGAAGAGTGTAGATCATGGGAAAGTATTGTCTCTAAGATCTTCACAACATAAATGCTCTGCTTGGGATGATCTGAGTGTGTGTGTGTTTTATTTGACTTTTCAAAAACAGAAAGCGTGTGTACAAGCAAGAGAGAGAGAGAAGAGAGAGAGAGAGAGAGAGAGAGAGAGAGAGAGAGAGAAGAGAGAGAGAGAAGAGAGAGAGAGAGAAGAAAACATTACCAAGAAAACGTTAACATTATAAAACATAACTAAGTTACCTCAAAGAAACAACCGAAACAACAATAGATAAACAAATAAATAATTAGATGAATAGATGAATACATAAGTAGGTAAATAACTGAATAAATAAATAAATCAATAATTAACATTATAAAACCTAGCTAGGTAGCCACAAATAAACAACCGAAAACAATAATTCATAAATAAATAGGTAGATAAATAGATAAGTAGGTAAATAACTGAATAAATAAATAAGTAAATAAAATGAATAAACGAATGAATAAATAAATAGAAGGATAAGTAAAGAAATAAGTAAATAAAAGAAATAAACGCACAGGCAAATGCGCACGTGTTCACACAGGCATGCACGCATGCACAGTCACACGCACGCTCGTATAAACATGTAAGCACATAAACACATGTCTGCCCTTAACTATTGTTCCACGTATTGCACATTTTGCATGTTCTATCTGTGTGTGTGTGAGTGTGTGTGTGTGTGTGTGCGCGCGCGCGTATTGTGTATATAATATATATACACACACACGTGTGTGTGTGCACGCGCGCTCGTTGTGTGTGTGTGGTGTGTGTGTGTGTGTGTGGTTGGTGTGTGTGTGTGTGTGTGTGTGTGTGTGTGTGTGTGTTCGTTCGTTCTTTGATTTAACGTCTTTTCACTGTAAGTGATATTACACGGACAGTGTATGTGTGTATGTGTGTGTGTGTGTGTTGTGTGTTGTGTGGTGTGTGTTGTGTGTGTGTGTGTGTGTATGCGTGTTGTTTTGTGTTGTTGTGTGATGTGGGGTGGAGTGTGGTGTGTGTGTGGATATATATATGTATATATATATGTATATGTATATACATATATGTGTATATATATATATATATATATAATATATTATATATGTGTGTGTGTGTGTGTGTATTTAATATGTACATGTGTATGTCTATCTATCTATCTATCTATCTATCTAGGCCTATCTATTTATCTCTGTGTGTGTGTGTGTGTGTGTGTGTGTGTGTGTGTGTGTGTGGTGTGTACATATATATGTATACACATACACATGTATACATACACATACACACGCACACATTATGTGTGTGCGTGTATTTGTGTGCGCGCGTTCGCTCTGTGTGTATGTGCGCGCGTGTGGGCGTGTGTATGTATGTGTGTTCGTCCTTTCTTTCGGATCATTCGGACAGCAAATTAGCTTTCTACACAAATACAGATACCAAGTTTCTGCCAGAGGGAAGCGTTGTACATGTAGTTGTTTTCATTTTTCTGCCGTGGTTGCCAAGCTGCTCGGGGCTTCTGAACATCTAGTTATTCCACATTGCATGTGGGCCATTGTTTGTTTTGTTTATTTGTTTATTTGTTTGTGTGCGTGTTTGTGCGTCTGTCTCTCTGTCTCTCTCTCTCTCTCTGTGCTGTGTCTGTGTCTGTCTATCTTTCTATGTGTCTGTCTGTCTCTTTCTCTGTGTCAGTCTTTCTTCTCTCTGTCTCTCTCTCTCTCTGTCTGTCTGTCTGTCTGGCTGTGTGTGTGTGTTTGTGTATCTGTCTCTGTGTCTCTATCTGTGTCTGTCTGTGTTTGTGTGTCTGTATGTCATTCTCTGTCTCTGTCTGTCTGTCTCTCTCGCTGTATGCAAGTGTGAGTGTGAGTGCGTACTTGTTTGCGCGTCTCTTGTGTGTGTGTGTGTGTGTGGTGAGTGTGTGTGTGTGTGTGTGTGTGTGTAGTGTGTGAGTGTGTGTTTGTGTGTGAGTGTGTGTGTGTGTATGTGAGGAGAGAGGAGAGAGAGAGAGAGAGAGAGGGAGAGGAGAGGGAGTAGGTAACGGGGAAGATAGTGGCGAGTATACAGGTCTGTGGAGAATAGCCCTTATGTCATGTTAACTCAACTTGTGGAAGTGCAGGAAATAGGAGCTGGCACACTGGTGGATTTATTTATGAGCTGATCCCTGATACCTACTGCAGTGTTCGTGTCACGAAGATACAGAGTCGTGCAGGTCTTATCCAACGGGGAGTCATAAAGGGACAGGTACCCCCCCCCCCCCCCCCGCAGCAGCGTTAGATAGAAATGGTGTGAGGTTGTTTAAAACCCATTGACTCGCACACCTTTGCTGGCATGGTTGACAATGCAGAATTCTGATAGACAGGGTGAGGGAGTCAAAGGGTTAAGTGGTTGTGCTTTGCTAGCGTGGTTTGACAATGCAGAATGGTGGTAGACAGGGTGAGGGAGTCAAAGGGTTAAATTTTTGCTAGCATGGTTGACAGTGCAGGATGCTGGTGGATAGGGTGCGGGAGTCAAAGGGTTATGTTTTTACTTTGCTAGCATGGTTGACAATGCAGGATGCTGGTGGATAGGATGAGGGAGTCTAAGGGTTAAGGTTTTGCTTTGCTGGCACAGTTAATTTAACAATGCAGGATGCTGGTGGACAAGGTGAAGGAGTCAAAGGGTTAAGCTTTTGCTTTGCTAACATGGTTGACAATGCATGATGCTGGTGGATAGGGTGAGAGAGTCCAAGGGTTAAGATTTTGCCCTTTGCTAGCATGGTTGACGATGCAGGATGCTGGTGGACAGGGTGCGGGGTCAAAGGGTTACGTTTGGCTCCGAAGATGATATTCTAAGGAATTTTCCAACAACACCCTTAAACAAAAAAAATTACTAGCTTACTTATTTAGACACTCCCACGCTGCGAGGCATGAGGAAGTAAGAGCGCTCCAATAGGTTTGGTCGACAGAGAATCTCAGAACATCTCTCCAGCGTCTGTCCAAGGGTTGTCAGGGAGCGTTCATAGTAAACCTAGCCGGCCGTGGCTGTGAAAGCGTTCATACTGCAAGGACGACGGAGCGGGACGGCCAGTGTTTTCTTTCCTTTCGACACGAGCCCACCAAAGATGTCCACGAAGAGTGCAAAAGTTGATATTTATGGTGGTGGTGATGGTGGAAGAAGAAAAGAAACATTGTACGTCCATTCTGTCGGTCAGGGAGCGTTCATAGTAAACCTAGCCGGCCGTGGCTGTGAAAGCGTTCATACTGCAAGGACGACGGAGCGGGACGGCCAGTGTTTTCTTTCCTTTCGACACGAGCCCACCAAAGATGTCCACGAAGAGTGCAAAAGTTGATATTTATGGTGGTGGTGATGGTGGAAGAAGAAAAGAAACATTGTACGTCCATTCTGTCGGTTTTCTGTACATTCAATCTGCCCCAACCTGTCTGACGATGTTTTCCCATGCAGCTGCAAGTATGTCTCTGTTAGTGATGTTTATCACCCTTCTCGAAAATGCAAGGCCTTGATCTCACGGCAGCATTGAGCTTCTCGTCGTACTTGTTTTTCTTGCAAGAAAGATAATTCGATGTGAAATCAAGAGAAGAGTTCAGTCCCTTAATCCGGACGGACGAGGAAAAATACTGCAAAGCACGACCGAGAATTTCCGTCTGGGTCCGGGCGGGACTGGCCGGGTTTACTATATAAACACTCTTTCCGTCGCCGGTGAGAACAAACAGGGGTTTACTGTACACGATGTTTTTGACAGGAAACGTCCGTGGCCGTCCGGGCTTACTATGAACACACCCTGAGTCTCTGTCAGCCGTCTGGTGCCAGTACATTTCTCAGTGCTGATTCTAGGCTGCGGGATCGCGGGATTCACGCAATTTTTTCTCTTGAACGCAAAAACATCAAGCCTCGTGCGGGCAGCATCCCACATTTATCAAGGAAAGCCCGCATGTTTTGCTCGCCAACACGTACCGTAAGGCCTACACATCTAGCTTTTGGCCGAATCAGCCCCGCAGGCTGATTCATAGGTCCCACTCCACTCTAAGCACACTGTGGTTATTTTTAGCAAGTGGTAGGGGCTTACTGAGTGCGAAGCTTTGCGATTGGTCGCTGTAAACCAATCAGCATTTATTACACAGACCTATCGAACGGAAATGGCACAGCCGCCATTGTCAGAATTTGAGCGCCGAACGCGAAAATGAAGTGAATACTGTTTTTGTCATGCCGCCGCTGACCCCCACTGGTTTTGTCAGGCCCCCCTTTTTTTGACTGGAGGGGAGGCCCCCCCTTTTTTTTTGAAAATCCTAGAATCAACAGTGTTTCTGATCTTTTCCTTCCTTCGCTGTCTTCTTGAGTTCCAGTTCAGGACTTGGCTGGCAGGTCTGGAAGATGGCAGTTTAGCAGCATGGCCAAGCCAACTCAGTTGACACTTGCAGATGATGTTGGTAGCTGGGATCTATTTATTTCTTGACCCTAGTTCCTCGTTTGTCGCTCCCCAGTGGGGATACCGCCGGGGGCTCTTTCAGTATAAATAGTATCCCCACCTTCTGGAATTTCTGTGCTAGAAATTTCTTCTTTTCTGTCACTCTATTTCTGCCTTCCTTTGCTTTCTGTCATTTCTTCCTATCATTTTCTGTCTTGCTGGTCGATTCCCCTGTATGTTTTTGATAAAGTCAGACATACATTCTCTTAGGATTGATTATTGGGTACATGTCTAAAGTGCACTTTTGGCTCTATGGAAACGGGAATGGATATGCGGAATCAATTATAGGTAATTTATGCCCGTTTTTTTTTTGTATACTTTAGTGTCCATAGTTATGTTTACATTTGTATGCAGATATGTTTTTATTTTTAAAGTCTCTTGTGTGATAAATTGGACGAAGTAGTCAACGTCAGGGGCATCTCCTTAGATTATCTGCTCGAATGTTTTAATATGTGGACTTAATTTTCTTTTCCTTTTTGTTGAAGGATT
>JAPXFY010000014.1:65313240-65315740 GCA_030674185.1 Monoplex corrugatus
CATTGAGGATGTTGCTCAAATCTTCTGATCAGTAACGCGCAGGTATCTGTATCTCTCCGGCCTGGTTAACGCCAGGATATATTATGATAGTGAGCGTAGAGTACAGCCCTGTCACGCAGTCTCAATCCTGAATGGAACTCTGTAGCATCATGATTATCACCCTCATCGTCATCGTCATCATCATCGCATCGTAAAAACTGTTCCAGCTTTTGTGGCATGAAGGTGGCGTAGAAAATGGGACCTTAAAAAGGTGAGCACAAAGGTAACCTCCCGGAGTACAATGATCATTAACAACAACAAAAAAGTATTCTCACCTAATGAAAAAATAGCACTCCCACCTTCTGGAAATTCTGTGCTAGAAATTTCCTCTTTTTTGTCACTCTTTGTTTCTGCTTTGATTCTCTGCTTTCTGTTACCTGTCACTATCTGTCTTGCTGGTCAAGGATTGATAATTGGACACGTGTATTAGTTATAGTTTTGGCTATAAGGAAAAGCAATGTACAGAACAATTTTGTAGGTAATACTTTAGTGTCTTTAGTAATGTTAAGATTGTATTCAGGTATGTTTTTAAATCTCTTGTGTGGTTAATTGTCAACACCAGGGTCATATCCTTAGTTCATGTACGCAAAATCCCTTGATATGTGTAGTTTAAAAAATATTCATCCTTTTGATATGTGTACTTAATTTCCTTTTCCAATGTTTTTTTCAGTGAGGTATTGTGTAGGTTTTGAGATGGTTATAGCCCTGATATGGCTCTGCGCAGTCGGCTGGGATTTTCACAAGAATAACAATCATTTTGTAACAGATTTGCCCGAGGTGCTCTACGCTCAACAAGTTTGAGCGACCTCCTTAAGGAGATGGTCATGTTTTGTGTCCGATTGTTAGACGCCAGAAACGTTTGGAATGTTGTGTAAGGGGAAACAGCTTTGTATTTGTTTGTTTCTTCTTCTTGTTGTTTTTACCTCCTGCTTCAGGAAGCTGATGACTGGCAGAAAATAGACAGTCCAGGAGGCACTGGTCGCAGCGAAGGAAAGCCTCAAGGTCAGAAAAATAACAGGATACACGCAGACCAACAGGAAGAGACTGGAATCAACAAACATTGAAGTGAAATCATGGACCAACGGAGAGTCAAAAAAGGATGTGACAATACAAAAGAAATGAAAAAATACGAAGGTACAGTTTTTTTGTTAAAATCCAGAAGAAAGTCAACAAGGCCAACATTGACGCTCA
Organism: Monoplex corrugatus; assembly: GCA_030674185.1. NCBI lineage: Eukaryota > Metazoa > Mollusca > Gastropoda > Littorinimorpha > Ranellidae > Monoplex > Monoplex corrugatus. The sequence continues at coordinate 65,314,471 of JAPXFY010000014.1, forward strand.
TCTGGTGAAATGTGGGAAACCGGATGACCTTGCGCGTGCGCTCTTCCAAGGGAAACAAACGATGGAACATGTTGTGAGCTCATGTTAATGGTGCTGACCCAAAGAAGGTACAGTCAAGTGCTTCAAAAGATCGCACGAGCGATCAGTGTTGCCAGAAGAAGCGAGAGAGAGAGAGAGAGAGAGAGAGAAAAAAAATGCCACCAAAAAGCTTGGCAACCTTCTACATGACAGGAGGCAGTAAACTGTGGCATGAAAACGATGTGACACCCAGACCATGGAAGGGCGCGGGGGGGGGGGGGGGGGTCTGATGGATGGAGCGGACAACTAGGAGTGCACAGCAGATCTTCCACAATGGGAGGGGGGACACCCAGAAATCATCAGCAAGAGTGTCGTGAGACCGGACATAATTTTCTACTCCCATTCCCGAAACAAGTGATTCTGACAGAAATCATCGTACTGTTTGAAAGTGAATGGAGGAAGCCCATATCAACAAGACCACAAAAATACGCCAGTCCACTCAGCAACTTGAGGATATCTAGCTTTCAAACCAAAGTCATCGCCATATAGTTTTCTCATCAATCCAATAACACAGCTGGCTCTGCTCTTTTCAGAAGTCTGTCAAATTAATTACGCACACGTTTTCCTCGATTGTCACAGGAGATTGGAACAAACTGGGCAGAGAATATTTGCATTGTCAGCAATTTGAGGAGTCCTTTTTTGGCCAGAAAACAATACGTTCATTTCGTCTGGAGGAAAGGGTGACGGATAAAGAATATTGCGCAAGGACCCCCCTTTGGCATCGTCACACAAAAGTCTAGACTAGACACCACAAAGGGGAATAGAAAACAGTCACGCCTCAAACGATACTGACGTGAAAGTGGACCAGTCGCCGTGGTATAGTGGTTAATGCAACGGACTCTACTACCGACTGGAAGGTTGTGGGTTCGAATCCCCATCAATCCCTTGAAAAATCATTGTGGGGATTTTTTCCCCGACTCCAATCGGCTCCTGCACAGAGTTGGGCGTGCTTGTCTCATTGGGAAGACTGGGACCACACAGTCGAGTGTTATCCACTTCATGGATGCGTCATTGAGGGTGTTGCTCAAATCTTCTGACCAGCACCGCAGGGTGTCTGTATCTTTCGGGCCTGATTGACGCCAGGATATGTTATGATAGTAAGCGCGTAGAGTACAGCCCTGTCACGCAGTCTCAATCCAAGATGGAACCCCGTAGCGTCATGATTATCATCCTCATCCACATCATCATCGTC
>JAPXFY010000014.1:65330740-65350740 GCA_030674185.1 Monoplex corrugatus
CTGATCTTCCTGCTGAGAGCCTCAGTGACGCCGCTGACGTATGGAATGGAGACGTGCCCTCTTGAAGGGGTTGGCCGTTCAGTGGAGGTGTGGGGTATGGTTTTCTTGCCCCCCGGAATATCCCAGGCCCACTTCTGGTATCCTGACACACTGAGTACTTTTTTGATGTACTGCACCTCTTCTTCTCTAGCGGTGTCGATAGAGCAGATGGTCTTTGCTCGGTGGGTGAGGGTACGGATTACTCCAAGCTTGTGTTCCAGTGGCTGGTGACTGTCAAATTGTAAGTACTGGTCCATGTGGGTCGGCTTTCTATAGACGGAGAAGGCGAGGCCTGTCTCCATCCGGCTGATGCGGGTATCCAACATCGCGATGCTGCCGTTCTCTTCTACCTCATAGGTGAGCTTGATGGCAGGGTGTTGGTTGTTGAGATGGTTCGTGAAGTCTTCTACCACCGATCTTTTCAGTACCGTCAGTACCGTACTTTTTTTTACTTTTTTTTTTTTACCAAGACTTCAGAAAGGCAAGAAGGTCGACTGGTCTTCAAGGGGTGGGACCTGGGAAATCAACCTATGTCTCCAATGTTTTATACCAAGGCAGCCAGGCAATGCCCTGCTGTTCACGATTTTGAACTGCCGTGGGATCTTTAGCGTTCGCAGCCGGTGGGCACACGGGTCCGACTCGTTTTTTGGTCCCCTTCCCAAAGACTAGACGTTCAGTTCGATTTTTCTGGTCAAACTGAGGAGAAAAGTCGAGGCCTCTACGGGAAGCGAACCCTAGTTATTGGCAGGCGAACATCTGAACCGTTCTGCCACTTTTCTTCCTGAAGAATCTAAAATGCACAAAAAGCCGTCATCACTCAGCATTAAAGTACTGCCATTAGAATGAGACACCAAACAGCAAGCCTGAGAGGTGCCAATGCGCATTTAGATAGTAGCAAAACACAGAAAGCTGCCAGTCTGTATTTTATTTAAATTGCACCTGTTTGTTTGTTTTGTTTGTGTTTTTGTTGTGTTTGTGTGTGTTTTGTCCTTCCATTTTCTATGTCACCTGAATCTCCACAGAATTTGCGACAGTTTTTACGATGCTATAGTGGTGATGACGATGAGGACGATCATGATGATACTATGGAGTTCCATCTAGGATTGAGACTGCGTGACAGAGCAACCATGCTAGCAAAGCAAAAACTTAACCTTTTGCCTCCCTCACCATATTCACCAGCTGCCTGCAGGAAGCTGGTGGACAGGATGAGATAGCCAAAGAGTTAAGTGTTTTTTTTTCAGTTGATGGACATGGTGCGGGAGTCAAAAGGTTAATGTACATCGGCCTTGGACCACATATACAGAGTGGGGGAACAGAGATGGCGAATGGGGAAGTGGGGATTTGACGCAGTTTCCGTTTCAGTTTCAGTTTCTCAAGATAACGTGTCCGCCGCGCTCGGAACGAATTCCATATGCACTGACGTCATTGGTGCCAAAGAAGTTCCACTGCTCAAAGAAACAAGGGAACCCTCGCATTGACGTCAGCAAGATGTCTCAGCCAGATCTTGTAGAACAGTTCGCAGAGGCCTTTCAGAGAGAATACGATGCATTGCAGCCCAGAGACTCTGCCACTGAGAGATGGGAAACGCTGCGAGACACCATGCACCGCATTGCTATGGCCACCTTTGGGAAGAAAACTGTGAAGTCCCACGACTGGTTTGAGGCCAAATCATCAGAGATGACTCCCACTGTTGAGGCCAAGCGTGCCGCACTCACCAAGTATAAGCGGTCACCCAGTGAGAAGAACCTGCAAATCCTCAGGGCTGCCAGAAGTAAGGTTCAGCTTAATGCCAGGCGCTGCGCAAACGAGTACTGGACAGAGCTCAGCGAAGAGATACAGAAAGAGGCAACATCCGAGGAATGTATGATGGCATCAAGAAGGCACTGGGACCAACACAGAGCAAGATCGCCCCCCTCAAATCCTTCACTGGGGAAGTAATCAGCAATCCTAGCCAACAGATGGAAAGATGGGCGGAACACTACTCCGACCTCTACTCCACACAGAACATGGTGTCCCCCTTAGCCCTCGATGCCATCAAGTGCATGCCGGTAATGGAAGAACTTGATGCAGAGCCAACTGCGGACGAACTCAGCAAGGCCATTGATAGCCTGGCATCAGGGAAGGCACCTGGCAACGACGGAATTCCCCCAGACCTCATCAAGCACTGCAAGACTTCTCTTCTGCACCCTTTGCACGCAGTTCTCTGTCAGTGTTGGAATGAGGGAGCTGTACCACAGGACATGAGGGACGTCAAGATCGTTCACCCTGTACAAAAACAAGGGCGAAAGGAGCGACTGCAACAACTACAGAGGTATCTCGCTCCTCAGCATTGTTGGCAAAGTCTATGCTCGGATCCTCCTAATCCGCCTGCAGAAACTGGCTGAACGCGTCTACCCGGAATCACAGTGTGGTTTTCGAGCAGAGAGATCCACGGTAGACATGGTCTTCTCCCTTCGCCAAATCCAGGAGAAGTGCAGAGAGCAGCGGATGCCCCTGTATGTGGCATTCATTGACCTCACCAAGGCCTTTGACCTAGTCAGCAGAGATGGCCTTTTCAGGGCTCTCCGAAAAATCGGCTGCCCCCCCAAACTGCACAGCTTAATTGAGTCCTTCCACTCAAACATGAAAGGGATGGTGCAGTTCAACGGAAACCTCTCCAAGTCCTTCGACGTACGCAGCGGTGTGAAACAAGGCTGCGTCCTGGCCCCAACCCTCTTTGGAATCTTCTTCGCTCTCCTCTGAGGCATGCGTTCAGCACAGCGCAAGAAGGGATCCACCTGCGGACCAGATCAGATGGCAGGCTCTTCAACCTCGCCCGCCTCAGAGCAAGGACAAAGGTCCGTGAAGCCCTCATCAGAGACATGCTATTTGCCGACGATGCCGCAGTTGTGACCCATACTCAGCGGGACTTGCAGTCACTAATGGACCGCTTCTCCCAGGCCTGCAAAGATTTTGGTCTGACCATCAGTCTTAAGAGGACAAACGTCCTGGGCCAAGACACGCCATCTCCACCAGCCATCACCATTGATGACTACGAGCTTGAAGCCATCCATCAATTCACCATCACCGATAACCTCTCCCTTGACACAGAGGTCGACAAGAGGATCGGGAAGGCAGCCACAACACTAGCCCGCCTCACACAAAGAGTGTGGACAAATCCCAAGCTGACCACAAAGACAAAGATGGCTGTATACAACGCCTGTGTCCTCAGCACCTTGCTGTATGGCAGCGAGGCGTGGACCACGCATGCTCATCAGGAGAAAAGGCTCAATACCTTCCACCTGAGAAGCCTACGGCGCATACTTGGCATTTCCTGGCAAGACAAGGTGACCAACACCGAAGTCCTAACCTGCGCTGGCCTCCCAACCATGCATACCATGCTGAGACAGCGTCGGCTGCGCTGGTTGGGCCACGTTCGCCGCATGGAAGATGGTCGCATCCCAAAAGACATCCTTTATGGTGAGCTTGCCACAGGGCAGAGAAACATTGGCCACCCACAGCTGAGATACAAAGACGTTTGCAAGCGTGACATGAAGGCGCTTGAGATCAACACTGAGTCCTGGGAGGACCTCGCAGACGACCGCAACAGCTGGAGAACTACTCTCAAGAAACAGCTGCGGATTGGTGAGGACAAACTGTCAGCTGCTGCAGCAGAAAAGCGAGTTCGCAGAAAAGGGATGACAGCCAACAGACCAGCATCAGCATACACATGCGACCGCTGCGACAGAGACTGCCTCTCTCGCATTGGTCTGTACAGTCACAGGCGACGCTGCTTGGACCAAGCAGACAGCCCATCTAGACATTAGAACGGATGTACTTTGTCCATGGTCAGTCATGACCGAAGGAGGCCTACTACATTGGTGCCATCTGTATGGTGGTCATGGCACAAGTCTTAAGCCTGCACATTGACGCATATTTCTTGCTATATCAAAGTTTTAGTTTCAGTTTCCACGTCGTCTCCACGCTCAGAATGAATTTCATACGCACAGAACGTCACTGATGCCATGTGATGGAGAACATCCAGAATGATCATGGCACAAGTCTTAAGCCGGCATATAAGCCAATAAGCAGGCCAGATCCTGAGGTTCTATCCATAATAATGAACAGACATGTTGAATAATGACTGTAGATTAGTTCACCGAACAACAAGAAAATAACATCGATCATATCAAATGGATCACAGGCTGTCAGACATAATCTGAAATGATGCAGCCAGCAGACGATAAACAGTGCAACAAAGTGTGCGTGTACTTTTTGATGTCGTCTATGGCTGGTGCTAAGTTAGCCATTACAAAACGTCAGCAATTAAGATAAAGAGAGGGGAGGGGATAGATAGATAGATAGATAGATAGATAGATAGATAGATAGTGAGAGACAGACAGGTAGGCAGGCAGGCAGACAGACAGACAGACAGAAGACAGAAGACAGACAGACAGACAGGCAGAGACGTATACAAAGAGACAAACAGAGACGAACAGACAGAGACTTAGAGAACAAGGACTTTGTTTATTTTATTCAATAAACGTTTTAATACTTTAATAGAGACAGATGGAAGTCCATGATCGCCAACGCCATGCGGCAGGGCACCTGATGATGATGAATGCTTTTTTGCTGTTGCTTTTTCTTATTTGATAAATGCATTTCGTTTTCATGTTTGCTTATATATGTGTAGAATAGCGAGGACTAGCTGTAAGACTTATATCAACCAGGACCTAAATTAATGCTATTTTCTTTGAATAATAAAGTGTTTGAAACTTTCATGTACCCCTGTCTCTATTTGTCCGATTTTCTCTGTCTTTCTGTCTCTTTTTATCTCTGTCGCTGTGGCTCTGTCACTCTTGATCTATCTCTGTCTCTGTCTGACTGACTGTCTGTCTGTCTGTCTCCCTCCATCCCCTCCCTTTCTCTCTCTCTCATACACACACACACACACACACGCATGCACACGCGCGCACACACACACACACACATACACACGCACACTCTATCTCTCTCTCTTGTTCGCTCACTCTGTCCTTTTGCTTCTTTGCGTCTTTGTCTCTCTCTGTTTCCCTGTCTGTCTGTCTGTCTGTCTGTCCGTCTCTCTCTCTCTCTCTCTCTCACTCACTCTCACCATTCCTGTCTCTTTCTGTCTATGTCTCACTCTATCTGTCTGTCTATTTGTCTCTGTATGTCTGTCTGTGTCTGTCTCCCTCCCCCCTCCTCTCTCTCTTTGTACATTTGCAGGCAGGCATGAGTGCAAACAATCTATTGACATGGACTATTAAGAAGACAAATCTTCTTGTGTTTGTTTCCCAGATCGCTCCCTCGATTGGCACCATGTGCATAATGTGTAAGTTTTAGTTTCACATTTTGGCACAATGCTTCCAGAATCCAGGACTGACTGATAGCATTGTATCAGTCACTGATATTTTCAAATGAATAAATAAATAGAGAAATAAATAGATGAAATAAATTTTTTAAAAAGCGAAAATAGGCATTGATGGGCCTGCAGTGATATGCCCCTTGAAAGATAAGATGAGATTATTCAGACACAAGCAAAATGAATAAATAGATAAATAAATATAACATGAATAAAGAAATGAATAAATAAAACATGAATAAAACCAATAAACAACAAGCTAAAATAGGCGTTGTTGGGCCTTTGGAAGGTAAGATGAGCTTATTCAGAAACAAGCTAACTAATAATAACTAACTAACTAACTAACTAACTAACTAACTAACTAACTAACCAACCAACCAACTAACTAACCGTTTAACTAACTAACTTACTAACTAACTTACTAACTTACTAACTAACATAACTAACTAACTAACTAACTTACTAACTAACTAACTAACTTACTAACTAACCGTTTAACTAACTAACTAACCGTTTAACTAACTAACTAACTAACTATTACTAACTTACTAACTAACTAACTAACCGTTTAACTAACTAACTAACTAACTAACTAAATAACTAACTAACCAAGTGAATGAATAAATAAAAAGCAAAAATAGGTTTTGGTGGGCCTGCAGTGATATGCCTCTTGAAAGCCAAGAAAATCTAGCCTGTTTGTGTATGATACAGTCCTCTGTTCCCATGACACACTGCAGTGATTGTCTTCTTCAATAATTCAGGACCCAGACAATGTCTGATGGTACAGTCCATACGAAGAGGACTTATGGTCATAGACTAACACCATTACAGGGAAGGAACGAGGGATGGAGATGAAACGAAAAGAAAAGAAAAGAAATGAATATTTTTTCCCAACAGTGTAAAATTAAACAGCATTCAAGAAGATGACAAGCATTCTCACCAACAAATGCCTATCAATTAACATCAGGAAGAGAGTTATTGAATGTTATGTAGAACCAATACTGTTGTATGGTTGTGAGGCATGGACAGTCAACAAGCAAAGCCAGAACAAGATTGAGGCAGCCGAGATGTGGTTTCTAAGAAGAATGTTGAGAGTTCCATGGACAGCAAAGAAAACAAACAAGACAGTCTTGATGGAGGCAGACACACGTAGATCACTCATAAGGAAGATTAGGAAAAGACAGGCAACATTTATAGGCCATTTTATGAGGAAGGGGGATTTGGAGCACCTGGTCACAACGGGAAAGCTGGAGGGAAAGAGAGCAGCAGGTAGACCCAGGGAGAAAATGCTGGACGGACTTGCAGAATGGCTGGGGACGAGGAGGGTGGGGGAGATGTTAGGGGCAACGAGAGATAGAGACAGATGGAAGTCCATGATCGCCAACGCCATACGGCAGGGCACCTGATGATGATGATGATGAGTGTAAAATTAGCAACTAAACCAATTTCTATGTCTGTCTTTGCTAATCTACTTACAGAAGAAGAAAGAAAAAGAACTAGGAAGGTAAGATTGTAATAATCTAAATGTTAAAAACAGAAAAAGGGAGAGGGAGAGAGGGGGGAGGGAGAGAGAACGAGAGAGAGGGGAGGGAGAGAGGAGAGAGAGAGAGAGAGAGAGCAAAGTCAAAGAGAGACAGACAGACAGAGGGAGACAGTGAAGCACGTGCATATTTGCCACGTGAAAGAGTCAGGTAGGCATTTATTTCTGACTTCAACTCAATTTTTTCAACTGCCAATCTGGTTAGCGACGAATTCGCCATGACCGGTCGATACCACATGATTATGTAAGTAACAAGAGGTTTTCGTTACATTTTTTTGTGCATAAGATTATGATGCACAGTTACCTAGCCCTAAGCCGTGCTCAGATGTGTTAATATCAGCCACGAACCTGGCGATGTCTTAAGTAATAGGTTTTGCTTGTAATCGAAAATTATGAAGAGAGAGAGAGACAGAGACAGAGATAGAGAGAGAGAGAAAAGGGAAAATTCGTATCGACTCAGGAGACGGAGAATGTGTGTGTGTGTGTGTGTGTGTGTGTGTGTGTGTGTGTGTGTGTGTGTGTGTGTGTGTGTGTGTGTGTGTGTGTGTGTGTGTGTGTGTGTGAATGATGAACAGGAAAAGGGTCTCTCTCTGTCTCTGTGTCTCTCTCTCTTCTCTCTGTCTCTGTGTCTGTCTCTCTCTCACTGTATGTAATGTATGTATGTATGTACCTACGTACGTACGTACGTACGTATGTACGTATGTATGAATGTATGTATGCATGTATGTATGCGTACACTCACATCACTCACCAAAGCAAAAAACCCAACAACGACCAAATCTCCGGGGCACAAAACACAGGCAAACTGGGACGTGGAAGACAGGAGGGGTGTAGGGCGTGTGAACCCTGACCCAAGCCGTTATCCTCCGTCTGTTTCACACACACACACACACACACACACACACACACACACACACACACACACACACACACACACACACACACGTACGCACGTCTCTCTATCTCTCTCTCTCTCTCTCTCTCACACACACACACACACACACACACACTCTCTCTCTTTCTCATTCTTATTTTTTATTGTATTTATTGTATTTTCATCTTTATCTCTAATCAAGTGTTGACAAAGAAGTGAAGGCTAATTGGGCGTTGAGGGAAAGGACCTAGGAAATGAACCTGTCTCTCTCTAACAGTTCTTTTTGCCCAGGCAGCCTTTCAATTGCCCTGCTGTTCACGATTTTCAACTGCCATGGGATCTTTACCGTGCTCAGGCCAGAAAGCACAAAAGTCCGGCTCGTTTTTCATCGCCTTCCGAAAGAGTGGATAGGGATGGATCAAGATCTGGGAAAAAAACCCCTAAAAGTCCGCATCTGTGCGCAGATATGGCCTAATCATGTTCACAATGAAAGAAAGAAAGAAAGAAAGAAAAAAGAAGAAGGGATGGTGCCACTATTGAATGGCCAGAGAGCAGGGGTCTAGCAAGTTCAGGGATCTTTTCAGACAGACATACATACATACAGACAGACAGATAGATAGACAGACAGACAGACACACGCCTATAATCATCAGAAAATGCACATAATAATTCGTTTACCCTAAAGACATATGTAGGCCCTACCTACGTTACATTTTATATTACATTACATACACATACATACATAAATACATACATACATACATACATACATTACAATGCAATACAATACAATACATACATTACATACATACATACATCATTACATACATACATACATACATTACAATGCAATACAATACATACATACATTACATACATACATACATACATACATACATTACAATGCAATACAATACATACATACATTACAATGCAATACAATACATACATACATTACATACATACATACATACATACATACATACATACATTACAATGCAATACATACATACATTACATACATACATACATACATACATACATTCATTACAATGCAATACAATACATACATACATTACATACATACATACATATACAATGCAATGCAATACAATACATACATACATTACATACACATACATACATACATACATTACAATGCAATACAATACATACATTACATTACATACATACATACATACATACATACATACATACATACATACATACATACATACATACAAATACATACAATGCAATACAATACATTACATACACATACCTACATACATACATACACTACATACAATGCAATACAATACATACATACATTGCATACATACATATACACATACATACATACATGCATACACACATACATACATATGCATACATACCGACATACATTACATACAATAACATACATACATACATGGATACATACATTACATACACATACATACATACGTACATACATACACGCACATACGTACATACATACATTACAATACATACATACATAACATACACACGTACATACATACATACATATATACATACACACATACATACACGCATACATACATACATATATACATACATACAAACATTATTAAATGTATACATACGTACAATACATACATATACATACATACATACAATACATACATACATACATACATAATCATACGTACACACGTACATACATTCATACATACATGATATCGGGAAAAGAAAATTGTAGTACACATATCAATGCATTTGCGTTACGTATCTAAGGACATGCCCCTGACGTTGATCATTCTGCCGAATTTATTACCAGAAGGATTAAAAACCAAACAAACCTGAACACATATATATAAACATAACTTTAACACCTCTGCGCTAGAGGTTTTTTTTTTTTTTTTAGGGGGGGGGGGGGATAGAGGAGGAGTGAAGAGGATATTCGAAAATAGCCAATTTTTATCTTGAGAAAGGATGTTCCAGAAAACAGCTGTTTCGAGGAGGAGAAGGTAAAACTAACAAATAACGTTTTACCATAATTAGCGATGTAAACACACGAACGAAACAAAATTAATAAATATCTAGAATAAATGAATAAAAATAAAACTAAGAATTGACTAACCATAACAGTGAACAAGTGAAATAACATTTTAAAGGTAATCCGCTATAGGACTTTTTGACAGGCTAACAAAAAAGTTATATATTAATGATGATGAGGCAAATATATTAGAAACTGTCTTCGTAGATAGCGTAGGAATATGTCGTTTTACCCTAACGCAAGAAAGAATGTGGCTATGTGGAATCTTCTTTCCACACAGACACACTATGTTCTTGGTGTATTTTGTGCTGAATGCATCAAGTTTCCACTATACATAAGGGATTGTATAATTCTGCTGGCAGGAAATTGCTTAGGTATTTTGCTAACTTCAAAGTTCAGGTGACATTTATCATACTTTTTCTGTTTTTCTTAGAACTGCTTCCATACGTAGGTGTCCACTAAAAACTACATGCTCAGATATTTTACTGGGTAAGTCATGCATTATAATATCATGAAAAGAAGGGGAGCTATAACAGATAACCTGAGGGATACTCTCTGTGTGTGTGTGTTGCGTGTGTGTGTGTGTGTGTGTGTGTGTGTGTGTGTGTGTGTGTGTGTGTGTGTGTGTGTGTGTGGTGTGTGTGTTTATTACACTTAAGATGTCCTTTGTGCTCACCATATTTTTTCAGTCGGTTTTTCTACGCCTCTTAAATTAATGGCCGGAGAAGTTGGCACAGTTTCTTCAATGCCAGATCTTCTTTCCCTGTTGTGCCCTTTCAACAGGGTATTCTCGACAGAGCACCTGTAGCATAAGTACACATTTCAGTGAGAAACACCCGAGGGTGCTGGATGGGACCCAGAACAACAACACCTCACCGCTGACCAGACAATCACCTCCCGGTTCCCGGTTCCCGAGCCCACACAGTAGCCTCCCCTCGAGGTGGTCAACGCCAGGGGCATGTTCTTAGATTATGTGCACGAATGCATTGATATGTGTACTTACTTTTCTTTGCTTTTTTATTTCCTGTTGAAGTTTTGTGAGTTTTGAAGCGGTTGTAGCCCTGATATGGCTCTACGCAGTCGGCTGGGCTTTAAACAGCAATAACAATAGCAATAACACGGTAGCCATTTCACCAAACAAAACAAACAAACAAAAAAGGAGGGGTGTATGTATGCGCTGCATGATAAATTCGGACCCAGTCATCAGTTACCGTGTTTACAAACTGAACGTGAAGGTTGGGAGTTGACCTGGGAGATCGAAAAAAAAAATCTTCACCCCTTTTACCCTCCCCTCCCCGGGCTGAAATGTGTATGGGGATCGAACCCAGGGCCTTCCTATTGGACCAGGACCTATATCCACTTAATCACGCGGCCCGTCGTGGTCACTTTTGTATATTAGAAATCTCCGCAGAGCTATAGACAGCACACCAGAACAAATGCAGCCTAAGTAGCGAGGCAAATGTTCCACGGTCGTTCCACAATTTAGTCTACTGAAGCTTCTGAAGTACGACCATTCATTTTGCTTAGTTACACAAGACCCAGTAAAAAGAGCCTTAAGGGAGTAGGTTATCATCATTGTAATTATCGTCAGTAGCATTTTGTCTGTCAGAGCACGACATATCACTGTTCCAGCCGAAAAATGTAAGAGTGTAAGTTGCGTGTGTTGGTGTGTGTGTGTGTGTGTGTGAGAAAGAGAAGAGAGAGAGAGAGGAGAGAGAGAGAGAGAGAGAGAGAGAGAGAGAGAGAGAGAGAGAGAGAGAGTGTGTGTGTGTGTGTGTATCGACATTGAATTTTTGCAAATTTAACAGAATTTTTTTTTTTTTAAATTAGCATATAAACTGCGAATTCCATCTTACAATCAGCTTGGTGAGTCAAGATTTCCTATTGAGAATAATCATAATGAGGGCAAGTAACAGAATCAAACCAGAAATAGCAGAAGACCAATGTGGAATTGCTGCAGGAATAGAAACTATTAATGCTTTATACAACCTAAGAACTCCCACAGAAAGATCAGTCAAGTTGAATAAGGATGTGTGTTTTTATTCAGATTTTTCTGATTATTGGTTATATCGTACTGTGTAAAAACAATGAGTATTGACTGATGACAAATTCTAACCTACATCTAGTGAAAACCTCCCCCCCCCCCACCACCACTTCCTCAAATCTTGGATTTTCAGGATGGCAGAAAAGTCCAAACATGTAGCTACCTATCTCTTGATTGAAGTGTGAATAAACATACTAGAATTGATGAATGTCAAGAGCTGAATTCTGATTCGGTATAAAGCAGTAATTTAACCTTGGTCTCGATTTAACCATGACTGTTTCGGATGACTACTGCAGTACTAGTTCAGAGTTCCATGGACAGCAAAGAAAACAAACGAGACACAGTTTTGATGGAGGCAGACACAAGTAGATCACCCATAAGGAAGATTAGGAAAAGACAGGCAACATTTATAGGCTAATTTATGAGGAAGGGGAATTTGGAGCACCTGGTCACAACGGGAATGCTGGAGGGAAAGAGAGCACCAGGTAGACCCAGGGAGAAAATGCTGGACGGACTTGCAGAGTGGCTGGGGACGAGGAGGGTGGGGGAGATGCTAGGGGCAACGAGAGATAGAGACAGATGGAAGTCCACGATCGCCAACGCCATGTGGCAGGGCACCTGATGATGATGATGAGTGCAGTACATTTCCCATACGGCGCCAAACCGAACTAGCACAGAGCGTGTCTGATCTTGCAAATCCACATGCTGTAGTGCAAACGAAGTAGATGTGGCAACATAATAATTACGTGCTTCTTTATGAAAACTGTGGTGAGAGAGAGAGAGGGGGGGGGGGGAGAAGGAGGGAGAGTGGGATAGAGTGAGAGACAAAGACAGAGAGGAAGGGAGAAAGGGAAAGAAAGAAGGAAAAAAAGAGAAGAAGAGAAAAGAGGGAAACAGAGAGAGAGAGGGAAGGAGAGAGGGAGGGAGACAGACAAAGACAGAGAGGAAGGGAGAAAGAGAGAGAACGACAGGAGGAATAAGGAGGGGAAGAGAAAAAGAGGGAAACAGAGAGAGAGAGGTGGGGAGGGGAGAGGGAGAGAGAGAGAGATATGAAGGGAAAAAGAGAAAGACAGAAGGGAAAAAGGAGAGGAAGAAAAAGAGGGAAACAGAGAGAGGGGGGAGAAAGAGAGGGAGAGAGAGAGAGAGACAAAGAGAAGGGAGAAAGACGGACAACAAAAAAGGAAAAATGGAGACAAACACAAAAGGAGAGGGAGAGACAGAGACAGGGAGAAAGAAAGACAGAAGGAAAAATGGAAAGGAACAGAAAAGGGAGAGGGAAGGAGAGAGAGAGAGAGAGAGAGGTGAGGGAGAGAGAAAGAAAGACAGAGAGGAAGGAAGAAAGGAAGAGAAACACAGAAGTTTAAAATGGAGAGGAAGAGAAAAGAGGTAAACAGAGAAAAAGAGTGATGGGGGAGGGAGAAAGAGAGAAAGAAAGACAGAGAGAAGGGAGAAAGAAAGAAGGAACAATGGAAAGGAAGAGAAAAGGGGGAGGGAGGGAGAGAGGGGAGGGGGAGAGAGAGAGGAAGGGATAGAGAGAGAAAGAAAGACAGAGGAAAGGAGAAAGAGAAAGACAGAAGGAAAAAAGGAGATGAAGAGGAGAAAGGGAAACATAGATATAGATAGAGAGAGATAGAAAGAGAGAGGGACAGACAGACAGACAGAGGGGAGAGAGAGAAAAAGGGAGTGAAAAAGAGAGACAGTGACAGGGAATGCATGCATCATTGTCTATCAAATACAAAAAAAAAATCATACCAAAAGTAGCCAAGTACCCTATTTAACCTGTATCCTACAAGTCTATTGGAAATAACTGAAAATGACTGAAAGCAGTAGAGAAATACATTTTTAAACCCAATATGTCACAAACCATTAAACAATCCACAGTTATATTTTGTCAAAGAAACAGACACTAATTAGCTAATTTACTGTTGTAGTTCTTTTTTTTCTTTTTTTTTCCTTTTTTTCTTTTATTTATTGAAAACCTGTCAGGAATTGTGCTGAAAATATCCGCATGATCTAATAATGAAGTTTTAGAGACTGTGCTTGTTTTCATTAAGTTTTTATCTAGAGTGCTCTTCAAACACACACACACACACACACACACACACACACACACACACACACACACACACACACACACACACACACACACACACACACACACACACACCACACTGAAACACAAACACACACACACACACTCAGGCACATGCACACAGAGCGAGAGAGAGAGAGGGGAGAGAGAGAGAGACAGACAGACAGACAGACAGACAGACAGACGGAAAAAGACAGACAGAAACACGGACAGAGAATAAAAGACAGAGTGTTCGAAATACACGGTTTCGTCGCTTTCTTCATTTCAACAATGTTACATAAAAAAGATATCGGTAGTATGGCTTGTCCACTTTTGTTGAGCTGACAAGCAACGTCATCCACATCAAACGGTCCTCGTTCAGGTCCGTGCTCGCGCCGCTCGAAATAGTAACAGCTTCTGGCCAGATTGATATATATATATATATATATATATATATATATATATATATATATATATATATATATATATATATATATATATTCCCAGATTTAGCATAATGTATTACGCTAAGGGCGAAGCCGGAAAGCTGTCTGCAAGAGAGAGAGAAAGTCCTTCAATTACTGACGGAATCAAATCAACAGAAAGACAGCCAGAGAGACAAGAGACAGACAGACAGAGACAGACAAAGATAGAAAGACAGATGGCTGAAATAAGTAACAATCAGACGAAAAGAGAATTAGCAAGAGAAATGGGATGATATTTGAAAGAAGCTTTCTTTTCCAAAGATATGGATATTACCGCGTGGGCTCACTTACACGTGTGGCTTTTGCGTTTATATTAAAATAACAATGGATAGGATTATTCTAAGAAGGATTAAAATCTAAAGAAAACGGACGAGAAGCAAGTAAATGAAGATTTAAGACGTTTGAACTCAAAGATAGGACGTTTTATAGTTTGTAAGTGTGTGTGTGTGTATGTGTGTGTGTGTGTGCGTGCGTGCGTGCGTGCGTGTGTGTGTGTGTGTGTGTGTGTGTGGTGCTGTGTGTGTGGTGCGTGTGCGACTGTGTATGAGAGAGAGTGTGTGTGTGTGTGCGCGCGTGTGTGACTGTGTATGAAGAGAGAGAGAGAGAGAGAGAGAGTGTGTGTGTGTGTGTGTGTGTGTGTTGTACATATTTCATTTACATATCTATTCATATTCATTTCTGTTGTCACCGCACATTTTCCATGTGAAACTTGGGCTGCTCTCCCCTTTGAGACCACGTCGTCGCAGTGCAGTACCACCCATTTAATTAACATTTTGACTCCCGCACCGTATCCACCAGCTTCAGAAACTAAACCCTTTGACTTCCTCACCAGCTTCCTGCAGAAAGCTGGTGGATAGGGGTGCTGAAGTCAAAGGTTTAAGTTTTTGCAGTTGGTAGATAGGCTGCGGGATTCAAAGGGTTAAGTTTTTGCGTTGCTGGATAGGGTGCGGGAGTCAAAGAGTTAAAACATTTTTTTTTACATTAAGATTGGTAATGGAATTAAAGACATATGTGACGAGACTTTCCCATGATAGTTGGCAATCATTCGTAACACTTAAGATATTACTGGTTTGAAACCTGGTCATGACATGGGATTTGAAAAATCAAGATAGTGGAAGCAGTTTATGTTGATGTTTTAGGGAAATTGGTATAAGAGAGTGAAGGGGGAGGGATAGACATGGGAGGATAGGGTGGAGAAAGAGAAGGAGAGAGAGAGAGAGGGGAGGGAGAGAAACAGAGGGAAGGAGGGGTGGAGAAAGAGAGGGGGGAGAGAGAGGGAGAAGAAAGAAAGAGGGAGAGAAGAGAGAGGGGGAGGAGAGAGGAGAGGAGAGAGAGAGAGAGAGAGAAAGACTGACAGAGACAGACAAAGAAAGACAGATGGTTGACATACACAACACTGAGACGAAACAGTTATGGCAGTTATGTTGATTCCTTTCTTTTAAGGGAATGAGAGAGAGAGAGAGAGAGAGGAGGGAGGGAGAGAAAGAGAGAGGGGGGAGAGGGAGAGAGAGAGAATGTGTGTATGTGTGTGTGTTTGTGTGTGTGTGTATGTGAGAGAGAGAGAGAGAGAGAGATTCAGCCTTTAAACGCTCTACTACCGGAGGATAGTAGCATTAGGTCCCACTGACCCTGTCGGACGGCTAGCTTTTGCCACTCAAATATATAACAAACATTAAGACATAATGTGAAAGGCATAACTCAAAATAAAATGAACAAACGAAATGAGAACATGAATTGTATAAACATGAACTACTAACACACAATGTAAAGGAATGGAAGTAAAAGAAGCAATTAAAATAAGCAAGATTGGAAAGGGAGAGAGAGAAATGGTAGCTGATGAAGAAATGGCTGCCTGTAGAAGAAATATTTGACAGAAACGTATGCTTAATATCAACGCCACTGGGGCGGCTCGCGCAGAAGTTCTGAGAGTACAAAGAAACATTGATCTTCTTCTCACCACTACGACCACCAGGAATATCATTACTACTACTGCTGCTGCTGCTATTATTATGACTAATACCACCATCATCACCTCTACTACTACTGCTACTGTTGCTGTTGCTGCTGCTACCATTACTATCATTACTGCTACTGGTACCACTACCACCACTACAGCCATTGCTTTTACTTATTTCTTCTTTTTTCTTCTGCTTTTTTCTCTCTTCTATCAATTTGCTTACTACTACTACTACTACTACTACTACAATTACAACAGCAACTATCATTACCACTATTATTTCCACTACTACTACCATCACCACTACTACTTGTTGCTGCTGCTGCTACTAGCACTACTACTACTAACTACTACTACTACTATTCTGCTACCACCACCACCACCAGGTGTAATACTATTACTACAACTACTACTGCGACTGTTACTGCCAGTTTGCAACTACTGTGACCGTTAGTGTTACTACTAGCACTACCATTACTATTGGTACTACTGCTGCTGCTTCTACTGACCACTGCCTAGTTCTTTCTACCCGTCTAACTTCAGCCCTTCCATCTGACCACTCTGCAATTCTCTGTTCTCTTGACATTTCTCCTCCTTCCCGTACCACGCGCACAGTGACTCGACGCAATCTCAAATCTATTGACCTCTCCACATTTTCATCTGATGCCTCCCGCCTCCTTTCTGAAAAGTCACATAACCTTGCCGATGAATTCTATACTACTCTCCACCATCTTCTGGACACTCATGCTCCATCCACAACCCGTCTTTTACTGACCGCCCCCCAACCCCCTGGCTCACTCATGAGATTGCCTGTGCAAAACGTGCCCGCCGCAGAGCAGAGCGCCGCTGGCGCAAATCCAAACTCACTGTACATAGGCAACTTTTCCAAGCCTCTAAAACAAAAGTATCCACCCTCATTGCATCTGCAAAAACAAGCTATTTCCAAACCAAAATCCTGAATGCCTTTCTTCAAGAGAACTCTTTACAACCATGAATCATCTCCTTGGCACACGAAAAGATTTACCTCTCCCAACAAAACACACAAATGAAGAATCCCATCTGTATTCTCCAAGTATTTCACCACCAAAATACAAACTCTTCGTGACAGGCTTGACAGGACACCCTGTCAACCATGCCCACCTGACCCTTCCTTCTCTCACTACTTTTACCCCAGTCTCACAAGAAGAAATTCTCAACACAATCAGATCCATGTCGTTCAAAACCTGCGAACTGGATCCTCTTCCAGGTTCTTCTACTCTGACTGTCTCCCTACTCTCCTCCCATTATCACTGACATCATCAACACTTCTCTTCAAACTGGAACTGTCCCAGATTCTTTCAAGTCTGCTATTGTTCACCCTCTCCTCAAGAAATACAATTTAGACCCAAATGAACTGAAAAATTACCGGCCTATCTCTAATCTCTCTTTCTTGTCAAAACTCATCGAAAAAGTTGTCCTCAACCAACTGAACTCTCACCTGTCTGCCAATAATCTCCTCAATCCTTTCCAGTCAGCCTACCGCTCAGTGCCATAGCACTGAAACTGCCCTGCTACACATTCTCAACAATCTCCTCCTTGCAACTGATACCGGCAAAGTCTCTCTCCTCACACTCCTTGATCTGTCTGCAGCCTTTGATACCATTGATCATGGTATTCTCCTTTCTAGACTTCATCATACTTTTGGCATCTCTGACATTGCTCTCTCCTGGTTCACTTCATATCTATCAAACAGAAAACAAACTGTTCTCATTAATGGCACTTACTCTCAACCTGCATGCCTGACCTGTGGTGTTCCACAAGGATCTGTCCTTGGCCCTGTTCTTTTCACTCTTTACAACTCCCCCCTGTCTACCATCATCAATTCCCACTCTATAAAACACCACTTCTATGTGATGACACCCAACTTCTAGACAGTGAACACCAAACAATATACAGCGCCTGTTGACTCGCACCACTGAGTGTTACTCAGACATTAAGAACTGGATGACGTTCAACAAACTTCAGCTTAATGACGACAAGACAGAAGCTATCCTCATTGGCACCCGTCAGAAATTTCTCAGCTGCCTCCTCTTTCTCTCCCATTATGTAACACGTCAGTCCCAATTTCTGATTCAGCTAAAAACCTTGGTGTCTGCATTGACTCTACCCTCTCCATGAACAACTTTGTTTCTCAAACTGCCAGATCTGCTACTATCACCTCCATCGTATAAGCCTGATCAGGAAGTATCTCTCTGTGGAAACAACTGCAAAACTCGTTCTCTCCTTCATAATGTCTTCGCATTGACTATTGCAATTCACTCCTGTCTGGTCTTCCTGCCTCCACCATTCACATCCTGCAGCGCATTCAAAACAATGCTGTACGCCTTGTACTAAAAAGAAAAAAGCTGACCACATATCTCCTCTCCTGACACAACTTCACTGGCTCCCTGTATCAAAGCGCATACAGTACAAACTAGACACCATGTGCTACAAAAGCCTCAATAACGCAGCCCTCGATTACCTGTCAAGCCTACTTGAGATCTACGTTCCCTCACGTACCCTCCGCTCTGCCTCCGATCCTTTGACTTTTCGCTTTCCACACACTAAGCTCAATACCTATGGTCCACGAGCCTTCTCTGTTTCTGGTCCACTTTCCTGGAACAAACTTCCTCTCTCTGTCGTCAGCAACCTACTTTTGTCTCCTTCAAGTCCGCTCTCAAAACTCACCTTTTCTCCTCTGCATAAAATCCTAACCTCACTCAATCCCCTCTGCAGCCTATCTCCACTCTGAGGGGAATCACATTGTAATATATAATTGTATATAATATGCTCTCTATAATTTTCCATTGCTTTTATTCTTTCTCCCCATTTTAGCCGTGTGCTTGTGTGTGTGTGTGAGTGTGTGTGTGTGTGTGTGTGTGTGTGTGTGTGTGTGTGTGTGTGTGTGTGCGCGCGCGTGCGTGCGTGTGTGTCTGTTTTAGCGCTTAGATTTGATTTTATCAAGATTTTGCGCTATACAAAATAAAGTATTGTATTGTATTGTATTGTTGCTGCTGCTATACTGCTACTATTACTATTTCCATCATCACCACATCACTACGACCGCTACTACTGATATTACGGTTTCTTCCTTTTGTTTGTTTTGCTGTTTTGTCTTCTATCACTGTGTGCCGACAACAACAGCAACCACCTCCACTATTACTACTACTATTCTTCTACCACCACCACCCACCACCACCACCAACAACCATCATCATCGACAACAAGACGAATTACTACTACCACTGCCACAACAACTACGGACATTACTACTACTACTGCTGCTGCTGCTGCTACTATTACTACCATCACTTCTACTACTAATACCACCACCACACCACCACTTCCACTACTACTATGCTTCTCCTACTATTACTACTACTATCATCACTTATATTACCACCATTGCTATTACGACTGCTGCTTACTACTAATAAATCTTCATTTCTGTAATGGAAAACCTTAATTTGAGGACAGGGGTGAAGTGGGTGGGTGAGGTGAACAACCTCAAAATTCCTTGCCACTCTCTCAGATGTACATGTACTCTTGTTTGCCCATTACTTGCGTTC
>JAPXFY010000014.1:65353240-65358240 GCA_030674185.1 Monoplex corrugatus
CACAACTGTACAACAGTATTGGTTCTATATAACATTCAAGAACTCTCTTCCTGATGTTAATTGATAGGCATTTGTTGGTAAGAATGCTTGTCATCTTCTTGAATGCTGTTTTGGCTTGGCCGATTCTGCCAGCTATTTCTGATGTGCATCTGCCGTCTGGTGACATGATCGTTCCCAGATATTTAAACTTATCAACCTGTCTCAAGGTTGTGCCGTTTGCTGTTATTTTGTATGAAGGGATTTCATGTTTTTTTTACTGATCACCATGACTTCAGTTTTCCTGCTGTTTAGTTACAACCCTTTACCTTTGGTTTCTATTTCTAGTATATTCACAAGGGTTTGTTTCGGAGGGTGTGTTGGAGAGCCGAAATGAGCAGCGGGTGGGGGGAGTGATGGAGGTACATGATCCGCGCATCAGAAGGCGGGGCTGCAGACTGAACTTAAAGTGAATAAATTAAAGCCTTGCACAGATGTGGTGCTTTGGACGGTCAGGTTCTTTTTCTTTTTTTTATTTTATTTTAGGATCATCGCACTTACGGGGTTTTTCTTTGTGCTCATCTTTTTTTTTTGTCCCATTTTCTACACGGTCTTAATGGCCACAGAAGCTAGCACAGTTTTTACAATGCGATGATGAGGGTGACGGTGAGGAACAGAACCATGATGCTATGGAGTTTAATCTAGGATTGAGACTGCGTAACAGAGTTATACTTTCCACTTACTATCATAATATATCCTCGCGTCAACCAGGCCCAAGAGATACAGACACCTTCAGTGTTGTCAGATTTGAACAACAATCTCAATGACGCACCCAAGAAATAGATGAGAATCGACTGTTTGTGGTCCCAGTCTTCTCAATGAGCCCATAGCACGCTCTGCTTTGGGTAGGAACCCGTTGGAGCCGAAAAATCCCACAGATGATTTTTGAAAGTACTGGTGGGGATTCGAATTCACAATCTTCCAATCGAAAGTCCACTGTGCTGACCATTACACCATATCGACTATATGAAGACGTTGTCTTCAGAAAATGAAACGAAAACTTTGCATCAATGCCAGGTTTATCCCGCCTAGCTGATGTTTTGGATCTTCTCCATGACATGACACCTGTGACAGTAGATATGGGATTCATTTCAAGCACGGAGACATCATCTCGAGAAACTGAAACTGAATCTGCCAGCAGTATGTCCCAATGCGATGAATCCCTCTGAAAATCACCACCACCATCACACACCACCACCACCACCCCCACCACCACCACCACACAACAACAACAACAACAACAACAACCAACAACAACAACTACGACATTAACTTCTAGTCCAACAATAACAACAGTAACAAAAAACTTCCATCGACAACAACAGTAACAAAACACTTCCAACGACAACAACAACAACAACAACAGTAATAATTAAAAAAACCAAAACGTCCCAAACTCTCACAAGCAAACCTTTACGATAATCAGAAAAGAGCGCACAGCACGTGATACCGTGCCTACCTTGAATTAGGGCGGCCGTTACTGATTTAGGTCCCGCAGACATCCTAGCTGTTAGCGTGAAATCTCTTATGATGGATGGCTGTCTTCATAGGTTTGACATCGACTGATCCTCAGCACTTCTGATACCGTCACTGCCGCACGATGATGTGGGGTTTGGTAATATGATGGGATCAGTCAGAAGGTAATGCCATTCGAAGGATGCTGAAGATGGTATAAAAAATAATGATTTTATATATATATATATATATATATATATAATATATATATATATAATATATATATAATGTGTGTGTGTGTGTGTGTGTGTGTGTGTGTGTAGATAGAGATGTATACACATCTCTCTCTCTCGTTCTGTATATATATATAATGTATATATATATATGTATATATATATATAATAATATATATATATATATATATATATATATAGAGAGAGAGAGAGAGAGAGAGAGGGTTGTAGGGGGCTATGGATAGAGGTAGTACCCTTTGGTGTCTGGCTGCTGCACTCTACCCGGTAGGGTGGACGGGCATCATTGGTCCTTGTCCATCCTCTAAATCTCTCACGTGCTGGCTCCAAGCGCCACACCCCGGGACCTCGCCTCAGCAGGCGTGCCAAACCACGTGAGGGTGTGATGTTAACACTGCATCACTGGGCGAATAACCTCCGCGATGCAGGTTACCGGCCACGGCGGACGAAGTTCCTCAAGGAACTCAACGGCTATGTGTTCAAGACCAAGGCGAACCACCTAGATGGAGGACGTCGGCTGTGGTCTGGCATGGAGAGGGATGGGCTCCGCCATGCGACATTGCCCAAGACACACTAAATGAAGATTACAAACGCAACTAAATCCATACCGGCCCGGTCGTCGCCCGGAACAAGGACCTCGCCTTCCGTTGCTGGCCATCAGGGCGGAAGTGAAAAGTATGTGATTGGTGGACCAAAACCCCTACGTACAAGAAACAATATTACTATCGGCACCTGGAATGTGAGATCGCTGAGAGCAGCAGGAAAAGTTGCAGAACTAACACATGAAATGAAGAGATACCGATGGAACGTCCTTGGGCTCTGTGAGGTACGATGGAAAAACCTCGGAGAAACGTCTACCCCAGAAGGCCACAAACTCTACTTCAGTGGCAGTGAAGACAAACATGAGCATGGAGTTGGATTCTTCATTCACAAAGACACTGTGAATGCCATCATGGCATGCCGACCAGTCTCTAGCAGACTCATTACCATTCGCCTGAAGGCTTCACCTTTTAACATCACCATCATCCAAACTTATGCCCCAACAACTGACTATGATGACGAGGCTGTCGAAGACTTCTATGATCAACTGCAGGAAATCGTAGATCAGACGCCAAAGAAAGACATCATTATAGTGTAGGGCGACTGGAATGCGAAGATTGGAGAGGGATATGTGGCCAATACTGCAACCCTGAGAAAAATACCAGTCAGATCGACTACATCATGGTTAAAAGACGCTTCCAGTCAAGTGTTAACATCGCAAAGACCAGGAGCTTTCCAGGAGCGGACATTGGAAGCGATCATGAGCTTGTAATGATGACCTTCAAACTCCGCCTCCAGAGGATGAAGAAACAGGGCAACATAAGAATCAAGTTCAAACTTGAGAAGCTCAAAGACCCGAACGTAGTTGAAAATTTCCAAGTAACGATAGGAGGGAAGTTTGCTCCTCTCCTCGTCCTTGACAATCGGGACACCGAAGTAGACACTCTGATCAACAACTTAAACACTGCCGTGGCTGAAGCAGGCAACGACATCCTTGGAAAACACCGACCAACAAAGATGCCCTGGGTCACGGAAGAAGTACTAAAGCTGAGCGACAAACGCAGAGAACTAAAGCAAAAGAAAAGTACGGATGAAGGTGCTAAACTATACAGAAAAGCCAACCAACAAGTTAAAGAAGGCATGAGGAAAGCAAAGGAGACATGGATTGAAGAACAATGCCAAGATATCGAAACAAACCTGCAGAAAAATAACGGCAAGAAAGCCTACCAGCTTGTTAAAGGACTGACAAGCTCAAAACAAGGCAGAAACACTACCATACAGAACAAAGCAGGGAAATGTCTCACAGAAGATCAAGATATTCTGAAGAGGTGGACAGAGTACTGCTCCGAATTATACACACACACAACAGCAGGAGATCCCAAGGTGCTAGATGTTCCTCCACCAACCAACAACGACAGCTACCCCATCGTGCGAGAAGAAGTTGAAGCTGCAATAAAATCATTGAAGAAAGGCAAGTCGGCAGGAGTGGACAACATTCCCTCAGAACTGTTCCAGGCAGGAGGAGAGGCCATGATATATATGTTACTCATCATCTGCAATAAGATCTGGCGGACAGGCGAGTGGCCAACACCTTGGACCCAGTCCCTGATCATCACTCTCCGAAGAAAGGCAACCTACAACTATGCCAAAACTACCGTACCATCAGCCTGATCAGCCATCCAAGTAAGGTCATGCTGAAAATCCTTCTGAGTAGACTAAAGCCACAAGCTGAGGAGATAATAAAAGAGGAGCAGGCAGGTTTCAGGCCAGGAAGAAGTACCACAGAGCAAATTTTCAATCTCAGATTGCTCTGTGAGAAATACCTGCAACACCAGCAAGGCCTTTACCACGTCTTCATGGACCTCAAGAAGGCATTCGACAGAGTTTGGCACGCAGCCTTGTGGGCAACCATGAGGCTGTACAACATCAATGCCAACCTGATCAGAACCATAGAATGCCTCTACGAAAAGGTGACCAGTGCAGTCTACCATGACAACAACATAAATGAATGGTTCCGAACCACAGTTGGAGTACGCCAAGGTTGCCTGCTCTCCCCCACTCTCTTTAACATCTTCTTAGAGAGAATAATGGCTGACGCACTTGAAGACCACGAGGGAACAGTCAGCATCGGAGGTAGAACAATCACAAAGTTGCGTTTTGCTGACGACAATGACGGACTAGCTGGGCAAGAGCAAGAGCTGGTCAGCTTGATAAAACATCTTGATGAGGCCTCCAGAGTATATGGCATGCAGATCAATGCAGAGAAAACCCAGTTGATGACAAATAATACCAATGGCATCAGCACTGACATTACCATAGACAACAAAAAACTTGAGACCGTCCATAGCTTTAAATATCTGGGAGCTATAGTATCAGATGAAGGATCAAAGGCCGAAGTACTTTCCAGGATTGCCCAGACCACAGCTGCAATGACCAAGCTAAAAGTCATCTGGAACGACAAGAATATCGCTATCGGCTCCAAGATCAGACTGATGCGATCCGTGGTCATGACAGTATTTTTGTATGCATGCGAAACATGGACCATAACAGCAGACACTGAAAGAAGGATACAGGCAATGGAGATGAGATGCTTCCGCAAACTCATTGGTATCTTGTACAAAGATCATATAACCAATAAGGAAGTGAAAACCCGAATCGAAAACGCCATCGGGCCGTATGAAGACCTCCTGACTTCAGTGATAAGACCCAAACTGAGGT
>JAPXFY010000014.1:65363240-65433240 GCA_030674185.1 Monoplex corrugatus
TGTTTAAATTTACTCAATTGACGTCATCAACTGCTGCTACTCTTGTATATCATTTTATCTTGTTAAAGTACAGGACATTTGGTTTTATGAAGATACAGCAACGTCATCATGCAGAACACAAGTTAGTGATATTTTCTGCTTTGCTTTTTTGGGGGGGATCTATGTGTTATCAAGACTGTTTCGAGTCTTGAAGGAGGCAAGACACGAAAAGAACATCAGTGAAGAAGATTAGGAAAAGACAAGCAACATTTAGAGGACATTTTTGAGGCAAGAGAAATTAGAGCACCTGGTCACAACAGGAGAGCTGGAGGCAAAAAGAAAAGAGCACCAGGTAGACCCCAGGGAGAAGACAATGGACGGACTTGCAGGGTGGTTGAGGACAGAGAGGGTGAAATAAGTATTTGAAGCGACAAAGGATAGATTCGTATGGAGGTTCACGATGGCCAACGCCATGCGGCAAGGCACATTATGATGATGATTGTTGTCAAACGTGTTAATCTGTTCCTTGTACAGACTTCTTCATGTGGGCCCAAGACCTGACTTGACAGAATTATCCGATTCCGAATCTGTCTACAAACTCTGAAAGATGGACGCAACATCCATTCATTTTCGTATACTTACAGTTTCAGTTTCAGTTTCTCAAGATGACGTGTCCGCGCTCGGAATGAATTCCATATGCACTGACGTCACTGGTGCCATGCGATGGAGAAGATCCAGAATGATCACAGCACAAGCCTTAAGCCTGCACATAAATCCACGAGCTGGCCAGGTCCTGAGGTCTTACCTAGAGAGTTCCATAACCGTGGGGTCGTAGGGGAGTGAGGTGGCAGAGACCTCAACTTTTCCCGGGGCCAGCACACTAGGACGGCGCCCATCCTCTCTCCCTCGCTTCAAATTCATATTCATATTCAATTTTTTTGGACCAAAACTTCAGAAAGACAAGAAGGCTAATTGTTCTTCAAGGGGTGGGACCTGGGAAATCAACATGTCCCTCCAATGTTTTATACCAAGGCAGCCGGGCATGTCCTGCTGTTCACGATTTTCAATTGCCGTGGGATCTTTAGCGTGCTCAGCCATAAGGCACACGGGGGGTCCGACTCGTTTTTTTGTCCCCTTCCGAAGGACTTGACGTTCAGTTCGATTTTCCAATCAAACTTGAGGAGAAAAGTCGAGGCCTGTACGGGGTGCGAACCCTAAAACGCCGAGTTTAATTATAGGCAGGTGAACGTCTGAAACCATTCTGCCACTCTTCTCCCTTTTGTATAATGTACTGAAACCCAAGTGCGTAACATTAAAGTGACCCATTTTATCTCAAAGGTAGGTCCATTTAATCTCTTTCTTTTTTGTGTGTGTGGAAATAATGAGAACAGGTCATACACCTATCTATCACCTCGTAGACAGAGAAAAACAACATATAAAGACAGAAATAGTTGCCTTTGCTCAAGAGTGTTTTAGTCGCCTGTCTGGAGCGTGTACCTTCAGGGCTAGCCTTATATTCCTCATGTGGGCTCAATTATGTGATGAAGATCAGTATGTCTACTTATTCTTCGGATCGACGGACAAGACCATCATTATCATCTGTAGGGGAAAGAGGCAGGAAAGATAGATCACAACTATCTGGTGCTATTTTCCAGAGTGGGTCCATCTGATCGTCGTCTATTTTTCATTCATTTCTAACTAGAGAGAGAGAGAGAGAGAGAGAGAGAGAGAGAGAGAGACAGACAGACAGACAGACAGACAGACAGACAGACAGACAGAAACATTTCATTTCCATTGGTGAAAGTTTAATTGACAAAGTTGTTTTTTCAAATTTGCTGTTATTATTCTACAACCATATGTTTGCTTAAAACTACAAATACGAGAGAGAGAGAGAGAGAGAGAGAGAGAGAGAGAGAGAGAGAGAGAGAGAGAGAGAGAGAGATTCTATTTCTACTGGTGAAAAGTTGATTTACTAAAAGTCACTTTTTCAAACTTGCCATTATTAATCTACAAACATATATTTGCCTACAACTACAAATACAGAGAGAGAGAGAGGGGGGGGGGGCAGAGCGAGAGAAAGAGAGAGATTCCATTTCTACTGGTGAAAGTTTAATTCACTAAAAGTCATTTTTTGAAACTTGCCGCTACTATTCTTCAAACATACATTTGCTTACAACTACAAATACGAGAGAGAGAGAGAGGAGAGAGAAGAGAGAGGAGAGAGAGAGAGAGAGAGAGGGGCCTGGGGGGGGGGGGATTTCATTTCTACTGGTGAAAGTTTAATTCACTAAAAGTCATTTTTTTCAAACTTGAGAGAGAGAGAGAGAAAGAGACAGGCAGATAGAGAGCCACTACTAATCTACAAACATATAGTTCTTACCACCACAAATACAAGAGAGGGAGATAGATAGATAGATAGAGAGAGAGAGAGAGAGAGAGAGAGAGAGACAGACAGACAGACAGAGACAGAGAGACAGACGGACAGCGAGAGGGACAGAGAGAGACAGACAGAGTTTTCGAACTTGCAGAAACATGCCATTGTTTCAATTTACAAACATATATTTGCTTTCAACTACAAATACGACAGAAAAGAGAGGAGAGAGAGAGAGAGAGAGAGAGAGAGAGAGACAGACAGACAGACAGACAGACAGACAGACAGACAGGCAGGCAGGCAGGCAGGCAAAACCACAGGCATTCTTGGCGGATGTACTCTGTCAGAGCGGAGTCGCTGTGGTGTTTCTGAAGACAGCGCTGGGAAAGAAATGTCCACGTGCACTAACAATCACGTGTAGGAATAACAGTCTATCTTAAAATGACAGGGGTATATGTCACAGTTTCCTGTGCGGATATCCTACATGCTGACGAGATCGTTGGTAATTTCGTGCACCGCAAAATCCGAATCCATGATCTTCGTGTTTTTCAACACGGGACATGAACTTACCATAAATGGTGCTGTTGTTCTCTTGTACTTAGTTCACCGGAAAAAAAAAAGTTTCTTTTAAGGACAAGTGTACTTTGTGCTTAGTTATTAGTTTGTGTGTTTGTTCGTTTGAGACAGTTTTTTTCTTTCTTTGCGCTGATTTGTTGTTTTTTGTTTGTTTGTTTGTTTGTTTGAGGCCTCCTCTACAACAATTTCTTTCCCTCAGTCTGTGTATTAAACATAATAAGGTGGTCTTTGTCAATCGTATGCGTGTGCCTGGTGCGTGAGTGCGCTTTGATGATTTGAATTGTCAAGATTTGGCGCCGTATGAATACTGTGATTATTATCACTATTATTATTTCATATTTGAGCTTCATGTGATGATGATGTTACATTTACACGCCCATCGACGACATTCACACAAGCATGCGCACACGCCCTCCCTGAGCTGTGAGTCTCTCTCTTTTAATTAAAAGTCAGTATCTTAGCACTGTATTAATTAATCTTAAACGATTACCATTATCTATTTTTAATCTCACGTTCGGTTTGCTTGTTGGCTTTAAAATATCAAGTATAATTTTACAACGGCAGACACTGAAAATCGATGGGTTGAAGCCATCACCAGTTAAGTGTTTTTCATATATTCGAAGAAACTGCCAGCCCAAGTTTACACATACACACACGAACACACACACACACACACACACACACACACACACACACACACACACACACACACACACACACACCACTCACACACACAAACACACACACTCAAACACATACACGCACAGTCACTCACACACCCGCACACACACACACCACACATCACACACACACACGCGCGCGCGCGCGCGCGACAATCTTATTTTTCAAACAGGGAAAACTTAAAACCTGATTGCAGTCTTTATATTAACCCTTTGACACCCGCAACCTGTCCTACAGAATCCTGCATTGCCAACCATGCTAGCAAAGCAAAAATCTTAACCCTTTGATTCCCTCATCCTATCCACCAGCTTCCTGCAGGAAGCTGATGGATAATGTGAAGGAGTCAAAGGGTTATGGTTTTGCAGTTGGTGGATAGGGTTCGGGAGTGAAAGGGCTAAATAAACAGACAAATCGATAAGACCCAGCGATAAACCCGTATATCTGATTCTTACACGCATCTTTGAATTAGACGTCGAGATGTCATTGTCTTCATAATTATCTGTTTAGGGCTGTTTGTGTTCAATGGAGAAAGTAAGCGGCCAGTACATCTTAGATGCGGGTTGCTGAAGTCCATTTTGTTCTGCAGACGCACACAGCTGAACCCTTTGACCCCCGCACCCTGTCCACCGCCTTCCTGCATCGCCAACCATGCTCATCATCATCATCATCAGGTGCCCTGCCGCATGGCGTTGGCGATCATGGACTTCCATCTGTCTCTATCTCTTGTTGCCTCAAGCATCTCTTCCACCCTCTTTGTCCTCAGCCACTTTGCAATCCTTCTAGTATCTTCTCCATGGGTCTACCTGGTGCTCTCTTTCCTTCCAGCTTTCCCGTTGTGACCAGGTGCTCCAATTCCCCCTCCTCATAAAATGGCCTAAAAATGTTCTTTTCCTAGTCTTCCT
The DNA here is from genome assembly GCA_030674185.1 of Monoplex corrugatus. Classification (NCBI taxonomy): domain Eukaryota; kingdom Metazoa; phylum Mollusca; class Gastropoda; order Littorinimorpha; family Ranellidae; genus Monoplex; species Monoplex corrugatus. The sequence goes on from JAPXFY010000014.1 coordinate 65,367,750, forward strand.
TATGAATGATCTACCTGTGTCTGCCTCCATCAAGACTGTCTCGTTTGTTTTCTTTGCTGTCCATGGAACTCTCAATATTCTTCTTAGAAACCACATCTCGGCTGTCTCGATCTTGTTCTGGCTTTGCTTGTTGACTGTCCACGCCTCACAACCATATAACAGTATTGGTTCTATATAGCATTCCAGAACTCTCTTCCTGATGTTAATTGATAGACATTTGTTTGTAAGAATGCTTTTCATCCAACCATGCTAACAAACTAAAACCTAACCCTTTGATTCCCTCACCCTATCCACCAGCTTCCTGCATCCCTAACCATGCTAACAAACTTAAAAACTTGACCCCTCGATTCCCTCACCCTATCCACCAGCATCCTGCATTGCGAACCATGCCAGCAAAGCAAAAAAAAACTTAACCCTTTGATTCCCTCACCCTATCCACCAGCTTCCTGAATCGCCAACCATGCTAGCAAACTAAAAAACTTAACCCTTTGATTCCCTCACCCTATCCACCAGCTTCCTGAATCGCCAACCATGCTAGCAAACTAAAAAACTTAACCCTTTGATTCCCTCACCCGATCCATCAGCTTCCTGAATCGCCAACCATGCTAGCAAACTAGAAAAACTTAACCCTTTAATTTCCTCACCCGACCCACCAGCTTCCTGCGTCGTCGACCATGCTAGCAAACTAAAACTTAACCCTTTGATTCCTCATCCTATCCACCAGCTTCCTGAATCGCCAACCATGCTAGCAAACTAAAAAACTAACCCTTTAATTTCCTCACCCTATTCACCAGCTTCCTGCATCGCCAACCATGCTAGCAGACTAAAAAAAACGTAACCCTTTGATTCCCTTGCCCTACCCCTGCAGGAAGCTGGTGGCTAGGGTGAAGGAGTCAAAGGGTTAAGTTTTTGTGGACGGTAGATAGGGTGCGAGAGTCAAAGGTTTAACCGAGAACAAGCTGGCTTCGAGCGAACGAAGTAACAAACACCGTGTTTGACAAATTACTCTTTGTGAAAGTCTGTCTCTCATTAGGATGCCGGGGGCTCTTTCAGTATAAATAGTATCCCACCTTTTGGAAATTTTCTGATAGAAATTACCTCTTTTCTGTCAATCTCTTTGTTTCTGCCTTGTTCCTTTGCTTTCTGTCATTTCTTTCTATCAGTTTGATCTTAAAAAATGTCACGACCAATAATTCCGAGTGGGGACCAGTCACCGTGGTGTAGTGGTTAGGCAACGGACTACCGATTGGAAAGTTGTGGGTTCGAATCCCCATCGGTCCCTTCAAAAATCATAATGGGATTTTTCGGCTCTAACCGGCTCCTACCCAGAGTTGGACGTGCTATGGGCTCATTGGGAAGACTGTGGGACCACACACAGTCGAGTCTCATCCATTTCACGGATGCCTCATTGAGAGTGTCGCTCAAAATCTTGTGGCCAGCACCGCAGGTGTCTGTATTTCTCGGACCTTGTTGACGCCAGGATATATTACGATAGTAAGCGTAGAGTACAACCTTGTCACGCAGTCTCAATCCTAGAATGAACTCCATAGCGTCATGAGTATCATCTTCATCGTCTTCATCATTATCATCGCATTGTAAAAACTGCCCAAGCTTCTGTGGCCATTAACCTTTTGACTCCCGCACCCTGCCTACCGGCACCCTGCATTGTCAACCATGCTAGCAAAGCAAACACATAACCCTTTGACCCCTCAACCTACCCGCCAGCAACCGGTAGGAAGCTGGTGGATAGGGTACGGGAGTCAAAGGGTTAAGGTGATGTATAAAACGGGGCGAAAAAAAAAAGTGAGCACAAAGGTAACCTCCCTGAGTGCGATGACCGGAAAAAACAACAAAAAGAAAGTCCCTAGTGGGAGATACGAAATCACTTGAAGTGCAAACCTAATTCATGGTGTGGTCTTCTACCTTAACCCTGACACGTGAATTGAGCGCACGTGCTTTCTTTCTTTCTTTCATTGATTGATTTATTTATTTATTTTGTTTTCGCGTATGACAATAATCCAGTGCTAATCAGATAACGTGGGAGTTTCCTGTTTTTCTGTAATTGACGAAGCTTATTACTAACATGAATCATTGTCTGTTTTGTTCTATGCGACCTAAACAGATTCGGGTTTTTTTTTTCAAATCCGTGGTGGTAAATTATGTGGAATGGTCAAAGCCAGGGGCTTATCCTAAGAGTATTTGCGTGAACGCGTTGATATATGTACGTGATATATTTCTCGTTTTTGCTTTTTTTTTGTGAGGGTGGTGGTTAACAAGGTGTTTAGTAGGTTGTGAGATGGTTATAGCCCTGGTATGGCTCTGCTCAGTCGGCTAGTCTTTAAATTTCCCCGTGGGGATGTCGGGAGCTCTTTCTGTGTAAATAGTATCCCCATCATCATCATTATCATCAGGTGCCCTGCCGCATGGCGTTGGCGACCATGGACTTCCAACCATCTCTATCTCTCGTTGCCCCTAGCATCTCCCCCCCCCTCCTCACCCCCAGCCACTCTGCAAGTCCGTCCAGCATTCTCTCCCTGGGTCTACCTGGTGCTCTCTTTCCTTCCACCTTTCCCGTTGTGACCAGGTGCTCCAAATCCCCCTTCTTCATAAAATGGCCTATAAATGTTGCCTGTCTTTTCCTAATCTTCCTTATGAGTGATCTACTTGTCTGCCTCCATCAAAACTGTCTCGTTTGTTTTCTTTGCTGTCCATGGAACTCTCAACATTCTTCTTACAAACCACATCTCGGCTGCCTCAATCTTGCTCTGGCTTTGCTTGTTGACTGTCCACGCCTCGCATCCGTACAACAGTATTGGTTCTATACAACATTCAAGGACTCTCTTTCTGATGTTATTTGATAGGCATTTGTTGGTAAGAATGCTTGTCATCTTCTTGAATGCTGTTTTGGCTTGGCCGATTCTGCCAGCTATTTCCGATGTGCATCTGCCGTCTGATAAAATGACCGTTCCCAGGTATTTGAACTTATTAACCTGTGTCAAGGTTGTGCCATTTGCTGTTATTTTGCATGAGGGGATTTCATGTTTTTTACTGATCACCATGACTTCAGTCTTCCTGCTGTTTAGAAATAGTATCCCCATCCTCTGGAAATTCTGTGCCAGAAATTTCCTCTTTTCTGTCACTCTCTTTGTTTCTTTTTTGCTCCTTTGCTTTCTGTCATTTCTTTCTATCATTTTCTGCCTTGCTGGTCCATTCACCTGTATGTGTTTGATAAAATTTTAAGTTTTTTTTTGTTAGGATTGATAATTGGGTACATGTGTCAAGTGCGTTTTTGGCTCTAGGGAAATGAAATATGCGAAAGCAGTATCAGGTAATTTAGGCCCGTCTTTTGTATATGTAATGTATTCAGGTTTGTTATTTAAATCCCCATGTGTTATAAATTAGCTAAAAGGACTAAACTGACTACACTGACTAATTTATTCTTTTTCTCACACTGAACGAAGCTGCAGGGAAGTTTCAGTCTTTTTCTCCCAATTTGTAATATTTGGTGTTTGTTTGTCTGTGATCTTACGCTTGACAAAGGGCAGTTGGCCGACAGTTTGCGCCTGTCTTGTCTGATTGTAATTAATACGTGTTCTAATTCTTTTTTCGTGTTTTTTTTTCCCAGCCCCTCTTAGGAAAAACAACAACACCTGGATTATGTCAGATCGGTTCATCGTGTGCTGTTTATTATGCACTGCATGTGTGTTTTGAAGAGTTTGGTTCACAGATATTATCAGAATGGGGTCAGATGTTTCATTTTTGAATAAATGACAGATAATTCAGTTCCCTTGGCAACAACAAGTCCACAAGCAATCATAAACACATCTGGATAAAATCGGTGCAGAATATCGGTAAACACTCGGGTCTCACTCACTCTCTCAATCCCTATGTCTGTCTGTCTGTCTGTCTGTCTCAAACTCCCTGTCGCTGACTGTATGTATGTCTGTCTCTCTGTCCGTCTGTCTGTCTGTCTCTGTCTGTCTCTCTGTCTCTGTCTATATGTCTGTCTGTCTCTCTCTCTCGCTGTCTTTCTGTATGTCCGTCTCCCTCCCTCTCTCTGTTCATCTCTCTGTCTCTCTCTCCGTTCATCTCTGTCTCTGTCTTTCTCTTTCTTTCTCGCTCCTTTCTCTATCAGCCTCTCTGTCTGTCACCCATTCTCCCCCCCCTCTCTCTCTCTCTCTGTCTGTCTCTCTGTTTGTTTGTCTGTCTGTCTCTCTATCTGTCTGTCTGTCTTTCCTTCCGTCCCTCCCTCCGTCCCTCTGTCTGTCAGTCTCTGTTTCTGTCTGTCAGTCTCTTATTTCTGTCTCTCTCTGTCTCTCTGTCTCCCCCTCCCTCTCTCTCTGGCTCCATTATTTCTCGATTCTCTTCCACATACTTGTCAGTAATCAGTTCTGTTAAACTAATAAGCATCTTAAGACGGATTTTGTTGTAAAACAGGATGAATGTACATTCGACTCGGATAAAATAAACGCAAATGATTGATCAGTTTTGTCGGAAACAAATCCTTGAAACTTCAGAACGCCACACTAGCCGTTCCACAAAGGCAGATAACTCACGCCACTGTCATTGCCACATTTTCCGTTCGGGAACGTTGGTCACGTATCTCGATCTTGTGGAAATTCTTACTTTGTTCGGGAAACATAAACTGGTAGCTTTAGAGTCCTGTCAAGGTTCCCTTGAATCTAGGAATAACTGGGAAACCTACATCGTCACCGTCTGTGTTTCTTGAATTGCATCTTAGATTGGCAAGGTTAACGGTGAGCATGGTTTTTAACTGTTGTCTTTTATCGTAACGGGTTGTTGTTTTTTGACGTAGTGCTAGCCCTGATACGGCTGTGGTATCGGCTGGGTTATAAGCAATATGAACTGAACTGAACTACATTGTCACCGTTAAGTGCATTTTTCAAGCAGTTTTACTGGCTGAAGTCCCCCCCCCCCCCCCCCCCCTGTGTGGATGCCGGGGGCTCTTTTAGTTTAAATAGTATTTCCACTTTCTGGAAATTCTGTGCCAGAAAGTTCTTCTTTTCTGTCATTCTCTTTGTTTTTTCCTTGTTCCTTTATTTTCTGTCATTTCTTCCTATCATTTTTGTACCTTGCTGGTCCATTCACCTGTATGTGTTCGGTAAAGTCTTGCGTACTTTCTCTTAGGATTGATAACTGGGTACATAAGTGCATTTTTGGCTCCAGGGAAGTGTGATAAGCGGAAACAATTTCAGATAACTTAGGTCCGTTTTTGTATATGTTTTAGTGTCCTTAGTTATGTTTCAGTTTGTATTCAGGTATGTTTTATGATTCTCCTGTGTGATAAAGTGGCCGGAGTGGTCAACGGCAGGGGCATCTCCTTTGATTATGTGCGTGAATGCATTGATATGTGTACTTAATTTTCCTTTTTTTCCCTGTTGAAGTATTGTGTATGTATTGAAATGGTTATAACCGTGATATGGCTCTATGCAGTCGGCTGGGCTTTAAGCAATAATGAAATATAAGAATAAGAATATCCTTGGATTATGTTCGCGAATGCATTGATATGTGTACTTTGTTTCTTTTCCTTTTTTTTTTTTTTTTTGGTCATGTGGAAATATTGTGTATGTTTTGAAACAGTTATTGCCCAAATATGGCTCTATTCAGGCGGCTGGGCTTTAAACAAAAAATAACAAAACCAACAACTGGTTGAAGCTTCAACAGCTATACGAAGCCAACAAAATGGCGACATCTCGCCCGAGCATGAGTGTGAGCTGCACAAAATGACCTCGACTCATGAATTTAGCTGTGTTTTCGGGGACAATTGCAGTGAATATTTGAAGATAAAGATGAACTGCGATCTGATGATTCCTGGGAAGAGAAAGATTAGGTGAAAATGAGGAGAAGAGAGTGGCGGAATGGTTTCAGACGTTCACCTGCCAGTAACTAAACTCGAGGTTCCAGGGTTCGTTTCCCGTTCAGACCTTGACTTTTATTCTCAGTTTGACCGGAAAATTGATATGAACGTCTGGTCCTTCAGAAGGGGACGAAAAACGTTGTCGGACCCGTGTGTCTTCTGGCCTGCGTGCGCTAAAGATCCCATGGCAGTTGTAAATCGTGAATAGCAGGGCATTCACTTGGCTGCCTTGGTATAAAACATTGGAGAGGTAGGTTTATTTCCTTGGAGGCCAATTAACGTTCTTACCTTTCTGAAGTATTGGTTCTCTTGGTTTCAAAAGAAGAAGAAGAAGAAGAAAAGAAAAGGTGGTTGTTGCACTGAAGCTACGTGCTCTCAAAGGGGAGAGCAATCCGAATTTCACATGATAAATCCACTGTAACAAGAGAACTGAGTAGGAATATGGATATGAAAATCTACCTTCAAGTAGTATTTTTGACTCAAAGAGCTGAATTGAGCTCGATGCTGCTGCCTAATGTTCTGGATTAATTCTTGACTAACAATGACGAAATGTATGTTTTCTGGAAGGAAAAGGAACAGTTATTTTTACGCATGTTACTAGAATTTAATCCACAATGGTTTTCTTTCCAGTAACACCCGCTATTTTGTGTGTGAAAATTCCTTTCCTAATAGATTTTGTTATTTGTCAAGTTCCGTGGCAGGTAAGGATTAGTTTGGATGTTGTATCGACGATTAATGATTTTCCTATTCAAGAATATATTTCGTATTTCTTCTTCTTTCTTTCTTTTTCTTTTTTTCTTTCTTTCTTTCTTTCTTTCTTTCTTTCTTTTCTTTCTTTCTTTCTTTTCCTTTTCTTTTTCTTTTCTTCTTTCTTTCTTTTTTTTTCTTTCTTTCTTTCATTTTCTTTCTTTCGTTTTCTTTCTTTCGTTTTCTTTCTTTCTTTCTTTCTTTTCTTTCTTTTCCTTTTCTGTTCTTCTTTCTTTCTTTTTGTTTTCTTTCTTTCTTTCTCTCTTTCTTTCTTATTACATTTTAGACTTACAAAGTCAACGTTGAGCATGGTTTTTAACTGTTGTCGTTTATTTTAACAAATATGCTAAGTGGGTGAGGCTGTACTATAGCTACGTCCTTCTCCTGGAAGACCTGCCTACATTTTACGCGTAAATAATCTGTTGCCACCAAAAAAAGCCTCTTTCAAGCAAAACAAAAAATAAATAAATAAATAAATAAATAAATAAATAAATAAAAAAGACCTCTTCCAAGCTAAAAAGATGTCTCTTCCAAGATACAGTAAAACTCTTCCAACCTTAAAAATCCCCTTCGAAGCTACAAGAAAGTCTCTGTCAAGCTTTAAACAACCTCTTCTATAAAAGCCTCTTCCAAAACATTTCTTTTCCGAACTAAAAAAAAAAAACAAACAAAAGAAAAACCAAAAAAAAACCATCCCAAGCTTAAAAGATAGTCTCTTGCAAGCTAAAAAAAAAACTCGTCTTCCGATTGCAAGCTAAAAAAAAACTCGTCTTCCGATTGCAAGCTAAAAAAACCCCGTCTTCCGATTGCAAGCTAAAAAAAACCCGTCTTCCGATTGCAAGCTAAAAAAAAACCGTCTTCCGATTGCAAGCTAAAAAAACCCGTCTTCCGATTGCAAGCTAAAAAAAACCCGTCTTCCGATTGCAAGCTAAAAAAAACCCGTCTTCCGATTGCAAGCTAAAAAAAAACCCGTCTTCCGATTGCAAGCTAAAAGAACCCCGTCTTCGATTGCAAGCTAAAAAAAAAACCCGTCTTCCGATTGCAAGCTAAAAGAAACCCGTCTTCCGATTGCAAGCTAAAAAAAAACCCGTCTTCCGATTGCAAGCTAAAAAAAAACCCGTCTTCCGAAAAAAACTCTTACAAGCTAAAAAAAAATCCTATCTGAAGCTTAAAAAGCCCCTTCCAAACTAAACCAATATTCCAAGATTGATTAAAGAAAACCCTCTTCCAAAAAAAAGCCTCTTCCAAGCTTAAAATTAAAAAAAAAAAAAAAACCAAAAAAAAAAAAAAAACCCACCAAAAACAAAACAAACAAAAAGCCTTTTCCAAGCTAGTCTCAAGCCAATAAAGATGATTGATCTGGCCCACCATGCTGTTTCCATTTTAGGAATGAGAAAAGTTAGTTTGGCAAAGCTGCAGTTGACTTCAAACTTGGGTGACTTTCAGGCACTAATGTTATGTACACCGTTCAGTCTGTAGGGGGACCTCAGACAGAAAAGGTTGACCGCTTACAATTTTCTCTCCCCACCAGGATTTTATACTGATCCCTTGGACAATTTATGAAGTACACCTCTACGGAATTGATATATACATATGCATATGTATGAAGCTTTCAGACAGATATTGCTTTCAGACAAATTTCTTGATCGAAAAGTAATGAAACGTCCAGTTGGTGGAAATGTTTCCTTTATTCGTTCATTCATTCATTCATTCGTTCGTTCGTTCGTTCGTTCGTTCGTTCGTTCGTTCATTCATTCATTCGTCTGTCTGTCTGTCTGTCTATCTGTCTATCTATCTATCTATCTATCTATCTATCTATCTATCTATATGTCTGTCTGTCTGTCTATCTGTCTGTCCATTCATTCATTGTGATTTATTCATCTAGTTATCTGTCTCGCTCTTGATTTTCTCTCTCTCTCTCTCTCTCTCTCTCTCTCTTTTTTTTTTCCTCATCTCCTTGGCATAATATTCACACTGCCAATCCTGGCTGGTCTATTGATTCCGTAACATTTACAACACCTCAAATGCAAATGAGCTTTCTAACGTCACGTTGGCATCAGGCCACTCACCGGAGCCGATCCTGCATTTTATCCCATTTTTGTAACAACGATCCATGATATCAACATACGGCATATCATGGTGTATCGATTTTATCATTTCCAGCAATCAGGCAATCATCTACCAAACAATCCGTCGGTAAATCAATCAAAACAATTATCTACAAGGTTTAGTTTCAGTTTCTCAAGATGATGTCCCCCCTCTCTGAATGAATTCCATATGCACTAACGTCAAAGTACCATGTGATGGAGAAGATCCAGAAATGATCACGACACAAGCCTTAAGCGTGCACATAACCCCATGAGCTGGCCAGGTCCTGAGGTCCTATCTAGATAGTTCCATAGCTTTGGGGTCGTAGGGGAGTGAAGTGGCAGAGGCCTCAACTTTTCCCGGGGCCAGCACTACGATGGCGGGCGCCCGTCCCCTCTCCCTCGTTTCAAATTCATATTCATTTTCACATTTTTTTTAACCAAGACTTTAGAAAGGCAAGAAGGTTAGTTGATCTTCAAGGGATGGGACCTGGGAAATCAACCTGTCCCTCCAATGTTTTATACCAAAGCAGCCGGGCAATGCTCTGCTCTTCACGATTTTCAACTGCCGTGGGATCTGTGGCGTGCACAGCCAGAAGGCACACAGGTCCGACTCGTTTTTCGTCCTCTTTCGAAAGACTAAACGTTCACTTCGATTTTTCAGTCAAACTGAGGAGAAAAGTGGAGGCCTCTTCGGGAAGCAAACCCTGGAACCTCGAATTTAATTATTGGCAGGTGAACGTCTGAACCATTCTGCCACTCTTCTACCAAACGATCAGTCAGTAAATAACTGACCAAATGAAGCATATCAATTGAGCATGCCAGCAATCGAACATTGGACAAGCAGTAACTTACTCAACCAGTTTTAGTTTCAGTTTCTCAAGATTACGTCTCCGCGCTCAGAATGAATTCCATATGCACTAACGTCACAGGCGCCATGTGCATGGCGATCATGGCGCAAGCCTTAAGCCTGCACGTATGCCCATGAGCTGGCCAGGTCCTGAGGTCCTACCTAGCCTATGTTTTACCTAGCCTACACTTTTTGTACTAGTATTGGATCAGCCTATCCTTGAAGCAGTCTTGGTTACATGTAAAAGACATGTGTGTCTATATATCTTGTCTTGAAAGAAAATAACCGATAAATAAATAAACAATTAAAGGTCTGAATCACAACATAACTAGCTACTCAGTATAAAGTCTCACATTACAGAAAGCTCCTCCCAGCCAGTGCACAAAGCCTCCCTCCAGCCAGTGAACAAAGCTCCTCCAGCCATGAACAAGCCTCCCTCCCAGCCAGTGAACAAAGCCTCCCTCCCAGCCAGTGCACAAAGCCTCCCTCCCAGCCAGTGCACAAAGCCTCTCCTAATCAACCACTTAATTCACATATCAGTCCGTCCGTCAATCGATTCCCATATCATGTGAATAAGAACTAATCAGTAAGCTAAGAAAAAATTGCTTATTTGATAAAACAATCAGTAAATCAACCAAACACCCCCAGTGAATCATCAGTTCACAGGTGTGTAAGTTTATAACCAAACCAACTGATCAGCAAGTTAGTGAATAAGCTAAGAAACAATTGCTTATTTATTCAGTCAAACACTCGGTCAGTCAACCCAAACTATTAATCGGTCATCCATTCACAAATGCGTGAGTTTATAACCATACCAATTAATCAACTGGTTTAACCCTTTGACTCCTGCACCCTAATCACCAACTGCAAAAACTTAACTCTTTGACTTCCTCACCCTTTTCACCAGCTTCCTTCAGTGGACGAGAGAGGGAGGAAGAGGGGAAGGGAAAAAGAGAGAGAGAGAAAGAGAGAGAGAGAGAGAGAGAGAGGGGGGGCTGGCTTTGTAAAGTTTAATAATAATAATAATAATATATTTTATTTATATAGCGCAAAATCTTGATAAAATCAAATCTAAGCGCTGAGCGTATACATGCATACATACCTACATACATATGAGGTATACATGCATACATACATGCTACATACTTACATACATAAATCTAAGCTGAGCGTATACATGCATACATACATACATACATAAATCTAAGCGTATACATACATACATACATACATACATACGTACGCACATGCATACATAATAATTACAATATTTACATAGCGCAAATCTCGACAAAATCAAATCCAAGCGCCGAAAAGACACACACGCACACACGCACGCACGCACACACAGCACACACACACACACACACACACACACACACACACACACACACACACACACACACACACACACACACACACACACATGCATGGCCACAAATGGGGAGAAAAGAATAAAGCAATAAAAGCAAGAATAAAACCAATGGAAAACCACAGAGAGCACATCATATACAATTATATATTAAAACAAAGTGATTCCCCTCCGAGCGGAGACAGGCTGCAGAGGGGGTTGAGTGAGGTTAGGATTTTATGCAGAGGAGAAAAGGTGAGTTTTGAGAGCGGACTTGAAGGAGACAAAAGTAGGTTGCTGACGGACTGAGAGAGGAAGTTTGTTCCAGGAGAGTGGACCAGAAACAGAGAAGGCTCGTGGACCATAGGTATTGAGCTTAGTGCGTGGAAAGCGAAAAGTCAGAGGATCGGAGGCAGAGCGGAGGGTACGTGAGGGAACATAGATCTCAAGTAGGCTTGACAGGTAATCGGGGGCTGCGTTATTGAGGCTTTTGTAGCACATGGTGTCTAGTTTGTACTGTATGCGCTTTGATACAGGGAGCCAGTGAAGTTGTGCCAGGAGAGGAGATATGTGGTCAGCTTTTTTCTTTTTGAGTACAAGGCGTACAGCATTGTTTTGAATGCGCTGTAGGATGTGAATGGTGGAGGCAGGAAGACCAGACAGGAGTGAATTGCAATAGTCAATGCGAGACATTATGAAGGAGAGAACGAGTTTTGCAGTTGTTTCGACAGAGAGATACTTCCTGATCAGGCTTATACGATGGAGATGATAGTAGCAAGATCTGGCAGTTTGAGAAACAAAGTTGTTCATGGACAGGGTAGAGTCAATGCAGACACCAAGGTTTTTAGCTGAATCAGAAATTGGGACTGATGTGTTACATAATGGGAGAGAAAGAGGAGGCAGCTGGGAAAGTTTCTGACGGGTGCCAATGAGGATAGCTTCTGTCTTGTCGTCATTAAGCTGAAGTCTATTGTGTGTCATCCAGTTTCTAATGTCCGAGTAACACTCAGTGGTGCGAGTCAACAGGCGCTGTATATTATCAGGTGAGTCACTGTCTTGAAGTTGGGTGTCATCAGCATAGAAGTGGTGTTTTATAGAGTGGGAGTTGATGATGGTGGACAGGGGGGAGGTATAAAGAGTGAAAAGAACAGGGCCAAGGACAGATCCTTGTGGAACACCACAGGTCAGAATGCTCCGCAGTGGACGAGATCTAGTTACGAGTGCATTCAATTGTTGCTCAATTATCCCCATTAAGTTCAACTGCCCTGAGGTCAGTTGAATCCTATCAGCTTCCATTGCACAGATGCCTAAAAGTACAGCGTCGTTACTCTCGCTCTATCAAAGCCATCTAATTCGATCTGGAATTTCACGAACTATGTGGACAGCCGAACGAGGATAATTACGGAAAATGGCGCCAAGCTCGTTAACGTTTCACAGCCCTTCCATAACAGGCATTCTTTTCTTTCAGGATCTATTATTCTCAGTGGAAAACTTTCCACCCACATGACCTAGGAAGGTCGAGGAATTAGTCAAAAGAGAGGAGGGTGGGGAATGGTGTGTTTTGTGTGTGTGTGTGTGTGTGTGTGTGTGTGGTGTGTTGTGTGTGTGTGTGTGTGTGGAGGAGAGAGAGAGAGAGAGAGAGAGAGAGAGAGAGAAACTGAAACTGTTTATTGTCATTACCCGAAAAGGTCTTTTGACAAGGGGGATAACAATTTTCCAGTAGTGCGACACATAATCCACATTTTGTATGTGCGCAAATTCTTCACCCATAATCAAAAAAAATATCGAACATCCATTCCTGGAACAGTCGAACATATTCAAATTATATATAATGAACAATCATCCATTTTGTCAGTATTACATGATGCAAACAAAAAAAAAATATCAGAACAGTGTTCCTACATTCAGGCCAATAATTTGTCTAGGTTTAGGCAAACCAAAATCTTTTTCACACACCCACACCCACACACACACACACACGCACCCATACACACTCACACGCGGGCGCGCGCTCGTTGGCGCCACACACACACACACACACACACATCAAAACTGTATTATGATGATACATCTGGGACTGACGGAGTTGGAACCGCTTATAACACCAGTTTTTGTGAAGGTAATCTAACGAGTGGGAGGTTTTTTTTTCCTGAAACAAGCCTCTCACAAGCTGCCTTCGGTCAAGGGAACAACTGACAGCGCTTTCGATGTTAGCAAAGATGTTCAGCTCAGGAGGGGAACAAAGCTTTTTTTCATCAGCAGCGATTTCTTCGTTCGTTCTTTGATTTAAGCTTTTCCCTGTGAGTGATATTAGACGGGGAAAATGGGGATAAGGTTGGAGGGTTGATTGGATAGGAACAGAGTAGTAGAGATAAGCAGGTGGAAAATAGAAATGGGACAAGATTTTAACCCAACAATGAAACAACATTAATCACATGTAGGAAATTTTTAACGTAAGTACAAATTTAGCATCATTAATTAAAGGACTGTTACCATGATCTGAATTCTACTGACAAGATTGATCTAATTATTTCTTTAAATGAGTTTCAGAATGTTTTTTTGTGTAACAATTTTTGGTAAAAAAAAACACGCAGATTTTGCAGTAATAAAGTTTAAACAGGTGATTGTTCGCCGCAAATATCGAATTTTACAATTTTTGTTTTCATGGGTTCAGCTGAATACGAAATTTAACAGCACAATCGATCTCGAATGATATATAGAAGATTGAATTGTTTACATAATTTTGGATGAAGTTTTATTCACTTTGTTTTTCTTTGTCTCAACGTGTTCATCATTTTGTTTCCGCCTCCTGTTCTGTTCACGGATTTGTGTGTGCTTTGTTTGCTTTGTGTGTTTTTGTGTGTGCTTTGGTTTTGGCTTTGTGTGTGTTTTGTACTGGAGTGTTGGTCTTGTGGGTGATTGCTTTGGTGAATGTTTGAGAGCGCTTGGTTTGATTCCCATTTAGATTTGTTTATACATATATTACAATATTACATATTTACACACATGTAATTAATATATACTTTTGTATATACGAGTATTATACATGACATATATATATGTATTACATGTATATTTTGGTTATGTATAGTGTGTGTTGTATTATGTTTTGTTGGTATTATTATAAATATATATATATATATTATATCGTTGGTTTGTGTTTTGATGTTGTGTGTGTGTGTGTGTGTGTTTTTAACAGCGAAAGTGGTTTCCATGAGATGTTGATAGTCCATGACACAAGAAACAGTGAGCAGTCTTGATGGAGGCAGACACAAGAAGGTCATTGATAGGAAGATTAGGAAAAGAAAACATTTATAGGTCATTTGATAGAAAGGAATAAGGCACATGGTCACAAGGAAAGCTGGAAGGAAAGAGACCCGTAGACCACGGAGAAAATTGGACGGAAATCAGGGTGGCTGAGGACAGAGAGAGTGGAGATTCTTAACGACGAGGGATAGATCCGTATGGCATCGCCAAATCACCAACGTCATAGCGGCAGAACATGCTCTGCGCGCTGCTATATGTATACAGTATATGTAATAATATATTATATGTGTTAACAACACATAATAATATATAAAATATATAAATAATATGGATTTTTGTTGTTGTGTGATGTAATAGTATATATCATATATAAAATTCATAACTAAATTATATATATTTATTGTATATCATTATTATACAAAACGTCTTTATTCACTTTGGATATCTGCGTTCTTCGTTCGTCCTACATTACAACTTTATGGTCAATCGCTTTGTGTTTCCATAGAACCTTCATAATTTCTCTCTCTTAGGATGGTAATTGGTATTAAGGCATTTTTTACTCTTAGGAATATGATGTTAGAAGCAATTTTCAGGTAGTTTAGGCCGTTTACAATCACAGACAGACAGACAGAAGACAGACACACACACACACACACACAACACAACACACCAACACACACACACACATACAGAGTGACACACACACGCACACATACACATACACACACATATATATATACACATATACACGTATACATCTATCTATCTATCTATCTATCTGTCTATCTATCTATCTATCTATCTATCTATCTATCTGTCTGTCTATCTGTCTATCTATCTGTCTATCTATCTATCTCTCTGTCTATCTATCTATCTGTCTGTCTGTCTGTCTATCTATCTATATCTATTTATCTGTCTGTCTGTCTATCTGTCTATCTATCTATCTATATCTATTTATCTATCTATCTATATCTATTTATCTGTCTATCTGTCTATCTATCTATCTATCTATCTATCTGTCTATATCTATTTATCTATCTATATCTATACATATATTAATGTCCTTAATTATGTTCATATGTTTATGTTTTGTCACCATATCTGTTTTCACGTTACAGCGAAAACATCATGAGAAACCTAGAAGAAGACCCTGGATTAAAGGTTGGAGGGAAAATGATAAACAACATTCGATACGCAGATGACACCGTGCTAATTGCAGAAAATGAAAGGGATCTACAAAACCTTGTGAATATACTAAAATAGAAAGCAAAGGTAAGGGGTTGGAACTAAACAGCAGGAAGACTGAAGTCATGGTAATCAGTAAAAAACATGAAATCCCCTGATGAAAAATAACAGCAAATGGCACAACCTTGACACAGGTTGATAAATTTAAGTACCTGGGAACGATCATTTCATCAGACGGCAGATGCACATAGAAATAGCCAGCAGAATCGGCCAAGCCAAAACAGCATGAAGAAGATGACAAGCATTCTTACCAACAAATGTCTATCAATTAACATCAGGACGAGAGTTTTTTAATGTTATATAGAACCAATACTGTTGTACGGATGTGAGGCGTGGACAGTCAACAAGCAAAGCCAGAACAAGATTGAGGCAGCCGAGATGTGGTTTCTCAAAAGAATGTTGAGAGTACCTTGGACAGCAAAGAAAACAAACGAGACAATCTTGATGGAGGCAGACACAAGTAGATCACTCATAAGGAAGATTAGGAAAAGATAGGCAACATTAATAGGCCATTTTATGAGGAAGGGGGATTTGGAGCACATGGTCACAACGGGAAAGCTGGAAGGAAAGAGAGCACCGGATAGACCCAGGGAGAAATGCTGGACGGACTTGCAGAGTGGCTGGGGACGAGGAGGATGGGGGAGATGCTAGGGGCAACGAGAGATAGAGACAGATGGAAGTCCATGATCGCCAACGCCATACGGCAGGGCACCTGATGATGATGACATATGTTCATATTTGTATTCAAACTTGTTCCATAAATCTCTTGATGGTTAATTGGTCTGACTAGTATGCCTTGATACGTTTACTTATTTTTCTTTTCCCTGTTTTTTTTTTTTCTCCAGTGAAGAATGGTGCCTTTCGGAAATGGTTATAGCCCTGATATGGCTCTGCACAGTCGGCTGGACTTTAAACAACAATACTAACAGTAACAATATCTGCAAAGACTAGTTTACTTAGTGAAGTCTGGGGTCTGGTGTTTGTTCAACCGTGATTCGTCATAATCGAACAATTCCCGATATGCGCTCGACCTAAATCTGCCAACTGTTACTGCACAGACCAGACTGCTTTGTCTCTCGGTGGTTTTGTAAAGCGTATGACTTATTGACATGTATACATACAGAAGTCTACATTTTATCTCAATTCGTTATATTCTATGACTTGTTTCACATTGTATCCATTATGGTTCGTCAGTGTTTTTTTTTTCATTTAACGCTTTAACTCCCGCATCTTGTCCACCAGCATCCTGCATTGTCAACCATGCTAGAAGAGCAAAAAATTAACCCTTTGACTCCCTCACCCTATTCATCTGCTTCCTGCAGGAAGCCGGTGAACAGGGTGAGGGAGCCAAAGGGTTAATGTTGCTTTGCAGTTTGCGAATAGGGTGTGGGAGTCAAAGGGTTAAATTAATATAAGCGTTATTGTGTTTGTAGAGTAGTACGCACTAACTGTAAGACGAAGTCCAATGGGATGTACATGTAAAAGCTGTTTTTATAACTTTGTATGCGTTTGGTTTACGTGTGTGTAGTGTGTGTGTGTGTGTGTGTGTGTGTGTGTGTGTGTGTGTGTGTGTGTGTGTGTGTGTGTGTGTGGGTGTGGTGTATGAGTGTTTTGGTATTTGTTGTTTGTTTGTTTGTTTGTTTAAATGTGTTTGTACTTTGTGTTTAAAGTAGCAATGACTAGCTGTAAGACAGGTCCAAAGGGATATAGCGTTACTATCTTTGAACAATGAATTGTTTAGAAGGTCTGAAGTTCTCTCTCTCTCTCTCTCTCTCTCTCTCTCTCTCTCTCTTTGTCTCTATCTCTGTTTTTGTCTCTTTCTGTCTCTCTTTCTATCTCTCTCTGTCTCTGTCTCTCTATCTCTATCTCTGTCTGCCTCTGTGTGTGTATGTGTGTGTGTATGTGTGTGTGTGTGTGTGTGTGTGTGTGTGTGTGTGTGTGCGCGCGCGCGCGCTCCTATTTCTGAATGATAAACTGTTCTGACGTTCTCTATATATGTATTTGGGGATTGTAGCAAGAAGAGAGAGAGAGGGAGAGAGGAGAGAGAAAGAAGGAGAGAAAGAGAGAGAGAGAGAGAGAGGGAGAGGCAGAGAGCGAGAGAGAGACACACACACAAAGAGAATCTCGTAGTACTTCATCATCTCACTATCCATTACCATCTGTCGTCACCTCCTTCCCCAGCTTACCCGGGATGCTCATCTCCCTCGCCCATATCTCCCGAGGTAGGCCTCGGGTGCTGAAATTAATCTTGAATTAAACGAAATGAGATAGACAAACATATATATATATATAATGTATATATATATATATATATATATATATATATATATATATATATATAGAGAGAGAGAGAGAGAGAGAGAGAGAGAGAGAGAGACAGACAGACAGACAGACAAATACACACACATATCGAGAGAGAGAGAGAGAGGGGGGGGGAGAAAGAAGACAGACAAAAGGAAAGACAGACTGAGACAGAGAGAGAATCTCGCATGTCATCATCGCACCGTCTTACACACACACACACACACACACACACACACACACACACACACACACACACACACACACACACACACACATCTCAACACACACACACACACACACACACACACACACACACACACACACACACACACACACACACACACACACACAGAGGCAGACAGACAGACAGACAGACGGAGGGAGGGAGAGAGGAAGTACAAAGAGGGATGAGAGGGAGAGACAGACAGACAGACACGGGAGAGGCTGGTGGGGGGGGGGGGGGAAGGAGGAGGATGTGGAAAGAAATGGAAGTGGATACAACACGTGGTCTCTAGCACGTGTGCTTTGTTTAAAAAAAAAACTATAACGTCTTCGTCACAGGAAACCTAGCCTCTTTCGACTCCCTGTTGACTTAGATGGGTTTTATTTCAGCAACATATCTTAAGTGTCATCACACTGGGAGAGATCTCCTTCGTTCTCACTCACCCCCCCCCCCTCCTTTTTTTTTTTTTTTCTTGATTTTCTGCTCCACTTTAATGGCCTTAGAAGCTGGCACAGGTTTTACAATGCGATGATGATGGCGGCAATGAGGATGAAAATCATGACGCTGTAGAGTTCCATCCAGCATTGAGACTGCCTGACAGGGCTGTACTCGTCGCTATCATAATATATCCTGGCGCCAACCAGGCCCGAGAGATACAGACATCTGCGGTGTTGGTCAGGGGATTTGAACAACACCCTCGATGACACATCCGTGAAGCAGATGCTATTCGAATGTGTGGTCCCAAGTCTTCCCAATGAGCCCATAGCGCGCTCAACTCTGGGTGGGGGGAGCCTGTTGGAACCGAAAAATCCCAGAATGATTTTTTGAAGGGACTGGTGGGGATATTCGAACCCACAACCTTCCGGTCGGTAGTCCGTTACACTGACCGCAACACCAAGGAGACTTGGCATTTTTACATCGATTTTGACTTGTACTGTCACGTGGACTGATACGTGAGTCGGTTGAAAAACATCTCCCATCTTGAGGAAATCGTATTACAGGAAAACGACACCCTCCGACGTAGAACTAAGATGTAAAAGAAACAGTTTATGTAACCCAATTCTCACGTTTACACTCATACACCCACAGGCATTGACACACGTGCACGTGCATGCACACACGCGCACACACACAGAAATAGACACACGCACTACGCGCATGCATATGTGTATACACCCACACACAGACACACCCACACACACACACACAGACACATCCACACACACACACAGAGAGAGAGAGAGAGAGAGAGAGAGAGAGGAGAGAGAGAGAGAGGAGAGACTTACACGCCTGTGCACGCGTATATACACACATACACACCTCAAACACACGGTCAGACAGACAGACACACACACACACATACACACACACACACACACACACACACACACACACACACAC
Organism: Monoplex corrugatus; assembly: GCA_030674185.1. Lineage (NCBI taxonomy): Eukaryota > Metazoa > Mollusca > Gastropoda > Littorinimorpha > Ranellidae > Monoplex > Monoplex corrugatus. The sequence goes on from JAPXFY010000014.1 coordinate 65,387,103, forward strand.
ACACACAGAGAGAAAGAGAGAGAGACAGAGAGAGACATCCAGAGAGACTTACACACGCGTGCACGCGTATATACATATACACACACTCAAACACACATTGAAACAAACACTCAGTCACATCCAAACAGACAGGAGAGAGAGAGAGAGAGAGAGAGAGAGAGAGAGACACACACACACACACAAACACACAGAGAAACACACACACACACAGAAACACACACACACACACAGAAACACACACACACACACACACACACACACACACACACACACACACACACACACACACACACACCACACACACACGCACACACACATCCCTACCTCAAATCCACAATCCACCTTTCATTACAAACACTCTACAACCGCACGCAAGGCAGAGTCTTCCTTTTTTCAGGACACTGGTACTAACCTTTCCATGGTAACTATCACTTTTTCCAAAGTGTACTTTAACAGCGGTTGAAGGTCTCTGCATTATACTAACTTAGCCCCGTCGACGAAACTTGTAGACGAAGTAAAACATAGGCTAGGTAGGACCTCAGTACCTGACCAGCTCATGGGTTTATGTGATGGTGTAAGGCTTGTGCCATGATCACCATACACATGGCACCTGTGACGTTAGTGCATATGGAATTCATCCCGAGCGCGGTGGCGTCGTTTTGAAAGCTGAAACCAAAGCTGATGAAGTTTGTGACTATCAGTAAAGAGGACATGCATGGGGACTGTCCTTAACATACAGTTCACGACTGTGTACTTTTGACGTAACACTGTAGCGAACGCAGAAAGATAAGACTCCCTCATGAGATGAAACGCAAGGCATACGGAACACAGCTGCTCGCCTTGCCCCCCCCCCCCCCCCAAAAAAAAAAAAAAAAAAAAAAAAAAAGAGTTGATCATGCCTGTCCTCTCCTTCGCTCTCTGCACTGGTTGCCTGCTTCAAACAGATTTGAATATAAGCTTGGGTATCTTGTGCTAGCAATTTATTGATCAGTCTGGTCCATTCTTTGTTAGTGACAACATCAGTATTTACACGTTAACTTACCAGATACTCTTTCCCGTCAGGTTTGTAAATTATCAATTGTTGGTCCACGTTCTTTTGCTGTTTCAGGACCGTCTGCCCGGAGTACACGTACACTCTTCCTTCACCTAACTCCTTACCTTTTCTGCTTTTAAACCCTAACCTTTTGACTCCTGCACCCTATCCACCAACTGCAAAAACTTAACCTTTTGACTCTCTCATCCTATCCACCAACTTCCTGCAGGAAGCTGGTGGGCAGGGTGAGGGAGTCAAAAGGTTAAGTTTTTGATTTACTAACATGGCTGACAATGCAGGATGTTGGCAGACAGGGTGCGGAAATCAAAGGGGGTTAAAAACCCTTCTCTTCCCGGCACTGAACTCTAGAACTGTCTCTATCACCCCAGTTTATGTCGGTCGTTTGTCGTTTGATGTCTGTAATCTGGGCTGATCGCATGCGTATGGCATGCCTGAGTGCGCTTCGAGTTGAATTATCAAGATGTAACGCCATATCAATACCGAATCATAATCATCATTATTATTATGAACCACTTCAGCCTCCTCGGATCGTAGTGCAGCAGAGACCAAAGGTAAAGATCCTTCAAGTACGCACATTTAAAGGAAGATGACCTCATTTCATCATCATCATCATCATCAGGTGCCCTGCAGCATGGCGTTGGCGATCATGGACTTCCATCTGTCTCTATCTCTTGTTGCCCCAAGCATCTCCTCCACCCTCCTCGTCCTCAGCCACTCCGTAAGTCCGTCTTGCAATTTCTCCCTGGGTCTACCTGGTGCTCTCTTTCCTTCCAGCTTTCCCGTTGTGACCAGGTGCTCCAAATCCCCCTTCCTCATAAAATGGCCTATAACTGTTGCCTGTCTTTTCCTAATCTTCCTTATGAATGATCTACTTGTTTCTGCCTCCATCAAGACTGTCTCGTTTGTTTTCTTTGCTGTCCATGGAACTCTCAACATTCTTCTTACAAACCACATCTCGGCTGCCTCAATCTTGTTCTGGCTTTGCTTGTTGACTGTCCACGCCTCACATCCGTACAACAGTATTAGTTCTATATAACATACAATTGCAATTGCAAGCTTATATCTAACCATCTCATCTACCGTCTGTCCAGAAGACTCAGCAAATTTCTTGGTGTATTCGCTAAGTCGAGTATAAAACCTTGACCAATCATACTTACGTACATACGTTAGAAACATAGTCACACGATAACGCATCCAATCCCTAACAATCAGCATTGCCCATCATGAAAATTACAGTATAGTGAAATGTACCGACATGGACGTAATCAACTTGTCGATTCCAGGACATTTTTAGTAGGTGAAAAAAAAACATTGATGGAAACGTATTGATTCACTTTTTGTATTTTTAACTTTCAAATGGCCCATGAAAACTAAAGCTATGCAACTAAAAAAAAAAAAAACAAAAAAAAAAAACGATGGATTGACAAAACCGCGGAAATGGACAGAGATATCATTTCCAGAGACCCAGGTTTTGTCACACAAGCGAAAGAACTGGGGAATTCAGTGAATAGTTCTTTAATGCAGTGTCCCGGTGATTCTATGTAGAGTTAAGGGAGAAGAAAAAGAAGCAGAAAAAGAAGAGGAAGAAGACGAAGAAGAAGAACAAAAAGAAGACGTTCTTAAAACGGAAGTTGCTTTATATCGATACGGAGGCATATGCGGTTATTTCTGTGTCTGTGTATCTTCTATGAAGAAGATCTTGGTTATAATTCCTCTTTTTCATATTTCCTCTACAAAATTTGAAACACATAATCATTTTTTTGCGTGGTCTCGTGTGAACATGGACAAAATGACTCGCTTCCTAACCATAATGTCATTAGCAAGGAGGACAGCAACGAAGATACATTATCCCTATCTGTTTTGTGCCAGCTTCTGAACGATACCACTCTCGTGTTTTAAGGCGTTGAGGTCTCCCACTGTTTGTTTCCAAGTGTTTCTGGGTGGTAATAATAATGATAATAATAATACTCATGATGATGATGATGATGATCAAGAAGAAGAAGAAGAAGAATGGCATTTATAAGGCTCAGAATCTTGATTCAAGAATCAAACGAAGCCGCACACTCTTATCATTCACCAAAACGATCACCAACGACCAAACCTCCAGGGCATAAAGCACACGTAAACTGAGGGAGGAAGACAGGAGGGAAGTAAGGTGTGTGACCCGTGACCCCAGCCATCATCCTTCCTCTGTTTCACACATACACGTACACTACACACCACACACACACACACACACACACACACACACACACACACACACACACACACACACACACACACAGGTTCCAACAAATTCTTGTCCCCTCACACCCCCCCCCAGAATTCCGAAAGGCAAGAAAGCTAACTGGACTTCAGCTAGGAGGAACCTTAGAAATAAACGTATCTCTCCATTTCAGTTTCAGTTTCTGAAGACGACGTCTACGTGCTCAGAATGGAATCCATATGCACTAACGTCACAGGTGCCATGTGGAGAAAAGGATCCATAATGATCGTGGCACAAGCCTTACGCCTGAACATAAAGCAATGAGCTGGCCAGGTCCTGAGGTCCTACCTAGCCTAAGTTTTATCTCTTGTACTAGTATTGTTTCAGTCTGCCCTCCATGAGCTGGCCAGGTCCTGAGGTCCTACTTAGCCTAAGTTTTTATCTCTTGAACTAGTATTGTTTCAGTCTGCCTCCATGAGCTGGCCAGGTCCTGAGGTCCTACTTAGCCTAAGTTTTTATCTCTTGAACTAGTATTGTTTCAGTCTGCCCTCCATGAGCTGGCCAGGTCCTGAGGTCCTACTTAGCCTAAGTTTTTATCTCTTGAACTAGTATTGTTTCAGTCTGCCCTCCATGAGCTGGCCAGGTCCTGAGGTCCTACTTAGCCTAAGTTTTTATCTCTTGAACTAGTATTGTTTCAGTCTGCCCTCCATGAGCTGGCCAGGTCCTGAGGTCCTACTTAGCCTAAGTTTTTATCTCTTGAACTAGTATTGTTTCAGTCTGCCCTCCATGAGCTGGCCAGGTCCTGAGGTCCTACTTAGCCTAAGTTTTTATCTCTTGAACTAGTATTGTTTCAGTCTGCCCTCCATGAGCTGGCCAGGTCCTGAGGTCCTACTTAGCCTAAGTTTTTATCTCTTGAACTAGTATTGTTTCAGTCTGCCCTCCATGAGCTGGCCAGGTCCTGAGGTCCTACTTAGCCTAAGTTTTTATCTCTTGAACTAGTATTGTTTCAGTCTGCCCTCCATGAGCTGGCCAGGTCCTGAGGTCCTACTTAGCCTAAGTTTTTATCTCTTGAACTAGTATTGTTTCAGTCTGCCCTCCATGAGCTGGCCAGGTCCTGAGGTCCTACTTAGCCTAAGTTTTTATCTCTTGAACTAGTATTGTTTCAGTCTGCCCTCCATGAGCTGGCCAGGTCCTGAGGTCCTACTTAGCCTAAGTTTTTATCTCTTGAACTAGTATTGTTTCAGTCTGCCCTCCATGAGCTGGCCAGGTCCTGAGGTCCTACATAGCCTAAGTTTTTATCTCTTGAACTAGTATTGTTTCAGTCTGCCCTCCATGAGCTGGCCAGGTCCTGAGGTCCTACTTAGCCTAAGTTTTTATCTCTTGAACTAGTATTGTTTCAGTCTGCCCTCCATGAGCTGGCCAGGTCCTGAGGTCCTACTTAGCCTAAGTTTTTATCTCTTGAACTAGTATTGTTTCAGTCTGCCCTCCATGAGCTGGCCAGGTCCTGAGGTCCTACTTAGCCTAAGTTTTTATCTCTTGAACTAGTATTGTTTCAGTCTGCCCTCCATGAGCTGGCCAGGTCCTGAGGTCCTACTTAGCCTAAGTTTTTATCTCTTGAACTAGTATTGTTTCAGCCAGCTTTCCATGAGTTGGCCAGGTCCTAAAGTCCTACCTAGCCTATATTTTTTTGTATCTTATACTAGTATTGTTTCAGTCTATCCTGTCTCTACAGTGTTCTTTTATACTAGTATTGTTTCAGTCTATCCTGTCTCTACAATGTTCTTTTATACTAGTATTGTTTCAGTCTATCCTGTCTCTACAGTGTTCTTTTATACTAGTATTGTTTCAGTCTATCCTGTCTACAATGTTCTTTTATTCTAGTATTGTTTCAGTCTATCCTGTCTCTACAATGTTCTTTTTTCCCCGTCATCCTTCTGGTATCCAATAAAGGGCAGTCCAGGAGCTGTTGTTCAGCTCTGTTCATATGAAGTGTCCAATTCATCCTCATCGTCTTTTTATGATGATAGTGCCCACACATTCTTTTTTTTTTTTTTAAAGAATCATTGCACTGGGGGAGTTACCTTTGTGCTCACTTTTTTTTTCGTCCCATTTTCTACGCCACTTTAATGGCCACAGAAGTTGAAACAATTTTTATCATGCGATGATGATGATGTCGATGTGGATGATAATCATGGTGCTATGGAGTTCCATCTAGGATTGAGACTGCGTGACAGGGTTGTACTCTACGCTTACTATCATAACATATCCTGGCGTCAACCAGGCCCCAGAGATACAGACACCTGCGGTGTTGGTCAGAAGATTTGAGCAACACCCTCAATGTGTGGTTCCAGTCTTCCCAATGAGCCCATAGCACGCCCAACTTTGGGTTAGGAGCGGGTTAGAGCCGAAAAATCCGACAATGAATTTTGAAGGTACTGATGGGGATTCGAACCCACAACCTTCCAGTCGGTAGTCCGTTGCGTTAACCACTACACCACGGCGACTGGTACGTGCCCACACATTCTTGACTGCATTGGGCGATTAGATGCTGTTTGGAGATGGTATTTGGCCAGAAATAGAGTATAAATCTCCGGAGGTTCTTTGCGTGGATAGCTTGGTAATATCGTTGCCTGTCATCCTGGCACCATTCTGAGCTGTAAAGAAATACGAAGTGGATACATTTCTAATACCGTCTCAGCTTGTTGTTCACGCTCTACTGGATACTGGCGGGCTAGCGGGTAGAGTCATGGACTCAAGATCTGATATCTTGAGTTCAGTCTCAGCCTGCATTATTAACAAGTGTTCTGCCCATCTTGATGTTTCCATCATTATGGTGGTGTCAGCTTACTTTCTGATAGGTCCCTTTCCCCATTTCAAGACCTTGCCAGCGCATAGGGTTTTTGTGCAGGTTCAGAAAATCTGTCAGATAAGTAGCTGGCAGATTTGGGTGGAGCGCACATGGAGTTGTCCGAGAGCGGTGATTCCCTCTTGAAGTAGCTGCAATAAATCCAATGCTGGATAATCTCCGCACATTGTTTAGTATTTGTCTTAATTTTCTGTGAGCTAAATAAACATAGTTTAACCGTTTGGCTCCCGCACCCTATCCACCAGCTGGCGCGGGAGTCAAATGATCATGATTTTGCTTTTCTATCATTGATCGCAATGCAGGATGCTAATGGATGATGTGAGGGAGTCAAAGGGTTAATGTTTAAACTTTGGGGCTACGTTTTATTCAAAACTTATTTATATCCGATCTCTTCAAATAAACGGATCTGCAGTACTTAAAATTTCATTTTATCAGATCTGTTCAGTAAACGGATTTGCAGTACTTAAAATTTCATTCTATCAGATCTCTTCAAAAAACGGATCTGCAGTACTTAAAATTTCATTGTATCAGAACTCTTCAATAAACGGATCTGCTGTACTTAAAATTTCATTATATCAGAACTCTTAAATAAACGGATCTGCAATACTTAAAATTTCATTATATCAGATCTCTTCAAAAAACGGATCTGCAGTACTTAAAACTTCATTATATCAGATCTCTTCAAAAAACGGATCTGCAGTACTTAAAACTTCATTATATCAGAACTCTTCAAAAAACGGATCTGTAGTTCTTAAAATTTCATTGTATCAGAACTCTTCAATAAACGGATCTGCAGTACTTAAAAGTTCATTATATCTGATTTCTTCAAAAAACGGATCTGCTGTACTTAAAATTTTATTATATTAGAACTCTTCAATAAACGGATCTGTAGTACTTAAAAGTTCATTATATCTGATCTCTTCAATAAACGGATCTGCAGTACTTAAAATTTCATTATATCAGATCTCTTCAATAAACGGATCTGTGGTAGCTAGAATTTCATTATATCCGATCTTTTCACAAAAACGGATCTGCAGCAATTGAAATTTCATTATATCCGATCTCTTCAATAAACGGATCCGCATGAACTACGAGTCATGTATACATGATCAGAGTAGGAAGCTTCTCTGTGATAAATTGGTCCGAGATCTGTTGTTGATTTTCAAGGCAGGTATCGGACGAACATTAATTTTGCAACGAGGGACAAGAAGGGAAACTGCAAAGGCTATCAAATTGGTCGAGATCTGTTGTTGATTTTCAAGGCAGGTATCGCAGGTATCGGACGAACATTAATTTTGCAACGAGGGACAAAAAGGGAAACTGCAAAGTATGGCTAGGCTATCTTTTTTATTATTCTACTTTCTCCAGTCGACTGAATAAATCTGGACTGTCTTGATTTCTGCTGGATCGATTCGCGGCACTGGCATCTTGAGATGTGCACGAACAGGATGGACTGACTAATGGGCCCACATATTTCCTTCATTTGCCCCTATGTCCCTCGATTCTTCCTCTATTTACGTCTTCTTCCTTCTTCCTCTTCCTCTCCTTCTCCACCATCTAATCTTCCTCTCCATCATCCTTTTGGTTCGGGCTTATCTTGTTGTTGTTGTTGTTGTCGTTGCTGGTGGTGCTGGTTTCTTGTTATTCTTCTTTTTGTCTTTTTAAAATTTTTTCTTCAAGTTTTGTCTTGTTGTTCTCGTTGTTGATGGTGGTGGTGGTAGTGGTAGTTTCTTGCTATTCTTTGTCTGTTTACTTCTTCAAGTTTTGTCTTGTTGTTCTCGTTGTTGATGGTGGTAGTGGAGTGACTTTTGTTGTTTTCTTTTGTCTTTTTTTTTCAGTTTTGCATTGTTGTTCTGTTTCGCTTGATCGTGGTGGTCTTTTTTGTTCTTCTTTGCTTTTTTTTTCTTCAAGTGTTGCATTGTTGTTCTTGATGTTGCTGTTGTGCTGCATGGCTTCTTGTTGTTCTTCTTTGCTTTTTTCTTGTTTTTCCTTATGTGTTGTTCTTGTTGTTGCTGTTTTTGTTGTCTTGTTTTTGCTGTGCTACTGGTGCTTCTCTTATTCTTCTTTTGTCTTTTCTTCTTCTTAAGTTTTGTCTTGGTGTTGTTGTTCTTGTTGTTGTGTTGTTGTTGTTATTGTTGTTTGTTGTGCTGGTGGCTTCCTCTTATTCTTCTTCGTCTTTTTTTTCTTCAAGTGTTGTCTTGTGTTGTGTTGTTGTTGATGATTGATGTTGTTGTTTAATTTGGGTTGTTTTCTTTTGTGCTTTTCTTCAAGTGTTGTCTTGTTGTTGTTTTGTTGCTTTGCGAGTGTGTCTTCTTGTTGTTTGGTGTGTTGTTGTTGATGATGTTGTTGCTTGGTAATGGCTTTTGTTATTCTTATTTGTCTTTTTTCTTCAAGTGTTGTCTTGTTGGTTGTTGTTGCTGTTGCTGCTGGTAGTGGCTTCTTGTTGTTGTGTTGTTGTTGTTGATGATGTTGTTGCTTGGTAATGGCTTCTGTTATTCTTATTTGTCTTTTTTCTTCAAGTGTTGTCTTTTGTTGTTGTATGCTGTGCTGCTGTATGTTTGTGTTTGTTGCTGTTGTGTGTAGTGGCTTCTTGTTGTTGTTGGTGTTGTTGTTGATGATGTTGTTGCTTGGTAATGGCTTTGTTTTTCTTATTTGTCTTTTTTCTTCAAGTGTTGTCTTGTTGTTGTTGTATGCTGTTGCTGCTGGTAGTGGCTTCTTGTTATTCTTCTTTGTCTTTTTTCTTGTAGTTTTGTCTTGTTGCTCTTGTTGTTGCTGCTGCTGGTAGTGGCTTCCTCTCATTCTTTTTGTCTTTTTTTCCCCCTTCAAGTGTTGTCTTGTTGTTGTTGTTGTTGCTGGTGCCTGCTCGTTATTCTTCGTCTTTTTTTCCTCTTGTTTTGCCTTGTTGTTGTTGTTGCTACCGCAGGAAGCGGGCAGGTAGGGTGAGGAAATCAAAGGGTTAAGTTTTTGCTTTGCTAGCATGGTTGACAATGCAGGATGCTGGTGGACAGGCTGCGAAAGTCAAAGGGTTAAAGGATTCCTCTGAAAGTCTGCCGGGATAAATTTACCTCACGGTTGCTTCGCACTCGGAGAAGACAGATTGAAGCGTATTTCACTTTTCATGAAAGCACTGCCAAAATGGACGCATCACATCTTTGTCTGTTATGTATGTTATACCGCAGACACTGTACAGTAACTTCAGTTTAATGCCAGACAAACTTGATAAGGGCTGATTTGACATGTTCTTTTATGTTTACTGAATTACATTCTTCCTGGAAATATTTTTCATTTAATTGCTATGTAATTGAACTTATTCTTTACTTGCGGGGAAGAGGAGAGAGAGAGAGAGGAGAGAGAGTGTGTGTGTGTGTGTGTGTGTGTGTGTGTGTGTGTGTGTGTGTGTATTGTGTGTGACAGAGAGAGAGACAGTGAGAGAGAGAGAGAGAGAGGGGGGGGGGGAAGAAGAAGAAGAAGAAGCCGCAGCAGAGAGAATAAAGAAATAATGTCAAACGCACACACATACACACACACACACCACACACCACACACCACACAACAACACGCAACACAACACAACCACACACACAACAACAACAACAACAACAACAACAACAATAACAACAAACAAACAAAAACTAATTACTGGAGTGTATGGAATAGGGAAGGTCAAGGTAAGGGCAGACACAGAATACACGATGGAAGTTTATGAGAACACACAAAAAAGCACGAATGAATAATGAAAGGCATGAAAGCCTCTCTACCATTTGTATCAGCATGTGCCCTGCCGCATGGCGTTGGCGACCATAGCCTACCACACGAATCTATCTCCTGTCGCTGCAAGTACATTCTCATCCTCTCTGTCTTCAGCCACCCTGCAAGTCCGTCCAATATTTTCTCTCTGGGTCTACCTGGTGTTCTGTTTCCCTCCAGCCTTCCTGTTGTGACCAGGTGTTCTAATTCCCCTTTTCTCATAAGATGTCCTATCCTATAAATTGTTGCTTGTCTTTTTCTAATGTTCTTTATTAATTCTTCTTCTTGTGTGTGCCTCCTTCAAGACTGTCTCGTTTGTTTTCTTTGCTGTTCATGAAACTCTCAACATTTTTCTTGGAAACCACATGTCAGTTGCCTCAATTTCGTTCAGACTTTGCGTGTTGACTGTCCAAGCCTCACGGCCGAGCACCAATATTGGTTCTATATAACATTCAAGAACTCTCTTCCTGGTGTTTATTGATAAACATTTGTTGGTGAAAACAATTTGTGATATATTCCCACAATGAGATCCCCTCCTGTTTCGGAACCACAGGAGCTGTCTAGTTTGCTTTGAGGTAGTTAGGGGTTCCTCTTTCCAGTCATGCTGTCTTTTTCTCACAAGACTCTTTCTAATTTCTGCCTTCCAGATCGTTCACACGTGTTTCTTCCAAATTGTCTCCTTAGCTCCCCACAGACGGTGTATGACTGCCCTTAAGACGGGATTAAGAACGGTCATACACGCAAAAATCCGCTCACTCTGCTAGGTAGGTAGGTCTGTATGACTTTGTATGCTTGGATAGGCAGTGCTCGTAGGGGCTCTGGCCTCCAGAACGAGGAGGAGGAGAGGAGAAGGAAAAGAAGAAGAAAGAGTAGATGAAGGGAGAAGAAGAAGAAAAAGAAGAAAGAAAAGAAAAAAAAAAGAAGGAAAAAATGAAATAAGATTGCGAACCGGAAAGAGAAAACGACGAAGAAAGGAAAAAGGAAGAAGAAGAACAACAACAACAAGAACACAAAAGAAGAAGACCGAAGAAAAGAAGAAGAAGTAGGGGAAAATACGAAGAAGAAGAAGAAGAAGAAGAAGAAAATGAAAAAATAAGATTGAGAACAAGAAGGAGAAAATGAAGAAGAAGAAGAAAAAGAAGACGAAGGAGGAGGAGGAGGAGAAGAAGAAGAAGAAGAAGAAGAAGAAGAAGAAGAAGAAGAGAAGAAGAAGAAGAAGAAGAAGAAGAAGGAAGAAGAAGAAGAAGAAAGAAAAGAAGAGGAAGAAGAGGAAGAAGGAAGAAGAAGAAGATAATAATAATAGAAGAAAATGATTTTTATGTATATTATAATTGTTTTCTCAGAACATTGCTTTTGAGATGATACACTGAACGCACTTCGTCAGAAGATTTTCGCAATATCTTGGAGATTCTGGATGCTGCATTTTTGTTTTGTTTAATTTTACTGACCTCAGTTACATGCAGGTAGACTGAGCACTTTTGTTAAAATGTGTGTGTGTGTGTGTGTGTGTGTGTGTGTGTGTGTGTGTGTGTGTGTGTGTGTGTGTGTGTGTGTGTGTGTGTGTGTGTGTGAACTTCTTGTTGTCGGCTATGAAGCTGGTGGATAGGGCAAGGGAATCAAAGGGTTAAGTTTTTGCTTTGCTAGTATGGTTGACAATTCAAGATGCTGGCGGACAGGGTGCGGGAGTCAAAGGGTTAAAGAGCCAAACGAGTATTGTCATAAGTATTTAAAGCCCAGCCGACTGCGCAGAGCCATGTCAGGTGCTGTCGCCGTCTCAGTACACACACACTCGACATATCAATGACCTTGGGGATAAAGAAAAACACCCTGAAAAAAAATCATTGTTCATAGCAATGCATTCGTGCATAATTATAACCTAAGGACACGCCCGTGGCGTTGACCACTCCACCCAGTTTATCACATAGGGGTTAAAAACAAAACAAACAAAACATACCTGACTAGAAATGAATAACCCTTTGACTCCTGCACTCTGTCCAGTAGCTGCAAAAGAATTTAACCCCTTGACTCCCTCACCCTATCCAGCACTTCCTGCAGGAAGCTGGTAGTTAGGGTGAGGCAGTCAACGGCTTAAGTTTTTGCTTTGCTGGCATGATTGACAGTGTCGGATGCTGGTGGACAGGGTGCGGGAGTCAAAAGGTTAGTTATAACTAAGTACATTGAAACATGTATAAAACTATTCTAAACTACCTCATATTGTGTCTGCGCACCACATTTCCTTAGAGCCCCCAAAAATTCAGTTAATGCATGTACCCACTTATCAATCCTGACAGAAAGTATGTAAAGTTTCATAAACATGGGTGCAACTTTTTTTCCGTTTGACGACGGAATCCGTTTTTTTTCAAAAGAGTCAGAAACGGAAAATCCGTTTTTTGAAAAAGCTTCAGCGTCTGTCTGGACCCCCTTCAGGTTTTTTTTTTTATATACTTTTTCTAAGTTGTACCCTTGTAAAACACATACAGGTGAATAGAACGGAGCAGCGAGGCAGAAACAAAAATAGAAGAAATAACAGAAAAAGAGGAGCAAAACAGAAACGCACAAAGTGACAGAAAAAAGTAAATATTTCTGATGCACAAATCGCAGAAGGTGAAGACAACTTGATGATCAGCTTATGTAACTGAATTTTTAGATGTGACGACAATACGTAGTTGTGGGATTAAAATTCTTCTTCTTCTTCTTCTTTCTTCTTCTTCTTCTTCTTCTTAATTTGTCATTGATTCTGATATTTATGTATGGGGTGCACATGGTGGCGGGGGCGGACATTTCTTCATTTTAATACAGATAAGAAAGGTTACATCAGGGACACGATGCTTGCAGGAATGGTACAGCGAGCAAGACCATCTCGTTTGGTCTGGGATATCTCTGAGATAGATATTTGCCTTGCCTGTGATAAAGAAAGCATCAAGGAAATAAAAATAAGAACGAGAATGACAGAAAAGAGATAAATCTCTGCATAGAAATTTCAGAGGTGAGGTACTCTTATAGCTAAAAAGTCCCCAGCATCCCCACGGAGAAGAGCCAATTTGATGATCAGTTTATGTAACTGAATTTTCAGATGTGACGATAATGGCCGATTGTGGGATTAACATCTGTCCTAAATTCCGATATTTGTGTATGGGTGCACATGTGGCGGAACTGATATTTTTTTCATTTTAAGACAGATGAATGAGGGGGGTTACATCAGGGACATGAGAAAACCCGGTATGGTACAACGAGCAAGGCCATCACGTTTGGTCTGGAATATCTCTGAGACCAGGTATTTGCTTGGCTTGTCATAAAGAGAGCAGGCAAAGAAAAAAGAAGAAAAGGAAGGAAGGATCTTTGTTCACTATTTTGATTTGAGAGGGGGGAAAAGAGGAAAAACAAAGAGAGAAGAATGAAGCTGAAGATAAAACAAAATTAACAATTTAAAACAAAATCATACAATTCATAACAAAATCAAACAAAAACAGTTCTTTACAAAATCAAATAATTCACAACAAAATCAAATAATAATTCATAACAAAATAAATAGCAATCATAACAAAAATAAATACCAATTCATGCCAAAATCAAATAATAGTTCATATCAAAATCAGACAAATAACAATTCATAACAAAATCAGATAAATTTATAACAAAAGCAAATAATACTTCATAACAAAATCAAAGAACAATCCATAACAAACACGACAAAATCAAATAACAAAACAACATAACAAAAAAATCAAATAATTCATAACAAAATCAAATAATAACACTTCATAACATAATCAAATAACAATTCATAACAAAAATCAAATCAGCTCATAACAAAAGTAAAATAACAGTTCATACAAAATCAAATATTTCATAACGAAATCAAATAATTACAATTCATAACAAAATCAATTAACGAATCAACAAAATCAAATAACAATTCATAACAAAATCAAATAACAATTCATGACAAACTACCAACAGGAGACCTGAGAAACTAACTGACAATCTGAACGAGGATGTTATTTTAATGGTAAGGACATTTCTAATATCCATTGCGCGACGAAGAAAACCCCATATTGTTGATTCTATGCATCGTAAATGAGATAGGATATCCAAAGTACGGGTGGTAGACAGATGTTGCATGTAGACAAATTTCACATATTTTCTGTGTATTTTGTCTTTTTAGCATTTCGCTTTGATTTGTTATATCTAGCTATCTGAAAAGAAAAAAAAAGGAAAGAGAATATCTAGGTAAATAAATGGAAAAAGCAAATAAGAAAATGAAGAAATAAAATGAACACTTGCCTACTACCTGCCTATCTAATCAATTAACTAGCCAATTCACTCATTCACTCGCTCACTCATTCACTCACTCACTCATTCACTCACTCACTCAATCAATCAATCGATCATTCAATCAATCGATCTATCAGTGGAAGAAGTAAATAAGGAAATGAAAGAATAGATAAATACCTACCTACCTACCCACTTACCTACCTACCTACCTAACGAAAGAACCAACCAACCAATCAACCAACCAACTAGCTAACTAGCTAGCTAGCTAACTAACTCACTCACTCACAAACTCACCCACCCACCCAACCAACCAACCAACTAACCAACCCACGCATTCACCCACCCACTCACTCACCATTCGTACTCACAACAAACGTTATTTACACGTTGCACTACACTTAATGCGAGCATGCTCTATCATAAAAGGACTAGAAAAGGCACATAGTTACATATCTACAGAAATGACTAGATGAAAAGAAAGAAAACTTTATGCTTCATGCATTCTTTGTATTCGTTGACATGAAATGACATTCATTGACAAATGAATATGTAAATGAATGAATACCTAAGTAACTCACTCACGTACTCGCTCATACTCACCCATCTATCTGTACTCACTCACCAATTATCTGTTTAACGACTAATAACCATACCTAACCAACCAACCAACCAACCAACCAACCAACCAACCAACCAACCCATAAACCCACTCTTCAACCACTTACTCAACCAGTCCCTCACTCACTCACTCACTACTCGCACTCACAGCAAACTTTGTTTTATGCAAAAATGCATTATGCGAGAATCATTTGACAGAATGAAAGAAATAAAAAAGGCACATAGTAATTGCATAAGCACAGCAATGACTGTAGATGAAAAGAAAGAAAACTCTCTGCTTCATGCTTCATACATTCTTTGTATTCGTTAACATGAAATGACAGTCACTGTGACGTGTGTTGACAGTAAACAGCGTGCGGATAGCAGCACGCCATGATATTCGTTTAAATGATAACTGATTGCTGTTCACTGTGAAATGTATATATATAGACAGTTGAGAATCAGACAGTGACGAGTAAAGACGAAGAAGCATTGCCCTGTCTTCCGAGTTGGCTGTAGAAAGAACGAAGCATGGTATCAGAAGTGGGATTACGAACTCTAACAAAAATCCAGAATATTGAAGACTAAAGTTCAACCATGGAAGATGAACAAGAACTGACATGATGATGATGGATAGTATAATGATCAGAGATAAAATGAGGTGAATGAATGATTGGGCCCTGTGCGTGAGAATGAGTGTTTGTTAAGTTAATGTTGTGATAAAGGTAGGAAACACATTTATTTCGTATGGACTGAAAGATAGGAAAAATGATTATTGATTTTGTTTCCTTAAAGAAAGGGAGATGTGACGTGTGTTGACAGTAAACAGCGTGCGGATAGCAGCACGGCATGATATTCGTTTAAATGATAACTGATTGCTGTTCACTGTGAAATGTATATATATATAGACAGTTGAGAATCAGACAGTGACGAGTAAAGACGAAGAAGCATTGCCCTGTCTTCCGAGTTGGCTGCTAGAAAGAACGAAGCAAGTCACTGACATCACAGCAAATGCATAGTTCTCGATATTGAAAGGGAGAATAACAAGGATACAATATATGCGGGTATTTTCTAACTAACGAAGCCGCACGCAAAGAAGACGAAATAAACATGTTATATAGTTAACATGAACTTGGCAACAACCAACGGCTTCATTAACCCTTTGACTCCTGCACCTTGTCCACCATCGTTGTTGTTGTTTAAAGCCCAGCCGACTGCGTAGAGCCATATCAGGGCTATAACCGCTTCAAAACATACAAAACTTCAACAGGAAAAAAAAAAGAAAAAAAAAGAAAAAGTACACATATCATTGCATTCGCGCACATAATCGAAGGACATGCCCCTAGCGTTGACCACTCCGTCCAATTCATCGCACAGGGGATTTAGAAAACACACCTGAACACAAATATAAGCGTACATAAGGACAGCAAAACATCTAAAATAGGCATAATTACCTGCAATTGTTTCCGCATATCTCACCTCCCTAGAGCCAAAAATGCACGCAATACATGCACCGAATTATCAATTCTAAGAAAAAGTACGTAAGACTTTATCGAACACACACAGATGAATGGACCATTGAGGCAGAAAATGTTAGGTAGAAATGACAGAAAGTAAATGAACAAGGCGAAAACAAAGAGAGTGACAGAAAAGAGGAAATTTCTAGCACAGAATTTCCAGAAGGTGGGGATACTATTTATACTGAAAGAGCCCCCGGCATCCCCACGGGGGTGGGGGTGGGGGCTGTCCACCAGCTCCTAAATGATGAAACATGCCAGCAAAGCAAAACCTTACCCCGTTGACTCCCTCATCCTACGGGAAGCTGGTGGATAAGGTGAGGGAGTCAGAGGGTTTTTTTTTTTTGCAGTTGGTGGATAGGGTGTGGGGGTCAAAGAGTTAAGTTTTTGCAGTTGGTGGATAGGGTGTGGGGGTCAAAGGGTTAACGGGCCTATAGAGAAATCATCTTGCGCGACCTTGAACTTTTCGTCTTACTCGTGTCATCTATCGGTTGTTGATCAAAAAGTTCCGCTAACGAGGTTATACAAAAGAAAAAGAAAAAAAAAGGGGTGTGTGTGGACAGAGATAAAGGGGTGTGTGTGGACAGAGATGGTGCGAGCTTTTCTTTAATTGAATATTGAATACGTCATTGGTTGTATTGTAAATCGTTTTTGTATAACGCTATTAGCCAAACTCATTTGGACTCAAGTCCTCCCCCCCCCCACCAGAGGTGATGCCGGGTTTCTCTTTCAGTATAAATCGTAGTATCCCCTCCTTCTGGGAATTCTGTGCTAGAAATTTCTCTTTTCTGTCACTCTCTTTGTTTTTGCCTTATTCTTTTGCTTTCTGTCATTTCTTCCTATTTCCTACCTTGTTGGTCCATTCACCTGTATGTGTTCGATAAAGTCTCACCTACTTTTTCTTAGGATTGACAATTGGGTACGCGTATCAAGTACATTTTTGGCTCAAGGGAGATGAGATATGCGGAACAATTTTAGGTGATTTAGGCCGTTTTTATAGATATATTTTTGTAGTCGGGTTTGTTTCTTTAAATCCCCATGATGCGATAGATTGGACGGAGTGGTCAACGCATCTCCGTAGATTATGTGCTCGAATGAATGTGTACTTAATGGTTTCGTGTCTCCGTAAGCCAGCCAGTGTCATAGAGACACGGAGGTTTAGACACTGGCAGTATGCACACATGTTGATCAAGGAGATCGGGAAAATCTCCACCCTTTTGTCCTTTATCTAAGCGGGTCGAACTCATGAGTTTCAATTGAAACCGACATTTATCTACTTGACCACTATCCCCGTTGTTAGGCATTGGGTTAAAATTTTTCAGGAGTGGAATGATACAAAGCGTATATGTGTTTGTCTGTGTGTGTGTGGGGGGGGGGAGGGGGGGTCTGCGAGTGGGGTTTGGGGCTGTATCTTTTCAGCTCAGTAGTCATAGAAAAGTTACATAGATCATGACTTCGAGTCTTGCGAGAACGGCACAACTACCATGGTCTGTTGCTGTAATGTAAGAAAAAAAATCATTTGAGAGGCAGTCCCCTGCAGTATGATAACATACATTCATACCCCACCGGAGATGCAGGGGGCCAGGCTCTGTCAGTATAAAGAGTATCCCCACCATCTGGGAATTTTGTCGTACTAAAGATTTCCTCTTTTCTGTCACTCTTTGTTTCTGCCTTGGGTTTTTTGCTTTTTGTCGTATTTTCCAATCATTTTTTGCATTGCATTCACCTGTACATTTTCCATAAAGCCTTCCATGCTTTCTCTTGGTACTGATAATTGGGTACATGTATAAAATGCATCCCCCCCCCCCCCCGTAGGCTCTAGGGAGGTAGATATGCACAAGCAATTTTAGGTACTTTATGCCCGTTCATAGAAATGTTTTGGTGTCCATAGGTATCAGAAAAAACACGAAAGAAGAATATGAACGCGTATTTAATACAACAAAACAAGACAGGCGCAAAGTTTCGGCCAACTGGCCTTTGTCAAGCGTAAGATTACAGACAAACAAACACTAGATACAAAAATCGAGAAAAAGACTGAAACTTCCTTGTTTCGGATATGTTTTTTTAAATCCCCTTTGCGATAAATTGGACGGGGAGTGGTCAACGCATCTTCTTAGATTAGGTGCTTGAATGCATTGATATGTGTACTTAATTTTCCTTTCTGTTTCCTGTTGAAGTATTGTATATGTTTTGAAAGGTTATAGCCCTGATATGGCTCTGCGCAGTCGGCTGGGCTTTAAACAAGATAACAATAACAACAATGGACTCACTGCGCATTACACATAATCAGACTTTTTAGTGCAGCACAGAGAACTCAAGCTGTTAGGTGAGCTGACCACACCCCACTATTTGTTGGACAGTTGCATCTTTGGTGGATGTGCATGCTGGGTGTGTTACTGTTTCCGTAAGCCAGCCATTGTCATGACTTACAAAATCTTTAACGTGCACATGTGGTGTTCTGTATGCGTGTATACACACAATGAAGGTTTAGACACTGAAATGTCTGCACACAGGTTGATCAAGGAGATCGGGAAAATCTCCACCCTTTATCCTTTATCTTAGCGGGTCGAACTCACGACTTTCCGATTAAAACTGTAATATTAATCTACTTGACCACCGGTGGGTGTTAACAATTTTCAGCAGTGGAGTGATACAAAGCGTATTGTGTGTGGGGGGGGGGGAGGGTGTGGTGTGTCTGCGAGTGGGATTTAGGGCTGTATCTTTTCAGCTTAGTAGTTATAGAAGAGTTAAAATAAATCATGAATTCAAGTCTTGTGAGAATGGCACAACTACCGCGGTCTTTTGCTGTAGTCTTCTTGACCACAACCCCTGTCGTTAGGCAATGGGTTAAACATTTTCATTCTTCTTTTTCACTTGATTCCGTAAAGAGCCACTGGGGCGCAGAGCTGGAAAAAAAAATGTTTACGAGATTCCTCCAGCCGTGTCAGCTGTGTGCCAAAGCCTGGGTCTCTGCCAATGGTTTCTCTATTCATTCCACAAAGAATAGTTCTTGGCAATTTTGTACAGATGAAAAAAAACAAAACTTGTTCAAACTATTGTAACGGTTTCCCTTTTTATAACACAATTATCACAGATTTTTGTGCTTCTCATATCATAGTGACGATAAAGAACTTCAGTTGGGATAAAACTTTTTCCCAGAAAGATCTTTCCAGCATATGCAGTCTCGTGCTGGCCGAGCGAGTCTGTCAGATAATTGCTGGCAGATTTGGGTGGAGCGTGTATGGAATTGTCCGAGTGTAATGAATCCCGCGTGAACAAACTCTTAAAAAGATTTCTTACTGTGCGCAACAATCAAACACCTTGTTGTAGAGGGGTAAATTTTCGACTTTAATGTCTTTCTCAAGTAAAATCAGAATGTCGACTAACAAACAAAGCATAGCTATTAAAACAGAATTTGTGATTAAAGTTCATATCAATGATAAAAGTGATGAAATGATTGGTATTAATTCAATCTAAATGTCTCTTGCCTGTCACAATCCAACACGTTCACATTTTTCATGATTTTTTTTCTAACATACATGTTTAGGCCCATGCACACCCCCCCCTCCCACACACACACACCACACACACACACACGCACACACACAAGTCGCACACACATCCACACACTCATACACACACATTCACAACACACACACACACACACACACACACAACACACACACACACAATCCACAGCTCATACACACACACACATTCACACTTACACACAACACACACACACACGCATACACTCACTCACACACACACACACACACACACACACACTCACCACACACCACACACACACACACACACACACACACACTACACACAACACACACACACACACACACACACACACACACACACTCACATGCGTTCAGGCAGGGGGGGGGGGGGGGGCGGGATGTTGACAACTGACGCAATACATTTCTGTGACAACCATCGACGTAAACTGACGTTGAAACGTTTCCTAGCTTGTGGGATTGGTTCTGACGTTATCTAGAAAACTTATTTTCATACGCTTAATGGGGATACTTGAGAATCAAAGCGCCGTTCTGTATTCGCCTAGTTCCACTGTCCTTTCCCCGTGACTTGCTCGTTAGGCTCGACATGTAGGTAACCGGAAACGCCGTTGCTGTTGGGATTGATTGTATTTTTAGCTCAATTTTTTTTTCATCGCCGTCTCTTCTGTACTTGAACTTTGTTATGGAGTGATGTGTGTTGTGTTGTGTTGTGTTGTGTTGTGTTGTGTTGTGTTGTTGTTGTGTTGCACGGTGTTGTGTTTTGAGCTGTCTTGTGTTGCGTTGCGCTGTTTTGCGTTATGTTGTTGTGTTGTGTTGCGTTGTGTTGCATTGGGTTGTATTGTGGTTATGGTGGTGGTGGTGGTGGTGGTGGTGGTGTTGTGTGTGTGTTCGTTCGTTCGTTGATTTAACGTCTTTTCACTATGATAGTGTGTTTGGTGAGTGTGTGTGTTGTGTGTGTGGTGTGTGTGTGTGTGTGTGTGTGTGTGTGTGTGTGTGTGTGTATGATTTCTATTTCATTTTATTTTATTTTGCCTTGTGTTTTTTCTCTCCTTGAGAAGGATCGGTCTTTTATCAATAGATAAATCTAAGTTCTTGCATTGTATTATATAATAAAAATTGAATTGCATTGTACTGTATTGTATTAGAATGTACTGTACCTTATTGTGGTTATATTGTATTAACCTTCTTGATTCTAAGATTGTATTTTGTTGCAATACGGTTTCACCCCACTCAGACAATTCCATAGGAGCTCCATAAACAAATATACACGAAATGATAAAGAAGAAAGAAACACTGAAATATAACATCAATTTTGCGGGAAGAGAATGCAGATTAATTTCACACCTTACCCCTTGCTTGTAAGAAATTCCAGTGAATCTAATCTGAGCGTGTAAAGTAAGGTTCCTATTGAATTTAATCCAGTTATGGAAGAAGAAGAAGAAGTTTAAACTGAATTCATTCCCCTCGTATGAAGGAGAAAGAGTTTGCATTGAAATTAAAGGGGACTTTTGAAAGAAAACTTCCATCTGAATATTTAACGAAATTGGAGAACCCGTTGACAAAATGGAAAAAAAAAGGAAAACCACTTTGTTCCATGAAATTGAAATGAGGAAAATTGAAGCCTAAAACAAACGAACAAACAAACAAACAAAAAACAACAACTTTGTTTTGAAATTGAAAAAAAAAAGAGGAAAATTGAAGTCTGAAACTTAAGCGTATTAATTAAATTTCGCCATAATGCTACTTGTTTACGGGCTGTAGCGAAGCATGGACAATTGAAGTTATGAAGGCATGTGATATTATGTAAATAATCAGCCGAACAGTGGGCGGAATGTGGGGCTTGGACTTTGTTCACGAAGGAGTTTTGGCACTCGAACAATTCCATATGCGCTCCACCCAAATCTGCCAGCAGTTACATGGAGATTTCCTGAGCCTGCCGCACACAAACCCTATGTGCTGGCAGCTTCTTGAAATGGGGACGGGGGAGGGGGAAGAGGAGGAGACCTGTAAATTACTAAGCTGTTACCATCAAAACGATGGAGATACACAGACAGAGAGCGAACAGGCCAGCTTTTAATGATGCCGGCTAGGATTAATTAACCCTTTGACTCCCGTACCCTGTCCAACAGCATTCTGCACTGTCAGCCGTGCTAACAAAGCAAAAACTTAACACTTTTACTCCCTCACAGTACACAGACAGACAGTCTGCCGCATGGTGTTGGCGATCATGGCCCTCCATATGTATCTATACCTTGTTGTCGCAAACACATTCTTCCACCCTCTCGTGTCCTCAGCCACCGTCCAAGTCCGTCTAGTGTTTTCTCCCTGGTTCTACCTGGTGCTCTCTTTCCCTCGAAAATTCCCTTGTGACCAGGTGCTCTAATTCCCATTTTCTCATAGAATAGATAGATAGATACCCTGTCAGGAAGCTGGTGGATAGGGCGAGGGAGTCAAAGAGTCAAGATTTTACTGCTGATGGATGGGGAGCAGGAGTCAAGGGGTTAAAACTGGAGATATCAGATCTCGAGTCCATGGCTCTATCAGAAGAAAGCAACCAGGGATATATAAAACAGTAAGCTGGCACCACCAGAATGACAGATATTAAGACGGACAGCGAACAGGCCCGCTTTTAAATTAACTATGAAGGCTGGAATTGAACTTGAGATACCATATCTTGAGGCTATGGATCTATGAAGAAAAAAAACAACCAGCCCTCAGGCACCGTGGCCCATCCCGGGAGTTGACGCCACAACATCTGCATTAAGAGCGTCATACTGTATCAACTTGCGCATTAGAAATATCTATCAGACTCGGCTAAGCTAAAACAGCATTCAAAAAAATAAAAAGCGTTCTTACCAACAAATGCCTGTCAGTGAACATCAGGAACAGAGCGTTTCACTGCTCTATAAAACCGGTGCTGTTGTACGGATGTGAAGCGTGAACAGTCAACACGCAAAGTCAGAACAAGATTGAGGCAGCCGAAATGTGGTTTCTAAGAAGAATGTTAAGAGTTCCATGGACAAATACAAAACAAGTGTGACTGCCCGCGTTCAAGCAAACAGGAATCAGAAAAAAAGAACACGAAAAAAAGAATCAGAACGCGTATTTAATACAAACAGACAAGACAGGCGCAAATTTTTGGCCAACTAGCCTTTGTCAAGCGTAAACATAAGATCACAAACGAACAAACACCAAATACAAAAATTAGGAGAAAAAGATCGAAACCTTCCCTGCTGCTTCGTCCTGATTCTGTTTTCTTTTTTTTTTTCTTTTTTTTCCCTAGTTTCATGGACAGCAAATACAACAAACGAGGCAATCTTGAAAGAGGCAAACACACAATGAACATTAGTAAAGATGATTAGGAAAAGATAAGCGACATTTATAGGATGCTGTATGAGACAAGAGAAATTTTAGCACCTAGTCACAACAGGAACGCTGGAGGGAAAAAGAGCATCAGGCAGACCCATGGAGAAAATACTGGACAGACTTGTGGAGTGGACGAAGACCGAAAGGGTGAGAGAAACGTGCAGCGACGAAGGATAGATTCATACGAAGGGCCATGATCGCCAACGCCATGCAGCAGGGCCACATGATGATGATGACGATGACGATGATGTGATGATGATGATGATGACGATGACGATGACGATGATTATATACAACTAAGTAGTCAGGTGGTTAAGTTTCCCCCATGGAGATGCCGGGGGCTCTTTCAGTATTAATAGTATCTCCACCTTCTGGAAACTCTGTGCTAGAAATTTCCTCTTTTCTGTCACTCTCTTTGTTTCTGCCTTGTTACTTTGCTTTCTGTCATTTCTTCCTGTCATGCTCTGCCTTTCTGGTCCATTCACCTGTGTGCGCTCGATAAAGTCTTAAGTATTTTTTCTTAGGATTGTTAATTGGGTATATGTATTGAACGCATTTTTGGCTTTAGGGAGGTGAGATATGCAGTGGCAATTTCAGGTAATTTTTGCTTTTTTCATTTTTTAAAAAGATATGTATTAGTGTCCTTTGGTATGCTTAAATTTGTATTCAGGTGTGTTTTTTTTTAATCCACGGCGCGATAAATTGGACGGAGTGGTCAACGCCTTGGGCATGTCCTTAGATTATGTGCTTGAATGCATTGATATGTGTACTTAATTTTCTTTTCTTTTCTTTTTTTTTCATGTTGAAGTTGTGTATTTTTTCGAAACGGTTTATAGCAGTCGGCCGGGCTTTAAACAATAATAACAATAACAATTACATGTAGTTAAGTGTCGGGTTTCCAGTCTGAAGGTCCTGGGTTTAATCCATCTGGATACCTCCACATGGGGGATAAAGTATGGACACATTTTCCAATCTCCCAGGTCAACATGTGTGCATACCTGCCAATGCCTTAAACCCCCTTCGTGAGAACACACGTGCAGAACATCAAATAGGCACGTTAAAGATTCTATAAATCATGTCAATGGCGGGTGGCTTATGGACACGTGAAAACACCCGGCACACACGCCCACCAAAGATGCAGACTGTACAACAACATAGTGGAGTGTGGTCAGCTCACCTAACAGATACAGACTGTACAACAACATAGCGGAGTGTGGTCAGCTCACCTAACAGATACAGACTGTACAACAACATAGCGGAGTGTGGTCAGCTTACCTAACAGATACAGACTGTACAACAACATAGCGGAGTGTGGTCAGCTCACCTAACAGATACAGACTGTACAACAACATAGTGCAGTGTGGTCAGCTTACCTAACAGATACAGACTGTACAACAACATAGTGCAGTGTGGTCAGCTCACCTAACAGATACAGACTGTACAACAACATAGTGCAGTGTGGTCAGCTCACCTAACAGATACAGACTGTACAACAACATAGTGCAGTGTGGTCAGCTCACCTAACAGATACAGACTGTACAACAACATAGTGCAGTGTGGTCAGCTCACCTAACAGATACAGACTGTACAACAACATAGCGGAGTGTGGTCAGCTCACCTAACAGATACAGACTGTACAACAACATAGTGCAGTGTGGTCAGCTTACCTAACAGATACAGACTGTACAACAACATAGTGCAGTGAGGTCAGCTCACCTAACAGATACAGACTGTACAACAACATAGTGGAGTGTGGTCAGCTCACCTAACAGATACAGACTGTACAACAACATAGTGCAGTGTGGTCTGCTCACCTAACAGATACAGACTGTACAACAACATAGTGCAGTGTGGTCAGCTCACCTAACAGATACAGACTGTACAACAACATAGTGCAGTGTGGTCAGCTCACCTAACAGATACAGACTGTACAACAACATAGTGCAGTGTGGTCAGCTCACCTAACAGATACAGACTGTACAACAACATAGTGCAGTGAGGTCAGCTCACCTAACAGATACAGACTGTACAACAACATAGTGCAGTGTGGTCAGCTCACCTAACAGATACAGACTGTACAACAACATAGTGCAGTGAGGTCAGCTCACCTAACAGATACAGACTGTACAACAACATAGTGCAGTGTGGTCAGCTCACCTAACAGATACAGACTGTACAACAACATAGTGCAGTGTGGTCAGCTCACCTAACAGATACAGGCTGTACAACAACATAGTGCAGTGAGGTCAGCTCACCTAACAGATACAGACTGTACAACAACATAGTGCAGTGAGGTCAGCTCACCTAACAGATACAGACTGTACAACAACATAGTGCAGTGTGGTCAGCTCACCTAACAGATACAGACTGTACAACAACATAGTGCAGTGAGGTCAGCTCACCTAACAGATACAGACTGTACAACAACATAGTGCAGTGTGGTCAGCTCACCTAACAGATACAGACTGTACAACAACATAGTGCAGTGCGGTCAGCTCAACAGATACAGACTGTACAACAACATAGTGCAGTGTGGTCAGCTCACCTAACAGATACAGACTGTACAACAATATAGCGGAGTGTGGTCAGCTCACCTAACAGATACAGACTGTACAACAACATAGTGCAGTGTGGTCAGCTCACCTAACAGCTTGAGTTCTCTGTGCTCCACTTAAACCTCTGATTGTGTGTAATGCGCAGTGAATCGAACTTAATTTGGAGAATAGCGTTACACAGAAAAGACTGATTTACAATATTGACATTATTTTTTAGTTGTGTGCAATTTTTAAAAAAAATTTAATTTGGGGTTAATATTTCCTCTCCGCTTGCCTCTGTGTGTGTGAGAGAGAGAGACGGGGGGGGGGGGGGGGGAAGAGAGACAGAGACAGAGAGAGGAAAAGAAGAGAGAGATAGAGGGAAAGAAGAGGAGACAGACAGAGAGAGGAAAAGAAGAGAGAGACAGAGGGAAAGAAGAGAGACAGACAGACAGAGGAAAAGAAGAGAGAGACAGAGGGAAAGAAGAGAGACAGACAGAGAGAGAGAAAGAAGAGAGACAGAGGGAAAGAAGAGAGACAGACAGAGAGAGGGACAGAAGAGAGACAGAGGGAAAGAAGAGAGACAGACAGAGAGAGGGACAGAAGACAGACAGAGAGACAGACAGACAGAGGGAAAGAAGAGAGACTGACAGAGAGAGAGAAAGAAGAGAGACAGAGAGAGGAAAAGAAGAGAGAGACAGAGGGAAAGAAGAGAGACAGACAGAGAGAGGAAAAGAAGAGAGACAGACAGAGAGAGGAAAAAAGAAGAGAGAGAGAGGGAAAGAAGAGAGACAGACAGAGAGAGGAAAAGAAGAGAGAGACAGACAGAGAGAGGAAAAGAAGAGAGAGAGAGAGGGAAAGAAGAGAGACAGACAGAGAGAGGAAAAGAAGAGAGAGACAGAGGGAAAGAAGAGAGACAGACAGAGAGAGGGAAAGAAGAGAGAGAGAGGGAAAGAAGAGAGACAGACAGACAGAGGGAAAGAAGAGAGACAGACAGAGAGAGGAAAAGAAGAGAGACAGACAGAGAGAGGAAAAGAAGAGAGACAGACAGACAGAGGGAAAGAAGAGAGACAGACAGAGAGAGGAAAAGAAGAGAGAGACAGAGGGAAAGAAGAGAGACAGACAGAGAGAGGAAAAGAAGAGAGAGAGAGAGGGAAAGAAGAGAGACAGACAGAGAGAGGAAAAGAAGAGAGACAGACAGAAGGAAAGAAGAGAGACAGACAGACAGAGGAAAAGAAGAAGAGAGACAGAGGGAAAGAAGAGAGACAGACAGAGAAAGGAAAAGAAGAGAGAGACAAAGGGAAAGAATAGAGACAGACAGAGAGAGGAAAAGAAGAGAGACAGAGGGAAAGAAGAGAGACAGAGACAGAGAGAGGGAAAGGAGAGAGAGGGGGAAAGAAGAGAGAGAGAGACAGAGGAAAAGAAGAGAGAGACAGAGGGAAAAAAAGAGAGACAGACAGACAGAGGGAAAAAAAGAGAGACAGACAGACAGAGGGGAAAAAAGAGAGACAGACAGACAGAGGGACAGAAGAGAGACAGAGAGAGGGAAAGTAGAGAGACAGACAGAGAGAGGGACAGAAGAGAGACAGAGAGAGGGAAAGTAGAGAGACAGACAGAGAGAGGGACAGAAGAGAGACAGAGAGAGGGAAAGTAGAGAGACAGACAGAGGAAAAGAAGAGAGAGACAGAGGGAAAGAAGAGAGACAGACAGAGAGAGGGAAAGTAGAGAGATAGAGACAGAGAGAGGGAAAGTAGAGAGATAGAGACAGAGAGAGGGAAAGTAGAGAGATAGAGACAGAGAGAGGGAAAGTAGAGGGAAAGAAGAGAGAGAGAGGGAAAGAAGAGAGAGAGAGAGATCTGTCACTTCCTCATCATTCTCTTTGTTTGGAAACCCCCCCCCCCCCCACCTCCTGTCTCTCTGATTCCGTCCTCATCTCTCTCATATTCGGTCTGTCTTCGTCACTGTCTCTGTCTCTGTCTGTCTCTCCCCAAATTATCTGTCTGTCTGGTTATGCTTGCACCATCAGCTCGTGAGTAGTGGAACAGATAAATGTATGTGTGTGTATGCATGTATGTATGTATGTACGTATGTATGTATGCATGTATGTATGTATGTATGTATGTGTGTATGTATGTATGTATGTATGTATGTATATATGTATGTATGTATATAATGTATGTATGTATACACACATGTATGTATGTGTATATATATATATAATTATAATTTTTATATACATACATACATACATGCATACATACATACATACATACATGCATACATACATACATACATACATACATACATACATACATACATACATATATACATACATACATACATACATACATACATACATACATACATACATACATAAATGTATGTATGTATGTATGTATGTATGTATGTACCAGTCTATTTATCTGTCCATCTATCTGTCTGTTTTTCGATTTGTCTATCAATCTATCTGTCTAGCCATCCTCTGTCTAACAATCTATCTATCTAGAAGTCTATTCATCTATCTATCTGCCTATCTATCTGCCTATCTATCTGGAAGTCTATTCATCTACCAATCTGTTATCTACTCTACCTATCTACCTATCTATCTATCTATCTATCTATCTATCTATCTATCTATCTATCTATCTATCTATCTATCTATCTTTTGTGTGTGTGTGTGTGTATGGTGTGTGTGTTGGGGGTGTTGTTAACGTGTGTGTGTGTGTGTGTGTGTGTGTGTGTGGTGTGTGTGTGTGGGGGCCCACGCGCGTTGCGCGGCTGGGTGTATATGTACGTGTTCGGATTTGCATATGAAACGTTCATACGTGTTTGATCTATCATGCCTTTACACCTGTCTAAAAGATTTAGTTCACAGAACAGCAGCAACTAACATCACAACACGGTAACGGCGCACAAAAGACGACATCGTCAGTGACAGCAGCAGCAGCAACAATAACGACAACGATAGCGGAGGCGTACAATCTAAGTCAACGCCATCAACGAAACTGACCACCCTTCCCCATATCTCTACGCCCACATCACTTGTCTCTGCTCACTGCCACCACCAACGCCCTACCGTGTGCCGCGACTCTGTCATTCTCTGTCTCTGTCCCTCTCTCTTGCGGTTTCTGTTTTCCCCTTTGCTGCTGTGTTAGTGTTCTGTGTATATTTGCTGCGTTTGCCTCGCTAGTGTCTTTGGGGGATTCCACGACCTCCCTCCTGACGTTTAATGAGACTTCTCCCACAGCAAGTGTGTCCTGCTGTGCAAAAACAACTGCATGTCTCCTGCAGTGTCGTTTATATCTTGTTTCCTCTGCCGGGTTACGATCATTCTGTTCTGTGATTTAGGTGTTGATTTATAAACAACCCAAGAAACAGAAAAAGTTGTTGCTTTTTTTTTTAATCGAAGGATGATGTATGGACGTACAAAGAGTAACAATAATACAGTCCACGTTTCGTTGTTGACACTTTGGTGAGTATGTAATTTTGTTGTTTTTCTTTGTTATGACAAGTACTCCTACTCTTGGTTGACGTTTTCATACTATTTGTGTGTTGTGTTCTTAAAATTGGCCTTCATTGAGTATAGAAGTGTGCCACAGAAGTTGTTTTCAAGATGACGCTTGTTTGAAAAACAAAAACAAAACAAAAAAATTCAGCAAAGAAAAAGGGGAAAAGAAGGGGGGGGGGGGGAGGGAGGGAAGGAAGTGAAGAAGGAAAAAAGTTTTTATAGATATAAAATGATTCCTTATTTCTCAAATATCTTTTTGGCCTAACTGCTTCTTTTCTCAAGCATCTTTATGACCTAACTGCTTAGAAATTTGAATATGGAAAGGAAAAAAAACAAACAAACAGAAATGAATAATTAAAGAAGACACGTAAGGAATATGAAATCGCGTGCAAAATTTGTCCCAGAATATACAGCCTACTTTTTGTTGTCGTCTTTGATGCAGTCAGTGTAATAAGCTCTCCCCTCCTTGGGGATGCCGGGGGCTCTTTCAGTATAAACAGTATCCCCACCTGGAAATTCTGTGTTAGAAATGTTCTTTTTCTGTCACTTATTTTTTGTTTTTGTGCTATCTGTCCTTTCTTCCTATCATTTTCTGCCTTGCTGGTCCATTCACCTGTACGTGTTCCATAAAGCCTTACGCACTGTCTCTGATAATTGGGTACATGTACATGTATTAAGTACATTTTTTGCTCTAGGGAAACGAGATATGCGGAAGCAATTTTAGGTAATTTATGTTTAAAACTTGAATTCAGGTATATATTTTTTAAACCCCGTGTGTGATAGATTGGACAGAGTGGTCAACGCCAGGGGCATCTCCTTAGATCGTGTGCGCGAATGCATTGATATGTGTACTTATTTTTCTTTTCTTAATTTTCTTGTGTGTGTGTGTGTGTGTGTGTGTGTGTGTGTGTGTGTGTGTGTGTGTGTGTGTGTGTGTGTGTGGTTTGTTTTGAAACAGGTTATAGCCCTGATATGGGCCTGCATATACGGTTGGAGTTCAAGCAAAAGGAACAGCGCGTTGTATTATATGAAGAGTGTTCTTAGAAGAGTGCTTTGCCGAAGAAGAAGAAGAAGAAACAGAACGAAGGAAAAATCCTGTGTGGTGAGTCAACGGAGACACACCACCCTATCCGAACGTTATCATCAACTAGGACCTTCTTGTCGTCAACAATGACATCCCTAACCTCTTCTCCTCTCCCAGTTTGGTTGTTGGACATCAACAACAACAACAACAACGACAACAACAACAACAACGCCACGTTAGGCTTGACCATGTCCACGAACGGCAACAACGTCAGTTTCCACTTCCGCATGCCAGACCCCTTCAACGAGGAGGTCATCATCGCCCTAGCCATCGTCCGGCTCTGTCTGGCCGTGTTTGGCTTCATCCTCAACGTGGTGGCGGCCGCTGTGCTGACCAACCGTAAGCTTTGGTCCCCCACCTCCATGTTGCTGCTGTCGTTGGTCATCTACGACGCCTTCTACCTGCTGCTCATGATCCCCGTCAGCGCCACCAGCATTAGCGCCAACATCCAGTTGACGCCTGCCAGGTTGGTGCCAGTGTCCTTCAAGTCCATACCAACCCGATCTCAGATCTGTTAATTAAGTTATGACATATAGTTGTGAGCACCTGCAAGCTTTGGCAATTCGAATTATAGATCTTGGTGTTCTTGTTCTTCTTGTTTTTGTTCTCCTCCTCCTCTTCCTCCTCCTCCTTCTTCTCCTCCTCCTCCTTGTTGTTGTTGTTGTTCTTCTTCTTCTTCTTTCCCTCTTCCTCCTCCTCTTCTTCTTCCTCCTTCTCCTCCTTCTTCTTCTTCTTTGTCCTTCTTCTGCTCCTTTCTTTTTTCTTCTTCCTTTTTCTTCTTCTTTGTCGTCTTCTTTTTCTTTTTCTCCTTTTTTGTTTTCTTCTTCATCTTCTTCTTCTCCTTTGTCCTCCTCCTCCTTCTCATTTCTATTTTTTTCTTTCTTTTCTTCTTGTTCTTGTGCTTCTTGTTGTTGTTGTTGTTGCTGTTGTTGTTCTTCTTCTTCTTCTTGTTCTTGTTCTTGTTCTTCTTATTCTTCTTCTTTTTCTTCTTCTTCTTCTTCTTGTTCTTCTTATTCTTCTTCTTCTTCTTCTTTTCCTCTCCTCCTCCTCCTGTCCCTCCCCCTCCTTCTTCTTCTTCTGCTTTTTCTTGTTCCACTTCTTCTTTCGCCTCCCCTTCTTTTTTTCTTTCTTTCTTTCTTTCGTTCTTGTTTTCTTCTTCTTTTCGTCCTCCTCTTTCTTCTTCTTTCTTCTTCACCGTTTTGTCACTTCCGTAGAAAAGTGATGACCAGTCCTTCACACGCTGATCGATGAGTTTGAGAGCCAAGAGGATTCCCAATCAGAAAGTCTGGAGTTCGATTCTGCCTTGGTTCTTCCCAGCTGCTGGGAGAAGGGTGGAGTTTTTTTTCTAACCGATCTTCCAGGTCAACATGTGTGTAGACTTTGCAAGTGCTTTAACCCTTTGGCTCCTGCACCCTGTCGAGCAGCATCCGGCATTGTCTTCCATGCTAGCAAAGCAAAAACCTTAACCCTTTGACTCTCTTACTCCGTCCACCAGCTTCCTAGAGGAAGCTGTTGGATAGGTTGAGGGAATCAACGGGTTAATTTTTTTCCAGCTGGCGGATTGGGCCCGGGAGCCAAAGGGTTAACCTCTTCCTGCAGAAACGGCCTCTGGGCATGAAATACGCACTTTTTTTTTGGTAAAGATCCTGTAGGTCATGTCATGTCCGGTGGCTTACAGAGTGATGAAAACACCCAGCCTGTCCGCCTATCTGAACGTATGCAAACTGTGCAGCAAGATACCGCCTGCCTGCACATAGTGGGCAAAACTATTTGCATAACAATAACAACCACATCAACAACACTGATAACAAGAACACGGATATAATAGTAATAATATAATAAATAATAATAATAATAATAATAATAATAATAATAATAATAATGATAATGATTATGATGATGATAATAATAAAATGATCATCATCATAATAAAACACACACACACACACACACATACACACACACACACACACACACGCACACACGCACACACACACACACGCACACACGCACACACACATACACGCACACATACATACACATACACGCACACACCCCCACACACACGCACGCATTCTCTCTTTCTCCCTCTCTCTCTCTCTCTCTCACACACACACACACACACGCACACACACACACACTGTTCCCTTTTTTTTTCCCTGTTGAAGTACTACTGTGTGTGTACTGAAACGGCTATAGCCCTGATATGGCTCTACGCAGTCGGCTGGGGTTTAAACAAAAATGATAGCAACAGTAACAGTAACGATCAGGTATCACCTGGGCAACAGGGCGTTCATAAAGAATACGATACAATAAAAACCTCATTGATCTTGGCAGGTACTCGACCCTACGGACCATCATGGCCTTGTGTTTCCCGCTGCGCTACATGGCTCAGATGGCGTCCATCTACACCACAGTGACCGTGACCCTGGAGCGTTACCTGGTCATCCTCCTGCCTCTCAAAGCCAGCGCCATGTGGACGCACGGCAAGACGAGGAGAACCATCATCGGAATCCTCCTGTTCTCCGTCCTCTTCAACCTCCCAAGATGCTTCGACCACATCCTGTCTCAAAGTCCTGGAGACGCCGCAGATTCCTTCTACCAGGATTCGTCTTCTGCGGCGTCGTCATCTTCAGCGCCGCCGTTTTCGTCATCGTCGTTGTCGTCAGCGTCAGCAGACCTGAACAATTTGTCTCTGGCGGAGAACGCGTCGAGCTTGGCGGGAGATCCTCTGTCGCTGGCGACGGGGGTCCTGTCAGCCAGCGGAAGTGACGTCAGCGGAAATGGCAGCGTTCTGGGCATGCGCGGTGAGATGTTGAAGACTTCCGCGTCCAAACTGCTGTCCGCGCTTGTGAACGGAAGCAGAGCGGAGGGCCTTCGGTCTAACGGCGGCGACTTGGAAGCCGGGAGCTCGACAGTGGACGGTGTTTTGGAAGGTCTGCATTATTTTTACACCAGGGTGTATTTGTCCTACCTGACGGTGATTTTTCTGTACCTGTTGCCCTACACCCTCATCCCTGTCCTCAATATCCAGCTGGTGTTTGCCCTGCAGCGCCGCAAGGAGGAGAAACGGAGGCTGAGCATCAAGAAGGAACATCGGTTGACCGGCCCCATCCATCTTCCTGCCGATAAAGAAGAAGGTATATTATTGTTATTATTGTTATATTCGTCAGCTTACTTTTCATTGTTAAAATGTTGTCGTTTTTGTTTCCGTTTTTGTATCCATCAGCTTCCTGTTCATTTTCACACTGTCATTGTTTATGTTTCCATTTTGTTGGTGTGTTTTGTTTCCCAACGTTTCTTTTTTTTTTTTTTTTAAATCATAAATGAGCTTAACACGTTGATACTGTACGGAAAGGCTGAGTTCAAAAAAATAAAAATTGAAATGGTCCATTGATGTGGTCTGGTATTCAATGAACTAGATTGTTGCATGATGTTTCTGAATTTCTGTACATGTATTAATCACATATGTTCTTTCTCTCTGTCTCTGTCTGCCTGCCTGCCTGTCTGTCTGTCTCTCATTCGCTCTCTGTCTGTCTCTATTTCTCCTCTCTCTTTCTCTCTCTCTCTCTTTCTTTCTTTCTTTCTTTCTATCTATCTAATTCTCTGTGTCTCTATTTCTCCCTCTCCCTCTCTCCTTATTTCTACTTTCTTCCCCTGCTCCCCCCCCCCCTCTCTCTCCGCGTCACCCCCTCCCTCAAAAAGTCAGACACATACACAGAGAGAGAGAGACAGACAGATAGGCAGACAGACAGACAGACAGATTGCAAGTAAGACACACACACACGCACACAAACACACACATGCACATACACACACACACACACACACACACACACACACACAAAACATACCGAAACACAGACACACACACACATACACACACACGCATGCATGTGTTTGACTAGCAGTCGCTGGATTGCTTTCACAAAACCTTGATCCGTCTCGCATATTTTGCAATCTTGAAGCTGAAAGGCTCAACGCTTTCTCTGTTCATCCATTTCATCAATATCTTGCTATACATTTCTCCATGCTGATTTGTTCCTTTTTCTTAAAACCCCCTCCTTCCCCCCCACCCCACCCCCCACCCCCCGGCGCCTTTGATGACTGCACTAGGAAAGCCATTGGTCTGTGTGAGTTTTCTCCCGTGATGTTGATGAAGCAATACTGTTGAATTATAGATGGTGTGTCTGTTTGATACACTACCACTACCAGGGTAGGGTAGATGATGAAGGGGGAAGAAGGTGGGGGGTGGTCGGGGGGGGGTCGGGGGGGGGGTCGTGCCATTGTGTCCACAAATCCTGCAGTTGGTACATGATGGGTTGGTTGCATTGGGTCCATGGTCACCCATATTGTTGTGTGTCTGTGACTAAGTCTGTCTGTCTGTCTGCCTGTGTCTTGTACACTTGCACTTGCTTTCCCCACAATGCATTTGTTTCCACGCAGAGAGAGAAAGAGAGCAGAGAGAGAGAAACTGACACTGACACTGACACATAGTTTATTGTGAAGGCCATACACAAACCAGGGATTGCGGGGAGGCGATTACATTGTTAACATACATCTTGCAGACTTTCCATTCGTCGTCCGTTTTGTACATGTAGTAGCAGTGTACAATCATTTTCAGACTGTTACCTCTTCTCGAAGCTTTGTAGCATAAAATCTGAACATCGCCAGTTTTCTGGAATGTTCTGAATTGTTATTAACACTTAAGGGCCATACTCCGTGAGGGAATCAGTGCTGTTTCCAATAATTCCTTGTAAATGCTTATTTCTGATGTCTTTATAAACTGGACAGTCAAACAGAAAATGGGATTCATCTTATAAAATATTGGGACAAAAGGGGCAGCTTTTTCTAATATAGATTTCTGTTAAATATCGCGAGAGAGGAGAGAGAGAGAGAGAGAGAGAGAGAGAGAGAGAGAGGAGAGACTTCAGACTGTAGATGGTTTATTCATATAGGCCACAGCCTCATAGAAAGGGGTTGCACATAAGTACGCAGTCTCACAATCAAATAAACATTAACTAGGCAGCAACAATATTCATAATTTGAAAGTAAATGCATAACAAATAAGTGGAAAGATCAGAACATAGGTTACAGACATATATTCATATTCGAGCCTTGGGTCCCTTGGGAATAATAAATTCTAAAAGAGGCGGAAGAAATTGCCGTCTTTCTAAATTTAAGCGATTTACATGCACATAAGGTTAAATTTCGAACAACTTTAGTAGCAGTTGACGACATCAGTAAAGTGAATTTATATAAGGACGATTCTCTATAGCAATTTGAGCATATGTATTTCTCACGAAAGGAATGGAGTATTGGACAACATGACACAAAATGTACTTTATCTTCGTTTGATAGTTTGCACAATGGACATAATAGATCAGTATCACTATATGCTCTATATCTAAAATAATGAAGTGTAACTTCTGATATATAAATAATAATAATAATTACAATATTTATATAGCGCAAAATCTCGATAAAAATCAAATCTAAGCGCTGAACATACACTTACGCACGCGCGCACACACACACACACACACACACACTTACACATGGCTATAAATGGGGAAAAAGAATAAAAGCAATGGAAAATTATAGAGAGCATATTATATACAAATATATATTACAATGTGATTCCCCTCCGAGTGGAGACAGGCTACACAGGGGGGATGAGTGAGGTCAGGATTTTATGCAGAGGAGAAAAGGTGAGTTTTGAGAGCGGACTTGAAGGAGACAAAAGTAGGTTGCTGACGGACAGAGAGAGGAAGTTTGTTCCAGGAAAGTGGACCAGAAACAGAGAAGGCTCGTGGACCATAGGTATTGAGCTTGGTGCGTGGAAAGCGAAAAGTCAGAGGATCGGAGGCAGAGCGGAGGGTACGTGAGGGAACATAGATCTCAAGTAGGCTTGACAGGTAATGGGGGGCTGCGTTATTGAGGCTTTTGTAGCACATGGTGTCTAGTTTGTACTGTATGCGCTTTGATACAGGGAGCCAGTGAAGTTGTGCCAGGAGAGGAGATATGTGGTCAGCTTTTTTCTTTTTGAGTACAAGGCTTGCAGCATTGTTTTGAATGCGCTGTAGGATGTGAATGGATGTGAATCTTGCATAAATCGTGTCATTGTACATGTATATTTCCGATGTCTGGTCATATCTGTCTCTAAATGCGGTTTCAAATCATGCACACTAGAAAAAAAGGTTCTGTATATGTTATATCTCTCACTATTTTGAGTATGGAAACAGAAAAAACACGAAAGAAGAATACGAACGCGTATTTACCACAACAAGACAAGACAGGCGCAAATGTTCGGCCAACTGGCCTTTGTCAATCGTAAGATTACAAACAAACAAACACAAGATACAAAAGTTATGAGAAAAAGACTCCAAACTTTCTGCTGCTTTGTCCAATGTGAGAAAATATGTAATATGATTTACATGCTAAAGGCAAGCAAAACTAGATATTGTTTGTTTGTAATATTACGCTTGACAAAGGCCAGTTGGCCGAAAATGTGCACCTGTCTTGTCTTGTTGTAGTAAATACGCGTTCGTATTCTTCTTTCGTGTTTTTTCTGTTTCAAAAATATTTTGAGTATGTTTGTTCCATTCCTGCCACCTACAATCAATTAAACATTGACGAAAAACACGAATGAACTGATACAGTATGTCAACACCCTGACACAGCCATACAACACCAAATACGTACATTACATGTAGATATCTAGTTTTGTTTACCTTTAGCATGTAAATCATATAACACATTATACACTTTTCGTGGAATTCTATGATCTTTCATATGTAACAAATTAAACCAGAGACGAACACAATTGATTGCAGAGCTTTCTCTGTCTCTCTCAGTCTCTGTCTCTCTGTGTCTGTCTCTTTCTCCCTCTCTCTCTCTCTCTGTCTCTCTCTCTCTCTCTCTCTCTCTCTCTATATATATATATATATATATATATGTGATGTGGGGGGGGGGGCGGGGGGGGGGCGATTTGTTTCACCATATACAATTTCATCAGGTGTTTGCATAATTATTTATTCCTGAAAATGTCTTCAAAACAAAAAGTATGAACTACTTCACAGTGAATTGCAGCTTTACTTGATCCCCATAGCTTAGACCCACATTGTGCGATAGGTAGTACCTGAGAATCAAATAACTTGGCAAACACATCAAACGAATTGATATTAAAAAGGTACAACTTCTTTATAATAAAAAGCAAAACATTTTTAGCTCTGTTGGATAAATCTTTCCTTGTTGCAGCAAAACTCAGACGAGTAGAGAACAGTATTCCAATATACTTGCACACATTGGCCACGGGCCTTGTTTCCGCCATACATCCATCGTTCCCCTTGCACTCAAGTACCTATCCATTCGAAATACTATGATATTACTTTTTGATATATTGACCTTTAAATGAAGTGCGGCTGCTGCGCGTTGCAGACCGTTTAACTGTGTTTGGAGTCCTGTGACTGTTTCTGCCATAAAAAAAAAACCATCGTCTGCTAGCAAAGGAATAAATAATTCCGAAGCACCAGGAGACAGAACAGAACCGTGTCTTTCATTGTTAATCACCTCATTTGCCAGGAGAGAGACAGACAGACAGACAGAAAAATAGAGAGAAACAGACAGAGAAACAGAGAGAAATAGAGAGAGAGAGAGAGAGAGAGAGGAGAGAGAGAGAAAAGAGAGAGAGAGGAGAGAGAGTTAGAGAAAGAGAGAGAAAAAGTGTGTGTGTGAGAGAGAGAGAGGCAGACAGGCTGGCAGACAGACAGACAAACAGATAGAAAGAGGGAGAAAAAAAATGTGTGTGTGTGAGAGAGAGAGATAAAGGGAGAGAAAGAAAGAGAGAGGTAGGAGAGAGAGAGAGAGGAGGGGGAGAAAGAGAGAGAGAGAGAGAGAGAGAGAAAGAAACGAGAGAAAGATAGAGAAATACAAAGAGAGACAGAAGACAGACAGACAGAGAGAGACAGACACACATACTCTGTGTGTGTATATAAGGTGTACGCATCAAAGCAGACGATAAAGAACAAGAAAGACTGACAGGCCAGGCGCCATGTTCATCACAGTTGTCATCAGCGCCGAAAACAGCCGACCAGCCGCTCTCAGACCCTCACACCTTGGGGGGAAAGGAAACATCAGAGGCGACTTTTTCTCCCAGAACCGTATGTCTGTAAGTCTCATTACATTAAACGTCCAAAGGCGATAGCTCACCCGTGAAGTACTCGTACGCCACTGAAATGTGTGGTTTCTAAGAAGAATGTTAAGAGTTCCGTGGACAGGTAAGAAAAACAAACGGGTCAGTCTTGAAGGAGGCAAACACACAAAAAACATAACAACAACAATAACAACAACAACAACAACAACAAATCAAGCAAGGTGCTGTTGTAAACTTCATTCGTGGTTCCATCTGAATGTTGTCAAAATGCGCAGGCATTTGAGTGATTCATCAGAAGGTTGTGTGATTAAAAATCTGTTCGGTTTAAGCTAACAAAGGGTGGTATATAAACAGTACACGAACTTTTCATCAAGCTTTTGCCCCATAGGGAACTAACATGTCTAAATGAGAGGGAGAGGCAAAGAGAGAGAGAGAGAGAGAGACAGACAGACAGACAGACAGAGGTAGGGAGAGTGAGAGAGAAATGCATGGAGAGAGAGCGAGAAAGAGAGGCAGAAACAGAAAGAGAGAAAGAGACATGAAGTGAGGGAAATAGGAAGAGAGAGAGAGAGAGGAGAGGGAGAGAGAGAGAGAGATACAGACACAGAGAGAAAGAGGAAGAGAGGGAAAGAGTAAGAAAGAGGAGAGAGAGGAAGAGAGAGAGGAAGAGAGAGGGAGAGAGAGAGAGGGGGGGAGAGAGAGAGAGAGGAAGAGAGAGAGAGGAAGAGAGAGAGAGAGAGAGGAAGAGAGAGAGAGAGAGAGGAAGAGAGAGAGAAGAGAGAGAGAGAGAGAGAAGAGAGAGAGAGGAGAGAGAGAGAGATACAGATACAGAGAGACAGAGGAAGAGAGGGAAAGAGTAAGAAAGAGGAGAGAGAGAGAGGGAGAGAGAGAGAGTGAGAAGGAGAGAGAGAGAGATACACACACAGAGAGACAGAGGAAGAGAGGGAAAGAGTAAGAAAGAGGAGAGAGAGGAACAGAGAGAGAGAGAGAGAGGGGGGGGGAAGAATAATAACAACAACACCAGGAAAGAAATCCCAGAGGAAAGAAAACTACAAACTTCCTTCAAGTCGTGTAATTCAAAATTTCATCAAGCAGTCGTGTTCTCGTTTGGCAGCTCACATGAACAAAAACTCCTTCAATTTCAAACAAGTCATGTTTTCACTTCATCTCTCTCCACGTGTTTCCTTCTTCTTTTGAGTTTTTCGTCGCGCATGCACCGCAAACTGCGTCTCTTACACGGAAGAGAGAAACTCTCAAAAGACAACCAGCTGAAGCAAGGAGGAAACAGAAAACGAAACAAGACCAGAAGAAATCCAAGTGGGAGAAAGACAGAAAGAAAACGAACAAACATCACAGAAAAGTTCTAACACAAACAAAGAAACCATGACAATAAGAAAAGAGGCATTTGCGTGGAAGAACGGAACATTTCATTTTAAGGGAATTTAGATAGAGAATGAATAAAAAAAATAAAAATAAAAAAAAGGAATAGTTGTGGAAATATTTGTCGCTGCATTTTG
Organism: Monoplex corrugatus; assembly: GCA_030674185.1. NCBI lineage: Eukaryota > Metazoa > Mollusca > Gastropoda > Littorinimorpha > Ranellidae > Monoplex > Monoplex corrugatus. The sequence goes on from JAPXFY010000014.1 coordinate 65,427,059, forward strand.
CTGTTATTTCTGCCTGTTACAAGAGTGGAGCTAAATTTTTATACTGGAAAAAATATACAAATAAAAACGGTGACAGCAAACTGACTACATCTTATTTCTAACGTCAAGAGACATCGTTCTGTTAAGAGGCAAACTGTACTCCTAAAACACCTCCACATCCCTGTTGGAATACAAGTCAAAATCCTCCGTTCCATTTTCATCAACTTTGTCTTAAATCACAACAATGGACAGGTACTGAATGAAAGGTTCCTTTCAACTTTCCATTTTCACCAATGTTCAACGCTCAGTGTTTCATACATCCTTTAACCCTTTGAGACCCGCACCCTATCCACCAACTGCAAAAAAAAATTGACTTCATTACCCTATCCACCAGCCTCCTGCAGGAAGCTGGTAAGTAGGGTGAGGGGTCAAAGGGTTACGTTTTTGCTTTGCTAGCATGGTTGACAATGCTGGATGTTGATGGGCAGGGTGTGGGAGTCTAAGGGTTAACCCAAGGTGGGATGAGTATGTAGCATGAAGTAGAAAGAATGAATAACGCTCCATTAGAAAACAAGAAACACCGCGACGGCGCGTATGGTACACGGACCATCAATGTCCTCTCCACTCTCCGGACTTCCACCTCCCAAGCTCCCGACGTCACTCGTTAGCCATTTCATCAAGAAAAAAAAAGGGAGGGGGGGGGGGGCTGTCCATGCGTTGCATGACCCATTCGGACCCAGTAATCAGTTAGCTTGTTTACAAACAGAATGGTAGGGTGGGGAGATGACAACACAACGTGCACCAACCTGGTCCAGCCCAGCCTCCGGACCAAGAGAGAATGGAAGACCCCTCTCTTGCCCCACTCTGGTCTTCATCTCTCTTTCAGGCAACCTGCCCTGCCACCAGCTCGCATAGCTGCCAGCTCTTTTGCCCTTACTCATCATCATCATCATCAGGTGCCCTGCCGCATGGCGTTGGCGACCATGGACTTCCAACCATCTCTATCTCTCGTTGCCCCCAGCATCTCCCCCCACCCTCTTCATCCCCAGCCACTCTGCAAGTCCGTCCAGCATTCTCTCCCTGGGTCTACCCGGTGCTCTCTTTCCCTCCAGCTTTCCCGTTGTGACCAGGTGCTTCCAAATCCCCCTTCCTCATAAAATGGCCTACAAATGTTGCTTGTCTTTTCCTAATCTTCCTTATGAGTGATCTATTTGTGTCTGCCTCCATCAAGACTGTCTCGTTTGTTTTCTTTGCTGTCCATGGAACTCTCAACATTCTTCTGAGAAACCACATCTCGGCTGCCTCGATCCTGCTCTGGCTTTGCTTGCTGACTGTCCACGCCTCGCATCCGTTCTATATAACATTCAAGGACTCTCTTTCTGATGTTAATTGCCCTTACTACAGTCCCGATAATTTGCAGTCGGAAGCTCCCAACGTTGCCTTACTTCAACCACAAATGTGTCTGAATGGCCGTGAAAGTGGCCAGGCATGATGCTCCAGGCACAGCCCATTTTAACGTTCAGCAAGGTCTGGCATACCTCGAATGAGATCCCAAGTTTACAGTCTTTCCGAGCAGCCAGCAGGGTCTTTTCCTGTGGTCATCAGGTCTGATTCTCTGGTATCAGCGGCCAAGCCACAAGCCGAAGATAACAAGAAACATTATGAAGGTGCAGATTGGACGCGGAACACCAGTGTGGGATAACAGCAAATGAACGAGAATCCATTGAGTTCAACGTATAGCGTGAAGCAGAAGAGATGAATTATGCCCCATTCGATATAAAAGTACATTTGAAGTCGTCGTGTTGGGTAGGATAGTCAAATCTTTAGAAGACAACTATACAATTTTTAGAAAAGTTGATACATTTAGCTAATTTCAATCGATGTTGTTGTTTTTTTCCCTTCTGGAAATAAAGTTACACAAAAAGAACATTGATTTAACTGACAAATTCTATGTTTTAAATAGCTATGCTTTGTTGTCAGTGGACATTCTGATTTTACTTGAGAAAGACATTAAAGTCGAAAATTTGACCCCTCTACAACAAGGTGTTCGGCTGTTGTGCACAGTAAGATATTTTTGTGGAATAAATTTCAATCAGTCATGATAGAATACGAACATTGAAAGTTGTCGCCAAAGGCAGTGTCATCACAAAACTTAAATATTCTGCATTGTCTACCTACTCCCTTTGTGTCTTCCTAATTCAATACCAAGCTTGTGACAGCGGCATGGAAATTCAATCAAAGGTGAAACATGAATATTTGGTAACTGTGTAATGTATTCTAGTCCAAATTTGCCTTTGAAATTTTCGATACAATATGCATGAACTACTGATTCCCAAACCAAAAACTTGCTGTCAGTTACCCTGTAACCATAAAGTGACACTTTTACAAAATGTTTATTTATTTCCAAATCCCCACGGACACACACCAGTGCCAGACCTGGATCCTGGCCAACCCCCTAGAGCACAAAATCATATTAGACGCATCGCTTGAGGAGAGTTGCCAAGAAAAGAATCAGATGCGACAGGATAGGAAACACCAAGATCAGGCGCAAATTTTCGGCCAACTGGCCTTTGTCGGGCGTAAGATTACAAACAAGCAAACACTAGATACAAAAAATTTTGAGAAAACAGCAGCAGGAAAGTTTGTCTTTTTCTCAATTTTTTTTTCATCTAGTGTTTGTTTGTTTGTAATCTTACTCCCGACAAAGGCCAGTTGGCCGAAACTTTGCGCCTGTCTTGTTTTGTTGTATTAAATACGCGTTCATATTCTTCTTTTGTGTTTTTTTTTTTCTGGTTCCTGTTTGCTTGAACGCGGGCAGTCACACTTGTAAAGGATTAAGTGATTTAGTCACGTGACATCCACCGTTATATTGCCTTAGTTTCAGTTTCAGATCCAGTTTCTCAAGATGACGTCTCCGCACTCGGAACAAATTCTATATGCACTAACGTCACAGGTGCCATGTGTATGGTGATCATGGCACAAGCCTTAAGCCTGCGCATAAACCCATGAGCTGGCCAGGTCCTAAGGCTCTACCTAGACTATGTTTTACCTAATCTATATTTTATACTGGTATTTTATCAGCCTTCCGCTGGAATAATCTTGGTTACATGTAAATGACATGTGAATGTGTGCACCTTACCTTCAAAAAAGGAACATACATATAAAGTAAATATAGAAATAATTAGAGGTCTGAATCACAACACAGCTAGCTGTTCTTATAAACTCGTCTCATTTTCACAAAGGATTAAGCGTTTTAGTCATGTGACATTCACTGTCATTATTCCCTTAACAAAGGATTAAGCGGTTAAGTCGTGTGACATCCACTATCATATTCCCTTAACAAAGGATAAAGTGGTTTAGTCATGTGACACCCATCGTCATGTTGCGTTAACAAAGGATTAAGTGGTTTAGTCTTGTGACATCCACCATCGTATTCCCTTAAAGGATTAAGCGGTTTAGTCATGTGACAGCCACCATCATATTCCCTTAACAAAGGATGAAATGGTTTAGTCATGTGACATCCACACCACCACCACCATATCCCTTAACAAAGGATGAAGCGGTTTAGTCATTCAACCAGAATGCAAGCCCCACCAACTGGTTCGACAAGCATAGATCTATAAAAAAAAAAGCTAATCTAGATTTAACGCGAATGGCACACAATGTCCCCCGTAGGGATGCCGGGGGCTCTTTCAGTACAAATAGTATTCCCACCTTCTAGAAATAATGTGCTGGACATTTCCTCTTTTCTGTCACTCTCTTTGTTTCTGCCTTGATCCTTTGCTTTCTGTTTCTTCTCCCTATCATTTTCTGCCTTGCTGGTCCATGTGAAGTCAAGGTCTCTAAAACCTCAACGATCTAAGTCGTCTTGGTCTGCCTAATTGTGTTACTGACGTTTAAAGCCCTGCCGACTGCGCGAGGGCCATATCATTGCTGTAACCATCCCCAAAAGTACACATACATCATGGAAGAAGATCAACAAAGTATTGGTAAAAAAAAAAAAAAGAAAAAAGATCGAGGCGATGAAGCTGCACTGCGGAGACACGCTATCAAAGGAAGAGATCAGCCCAAGTTTCACATGGTAAATCCACTTGACGAAAATAACTGAATGATGATATCTTGGCTTCTTGTGTAGGAAAACATTCCACCAAGGGCCGCTGATAACTACTGCACGCATTGCCTTCCATTATTTTCTACCTGATCTTGTTTATTTTATTTATCTGTTTCTTTTTTGTTGTTGTTGTTGTTTTTTTTTCCCCATTTCCGGTTAATTAATCGCCGAAATGAATGGATCTTCCTGCATTTCAATGTGTGTGGGTTTTGTTGTTTTTTTTTTTGCAGCTTCTTATCGTTCCGGAAATGCCTTGGTTTGGAGAAAACCAGCATTCTCTCTCTCTCTCTCTCTCTCTCTCTCTCTCTGTTGTCTCTATCTCCCCTCTCTCTCTCTGTCTCCCCCTCTCTTTCTCTCTCTGAATCCCTCTTTCTCTTTCTCTCGTTCTGTCTCTTCTCCTGTTCTCTCCGTCTCTGTCGACTGTCTGTCGTCTGTCTGTTCTCTCTCTCGTCTGTCTCTGTGACTGTCTGCTCCTCTCTGCTCTCGTGTACTCTGTCTCTGTCTCTCTCTCGTATGCATGCATGTATGTGTGTATGTACGTATGTGTGTATGTATGTGTGTATGTATGTATGTATGTGTGGTGTATGAGTGTGTGTATGTGCGCACGCGCGCGAGTATGTGAGTTAATGCGCGTGACTGGGTATAGTTTAACAAAACATTGAAGACAGAATTCCATCTCGGCTGTTTATTTATACATTTCATTTCTCTGTTGTGTTTCCACCATGTTGTGACGAAATCATATCAAAGCAGGGATCAATATCCCTACCCCCTCCCCCCACCCCTGAAAGGGTGGAAGGGTGGAAAGGTCGAAAAAGAACAACACATTTGCAAAACATATAAATTGATAAATATTAATGAAACCCGAGTCTTCCGTGCTTGTCAGTTGTTAATAGAGGGGACTTGTTTACGCATAGAGAAAACAACTACAATAAACAAAACGAAAAACAAAACTGAATGATCCATCCAATATGCAATGTGTGGGCAGATGTGTTTAGAGAAACTTTGATGAAAACGATATTCATGCGCTGCAGATGTGTTTCGAGAAATGACGGACAAGCTTGAAGATTAACAAACAAATAAACAGAGAATATATTAATAAATATCAGGGAAATTCACCAGTTAGAGAAAATTGATCAATCTTCTTTGTGTTCTTTTTGTTGGTCATCTTCTTCTCCTCCTCTCGCTGTCTCTCTCTCTCTCTCGCTTTAAATTCATATTCATATTCACATTTTTTTTACCAAGACTTCAGAAAGGCAAGAAGGATAATTGGTCTTCAAGGGTGGGACCTGGAAAATCAACCTCTCTCTCCAATGTTTTTAATCAAGGCAGCCAGGCAATGCCCTGCTCTTCACAATTTTCAACTGCCGTGGGATCCTTAGCGTGCACAGCCAGAAGGCACACGAGTCCAATTCGTTTTTTCGTCCCCTTCCGAAGGACTAGACGTTCAGTTCGATTTTCCGGTCAAACTGAGGAGAAGAGTCGAGGCCTCAGCGGGGAGCGAACTTTGGAACCTGGAGTTAAGTTCTTGGCAGGCAAACGTCTGAACCATTCTGCCACTCTTCTCCCTAACTACGTAAAAGCGAACTAGATAGCTCCTGTGTTTCCAGAACAGGAAGTCATTAATCCTTTGACTGTCCACTAGCTTCTAGCATGTCATCTATGCTAGGGAAGCAAAACACTTCCTACAGGAAGCTGGTGGACAGGGTGAGGTAGTCAAAGGGTTAATTTTTTTGCAGTTGGTGGATAGATGCAGGAGTCAAAGGGTTAATTTCCGCATCTTGAGTACCCGCGCTGCGGGAAACCTGGTTATGACGATGTCTTAATTAAATGAATCGTCCAGCTGATTAGCGGAGTTGTTCGTTAATTGGACGCTAAATTGTTCACTGTGTGTGTGTGTGTGTGTGCGCGAGTGTGTGTATATGTATGTGCGTGTGTGTTTGTGAGTGTGTGTGTGTGTGTGTGTGTGTGTGTGTGTGTGTGTGTGTGTGTGTGTGTGTGTGTGTGTGTGTGCGTAAATTTCTCTGTCTGTCCAACGTCTGTCCATTTGTCTGTCTGTTTCCTTCTCTCTCTGATTCTGTGTCTCTCTGTCTCC
>JAPXFY010000014.1:65440740-65448240 GCA_030674185.1 Monoplex corrugatus
AATCTTGACGATTCAAATCAAGGCACACCCACGCACCAGACATACGCATGTGATATCAACGCAGACCACTTTACAACACCCGGGGGTGGGGGGGGGGGGGGGGGAACTGATGGAAAGAGACAGACAAAGAATTCGTTGTCGGGGAAAAAAAACCGGGAGCTTTTAAATTGGATTAAAACGCAGACAGACAACAAAGAACAAGTACACGAAATATATTTTAAGAGGAAAATCGGGGACACTGGCCTGATGTTTCGTCAAGCACGAGAAAGTGACTGATAATGGCTGTCCCCTCCCCTGTCCCCTGCCCCTGCCTCCTATGTTTCCTGTATCTGTATTTTGTTGTCTTCTGTTTCCCTTTTTCTACGTGGAATCAGATTCAAAAACTGACATTTGGGGTTCAATCCCAGCCTGCAACATGAAAAACTGGTCTGTTAGCTGCCCATCTTAAAATGTTTCCATCATTCTGGTGGTGGCAGCTTGGTGATTTCTTAAGCCTCCTCTCCCTCCACCCCCCCCCCCACCACTCTCTTTCTCTCTCATCTTTCTCCGCCCTCCCTATCTCAAGACCTTGCCAGCGCATATGGTTTTGATCAGGCACAAGGAATCTGCTAGATCGTTGCTGGCGGATTTGCGTGGAGCGCATATGGAATTGACTGAGTGTGACGAATCCCTCTTTAAACACAAGCTCGGACACTTCAAACTTCAGTTGCTTCCACGTTTCAGTTTGTTTGAATGTCCCCAGTCTTTTTCTGAAAATGATATATATGTAAGGCGCCAAATCTTTATTCTAGACTCAAACCAAGTCGTGCACTCCCATCATTCACCAAAGTAATCACCAACAACGACTAAAAACCCAGGGCACAAAGCACTCGCAAACTGGGAAGGGAAAGACAGGAGGGGAGTAGGGGCGTGTAACCCGTGACCCTAGTGTCATCCTCTCTCTCTCTCTCTCCCTCTCTCTCTCTCCCTCCCTCCCTCTCTCTCTGCCCCCCTCTCTCTCTCAAACACACACACACACACACACACACACACACACACACAACACACACACACACACACACACACAACACACACAATGGATGCTGAAATAGGTTACACTCAAGCCTGTTCGACGAATGACCCTTGACCCAATTTGTCATTTATCACACGCGCATATTTTTTTTTTTCTTTCGTTTTTTTTTTTTTTTTTTTTTTTTTTTTTTTTACAGAATGAATGTTATATTTTTTATTGTCTTTTCTGCTGGACTAATGTTTTTTTTCCCTGTCTTTTCTACAAGATTAATGTTTTCGGATTTTTTGGGGTTTTTTTGTTTTTTGTTTTGTCTGTTTTTTCTACAGTATTGTCGTTTCATTTTTTTTCTACCTTTTATGCAGGATTAATGCTTTATTAGTTGTTTTTTTTCTTTCTACCTTTTCTGCAAGATTAATGTTTTCCTTATTTTATCTGTCTTTTCTTCAGGATTAACGTACATCTCCTTCGGCATCACCTTCTGCTTCTTCGTCTGCTGCATCTTGCCTGTCGTCTACATGATCTCCACCGTCGCCAGCGACAACTCCAACAACTTCACCTCCATCTACCTCCTCAACGCTGCAGAGACCACCCTGGTGGTGAACGCCGCCACCGACTTCTTCTTCTATTGTCTGTTGGGCCGCAAGTTTCGCCGCGTCTTCCTCAGCATGTTTTGCCCTGAACGTTACATCAAGAAGACCAGATCCATCACCATGAGGTCGCCTTTCAGTTACAGTACTGTGTGAGGCAGAGACCAAGACAGAGACAGAGAGAGAGGAAAGGTGGGAAGGTTGTGGAGTGTCCAAGGAGAAGAGTATGACAAAATACACTATGAACACGAAAAGAGTATGACCAGATAAACTATAAACACGAAAGAAGAGTGTGACAAAATACACTATGAACACGAAGAAGAATGTGACAAAATACACTTGAACACGAAGAAGAGTGTGACAAAATACACTATGAACACGAAGAAGAGTGTGACAAAATAACTAACACGAAGAAAGTGTGACAAATAACGATGAAACGAAGAAGAGTGGTTGACAAAATAAACTATGAGCACGAAGAAGATATGACAAAATAAACTGTGAACAAGGAGAAGAAGAATGAAACAAAATGAATATGAACACGAAGAGTTTGACAAAATTTGCTATGACCAAAAATAAGAATTATCACGATGATGCAGATGTAACAATTTGAACAAGGTGGAAGGAATCAGGAAGAGAGCTGTGTTCATGGGGAAAGGGGAATGTTCCGTTGGTCAGTGTGGCGGATTGGTTTCATTAAACATAGTCAGCAGCAGGATACTCTGAGAAGAGAGAGCTGGATAGCAGAAGGTCATCCGAGGAGAAGCCCCTGTCAAGCCAGTATTTCGGCCCTTAAATTAATCTGACTCTCCATTTAGGGGTTCAGGCTGCATCCAGGTCATGATTCCTGGATGCCCCTCCGTTGTCTCAGAAGAGAGTGGTATGTCAGGAGAAATGGGCGATTTTGAGTTGGACGGTGAGGTAGATTACGTTTAAACAATATTTATGTCAGAGAGAAAGGGGCGATTTTGAGTTGGACGGTGAGTAGATTACGTTTAAACAATATTTATGTCAGAGAAAGGGGCGATTTTGAGTTGGACGGTGAGGTAGATTAGTTTAAACAATATTTATGTCAGAGAAAGGGGCGATTTTGAGTTGGATGGTGAGGTAGATTACGTTTATTTATAAAAACAATTATTTTATGATTCAGAGAAAGGGGAGTTTTGAGTTGGACAGTGACTTTTGAGTTGGGCATTGTGTTGCAGATTACGTTTAAATATGATAATTATAGTTATTTCGCATGGATAGTCCCACGCCCCCCCCCCCCCCCCCACACACACCCTTCCCATTTGTTTGGCGAAATGGCTACCGCGTGGCGTCAGTCGGGAGTTAAGAGGTGATTCTCTATCCAGCGGTGAGGCATTGTTCCTCTGGGTCTCACCCAGCACCCCTCCGGTGTTTCTTGATAACGGACTCATAACCGCTGTGGAGTCAGTACCCACTCAGCAGCCCTGTGGTGAAATAGTTGGAATGTCATTGTGTGTGGCTCCTGATTAGTTTTCTCGTCTGGGCACAAGAAGCTTGATGAACACATGGGAATATCAAAGAGTTTGGTTTTTTCGTGTCTGTCCTCGCCCTCACTTTGTATTCATATGGCGTAGATAAGGAGACGACAAAAGTATATTATCCTTCAGTTGTGTGTGTGTGTGTGTGTGTGTGTGTGTGTGTGTGTGTGTGTGTGTGTGTGTGTGTCTGTGTGTGTGTGTGTGTTTGTGTGTGTGTGTGTTTGTATGAGTAAGGGGGTATGTGGCTGTGTGTGTAAGGGTGTATGTGTGTGTATGTGTGTGTGTGTGGGGAAAGGGTGTGTGTGTGTGTGTGTGAAAGAGAGAGAGAGAGAAAAGAGAGAAAGAGTGTGTGTGAGAGAGAGAGTGTGTGTGTGAGTGTGTGTGCGCGCGCGTGTGTGTATAAGAATGTACGTGCGTGTGTGAGTGTGTGTGTGTTGTGTGTGTGTGTGTGTGTGTGTGTGTGTGTGCGTGTGTGTGTCCAGTTCAAGTTGTAATGCTCTCAGGAACACCATTTAGTCAGACGACAATCCACCCTGTTTCGAACTGAGTGGCTTATAACAGGACCTAGAAAGAACAACAGCTTTCACCCTGTCCACCCCACTGATTGGTTAACCAATGGCAAACGACAAGAAGAATGTGAAAGGAGAAAAATATAACAAGATATACGATAAAATCCACAAGAGAAAGAATACAATAACATGAACTATAAACAAGGAGAGGAATGTGACAAAATGAATTATAAACTCCAAGGAGAAAAATATATTAAAAAAAATCCAAAACAAAGAAAGAAATATAGGAAAATGAATTATGAACGAGGGGAAGAATGTAACAAAATGAGCTATGAACAAGAAGAACGACATAATAAAATGAACTATGAAAGACGCAGAGAAGTATATATATAAACATAATGAGCTATGAGCAAGAAGAAGAATATAACAAAATTAACAAGGACAAGAATGTGACAAAATGTGCTGGTACCAAGGAGAAGGGTGTATCATAATGAACTACGAGGAAGGAGAAGAGTGTGACACAACGAACTATGAACAAGGAGAAGAGTGTATCACGATGAACTATGAACAAGGAGAAGAGTGTATCACGATGAACTATGAACAAGGAGAAGAGAGTATCACGATGAACTATGAACAAGGAGAAGAGTGTATCACGATGAACTATGAACAAGGAGAAGAGTGTATCATAATGAACTATGAACAAGGAGAAGAGTGTATCACGATGAACTATGAACAAGGAGAAGAGTGTATCATAATGAACTATGAACAAGGAGAAGAGTGTATCATAATGAACTATGAACAAGGAGAAGAGTGTATCACGATGAACTATGAACAAGGAGAAGAGTGTATCACGATGAACTATGAACAGGAGAAGAGTGTATCACGATGAACTATGAACAAGGAGAAGAGTGTGACACGAACGACCTATGAACAAGGAGCAGAGTGTGACAAACGACTATGAACAAGGAGCAAGAGTGTGACAAAGACTATGAACAAGGAGAGAGTGTGACACAACGACTATGAACAAGGAGCAGAGTGTACAAAACGAACTATGAACAAGGAGAAGAACATATCTTAATGAACTGTGAACAAGGAGAAACCTGTACAAATGAACTATGAACAAGAGAAGAGTGTAACAAAACGAACTATGAACAAGGAGCAGAATAAATCATAATGAACGTGAAGAAGGGAAAAGACCGTCATCAAATGACAATGTCGAAGCGCCAAAAAGGAACAGCATAACAAAGAACTGTGAGAAAGGGAAGAATGTAACAAACGAACTATGAACAAGAGAGAATGAAAATCATGAACTGTGAACAAGGAAAAACTGTAACAAAATAACTCATGAACTAAGAAAGAATGCAACAAAATAACATAAAGGAGAGAATTGTAGCAAAATGAATTGTGGCAAGAGGAAGATCAACAAACGAAATTCGAAAAAAGAAAGATAAAAAGAAATAAAACAGGAAAATTTGTAGCAAAATGAACTATGAGCAAGAATGTATATGTAACAAAATGAAAATGTAAGCAAAAAATAGTTACAAAATGAACTACATTAAAAAAAAAGAGAAGATATTAAAAACGAAACGTGAACAAGAGAAGTATCTAACAAAACGAACTAGAAAAGAAGTATGAAAAATGAAATATGAACAAGGAGAAAAGAGGACAAAATGAAATAGGAAGAAGAGATATGGTGACCAAAATGAGGAAGTTTGTTACGAAATGAACTCTGAACAAGGAAAAGGTGTAACAAAAGAAAAATAAACAAGGAGAAGAGTGACCAAAATGAAGAAGATTGTTAGAAAATGAAACTATGAACAAGGAAAAAGGGGTGTAACAAAATGAAATAAACAAGGAGAAGAGTGACCCAAAATGAGAAGATTGTTACGAAATGAACTCTGAACAAGGAAAGGGGTGTAACAAAATGAAAAATAAACAAGGAGAAGAGTGACCCAAAATGAGAAGATTGTTACGAAATGAACTCTGAACAAGGAAAGGGGTGTAACAAAATGAAAAATAAACAAGGAGAAGAGTGACCCAAAATGAGAAGATTGTTACGAAATGAACTCTGAACAAGGAAAGGGGTGTAACAAAATGAAAAATAAACAAGGAGAAGAGTGACCCAAAATGAGAAGATTGTTACGAAATGAACTCTGAACAAGGAAAGGGGTGTAACAAAATGAAAAATAAACAAGGAGAAGGGTGACCCAAAATGAGAAGATTGTTACGAAATGAACTCTGAACATGGAAAGGGGTGTAACAAAATGAAAAATAAACAAGGAGAAGGGTGACCCAAAATGAGAAGATTGTTACGAAATGAACTCTGAACAAGGAAAGGGGTGTAACAAAATGAAAAATAAACAAGGAGAAGGGTGACCCAAAATGAGAAGATTGTTACGAAATGAACTCTGAACAAGGAAAGGGGTGTAACAAAATGAAAAATAAACAAGGAGAAGGTGACCCAAAATGAGAAGATTGTTACGAAATGAACTCTGAACAAGGAAAGGGGTGTATCAAAATGAAAAATAAACAAGGAGAAGGGTGACCCAAATGAGAAGATTGTTACGAAATGAACTCATGAACAAGGAAAGGGTGTAACAAAATGAAAAATAAACAAGGAGAAGGGTGACCCAAATTGAGAAGATTTTTACGAAATGAACTATGAACATGGAAAGGGTGTAATAAAATGAACTATGAACAAGGAGAAGAGGTGACCCCAAATAAACGATGTGGCATATCTGTGGGTCGGTGCAATAAAATGAACTATGAACAAGGAGAAGAGTGATCCAAAATGAACAATGTGGCATATTTGTGGAGGGGTCAATTGGGAGTGTTTGCTTGGTTCAGTTTTATGGATTTGGTCGATTTAACTGGTGATGAAGGCAGCGTTATTTATTGCAGTGCTGAATAAGGTGACAGTACTGTTTTCATTTGTTGGTTTTTATGGTTGACTGTTCTGTAGTTTGGTATTGCTTTTGATCAGTTGAGTTATCGCTTTTTGGTTTTGTTTTGTTCATGGAGTGTTTAACTTTTTGAACCTCTTACTCTATCCACCAGCCGCAAAAACTTAACCCCTTCATTCCTGAGCCCTATCTACCGGTTTCCTGAAGAAAGCTGATTGATTGGTTGGTTGATTGGTTGGTTGTGGTTGGTTGGTTCGTTCATTCATTCGTTCGTTGGTTTATTAAATTGATTGGTTGGTCGGTTTGATTGTTTGCTTGCTTTCTTGCTTGCTTGATCGATTGATTAAACCTTATTTTCCGATGATAAAGATAATGACACAGCATAATGATGTTTAGTCAGATTCTCTGACTGATAGAATGAGGGAGTAAAAAATTGAGCTTTGCTTTGCAATCAACTGCTAACGCAACAGCTGGTGGACAGAGTAACAGAGTCAAAAGATGAACGATTTCCCTTTAGCTAAATGTTTGACTATGAGTGTATGATATGATCTGACCGATTCTTATTTTGTTTTGTATTGGTTTGGTGTGGATGGACAGTTTTTGTCTGCCATTTTTGCTTGTTGACTGATGAGGTGAGATAAGGATATGTAATTTGGCCTGATGTGTATTGGAGTTAAATGGATAATTACTATGGATATATATATAATATATAATTGTGTATAAATGAATATATGATATGGATGTAATTGTGTGTTTCTTATTCATCTGTTTTTGTTTTTTGTTTTTTTTTCGTTTGTTGATTTATTTGATTTATTTGTTTGTTTAGGATATCAACATGTCATAGAGATGGTCGTGGTGATGTCGTGGAGAGGGTGTTGGCTTTTCTCTCTTTGGCTTCCCCCCATTTTAGTATCGTTTTTTTAAAATTGTTGTTGTTGTTCTCGTTGTTTGTTTTGTTGTTGTTGGGTTGTGTGTGTGTGTTGTGTG
>JAPXFY010000014.1:65453240-65475740 GCA_030674185.1 Monoplex corrugatus
TTTTCTGTCACTCTCTTTGTTTCTTCCTTTTTCGTTTTTTTTTCTTTCTGTCATTTCTTCCTATCATTTTTTGCCTTGCTGTTCCATTCACCTGTTTGTGTTCGATAAAGTTTTGTGTATGTTTTGAAACGGTTATAGCTGGTATGGCTGTACGCAGTCGGCTGGGTTTATACAAAAATAACGGTAATAACAGTAACCATCTACACTACTACCACCACCACCACCACCACCACCACCACCCACCAACTGCTCTAATCTGCAAACCACACCCATGTCATTTGTCTGGCCTGCTTTTGATGTTTTACGGTATGTCATTAATACCATCACAGATCACAGCGTTACACGGATTACTACCTATGATCAGCCATGCGTCCATTGATTTTGTTCTCTGCGCAGAGAAGGACTGCAAGATTAATGAAACAGTAGCATGTTTTACGCCGGAATTATATTCAATTCATTTTGTTTTGTTTTGTCACAGTGGATTTAGGGCTGGTTGGTTTTTATGATATAGCCGTGGACTCAGAGATCTGATACCTCGAGTTCAGTCCCAGACTGTAACATTAAAAACCTGGCCTGTTGGCTGCCCGTTTTAATGCTTCCATCATTCTGGTGGTGTCTGCTTAGTGTTTGACAAGCCCCTCCCCACCCCCCTCTGTCCTCAATTTCAAGACCTTGCCAGCGCTTTGGGTTTTGCGCAGGCTTAGGGAGTCTGCCGGGTAACCGCTGGCAGACTTGGATGGAGCACATATGGAATTATCCGAGTGTGACGAATCCACCTTGAACAAACTCCAAGAAAGAAACTCCAAACAGTGGATTTACCATGTCAGACTCGGGCTGCTCTCTCCTTTGAGACCGTGTCGTTGCAGTACAGTACCATCCATTTGTTTTTTGTTTGTTTGCTTGCTTCTCTCTTTGTTTTTTTGGGGGGACAAGATTATAAAGGCAAGAAAATGCTAACTGGCCTTCAAGGGAAAGGACCTGGGAAATCAACCTCTCTCTCCAGTGTGTCTTACCAGGGCAGCCAATCCCCGAATGAAAGCCCTACTTTTCTCGTTTTTTTTTCAACTGCCGTTGGATCTTTAGCGTACAGCAAGCCAGAAGGCACACGGGTCCGACTCGATTGTCATCCACTTCCGAAAGAATAGACGTTCAGCTCGATATTCCGGTCAAACTGAGGAGAAAAGTCGAGGCCTCTACGTAAAACGAACCCTGGAACATCGAGTTTAGTTATTGGCAGGCGAATGTCTGAACCATTCTGCCACTGTTTATGGTAGCGTGATTGGAACTGTCAAATTATCGGAATCACTATCAGGAATTACAATCAGGTGATTGCAATACGCCTAGCACCTGTTCGCGTGAGCCGATGATATTTTAGAACGTGGGTGCGGGTGCGGATGCAGGAACGCGTGCACACATATAGAGAAGGAAAGAGAGGAGAGAGAGAGAGAGAGAGAGGGGAGAGAGAGAGAGAGAGAGAGAGCGTATTTAATATGATAATATAACAAAACACAGACAGACAGACACCCCCCCCCCTTACACACACACGCATGTATATATGTATATATACAAATATAAAATTAGAACGTGTGTTTGAAAAAAACGAAACACTGCAGGCGCCCCTCTTGTTTTGTCATATTACTACGCGTTCTGATTCTTGTGTGTGTGCGTGTGTGTGTGCATGTGTGTGTGTGTGTGTGTGTGTGTGTGCGCGCGCGTGCGTGTGTGTGTGCGCGCGTGCGTGTGTGTGTGTGTGTGTGTATGTGTGTGTGTGCTGTAGTGTAGTGTAGTATAAGTACCTCTGCGTGTGTGTTTGTGTGTGTGTGCGCGCCCGTGTACGTGCCTGTGTGTGTGTGTTTGTGTGTTTAATGATCAGAAGAGAAATATGGATGTGATCGCTTTTTGACACATGATCAGGTTAAAAATTAGCCCTTGTCCGAATGAATAGACAGTCTATTTACACAAGTTGTTCCATTTGTTTTTTGATTATATTTCTATCATCACTGTGTTTTGTTGTCAGATTTAAACAAAACACATGTCTTTGTCCAGAAAGTGTGTCCATAGGCATACATACATTTTAGGATAGTGTGTATTATTTCTTATCTAAATACCAGTTTAAACATTTTTGGTTTTTTGTGATAATTTGAAAATGTTTTGTACCTGTACGAAGACGATATTTTTGTTGCATTGTTTTGTAGTATTTATAATGGATATTTTTGTTTTGAAGTATTTATAATTTTATTTTTTGTACGGATAATTTGGTGTCATGACAGGAAAGCTGAAGGGGGGAAAAGAGCGCCACGGAGACCCAAGGAGAAAATATTAATTTTGCAGAGTTGATTGGGACAAAAGATAGAAGATTTCCTTGCAGCGACAAAAGCTTGATTAGTATGGTAGGCCATGCTCGACAACTCCAAAAAGCATGGCACATGATGATGATGATGATGATGAATTTGGTGTTCGTTTATTTGAATTATGGTTGCATGTTCGTTTCATTATTGTGGAGAAATATATTGTTGTGGTGGTGTTTACGTTTTCGTACGGATAACTTGGTATTTAATTGTTTATGTCATGTTACTGTACTGGTTTGTTTCGTTATTGTAAGCAAATCCGTTTGTATGGTATTTATGTTTTTGTATGGATAATTTGGTATGTATTTATTGAGATCATGTTACTGGTTTGTTTGATTATTATAGGCGAATATGTTGTTGTGGTTGTTATGTTTTTGTTTGGATAAATTGGTATTTATTGTTTTAGATTACGTTTTCGGTTCATTATTGTAGGCAAATATATTGTGATGTCTGCGGTTTTGTTTAGAAAATTTGGTATTTATTTATACCATTACGGGTTTGTTTCGTACTTGCAGGCAAATATATTGTTGAGATATTTATGTTTAGTACGAATGATCTAATATTTATTTATACACTATTACTGGTTTGTTTTATACTTGTAAGGAAATGGTTTATCCATGGCTTCATTTGTCTTTCTTTTATCAGACGTGTACATGTGCACAGAGAAGGAACTTGACTGAAGAACTGTGGGAAGTTATGGGAAGAACTGTGGGAAGTTATGGGAAGAACTGTGGGAAGTGACGGGAAGAACTGTGGGAAGTGACGGGAAGAACTGTGGGAAGTGACGGGAAGAACTGTGGGAAGTGACAGGAAAGATGGATGTGTGTCTGTGTGTGTGTCTGTGCGCGTGTTTGCATGTGTATATGTGTGCCCGTGCGTGTGTACATGTATGTATGAGTGTATTCGAAGGTGTTTGTGCTTGGGCGTATTCGTGTGTGTGTGTGTTGTGTGTGTGTGTGTTGTGTGTGTGTGTGTGTGTGTGTGTGTGTGTGTGTGTGTGTGTGTGTGTGTGTGTGTGTGTGTGTGTGTTTATGTTTTGAGTTTAGTGTCCACGCCACAACATTTTTTCATCTGAGGTTGTTTTTTTTTCTTTTTGTTTTTTTTTGCCCGTATTATGCACAGTGGTACTTTCTGCTCCCGGTTATGAAATAGGTTTTTACTATCTTTTGACTTATTGTTACTGTTCTTTATGGTGTTGATGATGATGTTGATGATGATGACAATTATTATCATTATTCTTATTACTACTGTCCTTCTTCTCCATTATTATTATTATCTTTATTTGTTATTATCATTATTATTATTATTATGATGTTATTAAAATAAAACAATAATAATGATTATTATCATTATCATTTATATTACTATTGTCGTTCTTTACCACCATCATCATCATCATTATTATATTTATTATTATCGTTCTTGATATTGTTATTGGTAATATTAGTATTCTAAGTATTTTTTATTATTTATCATTATTGCTGCCGTTGTTGTGATTGTTGCTGTTGTTACTTCTTGAATTCTGTGTCATACAATGTTTTATTTTAATTGCTATTTTTGTAGCTATATTGCTTCGTTTATGTTGTTGGTGATGATCATCATCATCGTCATTATTAACAGCATCATCATCGTCATCACTATCATCATCACCACCACCACCACCATCATCATCATCATCATTACATTCAACACAGTTTATCGAAAGCAATATACTGTAAATTATGAGGGCATGTTATGATGTGCATTTTATTTTCCGTACTGAGAATTTTGTTTCTCTTTCTCAGGTGCCTGTTTTACGTACACTGTGCAGTCGTTTTGTTGTTGCACAGTCTTCATGTTCTGGTCTTTCTTTGAAAGGTAAGCTCGCTGGCTGAGCGTTCTGGTGTATCCATGGCCATAAGCCATCGAATACAGACGAGGCTTAAGGGATCGTTAACGTGCATCATTTATGCTCTTCAGTGTCCATTTCAGTTTTTTTTTTAATGTTCTGCAGTGTTTATTTCAGTTTTTTTTAATGTTCTGCAGTGTTTATTTCAGTTTTTTTTAATGTTCTGCAGTGTTTATTTCAGTTTTTTTAATGTTCTGCAGTGTCCATTTCAGTTTTTTTTTAATGTTCTGCAGTGTTTATTTCAGTTTTTTTAATGTTCTGCAGTGTTTATTTCAGTTTTTTTTTAATGTTCTGCAGTGTTTATTTCAGTTTTTTTAATGTTCTGCAGTGTCCATTTCAGTTTTTTTAATGTTCTGCAGTGTTTATTTCAGTTTTTTTTAATGTTCTGCAGTGTTTATTTCAGTTTTTTTTTAATGTTCTGCAGTGTCCATTTCAGTTTTTTTTTTAATGTTCTGCAGTGTTTATTTCAGTTTTTTTTTTAATGTTCTGCAGTGTTTATTTAAGTTTTTTTTAATGTTCTGCAGTGTCCATTTCAGTTTTTTTTTTAATGTTCTGCAGTGCAGTTTCAGTTTCTGTGTCATTTTCATTTTTGTCAAGATGACGCCTCCCGCGTGCGGAATAAATTCCGTACGCACCGACGTCATCGGTGCCAAGTGATGGAAAAGCTCCAAAATGTCATGTATATGTCTATGGTCGACTATCGTGGTCGATAAAGTCCAACCTAGCGCTTTATTCATTTGTGTACCCTCGTGTAGGATCTCAGGCCAAAGTCTGCTGCGCACAGGCGGCCAAGTGATGGGGGAAGATCCAAAATGGTCATGGCACAAGCCTTAAGTCTGTACAGAAACCCCATGAGCTGACCAGGTCCTGAGATTCCTCTCTACCTAGAGTATGGGTTTTTGGGTTTTGTGCTATCATTAATTGTATCAGTCTGTCGTTGGAACCTTCTTGAAAAATCGTAACCCCCCCCCCCTTCCTCCCCTGAGAATTGAACGCTTAATCCTTGGGTTAAGGCACTGTCACAACTGAACTATTAGGCCATTAGATGACCTGGTGGGCATGTACATGCGAACAAGGTTCAGGCTCAGGCGCTGGTGGGTCTGCACATACTATGCTGGCGTTATACTGGGAATATGTCCACCTTTTACCCTCCAGGTGGTACCACGTAGCGTAGGCTCAAACCCCAAACCTTCTGAACACAAGTCTGGTGTTCTGACCACCTTGGCTGTTGCGTTCGTCAAGCAATAACTTTGAATCGATGCTATAAACACGAGTCTTAAGCAATGTTCAAGATAATATAAAAAAAGAGAAAAAAGGGACAGACAGACAGAGTAAGACAGAGAGAGAAAGATAGACAGACACAGAGGAAGAGACAGACAGACAGAAACAAAGACAGACAGACAGACAGACAGACAGAGTAAGACAGAGAGAGAAAGATAGACAGACACAGAGGAAGAGACAGACAGACAGAAACAAAGACAGACAGACAGACAGACAGACAGAGTAAGACAGAGAGAGAAAGATAGACAGACACAGAGGAAGAGACAGACAGACAGAAACAAAGACAGACAGACAGACAGAGTAAGACAGAGAGAGAAAGATAGACAGACACAGAGGAAGAGACAGACAGAAACAGACAGACAGAAACAAAGACAGACAGACAGAAACAAAGACAGAGAGACTGAGGGAGAGAGGAAGACAGAGACGCAGACAGACAGAGATAAGGGAAGAGAGAGAGAGACAGAGAAGACGAGACAGAGAGAGAGACAGAGAAGAGAGAGCGAGAGACGAGACAGACAGAGTAAAAGAGCAGACAGCAGGCAAGACACAGACAGACTTCGTGTGTTTGTTAGCGTGTTGTTGCGGGTATTTGCAATTGTCTGCAATTGTTTGTAAAAAAAAAAAAAAAAAATAATAATATCGAGCATAATCTTATGTGTTGTTTCTGAGATTTGATTATTTTGTAGTGTCATTGTTTCAAGCTGTTTGAATAAACATTTTATTGGGCACTGTGGTCTGCACTGTCGTGGCGAGTAGTAAGTGTGTGGGGACCTGTAAAGTTATGAGTCTGCATTGAAATACGTACGCCAACACACACACACACACACACACACACACACACACACACACACACACACACACACACACACACACACACACAGACACACACACACACACACACACACACACCACACACAGACACACACGCACACACAGACACACACACTCACACACACACACATGCACACATGCACACACACACACGCATCCATACAACCGCACATAAAATAATCACACGTGCGTGCGCACAAACACACACACACCTGTGCGCGCATACACACCACACACACACACACACACACCACACTCACACACACACACGCATCCAACAACGCACATAAATAATACACGTGCGTGCGCACAAAACACACACCGCACACACACAACACACACACACACACAGCACACACACACACACACACACACACACACACACACACACACACACACACACGCACCACGCTTCCACACTTACAACATCCAAACTCTCTGACTGTCTTTCTATCTATCTATCTCTGTCTCTCTGTCAGTCTGTGTGATCTTGTGTCTCTGTCTCTCTCACTCACCACACACACACACACCACACACCACACACACACAACACACACACACACTCGCACACACACACACACACACATCAGACATTCAGACTTCTGTCTATCTGTCTGTCTGTCTGTCGATGTCTAACTCTCTCTCTCTCTCTCTCTCTCTCTCTCTCTCTCTCTCTCCACTCTCTCCATCATCATCATCATGTGCCCTGCCGCATGGTGTTTTATTTCCTCCAGCTTTCCTGTTGTGACCAGGTGGTCTAATTCCCCTTTCCTCATAAAATGGCATATAAATGTTGCTTGTCATTTTCCTAATCTTCTTTATCCATGATCTTCTTCTCTAAAACATATATATATTAATATATATATATATTATATATATTATATTAATTATCTATCTATGTATTCTCTCTCTCTCTATATATATATATATATATGTCTTACATCATATGCACACACACACGCACAGTCAAACACATTCAGACTCTTTGCTTGTCTGTTTGTCTGTTTCTCTATTTCTCTATCTGTCTGTCCTTCTCACCCTCTCTCTCTCTCTTTCTGCCCCATACTCTCTCTCTCTCTCTCTGTCTGTTACACCACACACACACACACAACACACCACACTACCACACACACAAGCACACACATCACACACACACACACCACGAAACTACACACTAGCAACAACACACTCATGCACACAGACATATACAATGATGAATACTGTGTGTTACACACATCACACACAATGTATGTTTAGTATTTTTTTTTATATATGTTATTATATATTATATATGATATATATAGTCCATACATATATATACAACATGTGTGTGTGTGTGTGTACATCTCTGAGGGATTAAACAAAGGCACAACAGATGGTGACAACTGCGGGTGGTCTATGTTGCTTCCGCATATCTCACCTAGTACCTCCCTCGAGCCAAAAATGCATTAAATGCGTACATGAACCCAATTATCAAACCTAAGAGTAGAAGTGACGGGAAGAACACATTCAGGTGAATGGACCAACGGGGCAGAAAATGACAGGAAGAAATGACAGAGCAAAGGAACAGGGCAGAAGCAGAGCTGACAGAAAAGAGGAAATTTCTAGCACTAAATTTCAAAATTGTATACGAAAGAGGCCTCGACATCCCCATGGGATGGGGGAAGGGGATGAGGGTCCAAAAAGACTGATATTGCTTTTTTTAAGTTCTATGAGGTTTTAATGGCGAGACTTATCAATGGTACCGGTCAGCTTGATGTAGTGGTCAACCCGATGGATTACAGACCGGAAGGTTGTGGGTTCAAATCCCCGTCAGTCTTATCAAAATCATTACGGGATTTTTCAGCTCCATCCGCTCCCACCCAGAGCTGCGCGTGCTATGGGCTTATTAGGAAGACTTGGATCACATAGTCGAGTGTTATCTACTTCATGGATACGTCATTGAGGGCGTTGCTCAAATCTTCTGACCAGGTTAATGCCAGGATATGTTATAATAGCAAGCGTAGAGTACAACCCTGTCACGCAGTCTCAATCCTAGATGGAACTGAATAGCATCATGATTAATC
This sequence comes from Monoplex corrugatus, assembly GCA_030674185.1. Taxonomy (NCBI): domain Eukaryota; kingdom Metazoa; phylum Mollusca; class Gastropoda; order Littorinimorpha; family Ranellidae; genus Monoplex; species Monoplex corrugatus. Next base: position 65,461,655 of record JAPXFY010000014.1, read on the forward strand.
ATCCTCATTGTCGTCATCGTCCGTGCATGTGAACTTTCCAGCAGCTACTGTGGTCATTAGGTACTGTGAAAATTGGAATTAAGAAAAAATATTAATAACATACAAAAAGGGGTCAGCACACTGGTCATTGCTTAGGTACGAGAATCCTAGGAGAAACAAAAAGAAAATTGTCAATGGAGCACATTCTAAGCAGTTTAATTGGGTGTGGTAGTAATTGGCTTAGTGTGAGACACTATAGACGAAACTGTCATGATGATTATACTAATCGCTTACTATAAAATTTTCGGGAATCATTAGTTCATTCATTAACAATAATTCAGAGTGATACTTGTAATCTTTTATCGCATTTCTTTATGACGACAATTGATTAATTCTAATTAATGTAGAACAAATCACAGATGGTCAAAATTATAAAATTAATTATATACACGTAAAGCAACCAAACCCATAAATTATTAATTATATGTGAAAATGCGATTAGAAATTAATCTGATAAACGTGTCAGATTATGTACGTCTTCTTTTTTTTTTTTTTTTTTTTTGGGGGGGGGGGTGTCTGGAAATGTACATGTGTGTGTGAGTGCGTGCGTGCGTGTGTGTGTGTGCGTGCGTGTGTGTTGGTGTCTGTATGTGTCAGTGTGTATGTATTAGTGAGTTTGTATGTGCGTGTACGTGTGTGTGTGTGTGTGTGTGTGTGTGTGTGTGTGTGTGTGTGTGCGTGCGTGTGTGTGTGTTTGTGTTTGTGTAAGTGTGTGTGTGTGTGAGCGAGTGTGAGTGTGTGTGTGTTGCGTGCGGGTGTGTGTGTGCGTGTGTGTATATGTGTGTGTATGTGTGTGTGTGTGTGTGTATGGATGTGTACATATAAGTGTGTGTATATGTGAGTGCATGTGTGTTAATGTATGTGTGTGTTAATATTTATGAGTGTGTTAGTGTGTGTATGTTGGTTGGTTGGTCTTTGATTTAATGTCTATTCACTAAAGTGATTTTAGACAACAAAAAACAAACAAAACAAAACAAACAAAAAAAACAAAAAGGGGGTGATAGAGGAGGAGTGAAGAGGATATTTGAAAATTGTCAATTTTGGTTTTGAGAAAAGATGATCCAGAAAACAACTGTTTCGAGGAGGGGAGGTAAAACTAACAAATAACGTTACCATAATTAACGATTTAAACAAACTAATTAAGTAACAAACAAAATTGATAAATTTCTAGAAGAAATGAATAAGAAATAAAACCAAGAATTGACTAACCATAACAGTGAAAAAGTGAAATAATATTTTAAAGGTAATTCGCTATAGGACTTTTTGACAGGCTAACAAAAAATTCATATAGTAATAATGATGAGGCAAATATGTCAGAAACTGTACTCATAGATAGTGTAGGAATATGTCGTTTGACCCTATCGCAAGAAAGAATATGACTATGTGTTATCTTCTTTCCACACAGACACACTATGTTCTTGGTGTATTTTGTTTTGAATGCATCAAGTTTCCATCTGTACATAAGAGATTGTATAAATCTGCTGGCAGGAAGCTGCTTAAGTATTTTGCTGACTTCAAGTTCATATAACATTTATCATACTTTTTCTGTTTTAATTGGAACTGCTTCCAGACATAGTTGTCCACTAAAGTGTAAGTCTCGTGCAACGAGAGAGAAAGCTGGATATTGTTTGAATCTGGTGAGTTATTAGCTCCCCGTTTGGCAGCCCTATCAACTTTATCATTACAACAAAAAGAACTATGAGAAGGTATCCAGCAGAAAGTAATATCTGTGCCTCTTGAAGATAAACCATGAATCAAGTGACTAATTTCCAGAATCATTTCAGGTCTTGTTTGTAATTTTGATAATTCAAGAGCCTGAAGTACTGATTTTGACGCAAAAAAGTATCTGAAAAATTGTCCTAGGAAGACTTATCATAAAGTTTAAAGCCATTAATATTGTAAAGAGTTCAGCTGTAAAAACAGATTTATCAAGTCCTATATTGAAAGATTTTTCAATTTTAAGAGCAGGTATTAAAAACGCTGAGCCTGCTTTTCTTTCAATTACTGATCCATCAGTGTAAATTTTCAAGTGATTGGGATATAAGTCGTCCATATGACATTTAACCTGACTTGCCAGTAAGTTTATATTGTCTTCTTTTTTAAATTAGTGTGGTGTATGTCAAATTGTGCTCTATGGAGTTCCCAACTGGGTATTGGCGAAAAGGAAGGTCTTATAGATACAGGATCTACGTCTAGATCAATTCCTGAGCCTTTCATGACGTCAGATGTGTATGTTGCAAGAGTGACCTGTGAAGATATTGATTTAGCTCGTTTTGGAAAGTCGGTATCTGATCTCAGTTTAGTTTCTGTTTCTGTGTGTGAGTGTGTGTGTGTATGTGTGTGTGTGTGTGTGTGTGCGTGCGTGCGTGGTGTTTGTGTGAGTGTTTGTGTGTTTGTGTAAGTGTGTGTGTGTGAGCGAGTGAGTGTGTGTGTATGTGTGTGTGTAAGTGTGTGTGTGTGGGTATGTATGGGTGTGTATATGTGTGTGTGTGTGTGTGTGTGTGTATGTGAGTGCGTGTGTGTTAATGTATGTGTGTGTTAATGAGTACTTATAAGTGTGTTAGTGTGTGTGTGTGTGTGTGAGCGAGCGCGCGCGCGTGTGTGTGCATGTGTGCAAATGTGTGTGTGTGTCCGTACAATTATAAGTAGTAAACTGCAAAGCGTTTCATGCTTGCTTAAAGGCACTATGATAAATGCCCAGTTATTAGTATTTCAAATGATGCCAGCCTGCGTTGTCAGCAGTTTATATTGGCGTGTTGCTGGTAATTCATAATTTGGTGATACCTACTGGATTAACTATGCTAATAATGAAATGAAGTCTTGTCATTGCAAGTGACCATGTCAATGACAGTACCTGGTTGATGTCTTGATGTCCACGTCCATCATATTTCTGTTTGGACTGAGTAAGCGAGAGAGAGAGAGAGAGAGAGAGAGAGAGAGGCAGACAGACAGACAGACAGGCAGGCAGACAGGCAGAGACAGAGATAGACAGAAAGAGAGAGGCAGACAGATAGACAGACAGATAGAGAGAGAGAGACAGACAGAGACAGAGATAGACAGAAAGAGAGAGACAGACAGATAGACAGACAGATAGAGAGAGAGACAGACAGAGACAGAGAGAGACAGGGACAGAGACAGAGAAAAAGAGAGATGATCAGAGAGACAAAGATAAAACAAAAACGAAACTCAGACAGTCAGACACAGAGAGAGAGAGAGACAGAAAGACAGAGACAGACAGATAGACAGAGAGACAGAGAGAGAGACAGAGAAAGAGACAGAGACAGAGACAGAGAAAGAGAGAGATGATCAGAGAGACAAAGGCGAAACAAAAACGAAACTCAGACAGTCAGACAGACAGACAGACAGACAGACAGACAGACAGAGAGACAGAGAGACAGAGACAGAGACAGAGACAGAGACAGACAGACAGAGAGACAGAGACAGAGAGACAGAGAGAGAAAGAGAGAGAGAGAAAGACAGAAAGAAAGAGAGGAGAGAGAGAGAGAGACAGACAGACAGACACACAATAGAGAGATACCTCTGACAAGTACAAAGGCATGACAAAGAAACGCAAGATATCATTTCTGCATAGAGGGCTGGTGGTATTCGTCATCATGAATGTCGCCCAACGTGATAATATTCCTAGAAATGGGTATGGATAAGAAGAAATATGGCCATATGGTATGCTGTCTATCCCATAATTATCATAGAATCCTCTGTGCACTGTACCAGCTATTTTTCTTTTTATTTATTTATTTGTTTATTATATTTTATTTATTTATTTATTCATCTATTTATTTATTTATTCATTTACTTTTAGAAAATTGAACCTGAAACTGATAGTTTCCCCATTCAGAAATAAAAGGAAAGGAGTGGATGAAAAAAGGACAGCTTCTTCTTTGTTCCCAGCACACGAATAATATATTGTTCTTATCATTTATTTCTTTTTGTCACAGTGAATCTACCACGTAAAACTCGGGCTAATCTCCCCCTTTTGAGCACGTCGCCGCAGTGCAGCGCCACCCAACCTTTTTTTAACAAGACTTCAGAAAGTCAAGAAGGTTAACTGACCTTCAAGGAAGGTGCTTGGGAGATCAACATATCTCTCCAGTGTTTTGTACCAGGGCAGCTGGGCGAATGCCCTGCTCTTCACGATTTTCAACTGCCGTGGAATATTTAGCATGCGCAAGCCAGAAGACACACTGGTCCGACTTGTTTCTCGTCCCCTTCCGAAGGATTAGACGTTCAGTTCGATTTTCCGGTCAAACTGGTCAATCCATTATGACAAAATAAATACATAGATAAATAAGATTAAAAAAAAAAACCCAGTAATTCGGACTTACTATGCATAAGATATGATCAGACTTTCTTACAATTGGAGCACGGAGATCACAAGCTGTTAGGCGACATTCCACTATGTTGTTGCACAGTCTGCATCTACTGGTTGGGCGTACATGCTGGGTGTTTAATGCTTCCATAAGCCACCAGCCACTGACATGACTTACATGATCTTTAACGTGCACAGTTGATGTATATTGCGCATTCGTACACACAGGAAGGAAGTTTAGACACTGGCAGGTCTGCACACACGTTGACAAGGGAGGTAAGAAGGTTATCTACCTTAACCCACCAGGTCTTTTAAAATGATTTATTGACTGATTGATTTGATTCAGTTTTTACGTCGACACCCACCTCAGGTGATATGGCCGACGGGGATAACCATCCCAAGGAAGTGGGGGATTGGGGACTTACCTAATCCTATACTGACACCACCAGAACAACATTCATGTTAAGATGGGACAGTGATAAGGCCATTTTTAATATAGCGCCTCCCGGGATTCGAACCTACAATAATTATTAAGATGTTTGAGCTGGCCAGTCATGATTTATGGCTGCGAAGCCTGAAGAAAATGGTTGCAGAAGAATTGAGGCAGGAGAGATGTGGTTTTATTGGAGACTACTACGTGTGAAACAGTCAGATAGAAAACCAATGAAAGTGTTCTGGAAGAACTTGCTACCACCAGAAAACTACTAGCAGACATCAACAAGAGAAGACTAAAACACACTGGCCATGTTTCACGGTAGCAAAAACTCGGACCTCTTGGCAACCATTTTTCAAGGAAAAACAGAGGCAAAAAGGAAGAAAGACAGATCTCCAGTCTCATACATGTACATCGAGAACATAACCAACATCAGTGGCCTAAATAGTCAAGAAACTGTCCACAAAAGTCCAGACAGAGCGGCCTGGATGGAGGTGGTGGTGTCAAAGTGTGCAGCGGCCAAACACTGAACCCGGTGACGCCGACAGATGAGACAGGTGACACCCACCAGGGGGCGGTGTCTTGGCGGATCGAACCCAGGATCTCATAACCGGAAGTCCAACGTTCATCCATTTGGATACCGCTGGTAGATGTTAGAAATAATTCCAACGTTAGAGAAATCACCCGCACAGTCTCATTAGAACATGTTTATGCCCATGAAAATGTGGATGTGCAGACCGTTTCAGAACCAAGTTAGCAAAAGCTTCCCAGTTATATCGGCTGTTAATCGCTGCAAACGACTGGCTTATCGCTTTCCAACTGTATAGGCTGTTAATCACTGGCTTATCTAAACCTGCGTCTCTTTTTAGAGCAACGAGTCATTGAACCTGACCTCTTATATATTAATACAATGAACTCTGATTGATGCCTATTCAAAATAGCCCTCAGCCTGTACAAAATTACTTAAAACAGTACAAAAAATAATCAGTGTACGAATCACAGTTACGTTGCTTATAAAATAACCAGAGTGCAAATCACAATACAAAGTTAAGCAAAATCGAATAAACAGACCAAAAGACTCAGTCACAAAACAATCATCTTCAAATCAACCCAGAAACCACAAAATCAAAACGCATACTGATACACAACATTCAAATCGCTTTAACTCCAACGCACAACAAAAACATTAAAATTTCATCATTACAAAACACTTAATCTGACTCTTCTTTAAGAAGCAAACACGAGTGGCAATTTAACTACCTGAACACGCAACACGTTATTAATGCGAAATACACACACGACAGATAGTAGAAGAGACTGTAATGAGAGTCTGTAAGAGAACAACTGCGAAAGGAGAGAAAGAGAGAGGGGGAGGGAGAGAGAGAAAGAGATAGAAGGGGAGAGAGAGAGGGAGAGAGAGAGAGAGAGAGAAAGAGGAAGAGGGGAGAGGGAGACTGCGTAGAGCCATATCAGAGCTACAACCATTTAAAACAATGTACTTTAACAAGAAAAAAAGAAGAAAATAAAATAAAATTAAGTACACGTATCTATGCATTCGCGCACATAATCCAAGGAAATGCCCCTATCGGTGAACACACCGTCCAATTTATCACAAAGGGGATTTAAAAAACATTCCTGAATACAAATGTTAACATAACTAAGGACACTTTAGCATGCATAAAACGGGTCCAAATTACCTAAGTGGCTTCTGCGTGTCTCATTTCCCTACAGCCAAAAATGTACTTAATAATTGTACCCTATTTATCAATCCTAATAGAAAATACATAAAACGTTATCGAAGAAATGATATCCAAAACAAGTGTGACTGCCCGCGTTCAAGCAAACAGGAACCAGAAAAAACACGAAAGAAGAATATGAACGCGTATTTAATATAACAAAACAAGACAGGCCGAAATTTTCGGCCAACTGGCCTTTGTCAAGCGTAAGATTACAATCAAGCAAACACTAGATACAAAAACTTTGAGAAAAAGACTGAAACTTCCCTGCTGCTGTCTTCAATGTGAGAAAAGGAACCAATGATAGAAATGATAGAACGCAAACGAACAAGGCAGAAACAAAGAGAGTGACAGAAAAGAGGAAATTTCTGGCACAGAATTTCCAGAAGGTGGGGATACTATTTATACTGAAAGAGCCTCCGGCAACCCAGCAGGAGAGAGAGAAAGAAAGAGAGAGGAGAGAGAGAGAGAGAAGAGAGAGAGAGAGAGAGAGAAGACAGACAGAGACAGAGACACCTAGAGAAAAAGACAGAGGGAGAGAAAGACAGAGAGAGAGAGACAGACAGAGAAAGAGGGAGAGAGAGAGAGTGAGTAAGAGAGAGAGAGGGAGAGAAGACAGACAGACAGACAGACAGACGGACAGACAGACACAGTCAGAGGAGGAGGAGGAGGAGAAGAAGACAAAGAAGAAGAAGAAGAAGGAGAAGAAGACGAAGAAGAAGAAGAAGGAGAAGAAAAAGGACAAGAAGAACAAGAACAAGATCAAGAAGGAAAATAACAGGAACAAAAACAAGAACAAGAACAAGAACAAGAACAAGGAACAGGAAAGGAAGAAGAAGAAGAAGAAGAAGAAGAAGAAGAAGAAGAAGAAGAAGAAGAAGAAGAAGAAGAAGAAGAAGAAGAAGAAGAAGAAGAAGAAGAAGAAGAAGAAGAAGAAGAAGAAGAAGAAGAAAAGAAGAAGAAGAAAAGAAGAAGAAGAAGAAAGAAGAAGAAAAGAAGAAGAAACAAGAAGAAGAAGAAAAGAACAAGAACAAGAACAAGAACAAGAACAGGAAGAAGAAGAAGAAGAAGAAGAAGAAGAAGAAGAGAAGAAGAAGAAGAAGAAGAAGAAGAAGAAGAAGAAAGAAGAAGAAGAAGAAAGAAGAAGAAGAAGAAGAAGAAGAAGAAGAAGAAGAAGAAGAAGAAGAAGAAGAAGAAGAAGAGAAGAAAGAAGAAGAAGAAGAAGAAGAAAGATGAAAGAAGAACAGAAGAACAAGAAGAACAAGAAGAAGAACAAGAAGAAGAAAAGAAGAAGAAGAACAAGAAGAAGAACAAGAAGATAGAGAAAGAAAAAAGGCAGGACGATTGACAAATCTGGAAATAAGAGACACGGAGAAGAAAAGCACACCTTAGAGAACGCAATATTTCCTCAACTTGCAGTGCCACATGCAATAATTGAGAAAGTCTGGAGGCAGGAAAACGGAGTTAAATAAGGACTCTAGAGAGCCATAATGTTTCCTCAAGTCTTCAGTGGCAACCTACCTCAGCACAGTCTAGCAAGGACGTTGACTGCAATGTTTACCTCTGGGTGAGAGGAACGATTGGCTGTAGAACCGTCTGTAGTGGCTGGAGAGAGAGAGAAGAGAGAGAGAAGAGACAGAGAGAGAAGAACAGAGACAGAGAGACAAACAAAAGAGAGAGACAAAAGAGACAGAGAGACAGAGAGAGACAGAAGACAAAGAAGAGAGAGACAAAGAGAGAGAGAGACAAAGGGAAGATAACAGACAGACAGCTGTCTCTCTGTCTGTCTCTGTCTGTCTGCCTGTCTCTCTGTCTCTCTCTCTCTCTTTCTCTCTCTCTGGTTGTCTCTCTCTTTCTCTTTTTTTCTGCCTGTCTGTCTCTCTGTCTGTCTTTCTGTCCAGCTGTCTGTCTGTCTGTCTGTCTCTCCTCTCACTCTCTCTCTTTCTTCTTTCTCTTTCTCTTTCTGTCTGTCTGATTTCTGTATGTCTGTCAGTCGGGCTGTCTGTCTGTCTATCTCGCTGTCTCGCTCTTTCTGTCTGTCTGTCTCTCCCCCTCTCTCTCTCTTTATCTCACTCTGTCTGTCTCTCTGTTTCTCTCTTTCTCTCCTCCCCACACTCTCTCTGTGTCTTTCTCCCTCTCTCTTTCTCTCTGTATGTGTGCTTGCGCGTGTGTGTGGGTGGTTGGGTGTCTGTCTGTTCTCTCTCTCCCTCTTTCTCTCTTCTCTCTCTCTCTCTCTCTCTCTCTCTCCTCTCTCTCTCTCTCTCACTCTCTCCGGTAAAATTCGCCGGCGCAAGCACGGGAGTAGTTACAAAGTTTGGAGAAGTTTCTTGTGTTCTCTGAGAACTCCTCTTCTGTCCATTTGTCCATTTCATTGTGGAATTGTGGAATAGTTTGACCATGATTCCTAGCTGTCTAGAAGCAAGTGTGCTGTGAGAAGACTGGGAACATTGTACAGGCAAGTGTCATTCACTTCACAGATGCTTTTCTATGTGAAGACCATCGAGGATTTATTGTTTGTTTGTCTGTTTCTGACACAAATTGTTGACACTGTGCAAGTGGAACTCTTATGAAAATTGTTATTATTGTTGTTATCATCATTGTTATATTATTATTATTATTATTATTTTATTATCATTATTGGTAGTAATAGTAGTAGTAGTAGTAGTATAGTAGTAGAAACAGTAGTACAAGTAGTAGTAGTAGTATCATTATTACCATATTATTGTTGTTATTGTTATTGTGATTATCATTGTTGCATTTATCATTATGAAGTGGAATTATTTTTGTTATTACTATTATTGTTGCTATTATTATCATTATTATTATCATTATCATTATTATTATTACTATTATCATTATCGTTATCGTTTTTGTTTTTGTTGTCGATGTCGTCGTCGTCGTCGTCGTCATCTCATCATCATCTCATCATCATCATCATCATCATCATCATCATCATCATCATCATCATCATCATCATCATCATCACCACCACCATTGGCATTATCATTATTATCATCATCATCATCATCATCTCATTATTATTTATTAATATTATCATTATTGTTATCATATTATTATTATTATTATCATCATTATTATGATTATTATTATTATTATTATACACATCAGTAATAGTAGCAGTACTAGCAGTAGTAGTATTAGTAATAGTAGTAGTTGTAGTTGTAGTATTGGTAACAGTAGTGTAGACAGAGAAAAAGACAAAAACAAGCAGACAAAATGGACCTTGGACGGGGCAGAATAAACTGTCTAATACACAAAGCGAAATAGAAACACCTTTGAGAACACAAAGCAAGGAAAAGCAAAAATGAGGGAAAAAGAAGCAAGCAAGCAAGCAACCAGTCACCTCCACCACCACCACCACCACCACCACCACCACCACCACCACAACAACAACAACAACAACAACAACAACAACAACAAAACCAAAATAAGAAGAGTGCTGGAGATTGGATTAGTGGGCAGTCCACGAAATCCTATCAGAGCACTCTAGCAGTATCTAACCCTGGCCCTTTGACTCCCACACCTTGTCCAACAAGTGCAAAAACTTAACCCTTTGACTTCCTCACCCTATCCACCAGCTTCCTGCAGGAAGCTGGTGGATAGGGCGAGGAAATCAAAGGGTTAAGTTTTTGCTCTGTTAGCATGGTTGACCACGGAGGATGCTGATAGACTGGGTGCGGGAGTCAAAGGGTTAAGTCCTTCAATGTGAAATTCCTATGATCCCCATAGTAAGTTACGTGTTTCATTCTATGTCAAAGTCCTATGTTCCCCATAGCAAGTTACGTGTTTCGTTCTATGTCAAAGTCCTATGATCCCCATAGTAAGTTACGTGTTTCATTCTATGTCAAAGTCCTATGATCCCCATAGCAAGTTACGTGTTTCATTCTATGTGAAAGTCCTATGTTCCCCATAGTAAGTTACGTGTTTCATTCTATGTCAAAGTCCTATGATCCCCATAGTAAGTTACGTGTTTCATTCTATGTCAAAGTCCTATGTTCCCATAGAAGTTACGTGTTTCATTCTATGTCAAAGTCCTATGTCTCCATAGTAAGTTACGTGTTTCATTCTATGTAAAGTCCTATGTCCCCATAGTAAGTTACGTGTTTCATTCTATGTCAAAGTCCTATGATCCCCATAGTAAGTTACGTGTTTCATTCTATGTCAAAGTCCTATGTTTCCCCCTAGTAAGTTACGTGTTTCATTCTATGTGAAAGTCCTATGATTCCCCATAGTCAAGTTACTGTTTCATTCTATGTGAAAGTCCTATGATCCCCATAGTAAGTTACGTGTTTCATTCTATGTCAAAGTCCTATGTCTCCATAGCAAGTTACGTGTTTCATTCTATGTGAAAGTCCTATGTTCCCATAGTAAGTTACGTGTTTCATTCTATGTCAAAGTCCTATGTTCCCCATAGCAAGTTACGTGTTTCATTCTATGTCAAAGTCCTATGTTCTCCATAGCAAGTTACGTGTTTCATTCTATGTCAAAGTCCTATGTTCCCATAGTAAGTTACGTGTTTCATTCTATGTGAAAGTCCTATGTTCCCCATAGTAAGTTACGTGTTTCATTCTATGTAAAGTCCTATGTTCTCCATAGTAAGTTACGTGTTTCATTCTATGTCAAAGTCCTATGTTCCCCATAGTAAGTTACGTGTTTCATTCTATGTGAAAGTCCTATGTTCTCCATAGTAAGTTACGTGTTTCATTCTATGTGAAAGTCCTATGTTCCCATAGTAAGTTACGTGTTTCGTTCTATGTGAAAGTCCTATGTTCCCATAGTAAGTTACGTGTTTCATTCTATGTGAAAGTCCTATGTTCCCCATAGTAAGTTACGTGTTTCATTCTATGTGAAAGTCCTATGTTCTCCATAGTAAGTTACGTGTTTCATTCTATGTAAAGTCCTATGTTCTCCATAGTAAGTTACGTGTTTCGTTCTATGTGAAAGTCCTATGTTCTCCATAGTAAGTTACGTGTTTCATTCTATGTGAAAGTCCTATGTTCCCCATAGAAGTTACGTGTTTATTCTATGTCAAAGTCCTATGTTCCCATAGTAAGTTACGTGTTTCGTTCTATGTCAAAGTCCTATGTTCCCCATAGTAAGTTACGTGTTTTATTCTATGTGAAAGTCCTATGTTCCCATAGCAAGTTACTGTTTCTTCTATGTGAAAGTCCTATGCTTCGATAGCAAGTTACATGTTTCATTCTATCTGAAGTCCTATCATCCCCATAGCAAGTTATGTGTTTCCTTCTATCTGAAAGTCCTATGATCCCCATAGCAAATTACACGATTTATTCGATGTGATGGTCCTATACTCCCGAAAGTAAGTTAGGCGTTTCCTTCTATGCACAACACACAAGAAGAGTGAGACATTCACACAAGTGCAGAATGAGCCACCGAAACGTAAGGAAATATAAAACTCTATAAAGCGCAGAAATATCACCTAAAGAACTGAAAGAGCACTCAGTGAAATGATTCTGGAGGACAAGTGTAAGGAAAAATGGAATAAAAATAAAAAACCGAAAAAGTGAGCACAAAGATAATCTCCCTAAGTGCAATGATCCTAAATATACAAATGAATAGATTACTTATTCAGACTGAAGGACAGTATATCCCTTTAATCTAAGTAAGTAACATTGTTTTTTGTTTATTTATTTATTTTAGGCTCGTCGTACTTATGGAGATTACCTTTGCGCTCGACTTTTCTTTTAAAATTTTTTTTATCCCGTTATCTACGTCGTCTAAACAGCCACAGAAGCCGGCACAGGATTTACAATATGATCGTGATGAGGATAATAATCATGATGTTGTGGAGTTCCATCTATGATTGAGACTGTGTGACAGGGTGTGTACTCTACGTGTACAATCACAATGTATCTTTACAGGGCTTAGGTGTAGGCTCTTGGCTTATGCCCATGATCATTGTGGATCTCCTCCATCATATGGTGTCAGTGACATTAGTGCGTATAGATTTTATTTCGATCGCAGAGACGTCATTTTGAGACACTGAAACTGAAAGAAAAACTAACCAAAATAATCAATACGCTTATTAGGAAGAAGAGTGGCAGAATGGTTCAGACGTTCGCCTACCAGTAACTAAACTCCAGGTTCCAGGGTTCGTTTCTCATTGAGGTCTAGACTTTTCTCTTCAGTTTGACCAGAAAATCAAACTGAACGTCTAGTCCTTCAGAAGGGGACGAAAAACAAAACGAGCCGGACCCGTGTGCCTTCTGACTGCGTACGCTGAAGAATCCATGGTAGTTGAAAACAGAGCAAAGCAGGGCATTCGCCCAGCTGCCTTGGTATAAAACATTGGAGAGATAGTTTAATTTCTCATATCCTTCCCCTCGAAGGACAATTAGCCTTCTTGCCTTTCTAAGTCTTGGTCAGAAACAACTATAACAACAACAACAACAACAACAACAGCAACAACAACAACAACAACAACAACAACAACAACAACAACAACAACAACAGCAACAACAACATTGGTTGGCGCTGCATCGCGGCGACGCGCTCTCAACTGAGAGATCAGTTTTATATATACATCCAGTGACAAAGAGAAATGAATATGAATATGAAATAAGAATATGAATATGAACATATCGAGAGGGAACTAATGAAACAACATTTCTGCCAGAACTTCTTGTGAATATGGAAAATTAAACCAGTGAGGAAATTGTTTTTTCTTCACTTTCTACGCGTCTAGACTTTACCAATTCTCCCATTTCTCTCTCTCTCTCTTTCTCTCTTTCTTTCTCTCTTTCTTTCTTTCTTTCTTTCTTTCTCTGTCTCTCTGTCTCTTTCTTTCTTTCTTTCTCCCTCTCTTTCTTTCTCTCTCTCTTTCTCTCTCTCTCTTTCTTCTCTTTCTTTCTTTCTCTCTCTCTTTCTCTCGTTCTCTTTCTCTCTCTCTTATCTCTCTTTTCTTTCTTTCTTTCTCTCTCTCTCTCTCCTCCTTTCTTTCTTTCTCTCTCTCCCTCTCTCTTTTTTCTTCACTGACTTCTATCTCTCTCTCTAAGTCTCTTCCCACTTTCTTCTTTCTCCTTCTCTTCTCTCTCTCTCCCTCTCTCTCTTTCTTTTATTCTAGAGACAGCCTTGCATGCATGCAACACATCCACAGAAAGGAACAAAGCTGAGAGAGCTTGTCCAATAGAGAATCACCAGACAGGACCAACACGAAGTTGTCACCAAAAGCTTTTCGAATAATGTCTGGTTGTACTTAGTCACGCAGGGGAGCTCACTCCTACATGGACACAGGCGTTAGTGGAGTGTGGTCAGCTTTGCTTTACAGCGACGTCTTTATTCGACGTTTTCTTTTTCGTTTTGTTGGTTAGACTGGAGAGTTTATACCCTGTTGAGCGCAAAGTCTGTTTTTGTCTGCTTGTTTTGGTCTGTCTGTCTGTCTGCCTGTCTGTCCATTACACGGAAGACCCCACGTTCTCTCCCCTAGCTTGGCGCTTAAAATCTATCTAATTTTGCTTTGCCTGATTCTCAGTTCCTGGCAATTGTTTTCTTTGTAGGGATATAGAACCA
>JAPXFY010000014.1:65485740-65508240 GCA_030674185.1 Monoplex corrugatus
CAGGCAGCCAATTGTCATCATCATCATGTGCTTTGCTGCATGGCGTTGACGATCATGGCCCTCCATAGGAATCCATCTTTTGTCACTGCAAAGTACGTCCCCTACCTTTCTTGTCCCCACCCACTCCGCAAAACTGTCCAAAACTTCTCTTCCTGGGTCTATTTGGATCTCTTTTTCCCTCTAGCTTTCTTGTTGTGACTAGGTGCTTAAATTTCTCTTGTCTGTAAAATGTCTTATAGATGTTGCTTGTCTTTTTTCAATCTTCTTCACTGATTTTTTTTTCAGCCAACTGTATTCGTAAGTAAAAGGTTTTCTTAAAGTTCATTTCTGGGACGATGTCCATTCAGTATATATGTATTTGATATGATCTTCTTCATCATATTCAAGAATACTAGCCTTTCAGCTCAGTCGAGGCCTTTGCTGCTTTTAACGCGGGTTAGTTGGAAGAGCCATGGACTCAAGATTTGATAGCTTGAGTTCAGTCCCACCCGCAACAATAAAAAAAAATGGCCTGTTTGCTGCCTCTTAATGTTCCTCATTCTGGTGGTGTCAGCTTAGTGTTTGATGGTCATGCTGTCGCTGCCCATCTTAATGTTTCCATCTTTCTGGTGGTGTCAGCTTAGTGTTTGATAGGTCGACTGGCCTGTTCGCTGCCCATTTTAATGTTTCCATCTTTGGTGTGTCAGCTTAGTGTGATGGTGACTGGCCTGTTCGCTGCCCATTTAATGTTTCATCTTCTGGTGGTGTCAGCTTAGTGTTTGATAGGCCCTTTCTCCCTTTCCCCCATTTCAAGACCTTGCCAGCGCATAAGGTTTTGTGCAGGCTCAGGAAATCTGTCAGATAATTGCTGGTGGATTTGGGCGGAGCGCATATGGAGCTGTCCGAGCACGATGAATCCCTCTTGAAAAAAAACTTCAATAGCTCCAGGGTGATTTTGAAAAGGGCAAAATCTGAATGTTTGTTATGATTTGTGTATGAAAAGACGGGTTATTAAATAGCTTGATCATTTGCTGCTTGCTTGCTTGCCTGCTTGCTCGCTTGCTTGCTTGCTTGCTTGTTTGCTTGTTGATTCTTTGTTGTTGTTTTAATGAGGGGGTGGGGGAGGGGAGGGAACGTGCCAGCTTTTCAGCGGCTAAGCTGTTTAAAGTAGTAAAATGAATGCAGATGAACAGAGTCAACGAGTATGTTAATCCTGACCGTGAAAAAACGGGCAAGTCTTTGAACGCGGCAGCGCATGTGCAAACTTTTTCAATTTCCGCCGACGATGCAAATTTTCCATGATGGATCGAATTGCAGTGAAACTTGCGAAATCGATTTACTTTATGTGACACTGTCGTTGGATTTTGTTCTCTCATCACCATTTTCTTCTTCTTTTTTTTTTTTTATGGCAAGAATTACGCCGTCCACATGGAAGATTTTCTTTGGACGTAAGCAATTTGTGAATAATGACACATCATAGTTTGAAAGGCCGGATGCAAATGGATTTTTGTTGTTGTTGTTGTTCGGTGGATGGGTGGGTGGGTGAGTTGGCTGTTTGGTATATCTTCTGGTGAGTTGGCACTTTCCTTGTGCATTCACTGTGTATTTGTGAGGTTATTCATCAGTTGGTTGGTTGGTTGATCAATTTTGGTTGATCAGTTGGCTGGCTGGCTGGTTGGTTGGTAGGTTGGTAGGTTGGTTGGTTGGTTGCTGCTGGCTGGCTGGCTGTTCAAACCGTTCAGTCCAAAGATCAAGTTGTTCTAATGAAAAAGAAGAGGCGACAACGACGACGACGACAAAAACAAGAACAAGAACAACACGCAAGAAAAAAGAAGAAACAGTGACAACGACAATGACAACACCACCACCACACAACAACAACACAACAACAACAACAACAATAACAACAGCAACAACAACAGCAACAGCAACCACCACCATCACCAAGAAGAAGAAGAAGAAGAGCAACAACAACAACAACAACAACAACATTGACAACAAAACCACTACCACCACCACCACTACCACCACCAATATCATCATCATCATGTGCCCTGCCGCATGGCGTTGGCGATCATGGACTTCCATCTGTCTTTATCTCTCGTTGCCCCTAGCATCTCCCCCATCCTCCTCGTCCCCAGCCATCTGCAAGTCCGTCCAGCATTTTCTCCCGGGTCTACCCGGTGCTCTCTTTCCCTCCAGCTTTCCCGTTGTGACCAGGTGCTCCAAATCCCCTTTCCTCATAAAATGGCCTATAAATGTTGCCTGTCTTTTCCTAATATTCATTATGAGTGATCTACTTGTGTCTGCCTCCATCAAGACTGTCTCGTTTGTTTTCTTTGCTGTCCATGGAACCTTCAACATTCTTCTTAGAAACCACATCTCGGCTGCCTCAATCTTGTTCTGGCTTTGTTTGTTGACTGTCCACGCCTCACATCCGTACAATAGTATTGGTTCTATATAACATTCAAGAACTCTCTTCCTGATGTTATTGATAGGCATTTGTTGGTAGGAATGCTTGTCATCTTCTTGAATGTTGTTTTGCTTGGCCGATTCTGCTGGCTATTTCTGATGTGCATCTGCCGTCTGATGAAATGATCGTTCCCAGGTATTTGAATTTATCAACCTGTGTCAAGGTTGTGCCATTTGCTGTTATTTTGCATGAGGGGATTTCATGTTTTTTACTGTCACCATGACTTCAGTCTCCTGCTGTTTAGTTCCAGCCCCTTACCTTTGCTTTCTATTTCTAGTATATTCACAATAGGTTTTATTTGCAATTAGCACGGTGTCATCTGCGTATCGAATGTTCTTTATCATTTTCCTCCATCTCATTTGACCTCTCTATGATAGTTCTTAGGATGTATATGGCATTAATAGTTCCTTTCCCTTCCACAAATCCACACTGTTCTTCTGCTATTTCTCTTTTGATTCTATTCCTTGTCCTTGTCCACCAATATATATTATATATATTTTACGTTCAAATATTAGATAGCATAATAGCATATCAGGCATCAAACGAATCAATCAAATTTGAATATGGTCTCTTCGGCACATTTATCAGTTTGTACGGTACTAATACTGACGAGTTCAAGTCATCGTTCAAATCGGCTCTCAACGTGAGCGTTCTCGTTTGCCCTTGTCGCAGGTGAATCCGTTGTCGTTCGAAGTCGATCAGGAGCATGCCGAGTGGCGACTGTGACCTATTTTGCATCAGGCGGCATGAGCGTGGCGCAGGATGAGACGAGAGAGCTTCGACCGGTTGTAGAGCTCGTCTGTCGAGAGTCAGGTCTGGGTAGAAGACGCCAAGTGCTGCTCGTACCATTCTTCGATGCCTGCGTCTATCGTGTTAGAGAGTGTAGCTGTCAGCGGGAGGCATTCCATGCCATAGCACAAAATGCTCTCAACTGCACTTCGGAAGAGGCGAATCTTTACCCGATCATCGGCTTTCGACGTGAAGTCGGGTTTCAGCTTGTTCATCGTGGCTCAGGCCTGACGAAACGCTCGTCGACAACAGTGGAAAGGGGGGATGTGCTCACTCCGAGGTATTTGAAGTCGCTACACTGCTCGACTTGTTCACCGCACTGGAAGTTGATGGGCCGAGGCGGGCTGTCGTATCCAAGGTGCAGAACCTGAATCTTGGTTCGGCTTATCTGGAGACCTACTGATGCAGCTTCTTTCTCAAGTCGATGGAGGACCCTCTCAGCACTGTCAGGTGATTCACACATGAGTGTAATATCGTCTGCGTATGCTAGCGCGTTTAACTTGATGGCCGGATAACGGGAACTCCGCTTTCTTCTCACAGTGAATCCTTCATCGTCGCATAAAGTTTGTCTGAGGACGTGGTCTAGGACTGTGATGAATATAAACGGGGAGAGAGTGTCACCCTGCAGTACACCCGAGCTTGTTGGGAAAGGGTCAGTTTCGCCGTGCTCTGTCAACACCGATGCAGATGTCTCTGTGTACAGCTGCATCACATCTGCGATGACGTCATCTGGCACGCCGCACAGTGCCAGAGTTAGAGGGACTGAACGGCGTTCGAGCGAATCAAATGCTTTACGAAAATCGACGAACACGATGGTAGCACACCTCTTCCTCGTCTTGCAAGAATCGATGATGTATCGAAGTGCCATCAATTGTTCCGTCGTCGACCTCCCTGACCTGAACCCACTCTGTACGTGTAGTAGTTTTGGTTCGATGACCGGTTTTATCCGTCCCAGCAGAGCCTTGCTCATCGGCTTAGGCAGAGCAGACGTCTTGGCGATGCCACGTTGGTTATCGAGCGATTTGGAGGTTCCTTTCTTCGGAATCGAGACGATTACACTCTTTCTCCACACTTCCGGGACGTCATACCCTCGATTCGAAATTTTGGAGCAGTCGTTGATGGTGTCGGTCACGTCCTGCTCAAGTTCCCCCAATCTCAGGACGCGGCTTGGAATGCCATCGGGACCAGGAGCTGTGTCCCGTCTCGTTGTTGACAATGCGGAACGTATCTCGGCGACTGAGAACTTCTCTGAACGGTTGTGGGCAGCAGACAGATCGGTGGAAAACTGGCCAATTGCAATCTCATTCTCATTCGAGGGAGCATTGAGGATCTTGCTGTAGTGATCACGTAACTTGTTCTTCCTGTCCTCAATTGATTCAGCTGACAGTTCAATGGTGATATCTTTCTGCCACATAACCGATTCAGTTATCTCCACGCAGCTGACGGGCGACATTCGAAAGTATGCACCACCAACACTAACAACAACAACAACAACAGCAACAACAACAAACAACAATAACAACGACAACAACAACAAACAAACAACAACAACAACAACGACAACAGCAACGACAACAGCAGCAACAACAACAACAATAACAAAAACAACAACAAACAACAACAACAACGACAACAGCAAAAACAACAACAACAAACTAAAACAAGCAGTATGCGTAACAACAACAACAACAACAACAACAATAACAGCAACAACAACAACAAACAAACAAAACAAACAACAACCACAACAACAAATTAACGTCAGCAAAAAAGAAAAACCTGTAACGAAATATTACTCCCAAGGGAAATGTTAGACAGAGACAAAGGAATTGATGCAAACACGTCTGATTGTGGCTCAGATCTACATGTTTAGACCATCAACATCCCCGAAGGACTGGACACAATGGAGACTGTGGTTCATGTATCATGGCTGTCGATATTAATGGACCGTTCATGTTACATGCGGACATTAAAAAAAACAAAAACAAAAAAAACCATACAGACAAAAAACTACATACATTCTCACGTATACAAGATGACGAACTTCCCACTGATTTGTCATTTGAGCCACACTCTTGATATGAGGAATGTTTAACCCTTTGACTCCCTCCACCCCACCCCCCCAGCACCCTGTCCACTGGCACCGTGCATAGTCAACCATGCTAGCAAAGCAAAAACTTAACTCTTTGATTCTCTCACCCTACCCATCAGCTTCCTGCAGGAAGCTGGTGGATAAGGTGAGGGAGTCAAAGGGTTAAGTTTGCAGGAAGTTGGTGGATAGGGTGAAAGGGTCAAGGGGTTAAGTTTTTGCAGTTGGTAGACAGGGTAAGGGAGTCAAAGGGGTTAAAGTTGGCCAGTTCATGAAATGGGAGCTGGTTGTGCCCGCGGGGAACATACGCAGGAAAATCCAAAGATAACAGAAACAAACTGCTTTTTGTCACAAAAAATGTGATTTGATGATAATAATAATAATAATGACGTGGTTAGTTACCAGGAAACACCTGAATGACGTGGTTAGTTACCAGGAAACACCTGAATGACGTAGTTAGTTACCAGGAAACACCTGAATGACGTGGTTAGTTACCAGGAAACATCTGAATGACGTGGTTAGTTACCAGAAAACACCTGAATGACGTGGTTAGTTACCAGGAAACACCTGAGTGACGTGGTTAGTTACCAGGAAACGCCTGAGTGACGTGGTTAGTTACCAGGAAACACCTGAATGACGTGGTTAGTTACCAGGAAACACCTGAATGACGTGGTTAGTTACCAGAAAACACCTGAATGACGTGGTTAGTTACCAGGAAACACCTGAATGACGTGGTTAGTTACCAGGAAACACCTGAATGACGTGGTTAGTTACCAGGAAACACCTGAATGACGTGGTTAGTTACCAGGAAACACCTGAATGACGTGGTTAGTTACCAGGATACACCTGAATGACGTGGTTAGTTACCAGGAAACACCTGAATGACGTGGTTAGCTACCAGGAAACGCCTGAATGACATGGTTAGTTACCAGGAAACACCTGAATGACGTGGTTAGTTACCAGGAAACACCTGAGTGACGTGGTTAGTTACCAGGAAACACCTGAATGACGTGGTTAGTTACCAGGAAACACCTGAATGACGTGGTTAGTTACCAGAAAACACCTGAATGACGTGGTTAGTTACCAGGAAACACCTGAATGACGTGGTTAGCTACCAGGAAACACCTGAATGACGTGGTTAGCTACCAGGAAACACCCGAGAGTGCTGGATTGGGACCCAGAACAACAATGCCTCACCATTGGTCATGGAACTCTTGACGCCACATACTAAGCATTCACCGAGCAAAAGGGCCTGTCCATGCGCTGCATGATCCAATCAGACCCAGTTATCAGTTACCTATTATGCCAATTCATGTTTTTAAATAACATCTCGTGCCGCGTAATAATGAGCTAATAACAACATTTTGCAAGGCAGAAAATTAAAACTTGATATACGTACAAAATGCCAATATCAGGAAATATTAATAAAGATTTCAGCGTGTGCTGATTTACAAACGTTTTTGTGATAATCAGGCGAACGCTGCCCCAAAACAGATTTCGATGTCTCACGTTTTGCAATTTCAGGTGTGTGTGTGTGTGTGTGTGTGTGTGTGTGTGTGTGTGTGTGTGTGTGTGTGTGTGTGTGTGTCTGTGTGCGTGTCTGTGTCTGTGTGTGTCTGTGTGTGTGTGTGTCTGTGTGTGTGTCTGTGTGTGTGTGAGTATCTGTGTGCGTGTGTGTTTGTGTGTGTGCTTGTGTGTGTGTATGTTTGTTGTGTGTGAGTGAGTGTGTGTGTGTGCTGTGTGTGTGTGTGTGTGTGTGTGTGTGTGTGTGTGTGTGTGTGTGGTGTGTTTGTGAGTGAGTGAGTGTGTGTGCGCGTGAGTGTGTGTGTGTGTCTGTGTGAGTGAGTGTGTGTGTGCGCGCGCGCGCGTGTGTGTGTGTGTGTGTGTGTGTGTGTGTGTGTGTGAGTGAGTGTGTGTGTGTGAGTGAGTGTATGTGTGTGTGCGTGTCTGTATTGTGTGCATGCGTGCGTGCGTGCGTGCTCGCGTGTGCGTGCGTGTGTGTGTGTGTGTTTGTGTGTGTGTGTGTGTGTGTGTGTGTGTGAGTGTGTGTGTTGTGTGTGTGTGTGTGTGTGTGTGTGTGTGTGTGTGTGTGTGTGTGTGTGTGTGTGTGTGTGTGTTCTCAAGAATGTGTATCAATGTTTTTTGTTGAGAAAAAAAAATTAAGAAAATGTGTGATCTCTCATCGATTTCAGCGGGAAACGATAAATAATCGCCAAGAAATCAAAATTCTTTTCTTCTTCCCACAAGATCCATTTTCTGAAAAAACTCTCATCATCATCATGTGCCCTACCGTATGGTGTTGGCGATCATGGCCCTCCATACGAATCTACCCCTTGTCGCTGCAAGTTCATCTCCCACCCTCTCTGTCCTCAGCCACCCTGAAAATCCGTCCAATATTTTCTCCCTGAATCTACCTGATGCTCTCTTTCCCTCCATCTTACTTGTGAAAAACTCTATGGAAATGATGTTAGAGTTCGCTGATTGTAATTGATCCTCCGTTTAAAACTCGAAACGTACTGAGCGGGCGAGATGGTTCAGTGGGAAAATGTTAGGGTGCCAAAACAAAAAGTTCCAGGTTCTAGCCTCCCAGACACCTCCATCTGGTGGGAAAAGGGTGGATATTTTTCAGCTCTCCCACGTTGACATGTGTGCTGACTTGTATGTCCCTAAATCCCCTTTCGTACGTACAAACATGCAGACTACTGATGCTAATAATAAAAATAATCATTATCAATATCATCATCATCATCATCATCATCATCATCATCATCATCATCATCATCATCATAATCATCATCATCATCACCACCACCATAATAATAACAATAAATGATAATAATAATTATATAGTATGATGATAATAACAATAGCAATAGCAATAACAACAACAACAACAATGATAATAATAATGATGATAATAATAATAAAAATAATAGTAATAGTAATAATAATAATGATAATATAATAATAATAATAATAATATCAATAATAATAATAATTAAAAAAAAAATGATGAATGATGATGATGTGATGATGATGAGGATAGACATTTATAAGGCGCCAAATCATGATTCAAGATTCAAATCAAGGCATGTACTCCCATCATTCACCAAAACAATCACCAACAACGACCAAATCTCCAGGGCACAAAGCACGCGCAAACTGGGAGGGGGAAGACAGGAGGGGAGTAGGGCGTGTGATCCTTGACCTAAACTGTCATCCTTCCTCTATCTGTCTGTATGTCTGTCTATCTGTCTGTCTCTCTCACACACAGACACACACGCAGACACACACACACACACACACACAAACACACAAGATCGCCCCTGTACGACATGCACGTACGGAGGTTCAGCGAAATTTGTTTAATGCATTCTTATCTGCTGAGCTTGTTAACATAAAAAACTTATCATTTGTCTCCCATGAAAACCTTCGAACTAACCAGCAGTTCCTTCATGACAGTATTCACCCCACTGCCAGAGGAAGCAGCGTCTTAGCGGGGAACCTAGGAAGACACGTTCGGGATCTATTTTGGGAGACCCCAAGGAGGACACCAGGATCCCGATCTGCACGGCTACACGCCTCTAGATTCCACCGAGGACCGTTCCACCATTTTGACACCTGCGAACCGTGGTGGCTGCCATACAATATGTTTTAGTAGATCTACAGTTATCAACGTTTCATGTCACAGGACTTTTCCCTCGTCATCTCGGACAATTCTCTTGTTCAAAGTCTATAAACACTAGGATTTAGTCAGACTATCAGGACTCAGCCAGACTATATTCTCTGTACATTTGAAGACGTGTATACCATTGTTTTAGTTATTTTTATTTACTTATTTCTGTTCTGAATCTAACTCTTATCTCTATTAGAAGGACGTTTCCCCTTAGTTTTAACTACATCTTTTTTCTATCTTTCATTAGTGGTCTAAGTAATTAATGGGTTGTTGTTGTTGTTTGTTTTTTTTAGCCATTTTTCTTGTACACAGAAAACTAAAGTATTCGTGATTATCAAACAAATAGGCCTAACCATTAATTTAAAATAAGAGATTAGCCAACAATGAAAATGCGCCAACAATCACAAATCAAATTTTTACAGTGGAATTGTAGATCTATTTCCATCAATTCCGCATACCTGGAACATTTCCTCGCATCAAATCAGTGTGAAGTTCTGATTCTACAGTCGCTTAATGTTATGCCAACCAAACTTCCCAACTTTCAAAATTATTATTATCCTCCAATATAT
Source organism: Monoplex corrugatus (assembly GCA_030674185.1). Taxonomy (NCBI): domain Eukaryota; kingdom Metazoa; phylum Mollusca; class Gastropoda; order Littorinimorpha; family Ranellidae; genus Monoplex; species Monoplex corrugatus. The sequence goes on from JAPXFY010000014.1 coordinate 65,495,316, forward strand.
GACTTCGGGAATTCCGGGAAGAAGGTAGCCACTGCTATATACATACTTAAAGAGTTACAGTATCACATATTTACGTCCCCTGTTTTAACATCAGCTGAAGACTTACACGCTTGTGCCGCCACAGTACAATTCAGTAATTCATTAATCTTGAATGTTTTGTCAGTCTACCTGCCAACAGGTCCAAATGACCAAAATACAGAATGGCTGCGTACGATACCAGATCTGCAGCACGGTAAATGGCTAATTGGTGGAGACTTTAATTCCCACTCTCCGTTCTGGGAAAAAGACTGTTGCACTGTTACAAGCAATCGTTTGGTGGAGAATATAGTTGACAGCTCGCTTTACCTTTTAAATGATGGAAGTGTCACTAGAATTCCTGATATCTCCAAACACCGGGCAACAGCCATCGATTTATCTTTGATATCACCAGAATTAGTACCATGCTGTACCTGGGACACTCACAGAGATACTTTGGGAAGTGATCACTTACCTATCATCATAACAATAACTAATGAAAACATCAGGATGAAAGACAGCACACCTGATATTATACCAAAATATAATTATACGCGCGCTGATTGGTCATTGTTTCGGACTGCTCTTGCTGAACAAAAATATAATTATGAGGATGGTGAAAATGTAGATGTTATGTTTTCTAAATTCCAGGAGTCAGTTCTAGCTGCTGCAGACCTCTCAATCCCGAAACTCAAATCTTTTAAGTCCAATAATCGTTTGGGTAATGTCTGGTGGACAGAGGCATGCGAAAAAGCAGTTCAGTATAAAAAAGAGAAATTCAAAGTCTACATCAAGAGCAGAAACCCTGAAGATCATAAGGAAATGAAAACTGCTAACATCCAATGTAATAAAATCATCGCTGAAGCAAAGAACGATTATTGGGCATCATACTGCACCAAAGAAATTTCAGATTTTAAGGATTTCCATAAAGTCTGGACAAAAATGAATCAAATGAAAAATGGAGCCAGCTTACCTAGGTGTCCAATAATAATTGATACATGTCACAAATTTCCTTCCGACATGGACAAAGCTGAAACTTTTGTGGATTTTTTTGCTGAAAATAGTAAAGTAGATGGTTTGTCTCCTACCTGTAAACACTACAGAGAAATGGCAGCTAACAACCTTATTTACACTGATCCAATACCTCAGAATGATCGCTGGTTTAATGCTCCAATCACCATAGAAGAGCTAAAAAACTCAATCTTGTCTCTACACAACAAAAGGAGTTCGGTAGGTGTTGATACAGTTTCAACTGAAATGATTAAGCATCTTCCAGAAAACTTTGTTACTTTCTTACACAAAATTTTTCAGAAATGCTGGGTGAGTGGAACTGTACCACAGGTATGGCAAAAGTCTATTGTTATACCTATATTAAAAGCAGGAAAGCCTAAAAACAACGAAAACAGTTACAGACCTATTGCTTTGACGTCCCATTCGAGCAAACTAATGGAAAGATTGGTATTAAACAGACTTGTACATTACTGTGATAAAAATAACGTTATTCCAGTAAACCAAGCAGGTTTCAGAAAAGGGAGATCCACAATTGAGCACCTGGTTAAACTTACAACTCAGATAAAACAACAGTTTGCACGCCGAAAAAGTCTTTTGGCAACTTTTTTTGATGTGAAAAAAGCGTATGATCAAGTTTGGCATACACGTTTATTGTACAAGCTGAAATCTATTGGTTTATCTGGCAATATGTATAATTATATTAAGTCCTATTTAGCCAATAGAACAATTCAAGCAAGAGTGGGAACAAGTTATTCTACTTCGCGACGTCTTGATATGGGAATCCCTCAAGGTTCAGTGATAGCACCTATTTTATTTAATATCCTTATACAGGATCTTCCTAATGCACTCTCAAATCGTGTTGTTTTGGTACAGTACGCTGATGATATATGTATTTGGATGAATATTACTTTCAAAAAGACAACTCCACAGAGAGCACAGAATTACATCAGGAAGTTGTATCAGTCTGATCTTGATAATCTTGGAAACTACATGTTAGAAAATGGACTGTCGTTATCAGCGGAAAAAACTAACATGATGCTATTTAATCCTGGTGGTACTTTAAGTCACTTGCCTACTTTCAAACTGCATGGTGAAGTGCTACATTACAAGCAGGTTGTAAAATTTCTGGGAGTCTTTATAACATCGAAATTAACCTGGAATGTCCATTTTGATTATATTTTAACAAAAGCAAGGAAAGCCTTAAATTTTCTAAAGATAATAAGCAGATTACCCTGGGGAATGGATACAAACATACTACTTCATCTGTCAACAGCACTTGTAAGATCTAAATTATCCTATGCACAAGAAGTGTTCTTCAGTGCACCAAAATATTTACTAAAGAAGATTCAAAGCTTAGACTGCAAAAGTCTTAAAATTGCACTAGGTGTACCAGTCCATGCTTCTTGCCTGGAAACGTACAAAGTTGCTGGAATTCTGCCTCTGAACAACTATCGTGAGTTAGCGACAGCAAAGTTTGCCGTTAGAATTTCTTCACAAACGGACAATTTTGTGAGTAAGGAAGTAAAAATCAGGTCAGATGTTGACTTTCCGAAACGAGCAAAGAACATTTCATCACAAATGACTGTTGCAACTTACGTATCTGACCTGGTCAAACAGTCTAACATAAATCTGGATGAAATAGCTGAAACACCATCCACAACGACCATCCCTACATGGGAAATGCTAAAAGCTACTTTTGATATTGATTATACAGATGCTAAGAAATATGAAAACGTTAACATTTCGATATGCAGAGCAAGAGAACATATCGATGAAAAATACCGTACCCACCTCCATATTTTTACCGATGGATCAGTCTTAGAAAATAAATGTGCTGGAGCAGCATTTTATGTCCCAAAATATAAAATAATAAAGTCATTTTTCATTGGGGCAAATATATCTATCTTTACAGCGGAATTAGTCGCTATTTTACAAGCGTTGCATTATCTAGTAAACCTTACACATGTATTTTTCAAAGTAGTTCTCTTTGTTGATTCAAAATCTGTATTATATGCCTTGCAGTCTTTTGATACAGACACAAGACCTGATATAATTACTGAGGCAAATCATCTTATACATCGTTTAAGGATAAAAGGTACAGATCTCAGTTTATGCTGGGTGCCTTCTCACGTTGGTCTTCACGGCAACGAAGTAGTTGACAGAGCAGCTAAGCAAGGTGCACACAGTTCTGATAATACTACAGAATTACGTATTAATACTTCCGTAAAAGAAGCTTGCAACTTGCTAGAATCAGCCTCATGGATTCGTTTTCATGAACATTTCCATGAAAAGTTTGTGTCACAACAAATGATAAAACTTTCATTTCAAAATGTGTGTAAAAAATTGCAGTTTTCTTCCATATATCATTTGAGAACGATTGTTGCTGTTCATTTTCGTATTCAGCTAAACGCATTGAAAACAAAATACTGTAAAAATGTCAAGTGTATTTGCGGCGAACAATTCACACTGTTTCACTGTCTATTTTACTGCAAAATGCTACGTTCTTTTTTACCAAAAATGTTTACACAAGACAATTATTCTGAAACTCATTTTAAAGAAGTAACTTCCGATCAATTTTTGTCAGTTAAAATTTCAGAATCGTTGGTTCACAGTCCTGTTAATGCATTACTTTAAGTTTATGAAGTTTGTACTTTAGAGTTAAATTTTCCATACACATTGTTGATGTTAAATGTTAGTGTTAAGTTATTGTTCCATTTTTCTATTTCCCACCTACTTATGTCTATAACTATGTCTCCTCTATGCCCCAAAACAAACCAACCCATCTCTCATCTCGCAAATTTTTTTTTTTTTTTTTTTTTTTTTTTTTTTTTTTTCGTCTAATATCACTCATAGTGAAAAGACGTTAAATCAAAGAACGAACGAACACGAAACACACAGACACACAGACACACACGCGCGCGCGCGCGCGCGCGCACACACACACACACACACACACACACATACATATATATATGTACACTGTACGTACATAATTATGTATACACACACACACACACATATATATATATATATATATATATATATATATATATATATATATATAGATAGATAGATAGATAGATAGATAGATAGATAGATAGATAGATAGATAGATAGAGAGATAGAGAGATAGAGATAGAGAGATAGATATATACAGGGGGTGCAAAAATAGGTATACAGTTGTGAAAAAAGAAAACACGTACAATACTCATTGCATTTATTATACAAACAAATGAATATTGCATATACATGCAAAGTAGCAGCAAACGGTACAACCTTGAGACAGGTTGATAAATTTAAATACCTGGGAACGACCATTTCACCAGATGGCAGATGCACATCAGAAATAGCCAGCAGAATCGGCCAAGCAAAAACAACATTCAAGAAGATGGAGAGCATTCTTACCAACAAACGCCTATCAATTAACATCAGGAAGAGGGTTCTTGAATGTTATATACAACCAATACTGTTGTACTGTTGCAAGGCGTGGACAGTCAACAAGCAAAGCCAGAACAAGATTGAGGCAGCCGAGATGTGTTTTCTAAGAAGGATGTTGAGAGTTCCATGGACAGCAAAGAAAACAAACGAGACAGTCTCTGATGGAGGCAGACACAAGTAGATCATTCATAAGGAAGATTAGGAAAAGGCAGGCAACATCTATAGGCCATTTTACGAGGAAAGGGGAATTGGAACACCTGGTCACAACGGGAAAGCTGGAGGGAAGGAGAGCACCGGGTAGACCCAGGGAGAAGATACTAGACGGACTTGCAGAGAGGCTGAAGACAGGGAGGGTGGAAAAGATGCTTGAGGCAACAAAAGATAGAGACAGATGGAAGTCCATAATCGCCAACGCCATGCGGCAAGGAACCCGATGATGATGATGATGAAACGCAAGATCACAAACGAACAAACACCAAATACAAAAATTAGAAGAAATTGACGGAAACTTCCCTGCAGAGGGAGAAAAATGTTTGTTTGTTTGTGATCTTACGTTTACGCTTGACAAAGGCCAGCTGGCCGAAAATTTGCGCTTGTCTTGTCTGGTTGTATTAAATATGCATTTTGGGTCTATTTTCGTGTTTTCTTGTTTCCCTGCTCTTCCTGCAAGGCACAGTCTTGGGAGAAAGGAAAAGAGGCAGACAAAAGAAGAATGGGAAGATAATATTCGAGAGTGGACGGGCCTGGAGCTGAGGGATACAGTAAGGAAAGCGGAGAGCAGGGAGGAGTGGAGAAAGGTTGTTGTCAAGTCTTCGGAGGCGCCCCGACGGACGGCCAGTCTAAGGGATCGGTGACGGTGACGGTGATGGTGACGGTGATGGTGACGGTGACGGTGACGGTGATGGTGACGGTGATGGTGACGGTGATGGTGACGGTGATGGTGACGGTGACGGTGACGGTTTGCTTGAACACGGGCAGTCGCACTTGTTTGGACTTATCTATTCATAGTCATATTCGTTTCTGTTTGTCACGACTTATTTATCATGAGAAACTCAGGCTGCTCTTCCTGTTGCGAGGGCGTCGCCGCAGTGTAGCGCCACCCAATTTTTCTTTGTGTTTTTTAACACATACTTTAGAAAGCAAGAAGACTAATTGGCCTTCAATGGGAAGGACTAGGAAAATGAACCTATCCCTCCAATGTTTTGTACCAGGGCAGCTGGGTGAATGCCCTGCTCTTCACGATTTCCAACTGCCGTGGGATCTTTAGCATGCGGAACCAGAAGGCACAAGATCCGACTTGTTTTTCATACCCTTCGGAAGGACGAGACATTGTGTTTGATTTTCCGGTCAAACCGAGGAGAAAAGTCAACGCATCAATGAGGAACGAACACTGGAACCTCGACTTTAATTACTGGCAGGTGAACGTCTGGACCATTATTCCACTCTTCTCCCTGTGTGATGAGTCCAAATGAGTCTGGAGAATAAGGCTATGCAAATAAATGAATAAATAAATGAATAAATAAATAAATAATAAACAAATACATAAATATTAAACGAATAAACAAATAAATAAATAAATGAATAAAAAATAAATAAATAAATATACAAAATAATGGAAAAAAAAGGATTTCTGATCATAAAACAAGAATCAGTCAATAAGGAAACGTATCGCACAGATTCAGTTTCAGGTTTCATTTCTCTCAAGACGACGTCTCCGGGCTCGGAATGAATTCCATATGCACTAACCTCACAGGCGCCGTGTGATGGAGAAGATGATATGGCACAGAAATCTGGCATTAAGCAGACAGTCTTCGGTAATGGCCAGTGCCCAATAGACAAGCAAAAGAAATTGGTTAGAGGGCAAGCATGTTACAAACAGATCAACGCGAATCTGGCACCACAACATTTCAGACACTTCAGTTTACAATGATTATTATAATCCCAACCAAACACCCACGGCAATTTCTAGGACTGTGAAAATGTCAGCGACCAAACATTTCTCTTTACACTGTACATTGATTTCAACCCAAGTCATCGCCTGAAGTATAATCAGAGCTAGCTACGAAAATGTCCAAAATAAACTATATGTTTCATTTGTCAAAGGTGAAACATTGAAACATGAAACGTTTCAAAATAAGAATCATTACGATATCTAAAGTATGTTTCTAAACTCTTCAGACAAAAATTGACGTCAGCCAATCAATCATATTGCGGGCCTCAATAGCCCAGTTGGTTTAGCGACTGATTCACATACAAATGATTTTGAGTTCGAATCCCGGGTTGTTCTACGTTAAAAGTGGCCTTCTCACTGTCCCATTTTAACATCATTGTTGTTCTGGTGGTGTCAGTATAGGATTAGATAAGTCTTCCCATTAAAAAAACTGGCTTTCTCACTGTCCCATTTTAACATCATTGTTGTTCTGGTGGTGTCAGTATAGGATTAGATAAGTCTTCCCATTAAAACTGCCCTTCTCACTGTCCCATTTTAACATCATTGTTGTTCAGGTGGTGTCGGTATAGGATTAGATAAGTCCTCCCATTAAAACTGCCCTTCTCACTGTCCCATTTTAACATCATTGTTGTTCAGGTGGTGTCGGTATAGGATTAGATAAGTCCTCCCGTTAAAACTGCCCTTCTCACTGTTCCATTTTAACATCATTGTTGTTCAGGTGGTGTCGGTATAGGATTAGATAAGTCCTCCCGTTAAAACTGCCCTTCTCACTGTCCCATTTTAACATCATTGTTGTTCAGGTGGTGTCGGTATAGGATTAGATAAGTCCTCCTTCCCTCACGTCCCTGGAATGGTTATCCCCGTCGGCAATATCATCTGAGGTTGGTGTCGACGTAAAACCCGAACCAAATCAATGAATGAATGAATCAATCAATAAATCAATCAATCAATAAATCAATCAATCAATAAATCAATCAATTATATTGCTGCAGTGGTGACAGCGATAGACAAATGACCAGGGGTGTGTGGGTTCAAATCCTACTGGTTATATCGAAAACATTGTGGGTTTATATTTTGCCCCGAATGGCTTTTACCTAGAGCTAAGCGAGCCATTGGCTCGTCGGGAAGATTATCACCACACGTTCTAGTCTCACAGATGTGTCACTGAGGATCTTGCTCAAATTTTAAGACCAACACTTTTATTTGTAGTATTATGGTTTTGTTGTTGTTGTTGCTTTGTTTGATTTTTGTTTGTTTGTTTGGCTGGTTCTGTTTGTTTGTTTGTTTGCTGGTTTGTTTCTGGGATTTTTTGTTTGTTTGTGTGTCACTTACTTATTTATTTATTTGCTTACTTGTATACTTACTTAGTTACTTACTTACTTACTTACATACTTACCTATTTACTTACTTTACTTCTTCCTCTTCTTCTTGCTCTTTTTTCTTGTTCTTCTGTTCTTGTTGTTCTTGTTCTTGTTCTTGTCGTTCTTCTTCTTCTTTCTCATTCCTCTTCTTCTTCTCCTCCTCAACCCCCTCCTCCTCCTCTTCTTCTTCCTCCTCCTCCTCCTTCTTCTTCTCTCTACTTCTTTCTTCTTTCTTTCTTTCTTTCTTTCTTCTTCTTTCTTTCTTTCTTCCTTCTCCTCCTCCTTCATCTTCTCTCTACTTCTTTCTTCTTCTTCTTCTTTCTTCTTATTCTTCTCCTTCTTTCCTCCTTCTCCTCTCCCTTCTTTTTCTTCGCATCCTTCTCTTCCTCATTTCTCTTCTAATATGCAATCGCTGTGACCACATGTGGCCACGGAGGAGGCTGTTTTCTTTCCCTTTCCTGTCAGTTGCCATGCATGGAGTTTTGTGTGTCAGCGGAAACGTAGTCTGCCACATCATCTGTAGCTCCTTTCGACAGAAGAGACATCGTTACGTATCGATAACTTCCATGCCCCCCCACCCATCACGCTCACCCCCACCCCCAGACCCTCTGCCTGATACTCTCCCTGCTCGAGACTGTGTATATTACATACATATATATATATTATATATATATATATATATCACAACACACATACACACACAAACAACACAACACACACATACACACACACACACACACAACACACACACACACGCGCGCGACACACACACAACACACACACACACACACACAACACAACACACACACAACACACACACACACACACAAACACACACACACACAACAACACACACACACACACAAACAACACACACACACACACAAACACACACACACACAAACACACAACACACAAAACAAACACAAACACACACACACACAAACAAACACACACACACACACACAACAACAAACACACACACACACACACACACACACACACACAACACACACACAAGAATGGATTGCCCCAAGTGGTCATCTCTGTCACATGTATATATTTTTCTCCTTCTCGATTTGTTGTTGTTTTTTTAAAACCAAGATTTCAGAAGGGCAAGAAGGGTAATTGGTCCTTCTAGGGAGGGACCTGGAAAATGAACCTTTCTTTGTAATACGATGCTGATATGAGCCAACGATGATTTTTCGAATTATCACTGCAGTGTGTAATTTTCGCCAATAAATGGCATAATCAGGATCATATCAATATTCTGAAAATAGAAACAAAACAACACTTTTGTTAAGGAAACAGTAAACATGAAATGGGGACAAGCATAAGTGGTCAAGGAAAAGCCAGACTACAACTTAATGGTCAGACCCTACGCCTATACTCATCCTTTACATTTATCCCCGGGTCGATATCTCTGATCCACAGTGCCTCCAGAGTCATGCGATAATCCTAGCCCCTTGTGGTTGAAGCCAAAATCTCAACATCTTCTGACCTCATTGTAACCTTACATTGTGCGAGATGCTTTTTTTTTTACAGGCCCAGTGTTGTTGATGTCTCACGGAAACGGGTTTGTAAATGTCGGACAGTCTGTTACAGTGTTTTTTATCTTCCAGGGCAGCAGCGCTTACTAATTGTTGGAATTGAAAAGGCGCATTTGTTTCTTTGCTGGGAGCAGAAATAAGCTGAAGAAAAACGTAAGCAATTTTGGGAGTGTAGGTCTTGGGCATCAAAGAGAATTTAGTGGAAACCAACTCTTCATCAGAACATCAGATTGTCTATTTGAAGCATAACCATGGTCGAACATTATTGTTAATATTGTCTAACCCTTTGACTCACGCACCTATCCACCAACTGCAAAAACTTAACCCTTTGACTCCCTCACCTATCTACCAGCTTACCGGGTGGACAGGGTGTAGGAGTTTAGGGGTTAAGTCCAACCGACCGCGTAGAGCTATATCAGGGCTATAACCATTTCAAATCATATACAATACTTCAACTGGAAAACAAGGAAAAGAAAATTAAGTACATATGTGCATGCATTGGCGCACATAATCTAAGGAAATGCCCCTGTCGTTAACCACTCAGTCCATCTCATCACACAGGGGATTTAAAGAATAAACATACCTGAATACAAATTTAAACACAAATAAGGACACTAAAGTGTATCTAAAAACGGGCTGAATTACCTAAAATTGCTTCCGCATATCTCATTTCCCTAAAAGCCAAAAATGCACTTAATACATGTATCCAATTATCAATCCTAAGAGAAAGTACCTAAGACTTTTATCGAACATATACAGATGAATAGACCAGCAAGGCAAACAATGATAGGAAGAAACGACAGAAAGCAAAGGAACAAGGCAGAAAGAAACAAAGCGATTGATCAAAAAGAGGAAGTTTCTAGCACAGAATTTCCAGAAAATGGGGATATTATTTATACTGATAAAGCCCCTGGCGTCCGCAGGGGGGAATGCTCGAACGTTAAAACAAAATAAAATTGCACAACATAACATAACACACACACACACACACACACACACACACACACACAACAGAGATACACAGATACACACAGACACACAGACACACAGACACACAGACACACAAGACACACACACACACACACACACACACACACACACACACAACACACACACACACACACGACACACACACACACACACACACACAACACACTTATATCACTTTAGTGAAAAGACATTAAATTAAAGAACGAACACACACACACACACACACACACACACACACACCACACACACACACACACACACTTATATCACTTATAGTGAAAAGACTTAAATTAAAGAACGACACACACACACACACACACACACACAGCACACACACACACACACACACACATGCACACACACACACACACACACACACACACACACACACACACACACACACACACACACACTAAAAATGACAGAAAAAAAATACAACAACAAAATTTTCTTCAACAAGTTTATCGATTAAGTAGCCTTGGTGAAGATGTCAGGCATCCTGTGGGAGATGAGAGACAATGCGTGTAGTACATCTAAACCTAATGATCCACTAGTTCTTCCTCCCCCTCTCCCCTAGTTCTTCCTCCCCCTCCCCCCCCTCCCCTAGCGTCCTCTTGATCTTTTTCCAATACAGATGCGTTTAGGGATTGTATTGCTTGCATGAAGACTGCTTCCTTACCCTATCAAAAACAGACTAGGAAAGAAGAAAGAAAGAAAGAAAAAGAAAGAAAGAAAGAAAAGAAAGAAAGAAAGAAAAGAAAGGAAAAGAAAGAAGCAAATAAACACAACAAAGAAACACAAAAAAACAACAAACACGGAAATAGAATCGAAACGCGTACACACAGACAACACACTTACACACACACACACACACCACACACACCACACACACACACACACACACACACACACACACACACACACACACACACACACACACACACACACACACACACACACACAACACACAACACACACACACACACACACACACACACACACACACACAACACACACACACACACACACACACACACAACACACACACACACACACATCCACACACACACCCCAAAAAACAAACAAACAATAACAACAAACCCAAACCGAAATAGTCAAACCATTCCAAATAATTATCTCCTTTATGATACGAAAATACATTAAAGGTACACACGGACACACACACAAATACACACACACGCACACAACAAACAACACATACACAACAACACACAACACACACACACACACACACACACACACACACACACACACAACACACACACACACACAAAAACACACACACACAACACATACACACACACACACACACAACCACACACAACACACAACACACACACACACACACACAACACACACACACAACACACACAACACACACCACACAACCACAACACACACACACACACACACAAACACAACACACACACATACGCACACACACACACAAACACACACACACACACACACGATACACATACACAACACAACACATACACATACACATACACATCACATACACATACACATACACATACGTAAACCAGCATATACAGTTTCGTTAACACATGAATATAATCTAATTTCTATGTCGTTTGTCCATTTTGTTAGTTTTATTTGTTTATCCGTTCTTTGGATTTGTGTTCCAAGAGAGATATGTAAGGATTGTATTGTTGGCATGGGGATTATTTCCAGATCCTATCGTACGATAACAAAAATCCAAACAATCAAAAACAAAACATAACAAATTAAAAAACAAACAAACAAAAAACTCACACCCCGAAATGGTCAAACCATTCCGACAATCTCCTTTCTGATGGGAAAACATGTTAAAGAAAGCCCAGAAAATGTATATTCGCAAAGCGACAGCGCACTTGAAGTTTCAGTTTCAATTTCTGAAGACGACGTCTCCACGCTCGGAACGAATTCCATAATGATGCACTAATGTCACAGGTGCGATGTATATGGTGAAAATAAAGTGCCCTTGAAGAAGTATCAGACAAAATTAGAACTTGACGCCAGACGACGGCAGATGACAGAAAGTCTCAACAATAAAAACAGGATGTAAAGATTTTCAGAAGTTCCGGAATTAGTATCAATATCACGTACTTTTCTCAGACAATGCTGATTTTAGACACTTCTAAAATTTCACAGCTCCCCTCCCAAATGATATGAAATTGTCTCTCTCCCCCACCTTACCCCTCCACTCCCAAATATTTTGTAGGCAGATCAGAAATTGAATAATTCAAATCATTCAATGTTGTTGATTTGATGTCATCACTTTGATGCTGTCAGATCAATTGGTAGAGCCATTGACTCAAGATTTGTTATCTTGAATTCAATCCCAGCCTGCAACATTAAAATCTGGCCTGTTCGCTGCCCGTCTTTATGTTTCCATCATTCTAGTGGTGTCAGTCTTAGTGTTAGATAGGTCCCTTCTCCCCTTTCCCCCGTTTCAAGACCTTGCCAGCGCATAGGGTTTTGTGCAGGTTCAGGAAATCTGTAAGATAATTGCTGGCAGGTTTGGGTGGAGCGCATATGGAGTTTTCTGAGCGCGACGAATCCCTCTTGAAATAAATCCAATTACT
>JAPXFY010000014.1:65518240-65523240 GCA_030674185.1 Monoplex corrugatus
GAAAAGAAGAAAGAAGAGAAGAAGAGAAAAGAAAGAAGAAGAGAAGAAGAAGAAGAAGAAGAAGAAGAAGAAGAAGAAGAAGAAGAAAAGAAGAAAAGAAGAAAAGAAAACGCAACAAGAAGAAGAACGACAAGAAGAAGAAGAAGAAGAAGAAGAACGACAAGAAGAGGAACGACAAGAAGAAGAAGAAGAACGACAAGAAGAAGAAGAAGAACGACAACAAGAAGAAGAAGAAGAAGAAAGAAAGAAAGAGAGAAAGAAAACAAAAAGACGAAGGAGAAGAAGATGATGATTATAATGATGAATATAACTATAAGGCGTTAATGTTGGTGTATAAATCAAATAAATACACACACTCTTGTTCACGACTACTGACTCACAGTGACGAACACAACTTCAGGAACAAAATACATGCACCTGCCTAGGGCGGTGGTGGGGGATGGGGATGGGGGCAAGAGGGCAAGTGTAGTAACTCACCAAACCACCAGAACGAAACGTATTCTGTCCTCAGTGACATGGCTTTTCTCAAATCTTTATTATACAAAAAATAAACATAAAGCCACTACAAGAATACAGTATGTATATATATGAGCATGTGTGTTGTGGTAGTGAGGGGAACGGAGAGAGGGGGTGAACGAGAGAGGGGGGCGGAGTGGGGAATGGGAGATATTACTTGTTGAAGAGACGTGTCTTCAAGTACGACCCAGTTTTCAAGGTTGTCATTATTGTCATGAATAGAGCTTCAAAACCACCCCGCTTGAAAACAGCAGGAAAGATCTTTCAAACAGTTGGAGCTGTATGGCGTAATATCATAACCCATTGACCCCAGCACCCTATCCCACAACAGCTAAACCTTAGAGAAAATAAGAGAAAATATGGAAGGCTATATAGAATTCACACAGGAGAATGGACCCAGCAAGACAGAAAATGATGGGAGGACATGACAGGAAGCGAAAGAGCAAGGCAGAAACAAAGAGAGTGACAGAAAAAAGGAAATTTCTAGCACAGAATTTCCAGAAGGTAGGGATACTATTTATACCGAAAGAGTCCCAGGCATCTCCAAGGGGGAGTAACAGCAAATATACAAGAGAGAAAACTAAGGTCGTAACATAGGAAACTGATTATTTCAGATATACAGCTTTATGTAGCTTGGGAACGAGTAACATTGTATATATATATATATATATATATATATATATATTTATTTATACACACACACATATATATATATGTATACATGATATATATATATATATATATATATACATATAATGTGTGTATATATATATATCATATCAGCATCATATTGCATTATGGACTCATAGTGGTTTATTTAACTGCAATTGTTTTGGGTCATATTTAATATGGCGTTACATCATTCGATTTTTATACCGCTTATATAATGATTGTCTCAATAGTTTGACATCAGGTTGACATGTATTTAGTTTACTACATGTAAAGGCAATATTTAGCAAGTAGTATTATAGATTCAAGTATATTATCAGTTCTTTTTTTATACTGCCGTTCACCTCCAAAATGAATCAAAGTTTCGAACAGATTTAAACTGTATACATTTCACATTCGTTGATAAGTTTGTTTTTTTTATTATCGCAGTGGTAAATGACAAAAAGATCATTGATAAAGAAGATTAGGAAAAGACAAGCAACATTTGTAGGACATATCATGAGGAAAGGGGAATTGAAACACCTGGTCACAACAGGAAAGCTGGAGGGAAAGAGAACACTAGGTAGACACAGGGAGAAAATATTGGACGGACTTGCAGGGTGGCTGAAGACAGAGAGGGTGGGAGACGCACTTGCAGTGACAGGGGACAGATTCGTGTGTAGGGCCATGATCGCCAAGGCCACGCGGCAGGGCACATGATGATGATGGTAATCAAATAAATTTGCAATACAGCAAAACTCGAATGCCAGGTTGACCTAGCTGACGGCAAATAGTATTCAGTCAAATGCGTATGCATATATTTTACAGTGCTTTTACATGAAACTGCTCGTCAGACTACAAAACTACATGTCTGTGCATAACAAGTGGTCATAGTTGTCACAGGCACAGGGATTGGAAATAAGGCAGTGTGTTGCTGACAGAATCAAGAGAATATTTCCTAGTTTAATTTGCCAGGATCGGACAGGCTTTGCTGCTATAGGGGTCTCTTGCAGACAACATACGGCTAGATTTTGATTTATCTGGGCTTTTAGTTGACCCAGACTTAGAGAGAGAGAGAGAGAGAGAGAGAGAGAGAGAGAGAGAGAGAGAGATACATACGTACATACAGACAGACAGGGACAGACAGACAGACAGACAGAGACAGACATACAGAGAGACAGAGAGAGACAGAGAAAGAGAGAGAGAGAAAAAAAGAGAGAAAGAGAAATAGAGATACAGAGAGAGAGAGAGAGAGAGAGAGAGAGAGAGAGAGAGAGAGAACAGAGAGAGAGAGACAGAGAGAGAGAGAGAGAGCTTGATTCGTTAGATTGACCAATTTATGTTCGAAGATTCAGGAGCATCTGAGTTTCGGATAAAATTCGTGTTATTGGATCAAAACATCCTACAAGAACATGAGATAAACAGCAATTGTAAAAGAGTCTGGTGACAAACTAGTTCCGTATAGAAAGAGGTCGTA
Organism: Monoplex corrugatus; assembly: GCA_030674185.1. Taxonomy (NCBI): domain Eukaryota; kingdom Metazoa; phylum Mollusca; class Gastropoda; order Littorinimorpha; family Ranellidae; genus Monoplex; species Monoplex corrugatus. The sequence goes on from JAPXFY010000014.1 coordinate 65,520,882, forward strand.
GACAAGGTGACTGACTTTCTCCATATTCATTTGTATAGGTGTCACGATATTGGCAATTATGACAGAGAAATGAAGACATTAAAAGCATTTGATTTATAGCAAAGAATACAAATCATCTAAATTTGCAGATGATACCCAGCAGCCCAATAAACTGCCTTCTGATAAATCTGTTCAACTCGTTTCACGATATGGACAAATTTCTGGGCTTTTCGTGTACTGCCAAAACACAGACTGTTTGGTTGGAAAAGAAAAACGTTTGACAATCAAATATATGCAGCATCTGAATATAAACCGAAATCCTCAAAAAATCAAAATATTACAAAATATTTACAAAAGACTTAAAGGGATGAGGAGTAACAAATTACGCTGAAAATTATCAGAGGTAAAAACTTCATTCAAATTTGGGAACAGATGTCTCTTGGCAAACAGCATTTATGAAAATCCGCAAAATACAAGAAGTTAAACTGAAATGGCTACAGATACGTATTGTACATAGATTGATCAGACGTAATGTCATATGAAAATGAATGAGAGTTCTAAACTGCTTCTGCTGTGACTTTCGTTTAAAAACGGAAGATAGCATTGATCATATATTTTGGAAATAATTGTGTACGAAAATCATTCTGGGGAAAGATCAAAGAAGTCTTGAAATCAGAATGTATCAGTAAGTATTAGATTGTCTAAAAAACTGACACTATCTGATGTTGACAAAATGTATTCAAATATATAGTATTTTTATCTGATTATACTTCTTGGAAAAAATGTACATTTATATTTGAAAATAAAAGTATGAAAAGACTCTACCAAACATGATCTGTTTAAAAAAAAAAAAGATAACTTGCCATAAAATATCTCACGGAAGAATACAAAGCAAAACTCACAGGAATTTGCACACCTTTAAAATAAAATAGCTGCAGTATTCACCGTTATGAACAACCGAAACTTGACGATATTTATTCAGAATATGATACACCCGTTGTCAATGGTAACAGAATATATGGAATTTGATAGCATGTCTGATTTGTTGTCAATAAACCCGTATAAGTTGATAAATTGGATTGTTTTGTTTTCTGTTCTTTTGTTTGTTAGTTTTGTTGTTGATGTTATTGTTGTTGTAATTCGTGTTATTTACATTTTAAAAAAACATTTTATCATGCTTCGTGTTAATACATACATTTGTGTGTTTTAGACATACAGACACTTGGCATGAATACAAATGTGTTCTTACAACGTGGTTGCAATTACGATTTGTTGTTTTGTTTTGCATTTGCTTACGTCTCCTTTTCTTTAAAAAAAAGTTTTAAACAAATTTTAAATGGTTTGAACTAAAACAAAGCAATAAAGAAGGGAAAGAGAAAGTTGTCAAAAAGGAATAAAAATGTCCCACAAAAGTGTTCAGGAAAAAGGGAGAAAAGCACAGGGAGAATAACAAAACAAAACAAAACAAACAAAACAAACACACACACACAAAAATCCGGGAAAATATATTTTAAGACAGCTCAATACTTCGTGTGCATTTAGCTGCTTGGAGACATTTTTTCTCAATCACACACACACCGATTTCGCACCACAATTTCTTTTTCCTACCCGTGAAACTCAGCTAGTAGAATACCCGTGTACTTGAAGGTAAAAACAACAACAACAACAACAACAACAAACAAACAAACAAAATCGAGATTGAAAAATCTGAACCTGTCCTACTTCCCCTATTTCCCACACCCCCACCCCCACCCCGGTCAAAAGTATGAAAGCGAACAGATCATTGCAAAAGACGAATAATACTTTTGAATGCCCCTTGGGCAAAAGGATGACAAGACCTACTTCTTCTATTGCAAGCGAAAGAAAGGTAGTGCTTATACAGCAGGGTCGTCAAAAGGATCTTTTCAAACAAGGTATTTTTTAATGTTTTGTCTGTACACACAGTTTGCAAGAGGCATGTTATCGAATATTCCGCCCAAGGTTGTTTATATATGCAGGATGTATTCATGTTTCTGTAAACAACTGGACAGCTGCATGACTTGACGAATCTTTATTTACAGTCACATTCATTTCTTTTTGCCACAGTCGCTTTACTACGTTAAACTCGAGCTGCTCTTCCTGTTGAGAGCGTGTCGCCACAGCGCAGCGCCACCTAATTGATTTTGATCAAGACTTCAGAAAGGCAAGAGGGCTAATTGGTCTTCAAGGGGTGGGACCTGGGAAATCAACCTATCCCTCCAATGTTTCATACCCAGGCAGCCGGGCAATGCCCCTACTCTTAACGATTTTCAACTGCCGCGGGATCTTTAACGTGGGCAGGCCACAAGGCAGGCCAAGATCCTTGGTGTTCATGCTTGATCGTCTGCGCTGCGTAAAACAC
>JAPXFY010000014.1:65530740-65535740 GCA_030674185.1 Monoplex corrugatus
TTCTTCTTGTTCTTTTCTTCTTCTTTTCTTCTTTTCTTTTCTTGTTCTTTCTTCTTTCCTTCTTCTTTTCTTCTTGTTTTTCTTCTTCTTTTCTTTGTTCTTCTCTTTTCTTTTCTTTTGTTCTTCTCTTCTTCTTTTTTTGTTCTTCTCTCTTCTTCTTTTCTTCTTGTTCTTTTCTTCTTTTCTTTCTTTTTGTTCTTCTCTTCTTCTTTTCTTTTTGTTCTTCTCTTCTTCTTTTCTTTTTGTTCTTCTCTTCTTTCTTTTCTTCTTGTTCTTTTCTTCTTCTTTTCTTTTTGTTCTTCTCTTTTCTTTTCTTCTTTTTCTTTCTTCTTTTTCTTCTGTTTTCTCTCTTCTTTTCTTTTGTTCTTCTCTTCTTTTCTTTTGTTCTTTTTCTCTTCTCTTTTCTTCTTGTTTTCTTCTTCTTCTTTTCTTTTGTTTTCTTCTTCTTCTTTTTTCTTGTTCTTTTCTCTTTTCTTCTTGTTTCTTTTCTTTTTTTTTTCTTTTCTTCTCTTTTTCTTTTTGTCTTCTTCTTCTTTCTTTTTGTTCTTTTCTTCTTCTTTTCTTCTTGTTCTTTTCTTCTTCTTTTCTTCTTGTTTCTTCTTCTTCTTTTCTTTTTGTTCTTTTCTTCTTCTTTTCTTCTTGTTCTTTTCTTCTCTTTTCTTTTGTTCTTTTCTTCTTCTTCTTTTCTTTCTTTTCTTTTCTTCTTGTTCTTTCTTCTTCTTTCTTTTTGTCTTTTTCTTCTTCTTTTCTTCTTGTTTCTTTTCTTCTTCTTCTTTTCTTCTTTGTTCTTTTTCTTCTTTTCTCTTTTTTCTTTTTTTTTTCTTCTTCTTTTTTTCTTGTTCTCTTCTTCTTCTTTTCTTTTTGTTCTTTCTTCTTCTTTTTCTTTTGTTCTTTTCTTCTTCTTTTTTCTTTCTTCTTTTCTTTTGTCTTTTCTCTTCTTTCTTTTCTTCTTTCTTCTTGTTCTTTTGTTCTTCTTCTTTCTTCTGTTTTCTTCTTCTTGTTCTTCTTCTTCTTTTCTTTTTGTTTTTCTTCTTCTTTTCTTCTTGCTTCTTTTCTTTTCTTTCTTTCTTTTTCTTTTCTTCTTTTCTTCTTTTTGTTTCTTCTTTCTTTTCTTTTCTTTTCTTTTGTTCTTTCTTCTTCTTCTTTTCTTCTTTCTTCTTTTGTTCTTTTCTTTCTTCTTTTTCTTTTCTTCTTCTTTTCTTTTGTTCTTTTCTTTTCTTTTCTTGTCTTTTCTTTTTTCTTTTTCTTTTCTTTCTTTTCTTTTGTTCTTTCTTCTTCTTTTCTTTTTTTCTTTTCTTTCTTGTTCTTTTCTCTTCTTCTTTTGTTCTTTCTTCTTTCTTTTTCTTCTTTCTTCTTTTCTTTTTCTCTTTGTTCTTTTCTTCTTTTCTTTTCTTTTTCTTTTTTTCTTTTCTTCTTCTTCTCTTCTTCTTCTTTTTTCTTCTTCTTTTCTTTTTGTTCTTTGTCTTTTCTTTTCTGTTTTTTTTCTTCTCTTTCTTTTCTTTTGTTTTCTCTCTTTCTTTTGTTCTTTTCTTCTTTTCTTTTTCTTTTTCTTCTTCTTTTCTTTTTCTTTTTCTTCTTTTCTTTTTGTTCTTTTCTTTTTCTTTCTTTCTTTCTTTTGTTCTTCTTCTTTTTCTTTTTCTTCTTCTTTTCTTTCTTGTTTCTTCTTCTTTCTTTTCTTCTTCTTTTCTTTTTCTTCTCTTTTCTTTTGTTCTTTCTTCTTCTTCTTCTTTTCTTCTTCTTCTTTCTTTTTGTTCTTTCTTCTTCTTTTCTTTTTCTTCTTCTTCTTTCTTTTGTTCTTTTCTTCTTCTTTTCTTTTGTTCTCTTCTTCTTTCTTTCTTTTCTTTCTTTCTCTTTTCTTCTTGTTCTTTTCTTCTTCTTTTCTTTTTGTTCTTCTTTTCTTCTTTTGTTCTTTTTCTTCTTTTCTTTTTGTTCTTCTTTCTTTTCTTTTCTTTTCTTCTTTCTTTCTTCTTGTCTTTTCTTCTTTCTTTTTTTCTTCTTCTTTCTTCTTCTTTTCTTCTTCTTGTTCTTTTCTTCTTCTTTGTTTTCTTTCTTCTTTTCTTTCTTCTTCTTTTCTTTGTTCTTTCTTCTTCTTTTCTTTTGTTCTTTTCTTCTCTTTTCTTTTGTCTTTTCTTTTCTCTTTTGTTCTTTTCTCTTCTTTTCTTTTGTTTCTTCTTTTTCTTTTTGTTCTTTTCTTCTTTTTTCTTTTGTTCTTTCTTCTTCTTTCTTTTGTTCTTTTCTTCTTCTTTTCTTTTTGTTCTCTTCTTCTTTTCTTCTTGTTTTCTTTTTGTTCTTTTCTTCTTGTTCTTCTTCTTGTTCTTGTTCTTCTTCTTGTTCTTCTTCTTGTTCTTGTTCTTCTTCTTATTCTTCTTCTTGTTCTTGTTCTTTTTGTTCTTCTTGTTCTTGTTCTTCTTCTTCTTGTTCTTCTTCTTCTTGTTCTTTTTTTTCCAATTACAGTAATAATGATAATAATAACAATGCTACTACTAATAATAATAACAATACTACTACTACTACAACAACTACTACTACTAACAACAACAACAATAAATAATAGTAGTAGTAGTATCACATCATCAATATTATAATCATTATTATATTGATCAGTATCGGTCGTATCATGTAAATTGTCACGTTCTCTAGGTGCAGAAGTCAGTGGTCCATTTGAGCATCAGATCAATAGTTTCCACAGTCATTGAGGGTAACTACGACTTAGTTGATAATATCAGTGATCTATCGGTGGATTGTCAAATTTTGCTGAATGTATAAAACATAAAATAACAATGATAATAATAACAATAACAATAGTAATAAAACAACAATAACGATGATAATAATAATGATATTAATAGTAATAATAACAACAAACATCAAGAAGAAGAAAAAGAAGAAGAAGCAGAAGACGGGGAAGAAGAAGAAGAAGAACAGCACCAGCAACAATAACAGCAACAACAACAACATCAACAACAACAACAACAACAACACAATAATAATAATAATAATAATGATAATGATAATAGATAATAATAATAATAATAATAATAATAATAGTATATTAATGATAATGATATGATAATAATAATACTGATAAAAATGATGATGATGATGATGATGCCAATGACCGTTGCTGTTGTTATCTTTTATCATTAACAGTAGTACCATCATCATCATCATTTATAATCTTGTTGTTATCATTGTTATTATTAGTATTTTCTTTTTCACGATAATTATTATTAGTGTGTGTGTGTGCACGCGCTCACGAGCGTGCATGTACGTCTTTCCGTGTGTGTGTCTCTCCCCTTCCCCCACCTATTCTATCACCCTGCCTGTCCTATCCCCTTACCTCATCTTATCAGCGTGTCTTATCCCCTTACCTCCTCTATCACCCTGTCTTATCCCCTTACCTCCTCCACCACCCTGTCTTATCCCCTTACCTCCTCTATCAGCCTGTCTTATCCCCTTACCTCCTCTATCACCCTGTCTTATCCCCTTATCTCCTCCACCACCCTGTCTTATCCCCTTACCTCCTCTATCACCCTGTCTTATCCCCTTACCTCCTCTATCACCCTGTCTTATCCCCTTACCTCCTCCACCACCCTGTCTTATCCCCTTACCTCCTCTATCAGCCTGTCTTATCCCCTTACCTCCTCTATCACCCTGTCTTATCCCCTTACCTCCTCCACCACCCTGTCTTATCCCCTTACCTCCTCTATCACCCTGTCTATCCCCTTACCTCCTCTATCACCCTGTCTTATCCCCTTACCTCCTCTATCACCCTGTCTTATCCCCTTACCTCCTCTATCACCCTGTCTTATCCCCTTATCTCCTCCACACCCTGTCTTATCCCCTTACCTCCTCTATCACCCTGTCCTATCCCCTTACCTCCTCTATCAGCCTGTCTTATCCCCTTACCTCCTCTATCACCTTGTCTTATCCCCTTACCTCCTCTATCACCCTGTCTTATCCCCTTACCTCCTCTATCACCTTGTCTTATCCCCTTACCTCCTCTATCACCCTGTCTTATCCCCTTACCTCCTGTATCACCCTGTCTTATCCCTTTACCTCCTGTATCACCCTGTCTTATCCCCTTACCTCCTCTATCACCTTGTCTTATCCCCTTACCTCCTCTATCAGCCTGTCTTATCCCCTTACCTCCTGTATCACCCTGTCTTATCCCCTTACCTCCTCTATCAGCCTGTCTTATCCCTTTACCTCCTGTATCACCTTGTCTTATCCCCTTACCTCCTCTATCACCTTGTCTTATCCCTTTACCTCATCTATCAGCCTGTCTTATCCCCTTACCTCCTCTATCACCTTGTCTTATCCCCTTACCTCGTCTACCACCCTGTCTTATCCCCTTACCTCTTCTATCACCCTGTCTTATCCCCTTACCTCCTCTATCAGCCTGTCTTATCCCCTTACCTCCTCTATCACCCTATCTTATCCCTTTACCTCCTCTATCACCCTGTCTATATCCCCTTACCTCCTCTATCATCCTGTCTTATCCCCTTACCTCCTCTATCACCCTATCTTATCCCCTTACCTCCTCTATCATCCTGTCTTATCCCCTTACCTCCTCTATCATCCTGTCTTATCCCCTTACCTCCTCTATCACCCTATCTTATCCCCTTACCTCCTCTATCACCCTGTCTATCCCCTTACCTCCCTGTCACCCTGTCTTATCCCCTTACCTCCTCTATCACCTGTCTTATCCCATTACCTCCTCTATCACCTGTCTTATCCCCTTACCTCCTCTTATCAACCTGTCTTATCCCCTTACCTCCTCATCACCCTGTCTTATCCCCTTACCTCCTCTATCACCCTGTCTTATCCCCTTACCTCCTCTATCACCCTGTCTTATCCCCTTACCTCCTCTATCACCCTGTCTTATCCCCTTACCTCCTCTATCACCCAGTCTTATCCCCTTACCTCCTCTATCACCCTGTCTTATCCCCTTACCTCCTCAATCACCCTGTCTTATCCCCTTACCTCCTCTATCACCT
>JAPXFY010000014.1:65540740-65545740 GCA_030674185.1 Monoplex corrugatus
ATACGCTCGCTTATGATTGAAAAAGTGCTGGTGTCTCTTTATTATGGGATACGTTCTTTACATGAAGATTTTTTAAAATCTTTTCCGTCTGCTTATTCATGTCTTAGAAATGTCGTCTGGAGATGAAGCAAGTATTCTGCAGACTGACAGGGAATCCTGGCGTAGAGTCATGTTGTAGATGTGGTGTGTGTCTGTGAATCTATCTGTCCGGTGCTGCCATGGTCTTCCTCTGGCTCTGAAGCCCTGAGCATTTGTTGTTGTAAGCTGGAAGGGCTGGCTGTTTGACTGGTGTTGTAAACTGGAAGGGCTGGCTGGTTGACTGGTGTTGTAAGCTAGAAGGGCTGGCTGGTTGACTGGTGTTGTAAGCTGGAAGGGCTGGCTGGTTGACTGGTGTTGTAAGCTGGAAGGGCTGGCTGGTTGACTGGCATCGTAGTGTTGAAAGCTGGAAGGGCTGGCTGGTTGATTGACATCTTGGTGTTGTAAGCTGGAAGGGCTGGTTGGTTGACTGGCATCTGGTGTTGTAAGCTGGAAGGGCTGGTTGGTTGACTGGCATCTGGTGCTGTGAGCAGGAAGGGCTGGTTGGTTGACAGGCATCCTGGTGTTGTAAGTTGGAAGGATTGGCTGGTTGACTGGCATCCTGGTGTTGTAAGCTGGCTGGGCTGGCTGGTTGACTGGCATCTGTGTTGGAAGTTGAAAGGGGCTGGCTGGTTGACTGGCATGTGGTGTTGTAAGCTGGAAGGGCTGGCTGGTTGACTGGCATGTTTATGTAGTAAGCTGGATGGGATGACAGTTGACTGGCATCTGGTGTTGTAAGTTGAAGGGCTGGCTGATTAACTGGCATCCTGGTGTTCTAAACTGGAAGGGCCGGCTGGTTGACTGGCATCCTGGTGTTGTAAACTGGAAAGACTGGCTGGTTGACTGACATCTGGTGTTTTAAGCTGGAAGGGCTGGCTGGTTGACTGGCATCCTAGTATTGTAAGCTGGAAGGGCTGGCTGGTTGACTGACATCTGGTGTTTTAAGCTGGAAGGGCTGGCTGGTTGACTGGCATCCTAGTATTGTAAGCTGGAAGGGCTGGCTGGTTGACTGGTATCTCGTGTTGTCAGCTGGAAGGGATGACTGGTTGACTAGCATGTGGTGTTTTAAGATGGAAGGGCTGGCTAGTTGACTGCATCCTGGTGTTGTAAGCAGGAAGGGCTGGCTAGTTGACTGGCATCTCGTGTTGTCAGCTGGAAGGGATGACTGGTTGACTAGCATGTGGTGTTGTAAGCGGGAAGGGCTGGCTAGTTGACTGGCATCTGGTGTTGTAAGCTGGAAGAGGCTGGCTGGTTGACTGGTACCTAGTGTTGCAAGCTGGAAGGGCTGGCTGGTTTACTGGGTCCTGGTGTTGTAAGCTGGAAGGGCTGGCTGGTTAACTGGGTCCTGGTGTTGTAAGCTGGAAGGGCTGGCTGGTTGACTGGCATCTGGTGTTGTAAGCTGGAAGGGCTGGCTGGTTGACTGGGTCCTGGTGTTGTAAGCTGGAAGGGCTGGCTGGTTGACTGGCATCTGGTGTTGTAAGCTGGATGGGATGACTAGTTATCTGGCATCCTAGTGTTGTAAGCTGGAAGGGCTGGCTGGTTGACTGGCATCCTGGTGTTCTAAGCTGGAAGGGCTGGCTGGTTAACTGGCATCCTGGTGTTCTAAGCTGGAAGGGCTAGCTGGCTGACTAGCATCCTGGTCAGATGACGAAACCACTTGATCTGTTGTTGGTATGATGTAATGGTTGACAGGTGCTGTTCCAACCATCTTTCAGATTTCTTTGTTTCTAATCATGTCTGTTTTGGTCTTGCTGCTGTTCTTATGAGACATGTCATCTCACGGGGTGTGACCTATCGAATGTACAGGTATCTCACTGGTAAGTAAGTATGGGTAGACAGATTGTGATAACACTTGCTGCTGTTTCGATAAGGGTAAATTAGTATTTCAAAAGGAGTAATGAGTTCCAGAATTTAAAAGTAGAGGAAGTAAACGCTCTTGGGCCACGTTTTTCTCTTCTAAATACTCGGACACAAAAAGTTTTTTTTGTCTGATTTGCTTTTGATCATTTTGAAATATATAATGCAAAACGTTAAAAGCATCTATCTATCTATCTATCTATCTATCTATCTATCTATCTATCTATCTATCTATCTATCTATCTATCTATCTATCTATCTATCTATCTATCTATTATCTATCTATCTATCTATCTATCTATCTATCTATCTGTCTATCTGTCTGTCTATCTATCTATCTATCTATCTATCTATCTTATCTGTCTATCTATCTATCTATCTATCTGTCTATCTGTCTATATGTCTATCTATCTATCTGTCTATCTATCTATCTCTCTATCTCTCTCTATCTCTCTATCTATCTATCTATCTGTCTATCTATCTATTATCTATCTAGATAAATGTATATACATATATACATATACAAAGAATAGATATAACAAATAAGCACGCATTACAATATATCCAAGTGTTGGAACATAGCCAGGTACAGATATACAAACGAATATAAACTTTAACAGATAATTAGACGAGTATGTTAAAAAACAACAACAAGCAAAACAAACAAATGGACGAACGGACACGGAACATGTTGCTATCAGTAGCGGAAAGGAGACATCGAGATGGAACATATATTTCTACAAATTTTGAAAGGTGTTTAGGGTGCGGTTCCAGAAAGGATCTGGTAGCAAAGACAAGCAACTTTGCAATTCATACGTTATTCGCTGAGTAGCCAGTGCAACTCTTTAAGAATGGGTTGTGCAGTGTTTGAGAAAGTTTGCCTTTAAAAAAAATCGGTTTAGCAGCAAGTAAAAGTCACACACATGGTAGAAGTAAAAGCCACCACTACACATTGTTTTTTTTTCAGGAGCACTGAGCTTCGCAGAGTTGGGAACATTGATGGGAAAATCGGGAGCGGAGTATCAGTACATACGGGAAGCTTTCGGAAACGTGCTCGCCTACCTGTTCTCTTGGACATTCGTCGTGGCCAACCGGCCAGCCGCCACTGCCATCATCGCCCTCACTTTCTCCCAGTATACTGTCTCCATCTTCGGCCTGTGCGGCATCCCCCAGATACCCGTGAAACTCGTCGCAGCATTTGTTCTGGGTGGGTGACTTGAAAGTTGAAAACGAGTTATTGTTCTTATTGGTCATTTCCGTTTTCTTTCAGCTTTCTTTTGTTGACCTCTACTAGCAGTTGAAATATGTAAGCCATGCGATCAGAAACACCAAAATCAGTCTCATATCATCAACGGTCCTGCTGGGGAAAGTTGAAGTGAGGAGAACAAAATGGACGACCGCACACCCCTATTTCAACAACATCGTTGAAGTCTGTGATCTGGGAATCCAGGAAGTTGCCCACAGATGTCTCTCAATCGTGTGATCTGGAGAAGACTTGTGACGTCCAGCGTGGCTCCTACCGCCGATCCCGGCGAGGGAGAGAGGTGAGGTGAGAGGTGTGATTGGTCACTGGACGTCAAATGGGTAAGACATCAGGCTTCTTGTTCGAAGGTCCTGGGGTTCGATCCTGCCTGGGGGGCAAAGGGTGGAGATTTTCCCGATCTTCCAGGTCAACGACATGCGTGGAGATCTGTTAGTGCCTAAACTCCCCTTCTTACGTGTATGTATGCAAAACATCAAATATGCATATTAACGCTTCGACTCTGTTACATTTACAGAAAAAAAAGAGTAAAGAGGAACTCAATGTGAAAGTGCGAATGCCGATAAGAAAAGTGTGACGTCAAAATGTGTCTGTTGATTCAGCTACTCTCCACTGTTTGTTCTTGAAGATTGGTTTGCGATTCACTTGATAATGGATCAAGAATATTTGTTTTGGTTTATGCTAACACTGAAAATATGTTTAAGTTTGATTTCGTTGTATGGAAATATGTAGAATCCTTTGGAACAATTTGGAAATGACAAGAAAAACGTAGAATACCTTAGGCCTTTCGAAAATGTTCCGGAAATCATAAACAAATTTAATCTGTACAATGATTATCTAGAACTACAGAATATTCTAGAAAGGGAAGGTTCGGAGAATGCGGCTATGATTGGCTGGAAATCCAGGGAAAAGCCGAGATATTCGGGAACTTTCCATGATGTTATAAATAAAGTGTGACTGTGGGCTGAGAGAGAGAGAGAGCAATAAAGGAATTGAAGTGTAGCCTGCTGTCAGAGATAGAGAAGTTGCTATAGATTCGTGGAGTTGCTGCATGTAGATTTGAGGGCTGAAGAAGAATAATTCTGCAAACTAGGATGGTGCATTGGATGTATGAAGTATTTACCCAGTTCCTGTTATGTTTTCTTACGTCTTAAAATAAAGGATTATTTTCGTTTAACCTGGACTGGTGTATTCTGTCTCTGAGAAGAATGACAACAGCTAGAACTTCACAAACCTGCATAATTGCAAGACACTGCCTGTCATCTACATCTTTACATCTGACAGACTCCCACACCCTCTCCACCAACTGCACAAAACTTAAACCCTTTGATTCCCTCACCCTGTCCACCAGCTGTCTGCAGGAATTTGATGGATAGGGTGTGGGAGAAAAAGGATTATGTTTTTGCTTTGCTAGCATGGTTGACAACGCAGGATGCTGGTGGGCATGGTGCGGGAGCCAAAGGGTTAAACGTCTTGGATGTCATGTCAGTGTCCCAGTGGCTTATGGACACATGAAAACGCCCACCATGCACGCCCACCGAAGAGGAAGTATGCAGACTGTGCAGCAACATGCTGCCTGCATAGTGTGGGTAAAACTACGCGCATAAAGCATTTGAGAAAATCAAAGCGCTATGCATGCAAATAAAATTTTAGTACTCAAAGAATTACTGTAAGATTCCAGTGGAACTGTCTAGGCTAAGGTAGTTCCTGTTTTCTGCATCAGCTCAGAGAGAGATAGACAGACAGACAGATAGATAAATAGATAGACAGACAGATAGATACGATAGATAGATAGATAGAAGACAGA
>JAPXFY010000014.1:65548240-65553240 GCA_030674185.1 Monoplex corrugatus
ATAAACAAACAGCTTTTTTTGGTCATAAGCCTTTCATTTCTTTCTTTTTTTACAGGCTACACCAGCGTGTTGGAAACAGGATTTGAAGGGACCATAGACAATCCTGCCACGGTTTCTCTTGCTTTCTACAGTGCTCTGTGGGCATACAGCGGCTGGTGAGAACATTAATTACTATAGATCATTCTTGCAGAGCACTTTTCTCTAAATTCATTTGGACTCAGTCATCATCATCATCAGGTGCCCTGCCGCGTGGCGTTGGCGATCATGGACTTCCATCTGTCTCTATCTCTTGTTGCCACAAGCATCTATTCCACCCTCCTCGTCTTCAGCTACTCTGCAAGTCCGTCTAGCATTTTCTCCCTGGGTCTACCTGCTGCTCTCTTTCCCTCCAGCTTTCCCGTTGTGACCAGGTGCTCCAAATCCCCCTTCCTCATAAATGGCCTATAAATGTTGCCTGTCTTTTCCTAATCTTCCTTATGAATGATCTACTTGTGTCTGCCTCCATCAAGACTGTCTCGTGTGTTTTCTTTGCTGTCCATGGAACTCTCAACATTCTTCTTAGAAACCACATCTCGGCTGCCTCAAGCTTGTTCTGGCTTTGCTTGTTGACTGTCCACGCCTCACATCTGTACAACAGTATTGGTTCTATATAACATTCAAGAACTGTCTTCCTGATGCTAACTGATAGGCATTTGTTTGTAAGAATGCTTGTCATCTTCTTGAATGCTATTTTGGCTTGGCCGATTCTGCCGGCTATTTCTGATGTGCATCTGCCGTCTGCAGAAATGATCGTTCCCAGGTATTTAAACTTATCAACCTGTGTCAAGGTTGTGCCATTTGCTGTTGTTTTGCATGAGGGGATTCATGTTTTTTACTGATCACCATGACTTCAGTCTTCTTGCTGTTTAGTTCCAACCCCTTACCTTTGCTTTCTATTTCTAGTATATTCACAAGATTTTGTAGGTCCCTTTCATTTCTGCAATTAGCACGGTGTAATCTGCGTATTCGATTTTCCGGTCAAAATAAGCAGAAAAGTGATGTTATGTTTTGTTTTGTTTTTCTTAAAGCTAGACAGTTGTTTTGAATCAGATGTCGGTTTCTATGAATGTACATGTATTTAATAAGGCTGGATGAAGGAAAAGGTTTGTGTGTTTACGTACGAGAACTGTGTGAATTTGTCTTATTACAGGAATAACTTAAACGTCGTCGTCGAAGAACTTCAACAACCTGAAAAGTATGTATAGCAATCTTTCATTATTTTCTTTAGTCTCTAACTCCCTCTGCATCCCTCCCTCCCCCCCCCTCTCTTTCTCTTTCTCTCTCTCTCTCGCTCTCTCTGTGTCTGTCTGTTGTCTGTCTCTCTGTGTCTGTCTGTCTCTGTCTATCTGTTGTCTGTCTCTCCGTGTCTGTCTGTCTCTGTCTGTCTGTCTGTTGTCTGTCTGTCTGTCTGTCTCTGTCTGTTTGTCTGTCTGTCTGTCTGTCTCTCTCTCTCTCTCTCTCTCTCTCTCTCTCTCTCTCTCTCTCTCTCTCTCTCCCCTTCAAACAGGAACTAAAGCCGATCGCCTTCAGCATGCCATGACACTTAATTTGTTTATATCAGAATGTCATATTTTTGTTTTTTGATAATTATTCACAAAAGGAGTCACAGTGGTGATGGTAGTAGTAGTGGTGGTAGTGATAGTAGTAGCCGTCATAATACTGATAGTAGTTACAGTAGTGGTAGTAGTAGTTGTTGTTGATTTAATAGAGGCACTATTAACAGTAGTTGCTTAGGTACATACAGCAGTGACATCGGTAAGTGGTTCCTGCTATTGATGGTGGTGGTGGTGATGATGATGATGACGATGATGATAATGATCATAACGATGATAATAATGATGATGATGATAATGATGAAGGTGAAGAAGGAGGAAAAAAAGAGAAGAAGAAGAAGAAGAAGAAGAAGAAGAAGAAGAAGAAGAAGAAGAAGAAGAAGAAGAAGAAGGAAAGAAGAAGAAGAAGAAGAAGAAGAAGAAGAAGAAGAAGAAGAAGATGATGATGATGATGATGATGATGATGATGATGATGATGAAGAAGAAGAAAATGATGATGATGATGATGATGACGACGACGACGACGACGACGATAACGATAATGATGATGATAATGGCGATGATGACGACGAAGATAATGACGACAACGACAGTTACTACGATAATGGTGATGATGACGTGATGATGATGACGATGATGACAATGACTACGACGATGATGACGACAACGAAGACGACGACGAGGACGACAGTAACGATAATGATGATGATGACAAAGATGATAATAATTGATGATCATGATGATGATGACGACGACGATGATGATAATGATGACAACGACGACGATGACGAGATGATGACAACCATGATGATGATGACGACGACTACTACGACTTACGACGATGACGACGAAGAGATGATGATGATGATGACAATGATAATGACGATGATGACGATGATGGTGATGATGCACCAGAAACTTACCGAGGGCCAATGTAAGTGGGGGTGTTGGTCGTGATCGTAGTGTACGTACTGACCAACCTGTCCTATTATACCGTCTTCACGACCAGCGAACTCCTCGCCTCCCCTGCCGTTGCCGTGGTGAGTGCGTGTGTCCTTTTGTCGTCCTCTTGTACTCTTGTAAAAGAAAAAATAATATTAATGATGATGATAATGATGATGGTACTAATACTGATAATAGTAATGATAGTAATAATAATCACGATGATGATGATGATGATGATGATGACGACGACGACGACGATGACGACGATGATGATGTGACGACGACGACGACGATGACGATGATGATAACGATAATAATAACAATACAATACAATATTTTATTTGTATAGCGCGAAATCTTGATAAAATCAAATCTAAGCGCTAAAACACGCACGCACACACACACACACACACACACACACACACACACACACACACACACACACACACACACACACACACACACACACACACACACACACACACACACACACACACACACACGCACACGCACACGCACACGGCTAAAATGGGGAGAAAGAATAAAAGCAATGGAAAATTATAGAGAGCACATTATATACAATTATATATTACAATGTGACTCCCCTCCGAGTGGAGACAGGCTGCAGAGGGGATTGAGTGAGGTCAGGATTTTATGCAGAGGAGAAAAGGTGAGTTTTGAGAGCAGACTTGAAGGAGACAAAAGTAGGTTGCTGACGGACTGAGAGAGGAAGTTTGTTCCAGGAAAGTGGACCAGAAATAGAGAAGGCTCGTGGACCTAGGTATTGAGCTTATGCGTGGAAAGCGAAAAGTCAGAGTATCGGAGGCAGAGCGGAGGGTACGTGAGGGAACATAGATCTCAAGTAGGCTTGACAGGTAATCGGGGGCTGCGTTATTGAGGCTTTTGTAGCACATGGTGTCTAGTTTGTACTATATGCGCTTTGATACAGGGAGCCAGTGAAGTTGTGCCAGGAGAGGAGATATGTGGTCAGCTTTTTTCTTTTTAGTACAAGGCGTGCAGCATTGTTTTGAATGCGCTGCATGATGTGAGTGGTGGAGGCAGGAAGACCAGACAGGAGTGAATTGCAATAGTCAATGCGAGATATTATGAAGGAGAGAACGAGTTTTGCAGTTGTTTCGACAGAGAGATACTTCCTGATCAGGCTTATACGATGGAGGTGATAGTAGCAAGATCTGGCAGTTTGAGAAACAAAGTTGTTCATGGAGAGGGTAGAGTCAATGCAGACACCAAGGTTTTTAGCTGAATCAGAAATTGGGACTGATGTGTTTCATAATGGGAGAGAAAGAGGAGGCAGCTGAGAAAGTTTCTGACGGGTGCCAATGAGGATAGCTTCTGTCTTGTCGTCATTAAGCTGAAGGTTGTAATAATGATGATAAGGATAAAGTTGATGATGATGATGATGATAATGATGATGATGACGACGACAACGACGATGATGATGATGTGTTCATTCTTTTCATCGATGTATGTCGATTTGTTTACGTATTCGTTCATACACGCATTCAAGTGTGTTTGCTTGCTTGTGTGTGTGTGTGTGTTGTGTGTGTGTGTGTGTGTGTGTGTGCGTGCGTGCGTGTGTGTGTGTGTGTGTGTGTGTGTGTGTAGTGTGCTGTGTGTGTGTGTTGTGCACGCGCGTGTATGCGTGTTTGTGTATGTGTGTGTGTGCGCGCGCGCTCGCGCGTGTATGCGTGTGTTTGTGTGTGTGTGTGTGTGTGTGTTTATGCGTGTGTGTTTGCTCACAACAGACGTGGGGGAAGGAGGTGCTTGGAGCGGCATTCCTACTGATGCCCCTCTCTGTGATGATTTCTACAGCTGGGTCTGTTAATGGGAGCATTTTCACTGGGAGCAGGTAAACCTTTCACCTGAAATTAAAAAAGAAATGGGGGGATGTTTTCTACTGCTTTTTGTGCTTAACCGTTTGGCTCCCTCACACTATCCACCATCTGCAAAAACTTAACCCTTTGACTCCCTTGCCTTTCCACCAGTGTTCTGCTGTTGCTTTCTGCAGGATTGCTGTGTGTTTGGGTGTGTGTGTGTGTGTGTGTGTGTGTGTGTGTGTGTGTGTGTGTGTGTGTGTGTGTGTGTGTGTGTGTATGATTATTGTTTGTTTTGTTTGTGGTGTGTGTTGTGTGTGTTGTTGTTGTTGTTGTTGCTGTATTTTGTTGCAATATCGCACTTAGGGAAATCTACTTTGTTCTTATTTTTCTTTTCTGTCCCATTTTCTACGCCACCGTAGTGGCCACAGAAGCTTGGACAGTATTTACAATGTGATGATGATGATGATGACGATGATGATGATGATGACAATGAGGATGATGATGATGATGATGATGATGACGATGGCGATGATGATGATGATGTCAATGAGGATGATAATCATAGTGCTATGGAGTTTTATCTAGGATGTGAGACTGCGTGACAGGACTGTCCTCTACGCTTGCT
>JAPXFY010000014.1:65558240-65568240 GCA_030674185.1 Monoplex corrugatus
ACACACACACACACACACACATTCACTACAGATGAAGGCCCAGAGTAACGAGAGAGAGGGGTCTTCCATCCTCTCTTGATCCGGTACTTGGGCTGGACTTGGTGACGTGCGGTTGTATATCTACAATGTATGTCCCGGGGCTTGTCATCTCCCCACCTTACCGTTCGGTTTGTAAAGAAGGTCACTACTGACTGGGTCCGAGGGGGTCATGCAGCGCATGGACAGTCTCCCTCCCTTTGCTTAGTGAAATGGCTACCATGTGGTGTCGGGAGCTGGGGGGGGGGGGGTGATTTGTCCGCAGAGTGGTGAGGCATTGGTGCTCTGGGTCTCATCCAGGATGATTGCCATAGAGTGATAAGACATTGCTGATCTGGGTCTCTCCAGGATGATTGTCCATAGAGTGATAAGGGCATTGTGATCTGGGTCCCATCCAGGATGATGTCCATAGAGTGGATAGACATTGCTGATCTGGTCCCCTCCAGGATGATTGTCCATAGAGTGATAAGACATTGGCTGATCTGGGTCCCTCCAGGATGATTGCGCCATAGAGTGATAAGACATTGCTGATCTGGGTCCTCTCCAGGATGATTGCCCAAGAGTGATAAGACATTGCTGATCTGGGTCCCTCCAGATGATTGTCCAAGAGTGATAAGACATTGCTGATCTGGGTCCCCCCAGGATGATTGCTCCCATAGAGTGAAGCATTGTGATCTGGGTCCCATCCAGGAATGATTGCCCATAGAGTGATAAGACATTGCTGATCTGGGTCCTCCAGGATGATTGTCATAGAGTGATAAGACACTGATCTGGGTCCCTCCAGGTGATTGCCCCCAAGAGTGATAAGACATTGCTGATCTGGGTCTCATCCAGGATGATTGCCCCCTAGTGATTGCTGATCTGGGTCCCTCCAGGATGATTGCCATAGAAATGTAAGACATTGCTGATCTGGGTCCCCTCCAGATGATTGTTCGTAGGTGGTACTCTGGGTCCAATCCAGGGTGATTGTTCGTTGAGTGATATCTGGGTCCCATCCAGGGTGATTGTTCGTAGAGTGGTACTTGGGTCCATCAGGTGTTGCATAGAGGAAGACATTGCTGTCTGGTCCTCCAGGATGATTGCCCTAGAGTGATAAGACATTGCTGATCTGGGTCCCCTCCAGGATGATTGCCCCGTAGAGTGATAAGACATTGCTGTCTGGGTCCCTCCAGGATGATTGTCCATAGAGTGATAAGACATTGCTGATCTGGGTCCCCTCAGGATGATTGCCCATAGAGTGATAAGACATTGCTGATCTGGGTCCCCTTCAGGATGATTGTTCGTAGAGTGGTACTCTGGGTCCCATCCAGGGTGATTGTTCGTAGAGTGATACTCTGGGTCCCATCCAGGTGTGATTGTTCGTAGAGTGGTACTCTGGGTCCCATCCAGGGTGATTGTTCATAGAGTGGTACTCTGGGTCCCATCCAGGGTGATTGTTCGTAGAGTGGTACTGGGTCCCATCCAGGGTGATTGTTCGTAGAGTGGTACTCTGGGTCCCATCCAGGGTGATTGTTCATGAGTGGTGATCTGGGTCCCACCCAGGGTGATTGTCCATAGAGTGGTGATCTGGGTCCCCTCCAGGATGATTGTCCATAGAGTGGTGATCTGGGTCCCCTCCAGGATGATTGTCCATAGAGTGGTGATCTGGGTCCCATCCAGGATGATTGTCCATAGAGTGGTGATCTGGGTCCCATCCAGGGTGATTGTCCATAGAGTGGTGATCTGGGTCCCCTCCAGGATGATTGTCCATAGAGTGGTGATCTGGGTCCCCTCCAGGATGATTGTCCATAGAGTGGTGATCTGGGTCCCATCCAGGATGATTGTCCATAGAGTGGTGATGTGGGTCCCATCCAGGGTGATTGTCCATAGAGTGGTGATCTGGGTCCCATCCAGGGTGATTGTCCATAGAGTGGTGATCTGGGTCCCCTCCAGGGTGATTGTCCATAGAGTGGTGATCTGGGTCCCCTCCAGGGTGATTGTCCATAGAGTGGTGATCTGGGTCCCATCCAGGATGATTGTCCATAGAGTAGTACTCTGGGTCCTCTCCAGGGTGATTGGCCATAGAGTGGTACTCTGGGTCCCATCCAGGATGATTGTCCATGGAGTAGTACTCTGGGTCCCCTCCAGGGTGATTGTCCATAGAGTGGTACTCTGGGTCCCATCCAGGATGATTGTCCATAGAGTGGTACTCTGGGTCCCATCCAGGGTGATTGTCCATAGAGTAGTACTCTGGGTCCCCTCCAGGGTGATTGTCCATAGAGTAGTGATCTGGGTCCCATCAGGATGATTGTCCTAGAGTAGTACTCTGGGTCCCCTCCAGGATTATTGTCCATAGAGTGGTACTCTGGGTCCCATCCAGGATGATTGTCCATAGAGTGGTACTCTGGGTCCCCTCCAGGGTGATTGTTCGTAGAGTGGTACTCTGGGTCCCATCCAGGATGATTGTCCGTAGAGTGGTACTCTGAGTCCCTCCAGGATGATTGTCCATAGAGTAGTACTCTGGGTCCCATCCAGGATGATTGTCCATAGAGTGGTGATCTGGGTCCCTCCAGGATGATTGTCCATGAGTGGTACTCTGGGTCCCATCCAGATGATTGTCCGTAGAGTGGTACTCTGGGTCCCCTCCACGGTGATTGTCCATAGAGTGGTACTCTGGGTCCCATCCAGGGTGATTGTCCATAGAGTGGTACTCTGGGTCCCATCCAGGGTGCATTGTTCGTAGAGTGGTACTCTGGGTCCCATCCAGGGTGATTGTTCGTAGAGTGGTACTCTGGGTCCCACCCAGGATGATTGTTCGTAGAGTGGTACTCTGGGTCCCACCAGGATGATTGTTCGTAGAGTGGTACCTCTGGGTCCCATACAGGATGATTGTTCGTAGAGTGGTATCTGGGTCCCATCCCAGGATGATTGTTCGTAGAGTGGTACCTCTGGGTACCACCCAGGATGATTGTTCGTAGAGTGGTACTCTGGGTCCCATCCAGGGTGATTGTTCGTAGATGGTGAGGCATTGGTGCTCTGGGTCCCATCCAGGGTGATAGTCAGAGAGTGGTGAGGCATTGGTGATTAGGTCCCATCCAAGATGATTGTTCATAAAATGGTGAGGCATTGGTACTCTGGTCCCATCCAGGGTGATTGTCCAGAGAGTGGTGAGGCATTGGTACTCTGGGTCCCATCCAGGGTGATTGCACGGAGAGTGGTGAGGCATTGGTATCCAGGGTAATTGTTCGTAGAGTGGTGATGTGTTGATGCTCTGGGTCCCATCCAGGGTCATTGTCCGGAAAGTGGTGAGGCACTGGTGCTCTGGATCCCATCCAAGATGATTGCCAAGAGAGTGGTAAGGCATTGGTGCTCTGCGTCCTATCGAGGGTGATTTTCCGTAGAGTGGTGAGGCATTGGTGTTACCGGTCCCATCCGGGGTGACTCTCCAGAGAGTGGTGATGCGTTGATGCTCTGGGTCCCATCCAGGGTGATTGTTGTAGAGTGGTGATGCGTTGATGATGTGGGTCCCATCCAGCGTGATTTTCTGGAGAGTGGTGAGGAATCGGTGATGTGGGTCCCATCCAGGGTGATTTCTGGAGAGTGGGTTGAGGAATTGGTGAATGTGGGTTCCCATCCAGGGTGATTGTCCTGAGAGAGGTGAGGCATTGGTGCTCTGGGTCCCATTAGCACCCTCAGGCGTGTTCTTGTTCACTTCAGAAGATCCTCTAACCTTATTGAGGCATGGAGATAAAAGCAGACGAACAAAATTCCAATTGAATCAATGTGCAGCATTCAGCAGAAAGAAGATTCTTTTTAGGATCCTCGCACTGAGGGTGTTCACCTTTGTGTTCACCTTTTCTTTTTGTCCCATTTTCTACGCCATCTTAATGGCCACAGAAGCTGTCACAATTTTTTTTTGCAATGCGATGATGATGATGGCGATGATGATGATAACCATAATGCTATGGAGTTCCATCTAGGATTGAGACTGCGTGGCAGAACTGTATTCTACGTTTACTATCATAACATGTGCAGGCGTCAACCAGGCCCGAGATACAAACACCAGCGGTGTTGATCAACAGATTTGAGCAACACCCTCAGTGACGTATCCGTGAAGTGGAATGTTTTTAAGAAGAATGTTAAAGAGTTCCATGGACAGCAAAGAAAACAAAACATTCACGGAGAAGATTAAGAACAGACGAGCGACATTCATAGACATTTTTTGAGGCAAGAGACATTAGAACACCTAGGTACAACAGGAGAGCTAGAGAGAGAAAAGAACACCAGGTAGACCCAGGGAGAAAATATTGGACGGACTTGCAGGGTGGATGAAGACAGAGATGGTGGGAGATATATCTGCAGCGACAAAGAACAGAGTCGTATGGAGGGCCATGCTTGCCAACGCCACGCGGCAGAGCACATGATGATGATGATATGATGATGATGATGATGATGATGATGATGATGATGATGATCATGATCATGATGGTGGTGATGATGATTAAGACGATGATGATAACCAGTCGCCGTGGTGTAGTGGCTGACGCAACGGATTACCGACTTGAAGGTTCCGGGTTCGAATCCCCATAAGTCCTTTAAAAAAATCATTGTGGGATTTTTCGGCTCTAACTGGCTCCTACCCAGAGTTGGGCGTGCTATGGGCTCATCGGGAAGACTGGTACAACACAGTCGAGTCTCATCCACTTCACGGATGAATTATTGAGGGTGTTGCTCAAATCTTCTGACCAGCATCGCAGGTGTCTGTATCTCTCGTGCCTGGTTGACGACAGGATATATTATGATAGTAAGCGTGAGTACAACCCTGTCACGCAGTCTCAATCCTGGATGGAAACTCCATAGCATTCTGATTATCATCCTCATCGACATCATCATCATAGTATTGTAAAACAAATGTGCCAGTTTCTGTGGCCATTAGGGTGGCGTAGAAAATGGGACGAAGAAAAAGGTGAGCACAAAGATAACCTCCCTGAGTACGATGATCCCAAAACAAATGATGACAATTACTTTATCCGTTGTTGCAGATCAGGCGACCATCTTTCTTCAGATGATTCTACAAGCTGTCCCCACCAAGCGAGATGACTAATGCACAACTATGGCGACAAATACTACGTCTTTCTGTGAATGTCTTTCTGCAATTTGGTAGACATGTACAAGGAACAGAATCAAAAAAGAAATAACACAATAACAATGCGGATTTATCGAAGGTAAAGGAACTATTAATGCCATATACATTATAAGAACTATCATAGAGAGGTCAGTCGAGTTGAATAAGGATTTATGTTTATTCTTTGTTAATCATACCAAGGCTTTTGATCGGATAAGGCACGAAGAATTGATCAACCAACTGGTAAGGCTCATTGTTGATGGAAAAGATCTACGAATAATCAGAAATGTGTATTGGGAACAAACAGCAGCAATGCGAATAGAAAACGATATAAACCCTTTCCAAGTATCAAAACATGGGTTAGGCAGGGATGTGTCCTGTCACCAGATATGTGTTCAATTTACAGCGAAACCATCACGAGGAACCTAGAATAAAACCCGGGATAAAGGTTGGAGGAAAATGATAAACATCATTCGTTAGGGAGATGACATCGTGCTAATTTCAAAAAATGAAAAAGACCTGCAAAATCTTGTAAGTACAATAGAAATAGAAAGCAAAAATAAGGGGCTGGAGCTAAATAGCAAAAGCTCTGAAGTCACGGTAATCAATATTAAACAAGAAATTCTCTCATGCAAAATAACAGCAAATGGCACAACATTGAGACGGCAGATGCACATCAGAAATAGGCAGCAGAATCGGCCAAGCTAAAACAGCATTCAAGAAGATGAAAAGCGTTCTCACCAACAAATGCCAATCAACTAACTTCAGGAAGAGAGTTCTTGAGTGTTATATAGAATCGATACTGTTGTACGCTTGTAAGGTGTAAACAGTCAACACTCAAAGTTAGGACAAAGTTGAGGCAACTGACATGTTGTTTCTAAGAAGAATGTTGTGAGTTCTATGGACAGCAAAGAAAACAAACTAGACAATCTTGAAGGAGGCAAACACACGAAGATCATTAATAAAGAAGATTAGGAGAAGACAAGCAACATTTATAGGAATGTAGACCTAGAAAAAAATATTTGGACGGACTTGCAGGGTGGCTGAGGACAGAGAGGTGGGAGATGTACTTGAAGCGACAAATGATAGATTTGTATGAGGGGCCGTAATCGCCTACGCCATACCGCAGGGCACATGATGACGATGACGATGATAATGTACATAATGCATATTATTTTTTGTTGTTGTCTTATCATGTTTTCTGTTTGATAATTTCCATGTATAAAACAGAAACATAATAGAAATACAAGAAATTCCCCAGAGAAGTAAGGGGAAGGATATTTATCTTAACTGTTTGTAAAAAAAAAAATTTGAATATTTGTAGTTGAAGGCTTGTCGTTGGATTATTTAGTAAGAGAGAAAGGGAGATGAGAAGACAGACAGACAGACAGACAGACAGAGACGAGACGAGAGAGAGGAGACGAGAGAGATACACAGAGAAAAAGAGAGAGAAGAGGAGAGAGAAGAGAGAAAGAGAGAGAGAGAAAGAGAGAGAGAGCAGAAGAGAAGAGAGAGAGAGAGCAGAGAGAGGAAGAGAGAGAGAGAGAGAAAGAGAGAGAGAGAAAGAGAGAGAGAGAGAGACAGAGAGAGAGGAAGAGAGAGAAGAGAGAAAAGAGGGAAAGAGAGACAGAAAGAGAGGTGACATTTAAGAAAACTGGACACAATGACACAAGTAGTACATTCGTTACATTTTATTTCTACGGTATCCACTGTTTACTTGCAAATACGTTTATAAAGTTTTTGCTTATGTACTAGCACGCACGCACGCGCAGACCCACACACACACAACACACACACACAACACACACACACACACACACACAACACTACACACTACCACACACACACTCTCTCTCTCTCTCTCTCTCAACACACACACACACACACACACACACACACACACACACACACACACACACACATATACATATATATATATATAAAATTGAAGCAGCATGTGCACAGAAAAGGCAACAAATCATGAATTAATTATATTATATATATATATATATATTGACCATATCATTTTATATTTCATAACCAGTGCATCAAGAGAAATTCTATCTATCTGTCTTCTATCTATCTATCTATCCATCTATCTATCTATCTGTCTGCTTCTATCTATCTATCATCTATCTGTCTGATGTATGTATGTATGTACATATATCTATGCATACATATATAATATATATATATATATATATATATATATATAATAATTAATATATATATATATATATATAATATATATGAATGACGCAATAAAGGTATAAGAACTGACCAAAATTACTTAAACTGGTTCTACACGTCACATTTCTTTTGAGCAAAAAATGCAGGCAATACATGTTTCCAGTTATGAATCCTAAACAGAAGTATGTAAGGCTTTACAAAACAACATACTGGTGAATGGACCAGCAAGGCAGAAAATGACAGAAAACAATGGCAGAAGAATACGAGCAAGGCAGGAACACAAGAGTGAGAGAAAAGTCCAAATTTCTGGCGCAGAATTTCCTGAAGGTGGGGATACTATTTATACTGAAAGATCCCCAGGAGGCATTCTAGCATAATGTCATGACATGTCTTTCAACATACCACACGACATATCTTCTGGCTACTCGCAAGATTGTGTGAAATGTTTAATAGGACAAGTTTTCGATGTATATCGCTCCACAACACGACTTATGCACCGTTCACATGGCATATCATTTGTTAATCATTTCGCTTTATTCACCTGCTCACTGCATCATCAGTAATGACATCAAAGGAAAACTTAACTCATTCACTCCTTCACTTTATCCGCCAACTCCTTGCGTTGTCATCCTTTATGGTAACCTCCTCCCCCCCAACAACTTAACCCTTTCACTTTTTTACTTTATCCACCAACTCCTTGCATTGTTAGCCATTACAGCAACCAAAACAAACAAACAAACAAACAAACAAACAAACAAACAAACAAACAAACAAACAAACAAACAAACTCAACCCGTTCTCTCCCTCAGGTTATCTACCAGTTTCGTTTGCATGATCAACCATGATAGCAAAGGAAAACTTAACCCTTTGACTCCTTCACTCTATTCACGAGCTTCTTGTATTATCAACCCATGATAGCAAAGCAAATACTTAACCCTTTGACTCTTTTAGTTTGTTCACCAGTTTCTTGAAACATCAGCCATGATAGCAAAGGCAAGATCAACTCTTTGACTCCTTCATCCTGTCCACCGGTTTCGTGAAACATCAACCACAATAGCAAAACAAAACAATTCTACCCTTTGACGTATTCACGTTATCTACAGTGTTACTGTAGTGTGTGTGTGTGTGGGTGTGTGTTGTGTGTGTGTGTGTGTGTGTGTGTGTGTAGTGTGTGTGTGTTGTTGTTGTTGTTGTGTTGTTGTTGTGTTGTGTGTGTTGTGTTGGTGTGTTGTGTGTCTGTGTGTGTGTTGTGCTGTGTGTTGTGTGTGTGTTGGTGTGTGTGTTTATGTGCGTGTGTGTGGATGCGTGTGTGTGTGTGTTTGTGTGTGTGTGTGTGTGTGTGTGTGTGTGTGTGTGTGTGTGTGTGTTGTGGTGTCTGTGTGTTTGTGTATCTGTGTTTGTGTGCGTGCGTGTGTGTGTATATGCATTCGTGCGTGCGTGCGTGTGTGCGCGCGCGCGCGCGCGCGTGTGTGTATACTGTAAGTGATGAGTAAGGCCAAGCAGCGGAAGGGTTAATCAGATCATGGCAACTGGTCTGTCAATCAGTCATCAGGTTTGCTGGGAACCACCTCACAGAGCATTTGTAGGAAGATGGTCATCTTATCTGCAACATGCATATACAGACAGATACAGATAGAAAGACAGACAGACGGATCGGACAGATGGACGGACGGACGGACAGATAGATTACCAGGTAGACAGAGAGATAGGTAGACAGCCAGACAGGTAGATAGACAGACAAACAGACAGGCAGATGGATAGATGGCTGTCTGAAACGGATGGATAGATGTGAAAGGGTGGATAGATAGATAGATAGGTAGATGATAGACAGACAGATAGACAGACAGAATGGAGTAGATAGACAGACAGACAGATAAACAGATAGATGAATAGACAGACAGACAGATAGATAGACAGACAGATAGAGAGATAGATAGACAATAGATAGATAGACAGGTAGATAGCTAGATAGACAGACAGACAGATAGATGATAGATAGATAGCTAGATAGATAGATAATCAGTCAATCAATAATCGATCGATCAATCAATCAATCACTCACACAGTCAATCGATCAATCAATCAGTCAATCACTCACTCACTCATTCACTCATCACTCACTCACCCACTCACTCATTCTCACTCACTCACTCACTCACTTACTCAATCAAAATCAATCAATCAATTAACCATCAATCGACTAGTCAATCGACCAGTCAATGAAGCAATCAACCAACCAGCCAACCAACCAACCAATCAATCAACCAATCAATCAATTAATCAATCTTCTTTGAGAAAGCTCTGCATTTGTTTTATTCTATGTGCGTGTATTTCTGTCGACGATTCAGACTGGGTTTACTACAGACTCCAGACACGAATTAGTTTGGGGTTTTTTTCAACTGTGGGTTCCTTTATTGTGTGAGCGCTAAGTGCACATCGCACGCGTAAGCGTGACTTAGATTTCTTATCTTAGCTAAAAGACTGGAACCCAGAGTATCACTCAAGGTACAATGTAGAGTGAAAGGCAAAGACAAAATGACTCCATGGGAATCGAGCCCAGTTCCTACCACTTTCCAGGCAGGTATCCTAGCCACTGGACCAAACTCTACAAAGATGGATTTTTAAGACTGTCATGGAACAATACTGCTTACTTTTGCCAGTGCATTCATT
>JAPXFY010000014.1:65573240-65575740 GCA_030674185.1 Monoplex corrugatus
TTACGAGCGAGACGTACTTGATCCCAAACACCAGCGCACGATGTGTGTGTAAGTGAGTGAATGTGTGTGTGTGTGTGTGTGTGTGGTGTGTGTGTGTGTGTGTGTGTGTGTGTGTGTGTGTGTGTGTGTGTGTGTGTGTGTGAATAAGTGAGTGAGTGAGAGAGAGAGAGAAAGAGAAAGTGAGAGAGAGAACGAGAACGTGTGTGTGTATGTGTATGTATGTGTGTTTGTATCTGTGTTTGTGTACGTGTATGTATGCACGTGTGTGTGTGTGTGTGTGCGTGCGTGTGCGTGTGTGTGTGTGTTTGTGTGTGTGTTTGTCTAGGTGTGTATGTATGTATGTGTGTGTGTGTGTGTATGTGTGTGTGTGTGTATTTGTGTATATGTGTGTGTGCATGAGACTGCGTGTGTGTTATTACGGCACAAAAAGACAATGTGTCAATCTGTTGATAAAAGTCAGGTAAATAAAAAAGTATGGAACTAGTGCTAATGTTAATATCAATAATAATCAATAAGAACAGCAGCGTAACTACTATTTTGTTATATTTATCATCATCATCATCATCGTCGTCATCATCATCATCATCATCATCATCATCATCATCATCATCATCATCATCATCATCATCATCATCATTTTTCTTCTTCTTCTTCTCGTTCTCCTCTTCCTCCTCCTCCTCCTCTTCCTCCTCCTCCTTCTTCTTCTTCTTGATAGTGGTAGTGGAGCTCATGGCGGTGGTGGGTATGGTAGCGGTGGAGGATGTGGCGGTGGAGGATGTGGTGGTATTGGTGTTGTTATTATTGTTGTTTGTGTTGTTATTACTGTTGTTGGTATTAGTGTTATTGTGATTATTATCCTTATCATTAGCATGATCATCATTATCATTATTATTACTACGACAGCGATGAAAGTAACACTTTTTCACTTGTCAGGGCCACATCACCAGAAACAAAAAAACTCTTTCATAGTTTCAAGTGTAAGTGTTGAACAGTTCTTTTTACAAAGGATACACATGGCGCTTGGACGATTCCATACACGCTCCAACCAAATCTGGCAGACTCTTTAATCCTGCACAAAACCCCAAGTACTGGCAAGAATTTGATATGGGGATGCGACAGGCGACAGGCGACAGGCAACAGGAATCATGCAACATGCAACAGGCGACAGGCGACAGGCAACAGGCTACAGGCTACAGCCGAGAAGCGACAGGCGACAGGCGACAGGCGGCAGGCGACTGGCGACAGGCAACAAGCAAAAGGCGACAGGCAACAGGCGACATGCTACAAGCCACAGGCAATAGGCGGCCGGCGGCTGGCGACAGGCAACAGGCAACAGGCAACAGGTAAACAGGCGACAGGCGACAGGCGACAGGCAACAGGCAACAGATGACAGGCAACAGGTGACAGGCGACAGGCAACAGACGACAGGCAACAGACGACAGGCGATAGGCAACAGGTGACAGGCGACCGGCAACAGTTGACAGGCAACATACATCAGGCGACAGGCAACAGGTGACAGGTGACAGACGTCAGGCGATAGGCGACAGGCAACAGGCAGCAGCAACAGACAACAGGCGACAGGTGACAGGCAATAGGCAACAGGTGACAGGCAACAGGCGATTGGCAATAGGCGGCAGGCAACAGGCGACAGACGACAGGCAACAGGCGACAGGCAACAGGCGGCAGGCAACAGACAACAGGCAACAGACGACAGGCAACAGGCTACAGGCAAACAGGCGACAGGCAACAGGCAACAGGCAAACAGGCAAGAGGCGACATGTTACAAGCGACAGGTGACAGGCGACAGGCAACAGGCGACAAGCGACGGGCGACAGGTGACAGGCGACAGCAGCAGGCAACACGCACAGGCGACAAGCGACGGGCGACAAGTGACAGGCGACAGTCGGCAGACAACAAGCAACAGGTGACAGGCAACAGGCGACAGGCGACAGGCAACAGGCAACAGACAACAGACAACAGGCGACGGGCACCAGGCGATAAGCAACAGGCGACAGACGACAGGCAACAGGCGACAGGCAACAGACGACAGGCAACATGCGACAGACAACAGACGACAGGCGACAGGCAGCAAGCGACAGGCGACAGGCGACAGGCGTCAGACGACAGGCGACAAGCGAGAGGCGACAGGCGACCACAAATCGCTGGCAACCCCAAGATTGGTTGGAGCTTTTGTATTATGGGATATCGAAAGAACATGCGATTCAAGTTCAGATATGCGAATATGAGTCCAGTGGTGAACGCAGCGAGCTAAGGGTGATATCATACTGGTCGTGGGGAGGGTGATGATGACGACGACAACAACGACAACGGCTATGATGATGATGACGACGACAACGATAACGATGACATTGGTGATGATGATGATGATGACGATGATGATGGTGATGACGATGATAAGGATGATGACGATGACGATAATGTGATGA
This sequence comes from Monoplex corrugatus, assembly GCA_030674185.1. Lineage (NCBI taxonomy): Eukaryota > Metazoa > Mollusca > Gastropoda > Littorinimorpha > Ranellidae > Monoplex > Monoplex corrugatus. The sequence continues at coordinate 65,575,688 of JAPXFY010000014.1, forward strand.
CAACGACATTGGTGACGACGACGACAGATGATCGTAATAACAATGATAATGAC
>JAPXFY010000014.1:65585740-65630740 GCA_030674185.1 Monoplex corrugatus
GATACTGGTACTCGCCTCCTGATTTCCCCATCAATGTGCCCAGCTCCGCGTAGCTCAGTGCTCCTAGAGAGAGTGAGTTTGACGTTTGTTTGATGTTTGGGGTTTGTTTTGGGGTTTGTTTGGTGTTTGTTTGGTGTTTGGAGTTTGTTTGGTGTTTGTTTGGAGTTTGTTTGGGTTTTTTCTGGGGTTTGTTTGGAGTTTGTTTGGAGTTTGTTTGGTGTTTTTCTGGTGTTTGTTTGGAGTTTGTTTGGTGTTTGTTTGGTGTTTGTTTGAGGGTTGTTCGGTGTTTGTTTGGAGTTTGGTGTTTGAGGGTTGTTCGGTGTTTGTTTGGTGTTTGGTGTTTGTTTGAGGGTTCTTCGGTGTTTGTTTGGTGTTTGTTTGGTGTTTGTTTGGTGTTTGTTTGGTGTTTGTTTGGTGTTTTTCTGGGGTTTGTTTGGAGTTTGTGTTGAGTTTGTGTCGATGTTTGCTTGGAGATTGTTTGGGATACATTTGGAGTTTGGTGGTTTTTTTAGTTTGTTTTGTGCTTGTTTGGTGTTGGGAGTTTGTTTGGAGTTTGTTTTGTGTTTGTTTGGTGTTTGGTGTTTGTTTGGTGTTTATTTGGTGTTTGGTGTTTGTTTGGTGTTTGTTTGGTGTTTGGTGTTTGTTTGGTGTTTGTTTATTTGGTGTTTGGTGTTTGTTTGGTGTTTGTTTGGTGTTTGTTTGGTATTAATTTGGTATTTGGTGTTTGTTTAGAGTTTTTTTAAATCTAGTTTGGATTTAAAAAAAAAAATTTTTCAATAGCGAAGAGATAACTCACCAAAAAGAGAGAGACCTCCAGACAGAATCCAGACGATGATGCTTAGAGCCACAGATCCCGTTGATTTCAACACTCCTTTCGGAGACACAAAGATCCAGATCCTGGAACAAGATTTAGTTTGTAAACCATTTCATACGCATGCAATTATGATGAACTCCCTAGTCGATATGAACGAAATGCAGCGCAGGCATGCTGATCTTCAGTATCTTTGTGGGTCCTCTGTGCTTTTGTTTGAAGATAGGATACACAGGTACATATCTCATTTACCTGCAACCAAGATTGTTCCAATACAATACTAGTATAAGATTAAGAAAAAAAAAGTAGACTAGGTAAAGCACAGGCTAGGTAGTACCTCAGGACCTGGCCCATCAGTTTACATGTATATGCAAGGCTTAGTGCTTGTACCATGATCACTTTTCACGTGGCATCTGTGATGTTAGTGCATATGGAATTCGTTCTGGACGTGGAGACGTCATCTTGAGAAACTGAAACTGAGGGTCGTAATATGGGACAGAGGATCAGACCAGGAAGCATATGTTCTTCTGTAAGCATGGCATGAACCAAAGTCTTGCTGCCTTAGGATCTGCTCCGGCCGGTCCCTCTTCTGTTCATATGTGATTGCGTCTTGCTTGTTGTGCACTGCTGCGTCCAGCTTATACAGCAGCTGTCATGTTTTACATTGGTAGTTCATGAATATTCCCATGCATACACTGGTGTGTTTTCATTAATTGTATGTGTCTTATGGTTTCCCCCTTGAAGGGGCTATTGACCCAAATTCATTAAAATTCCGGGTTTCTGGGTTTCACTGTTTCTCTCTCTCCCTCTCTCTCTTTTTCTCTGTCTTTCTCTCTCTTTCTCTCTCTCTCTCTCTCTCAAACACACACACACACACACACACACACACACACACACACACACACACACACACACACACACACACACACATACCCTTTCGTCATTCTCTCCCACTTTCCCACTTGCTCTCTCTCTGTCTCTCTGTCTCTCTCTCTCTCTCTCTCTCTCTCTCTCTCTCTCTCTCTCATTAAACGTCTCTTTCTCTTTCGCTCTCACTCTTCCTGTCTCATAATCTCTAATGTTCCTCCCCCCCCCCCCTTTCTCTCTCTGTCTCTCTCTCTCACTCTCTCACTCTTATTTACTCTCTCTATCCCCCCTCTCTCTGTGACTCTCTTTGTCTCTCTCACTCACTCTCTTTTTCTCCCTCCCTCTGTCTTTCTGGCTGTCTCTGTCTCTCTCTATCTCTGTCTCTCTCTCTCTGTCTGTCTTTTGTCTGTCTCTCTGTCTCTCATTTTGTCTGTCTGTCTGTCTCTTTCATTTTCTCTCTCTATGTCTTTTGTCTGTCTCTCTCTCTCATTTTGTCTGTCTCTCACTCTCTCTCATTCTCAGTTCTCTCTCTCGCTCTCTCTCTCTCTCTCTCTCTCACTCTCTCTCAATCTCTCACTCACTCACTCTGCCTCTGTCTCTCTGTCTGTCTGTCGGTCAGTCTGCTCTGTCTCTTTCTCTGTCTGTCTGTCTCTGTCTGTCTCTCTCCCTGTCTCTCTCCCTGTCTCTCTCTGTCTCTCTGTCTCTGTCTGTCTCGCTCTCTCTCTCTCTCTTTCTCCCTCCCTGTGTCTAACTGTCTCTCAGTCTCTTATTACTCACTCTGTCTCTGCCTGACTACCTGTCTGTCTGTCTCTCTGTCTCTGTCTCTGTCTCTCTCTCTCTCTCTCTCTCTCTCTCACTCCATGCCCTACTCACCGATGATAGTGCCGATGATGATGGACGATCCTCCCGTCAGACCCAGCGACCTGATCATGGACACACCTGTAGTCTCCACCTCCACCTTCACCTCACTGTTCTCCTCCATCCCGGGTGCCAGGCCCCCCATGGCAACTTTTTCATATATGTCGTTGTTGAAGCTGTTGGTGGTGGTGTTGCTGTCTTGTGTTGATGGTGGCTGGGATGCTACAGCATCTGTTGTTGGTGTTGTTGTTGTGGATGTTGTTGTAGTAGAGGTTGGTTCGTGTTGCATGGTGTTGGTGAATTTTTCCTCGGCTGCAAAGAATTAGAATGCATTAGAAACAATCAAATGTAGAATGACTTGGAAGGGGGGGGGGGGGGTTAGCACTGAGACGAGTTTTATACTGAGTAGCTCGTTGTGTTGATTCAGAGCTTTCATTAATTATTTGTTTTATATGTATGTTCTTTTCTTTGAAGATGGGATACACAAAAACACGTGCCATTTACATGTAACCAAGACTGTTCCGATGATAGGCTGATACAATACCAGTATAAAATATAGACTAGGTAAAACACAGGCTAGGTAGGGCCTCAGGACCTGGCCAGCTCATGGGTTTATGGGCAGGCTTAAAGCTTGTACCATGATCACCATACACATGGCACCTGTGGCGTTAGTGCATATGGAATTCGTTCCGAGCACCATGTCTGTTCTGATCCAGCTTACTGAGGACACTACCGACGTCGGATCCGTGTGCGTTCTGACCTGCGCATGCTTAAGACCCCAAGGCAGTTGAAATCCGTGGAGACCAGGGCATTTTGTTTTGGCCGACCTGGTATCAAACATTGGAGAGATAGGTTGATTTCCAAGGGCCCTCCCCTTGAAAACCAATTAACCTTCTTGCCTTTCTGAAGGCTTGATCCAAAACAAATTGGGTGGCGGTGCGCTGCGGCGACGCACTCTCAAAAGGGAGAGCAGCCCGAGTTTTACATAGCAAATCCACTGTGACAAAAAGAAATAAATATGAACATGAATACGAATGTGAATATAAATGCTAAGCCCCTATGCTATCGACAGTTATCGCTGAGTCACGGAGACAGACCGAGAGAGAGAGAGAGAGAGAGAGAGAGAGAGAGAGAGAGAGAGAGAGAGAGAGAGAGAGAGAGAGAGAGAGAGAGATCTCCCTGTCCCCCTCTCTCTCTTTGGTAAGAGGACCACCACCACCACCACGGCCTCCAACGACAGCCCCCCCCTCCACATCCCCATGAACAACCACTGATACCAAAAATCACAACACAAAATTCACCTCAGCTGTACGAGTTCCCATTCTTCTTTGGCAGCTCATGGGTTAATTAATGTACAGGCTTAAGGTTTGTACCATGATCACCTTACTATGGCACCTGTGACGTTAGTGCAAATGGAATTCGTTCGGAGCTCGGGAGACGTCGTCTTGAGAAAAATGAAACTCCCTCTTTGTTTTATCTTCCCCAACTCCTAAAGAAGGTTAGGGACTCGCTCTCATAACAAATCATCAGTTACCAGCATCATCTACGACCGTCGACTGTGGCTGGGCCATTCCTACTAAACCGCCGTCGATTTTCCCCAGACCTGTCAGTGAAATACTGATACTAAGAAAACCAAGAGGGCAGCGATGGAAAGAGAGATTCCAAATGAACTGGAAACCAGAAGGACAGCAAAGGAGGGGAAAACCCAAAAGGAACTGGCGCCAGACGGTTGGCAAGACACTTACAACTGGTGGACAGACGCTGGAATGATGATGCCCTGAATCTCTGCCGACCGAGTCCCTGAGTACGAGCACTATCAAAGAGTCCGTAGGTATGGTCTCTTTGGCGTTTTCGTTGCCTTATGCGTCACACGAAGCGGGAGTGTTAAAGTATTATGTACTTACCCACTCACAGCTGTGTGGACCATGCGCTCGCTGCTTGTACAATGTTTGCTTGGCTGGCAAAAAGATTCAAACTATGTTCGTGAGAAGTGTCATTTTCTATGACGTGAAAGGTTGACTATATGGCAGTTGCCAGTATGTGTGTGTATGGGCGGGGTGTGGGTGGGGGTGGGGATTGTGGGTTGGGGGTGGTGTGGTGTGGTGTGTGTTGTGTGTGTGGGTGTGTGTGTGTGTGTGGTGTGTGTGTGTGTGTGTGTGTGTGTTGTGTTGTATTGTGTTGTGTTGTGTTGTATGTGTGTTGTGTTGTGTGTGTGAGTGTGTTGTGTGTGTGTGTGTGTGTGTGTGTGTGAGTGTGTTGTGTGTGTGTGTGTGTGTTGTGTTGTGGCGTGTGTGTGTGTGTGTGTGTGTGTGTGTGTGTGTGTGTGTGTGTGTGTACATAATGCTGCTCTCTCTCTCTCTCTGTCTCTCTTTTTCTATCTCTCTCTAGATGAAGGTTAGTGTTTTTTTCTGTGAGCCACTTGAGTTCAATAGATCCTTCTTTCTAAACTTGTATCACTGTATGTGGGGCTTGAGGTAAGTGTTTGTGTTGGAAATGAGATACATAAAGTAACTCAGAGAGAGACAAAATGACAGAGACAGAGAGAGACAGAGACAGACAGACAGACAGAGACAGAGACACAGACAGAGACAGAGAGAGAGAGAGAGACAGACAGACAGACAGAGACAGACAGACAGCCAGTCAGACAGACAGACAGAGAGAGAGAGAGAGATAGAGAAACAGACACAGAGACAGACACAGAGAGACAGACAGGCAGGCATAGAGAGAGAGAGAGAGACAAACAGACAGACAGTCAGATAGACAGTCAAAGACAGACACAGAGATAGAGAACGAAAGAATGTGTGTGTATGTGTGTGTGTGTGTGTGTGTGTGTGTGTGTGTGTGTGTGTTTCTTTGTGTATGTATGTATATGTGTGAAAGTGCATTTGTGTGTGTTTGTGTGTGTGTGTGCGTGTGTGTGTGTGTGCACGTGCATATGTGTGCGTGCATGTATCGTGTATGTGTGTGTGTATGTGTGTGTAGTGTGTATGTGTGTGTGTGTGTGTGTGTAGTGTGTGTGTGTGTGCGTGTTTTGTGTGTGTGTACGCTTTCGTACGTTCATGTTTATGTGTATTTGTATTTCTATTAACAAATTTATGATGCGCATGCAGTACTGCGGCTACAGCAAGAAGTTTAAGACCCAAATAGTCAAATCTGCCCTGGCAGCTTATGAAAAGATCAGAAACAAAGATGAAGAAGGGGAACAGCCGATGTACAGGCCGAAAGGTTGGAAGAGAGCAGAGAGGAGAGAGGAAAAGAGAAAGAATAAACAGGAATGGTATAAGAAAGGAGGATATGAGAGCGTAGTCTTTGTCCCTCCAACACCAAAATCCAAACTGAAGAAAGACTTTGAATGTGAAATCAAGAAAACTAACATAAAGATAAGAGTAGTAGAGACATCAGGGAAGTCAATCAAAAACATCCTCCAGCGATCCCACCCGTTTCCTAACAGAAAATGTAATGACCAACAAAATTGTATGGTATGTGCAGGGGGGGGGGGGGGGGATGCAGGGCAAACAATATCACATATCAAATAGTGTGTGATAAATGTAAATCTGTTTACTATGGAGAGACCGCCCGTAATGGCTACAGTAGGGGGTTAGAACAGATGGCAGCCTATAAGAACAAAGATAATGACTCAGTCCTCTATAGACATGTTAATACTACACACAAACATGAAGAAAACACACCCGAGTTTGTGATGACAGTGACAGGCAAACATAAAAGTGCATTGGACCGACAAATCAGTGAAGCAGTCCAAATGCACAACGCCCCAAGCAACCTACTGATGAACAGAAAATCAGAATGGGGTCACACACGGATAGTGAGAAATGTTCTCACAAATGAATAGTTCTACAACAAGCCTCTGCCCACCAGTCTGACGAGGGTTCGATGAACCGATCAGGCCTAACAAAAAGTAAGTGAAATTCCTTGATGGATAATATTCGTTTAGGCGTGATATATGTGTAAATTATAATAAGATTGTGCCTATTATAATTTCACAAAACAATGGTCATAAAATATTTCTATTTGTTTATGTTATAATGGATTTACATTGTGGAATTGTGTGTGCATGTGTGTGCGTGTGCGTGTGCATGTGTGCGTGCTGCGTGCGTGCGTGTGTGTGTGTGTGTGTGTGTATTATGTGTGTGAGAGTGTGTGTATATACCATGCGCGTGTGTGTGTGTGCGTGTGTGTTGTGTGTGTGTGTGTGTGTGTGTGTGTGTGTGTGTGTGTGTGTTTGTCATGTGTGCATATATGTGTTGTGTTGTTTGTGTGTGTGTGTGTCGTGTGTGTGTTTTGTGTTGTCGTGTGTGTGTATGTGTGTGTGTGTGTGTGTGTGTGTGTGTGTGTGTGTGTGTGTGTGTGTGTGTGTGTGTGTGTGTGTGTGTGTGTGTGTGTGTTTGTCATGTGTGCATACAGTGGAGTCCATTAATAACGACAACTGTAATAACAAGAACACTGTAGTAACGAGACATTTTTCAATCCCCGTTTTTTATCCTTCTTAATCTTTAAGAATAAACCATTGGGTTTAACGAGAGTTAGTGGATAATCATCTCGGTAATAACGAGAGATTTTCTATCCTTCCTGGTCACAAAAGTTCTCGCCACTCGCCCCACCCCCACCTCGTCGTCAAGTTCCCGGTAGGGCACATCTCGTGGTGGCCGGTAACAAAGAAAAACAACGAAAGGCGCGTCCTTGTGCGGTGTGTAATCAAGGGACACTATCGATTAATTATGAACACACCGACGGCGCCGGTGCCAAGATTATTTCCCTTTGTTTCCCTTGGTAAATTCGTCAATTGGGAATAACGAGAACTCGGCAATAGCGAGAAAATGTGCCTGGGCCGTCCGCTCTCGCTATAACAGAGTTTCACTGTATATGTGTTGTGTTGTTTGTGTGTGTGTTTGTCGTGTGTGTGTTTTGTGTTGTCGTGTGTGTGTGTGTGTGTGTGTGTGTGTGTGTGTGTGTGTGTGTGTGTGTGTGTGTGTGTGTTTTGTGTTGTCGTGTGTGTGTATTGTGTGTGTGTGTGTGTGTGTGTGTATGAGTGTGTGTGTGTGCGCATGCTCTCTCTTTCTGTCTCTGTTTCTCTGTATGTATGTATGCATGTATGTATGTATGCATGTATGTATGTATGCATGTATGTATGTATGTGTGTATGAACACACACACACACACACACACACACACACACAACATATATATATATATATGTATCCTTCTCTCTCTCTCCCTCCCCCTTGGCCTTACTCTCTGTCTCTCTCTCTCTCTTTTTCTCTCTCTCTAACACTCTGTAGGAGATGAAGGTTAGTTTTTTCTGTGAGCCACTTGAGTTCAGTAGATCCTTCTTTCTAAACTTTTATCACTGTATGTGGGGCTTGAGGTAAGTATTTGTGTTGGTAATAAGATACATTAAGTAAATCAGATAGAAACAAAATGACAGAGAGAGAGACAGAGAGAGAGACAGAGAGAGAGACAGAGAAAGAGAAACAGAGAGAGAGAGAGACAGAGACAGACAGACAGCCAGTCAGACAGACAGACAGAGAGAGAGACAGAGAGACAGACACAGAGACAGACACAGAGAGACAGACAGGCAGGCATAGAGAGAGAGAGACAAACAGACAGACAGTCAGATAGACAGACAAAGACAGACACAGAGATAGAGAACGAAAGAATGTGTGTGTATGTGTGTGTGTGTGTGTGTGTGTGTGTGTGTGTGTGTGTGTGTGTGTGTGTGTTTCTGTGTGTATGTATGTATATGTGTGAAAGTGCATTTGTGTGTGTTTGTGTGTGCACGTGCATATGTGTGCGTGCATGTATGCGTGTATGTGTGTGTGTATGTGTGTGTGTGTGTAGTGTGTATGTGTGTGTGCTGCGTGCGTGCGTGTGTATGTGTATTATGTGTGTGAGAGTGTGTGTAAATACCATGTGTGTGTCCGTGTGTGTGTGTGTGTGTTTGTCATGTGTGCATATATGTATTGTGTTGTGTGTTGTGTGTGTGTGTGTGTGTGTGTGTGTGTGTGTGTGTGTGTGTGTGTGTGTGTGTGTGTGTGTGTGTGTATGTGTGTGTGTGTGTGTGTGTGTGTGTGTGTGTATGAGTGTGTGTGTGCGCGCGTGCTCTCTCTTTCTGTCTCTGTCTCTCTGTATGTATGTATGCATGTATGTATGTTCGTTCGTTGCTTGATTTAACGTCTTTTCACTATAAGTGATATTAGACGGGTATGTATGTATGTATGCATGTATGTATGTATGTATGTATGTGTGTATGCATGAACACACACACACACACATATATATATGTATCCTTCTCTCTCCCTTCCCCTTACTCTCTCACTCTGTAGGAGATGAAGGTTAGTGGTTTTTCTGTGAGCCACTTGAGTTCAATAGATCCTTCTTTCTAAACTTGTATCACTGCATGTGGGGCTTGAGGTGTTTGTTTGTGTTGGAAATGAGATACATAAAGTAACTCAGAGAGAGACAAAATGACAGAGAGAGAGAGAAAAGAGAGAGACAGAGAGAGAGACAGAGAGAGAGAGAAAGAGACAGAGTGAGAGACAGAGACTGACAGACAGACATAGAGAGAGACAAACAAACAGACAGACAAAGACAGATACAGAGACAGAGAACGAAAGAATGTGTGTGTGTGTGTGTGTGTGTGTGTGTGTGTGTGTGTGTGTGTGTGTGTGTGTGTGTGTGTGTGTGTGTGTGTGTGTGTGTGTGTGTGTGAATGTGTATTTGTGTGTGAGTGTGTGTGTGTTTCTGTGTGTATGTGCACAAGTGTATGTGTGCGTGCGTGCTTGTCTGCGTGTGTGCGCGCGCGCGCGCGCGCGCGCGTGTGTGTGTGCATGTGTGTGCGCACGCCCGTGCTTTCGTACGTTCATGTCTATGTGTATTTGTATCTGTATTTGTTTCTGTTTCAATGGATTTATAGTGTGGAATTGTGTGTGCATGTGTGTGTGTGAGTGTGTGTGAGTGTGTGCATATATGTGTGTATGTGTGAGTTTATGTGCGTATGAGTATGTGTGTGCATGTGTGTATGTGTGTGTGTGTGAGAGTGTGTGAGAGTGTGTGTATGTGTGTGTGAGTTCGTGTGCGTGAGTGTGTATGTGTATGTGTGCATATGTGTGTGTGTGGTGTGTGTGTGTGTGTGTAAGTATATAGAGTGTATGAGTGTGTATGTGTGATGTGTGTGTGTGTTTGTGTTATGTGTGTGTGTGTGTGTGTGTGTGAATGTACATGTATGTGCATCTATGCGTGTGTGTATGAATGAGTTTGTGTGTATGTGTGTGTGTGTGTGTGTGTGTGTGTGTGTGTGTGTGTGTGTGTGTGTGTGTGTGTGTGTGTGCGCGTACGCTGGCGCGTGTGTGTTTTGGTATATGTATGAAAAGTTAACAATACCTGACCTCAATCCAAACACTGATTTTTGTAAGCAAATAGCCGTGCTACGTTGGTTATGTAAACAGAATTAAAATCTCACCCAGTAGAGGATGTCACAGTTTGTATAGACACGTCTGTAACAAGGAAAGCCTGATTGCTGGGGTTAACATGAATGTACATTTTTATCTAGAAGCAAAAATAATATGCTTCAGTTTTTTTTATCATAAACGATGTGTCTGGTTGTCGCCGTGGTGTAGTGGTAAGCGCCACAGACTACAGACTGGAAGATTGTTGGTTCGAATTTCGATCACTTCCTTCAAAAAATTCATTGTGGGATTTTTCGTCTCGAACCGGCTCTTACCTAAAGTTGAGCGTGTTATAGGCTTATTGGGAAGACTGGGACCTTACAGTTGAGTCTCATCCTCTTCACGGACGCGTTATTGAGGGTGTTGCTCAAATCATTAGGCCAACACTGCAAGTACATGTATCTCTCGGGTCTGGTTGACGCCAGGATATGTTATGCTAGTAAGCGTAGAGTACAACCCTATCACGTTGTCTTAGTTATAAATGAAACTGCATAGCCACATGATTATCATCCTCATCACCGCCATCATCATCGCATTGTAAAAACTGTACCAGCTTCTGTGGCTGTTAAGGTGGCGAAGAAAATGGACAAAAGGACAAAAAATAATAATAAAATAAAATGAAGATGAGCATGAAGGAAATCTTTCTAAGTGCAATTTTCCTAAAAACACAATCCTTTGGTCAGAAATTGTTTCATAATATCTCATTACATTCTTTGAAACTGCGAAGCTTTTAGTATTATTGTTGCTTAAAGCCCAGCCGACTTTGCAGAGCCATATCAGGGCTATAGCCATCTTGATTTAAAAAAATTGTCTGTACCTCACTGGAAAGAAAAACACGTGGAAAAGAAAATTAAGTCCACATTTCAATGCATTCGCGCACATACTCTAAGGATACGCCCCTGGCGTTGACCACTCCGTCCAATTCATCACCAAGGGATTTTGTAAAAAGTATCTGAATACAAATGTAACATAAACATAAGTAAGGACAAAATGCAGCATAAACATAAATAAGGACACAAAAATATACATGTAAAACGGACCTAAAATTGTTTCTGCGCATCACATTTCCTTCGATCCCAAATACACTTTATACATGTACCCAATCACCTATGTAAAGAGAAAGCATGTAAGAACACATATGTGTGAATGGACCAGCAACGCAGAAATTGATAAGAAGAAATGATAAAAAGCAAAGGAGCGAGGCAGAAACACAGAGGGTGACAGAAAATAGGGAATTTCAAGCACAGAATTTCCAGAAAGTATAACAAGGCAGACACTTGTTGATGAAATCTATGGAACTGGTGCAAAATCTTTTGTTGTGTCGAAGGAGAACGCAAGCATGATGATATTTAGGCAAAAGAGGAAACACGAAAAACAAAAACAAAAACAAAAACAAAAAACCACGACTTTCTCAATAACCTCCCACTGTTTATACACATGTAAACATATCATGACTACAGAATATGTACATGCTTACTTAACAAGTTCATGTAAAGTTTTTCTCATAAACATAATGGTTCATACGTATAGAGAAAACATTAATTAAAAAAGCAGAACTTTCTGAATAAGCCTCCAGATGTAACATATCATTACTACATGAAAAGTACGTACCTACTTAACCCTTTCACTCCCGCACTCCGGTCACCAGCATCCTGCATTGCCAACCATGTTAGCAAAGCAAAAACTTAACCCTTTGATTCCCTCACCCTATCCACCAGCTTCCTGCAGGAAGCTGGTGGATAGGGTGAGGGAATCAAAGGGTTAAGTTTTTGTAGTTGGTAGATAGGGTGCGGGAGTCAAAGGGTTAACATGTTCATATACAGTTTTTCTCCTAACATCCATTCAGGGCAAGCGCGTGATACATAATTAGACACATAAACATTTTGTTTACACCAAAACATCGATATCCTCAATCTGAACAATTGTAAAAACGACGATGACAGCTGTAAGGCGCCAAATCTTGGATCAAGAATCAAACAAAGGTGCGAGCTCTCATCAGTCACCAAAGCAAAAACCAACAGCGATGAAACCTCCAGTGTAAATGACCCTTTACCCAAGTTGTCATATTCTCTGACACACACACACACACTACACACACACACATACACACACACTACACACACACACACACACACACACACACACACACACACACACACACACATACACACACACACACACACACACACGCACGCGCACACACACACTCATAAGCACAAACACTTACATACTCATGCACACACACTCACACATATATGCACACACACATACATACTCATACGCACACGCACTCATACATATACGCACACAGTCATAAATGCACACACACACACACACACACACATACACATACACACACACACACACACCACACACACAACCACACAGAAACAGACATACACACCCACAAACACTTAGATACACACACACACACACACACACACACACACACACACACACACACACACACACACACACACACACACAACACATGCACACTCACTCATAAACATACACATGTACATACTCTTACACACACACTCATTCATATACCCACACACTCATAAATGCACATACAAACGCACTCACACATAACACCTCCACAGACAGAGACACGTTCAGTAAACATACCCACACGGACAGAGACACGTTCAGTAAACATACCCACACGGACAGAGACACGTTCAGTAAACATACCCACAGACAGAGGTACGTTCAGTAAACATACCCTCAGACAGAGGTACGTTCAGTAAACATACCCACAGACAGAGGCACGTTCAGTAAACATACCCACAGACAGAGGTACGTTCAGTAAACATACCCACAGACAGAGGTACGTTCAGTAAACATACCCACAGACAGAGGCACGTTCAGTAAACATACCCACAGACAGAGGTACGTTCAGTAAACATACCCACAGACAGAGGTCCATTCAGTAAACATACCCACTGACAGAGGCACGTTCAGTAAACATACCCACAAACAAAGGCACGTTCAGTAAACATACCCACAAAGGCACGTTCAGTAAACATACACGGACAGACATTCAGTAAACATATCCACAACAAAGGCACGTTCAGTAAACATACCCACAAAAGGCACGTTCAGTAAACATACCCACAAAGGCACGTTCAGTAAACATACACGCTGACAGACATTCAGTAAACATACCCACAAACAAAGGCACGTTCAGTAAACATACCCACAAAAGGCACGTTCAGTAAACATACCACAAACAAAGACAGACTTCAGTAGACATACACACAAACAAAGACACGTTCAGTAAACATACCCACAAACAAAGACACGTTCAGTAAACATACCCACAAACAAAGACACGTTCAGTAAACATGCCCACAAAAAAAGACACGTTCAGTAACATACCAACAAACAAAGACACGTTCAGTAAACATACCCACAAACAAAGACACGTTCAGTAAACATACCACAAACAAAGACACGTTCAGTAAACATACCAACAAACAAAGACACGTTCAGTAAACATACCCACAGACAAAGACACATTCAGTAAACATACCACAAACAAAGACACATTCAGTAAACATACCGACATTCAAAGACACGTTCAGTAAACATACCAACAAACAAGACACATTCAGTAAACATACCCACAGACAAAGACACATTCAGTAAACATACCAACAAACAAAGACACGTTCAGTAAAACATACTCACAACAAAGACACGTTCAGTAAAACATACCTAACACAACAAAGACACATTCAGTAAACATACCACAGACAAAGACACATTCAGTAAACATACCCACAAAGACACGTTCAGTCAAACATATCCACTGAAAAAGACACATTCAGTAAACATACCAACAAAGACATATTCAGTAAACATACCAACAAACAAAGACACGTTCAGTAAACAAACCTACAGACAAAGACACGTTCAGTAAACATACCAACAAACAAAGACACGTTCAGTAAACAAACCACAGACAAAGACACGTTCAGTAAACATACCAACAAACAAAGACACATTCAGTAAACATACCAACAAGCAAAGACACGTTCAGTATACATACCAACAAACAAAGACACGTTCAGTAAACATACCAACAAACAAAGACACATTCAGTAAACATACCAACAAACAAAGGCACATTCAGTAAACATACCAACAAACAAAGACACATTCAGTAAACATACCAACAAACAAAGACACATTCAGTAAACATACCAACAAACAAAGACACGTTCAGTATACATACCAACAAAGAAAGACACGTTCAGTAAACATACCAACAAAGAAAGACACATTCAGTAAACATACCAACAAACACACCCACAAGCACGTTCAGTAAACACACCCAACAGAGGCACGTTCAGTAAACATACCCACAGACAGAGGCACGTTCAGTAAAGACTACACATTCACAGACATAACTAACACAGACGAGACATGTTCAGTAAACATACCCACAGACAGAGGCACGTTCAGTAAAGAGTCACATTCAACAGACATACCTACACAGAAGGAGGCACGTTCAGAAACATACCCACAGACAGAGGCACGATCAGTAAAGACTCACATTCAAGACATACCTACCACAGACGGAGGCACGTTCAGTAAACATACCCACAGACAGAGGCACGTTCAGTAAACACACCACACAAGGCACAGTTCAGTAAACATACCCACAGACAGAGGCACGTTCAATAAACATACCCACAGACAGAGGCACGTTCAGAAAACATACACACAGACAGAGGCACATTCAGTAAAGACTCACATTCACAACATACCTACACAGACAGAGGCACGTTCAGTAACATACCCACAGACAGAGCACGTTCGGTAAACATATCTACACAGACAAGCACGTTCAGTAAACATACCACAAACAAAGACACGTTTCAGTAAACATACCAACAAACAAGACACGTTCAGTAAACAATACCAACAAACAAAGACACGTTCAGTAAACATACCACAAACAAGACACGTTCAGTAAACATACCAACAACAAAGACACTTCAGTAAACATACCACAGACAGAGGCACGTTCAGTAAACATACCCACAACAAGCACGTTCAGAAACACACCACAGACAAGCACGTTCAGTAAACATACCACAAACAGAAGGCACGTTCAGTAAACTACCACAACACAGAGCACGTTCAGTAAACATACCACAAAGACAGAGGACACTCATTAAAGACTCACATCACAGACATAACATACAACGAGAAGACATGTTCAGTAAACATACCACACATCAGACAACGTTCAGTAAAGAGTCACATCACAACATACCTACACAGAAGGAGCACGTTCAGTAAACATACCCAACAACAACAGCACGATCAGTAAATACTCACATTCACAGATCATACTACACAGACGAGCACGTTCAGTAAACATACCCACAGAAAGGCACGTTCAGTAAACACCACACCCACAAGAGGCACGTTCAGTAAACATACCACACAACAGAGACACGTTCAATAAACATACCACAACAGAAGGCACGTTCAGATAAACATACACACAACAGAGGCACGTTCAGTAAAACATCCACATTCAAAGCACGTCAAAACCTACACAACAAAGCACGTTCAGTAAACATACCACACAACAGAGCACGTTCGAGTAAACATACCTACACAACAAGGACACGTTCAGTAAACATACCACAATCAAAGACACTTTCAGTAAACATACCAACAATCAAAGACACGTTCAGTAAACATACCAACAAACAAAGACACGTTCAGTAAACATACCACTACAGAGGCACGTTCAGTAGACATACCTACACAGACATAGGCACTTTCAGTAAACATACTCACAAATCAAAGACACGTTCAGTAAACATACCCACAAACAAAGACACGTTCAGTAAGCATGCCCACAAACAAAGACACGTTCAGTAAAACATACCCACAAACAAAGACAATTTCAGTAAACATACGCACAAAGACACATTCAGTAAACATACCCACAAACAAAGAGACGTTCAGTAAACATACCCACATTCAAAGACACGTTCAGTATACATACCAACAAACAAAGACACGTTCAGTAAACATACCAACAAACAAAGACACATTCAGTATACATACCCACAGACAAAGACACGTTCAGTAAAACATACCAATAAACAAAGACACGTTCAGTAAACATATCAACAAACGAAGACACATTCAGTAAACATACCAACAACCAAAGACACGTTCAGTAAACATACCCACATTCAAAGACACGTTCAGTAAACATACCTACATTCAAAGACACGTTCAATAAACATACCCACATTCAAAGACACGTTCAGTAAACATACCAACAATCAAAGACACATTCAGTAAACATACCAATAAACAAAGACACGTTCAGTAAACATACCCACATTCAAAGACACGTTCAGTAAACATGCCCACATTCAAAGACACGTTCAGTAAACATACCTACATTCAAAGACACGTTCAATAAACATACCAACAATCAAAGACACATTCAGTAAACATACCTACATTCAAAGACACGTTCAATAAACATACCAATAAAAAGACACGTTCAGTAAACATACCTACATTCAAAGACACGTTCAATAAACATACCCACATTCAAAGACACGTTCAGTAAACATACCAACAATCAAAGACACATTCAGTAAACATACCAACAACAAAGACACGTTCAGTAAACATGCCAACAAACAAAGACACGTTCAGTAAACATAGCAACAAACAAAGACACATTCAGTAAACATACCAACAAACAAGACAGGTTCAGTAAACATGCCCACAAACAATGACACGTTCAGTAAACATACCCACAAACAAAGACACGTTCAGTAAACATACTCACAAACAAAGACACGTTCAGTAAACATACCAACAAACAAAGACACGTTCAGTAAGCATGCCCACAAACAAAGACACGTTCAGTAAACATACAACAAACAAAGACACAATCAGTAAACATATCAACAAATAAAGACACGTTCAGTAAACATACCAACAAACAAACACACGTTGAGTAAACATACAACAAACAAAGACACGTTCAGTAAACATACCCACAAACAAAGACACGTTCAGTAAAAATACCCACAAAGACGCGTTCAGTAAACATACCAACAAACAAAGACACGTTCAGTAAACATGCCCACAAACAAAGGCACATTCAGTAAACATACCAACAAACAAAGACACGTTCAGTAAACATACCAACAAACAAAGACACAATCAGCAAACATGCCACAAACAAAGACACGTTCAGTAAACATACCAACAAACAAAGACACGTTCAGTAAACATACCAACAAACAAAGACACAATCAGTAAACATACCAACAAACAAAGACACAATCAGTAAACATACCAACAAATAAAGACACGTTCAGTAAACATACTAACAAACAAAGACACGTTCAGTAAACATACCAACAAACAAAGACACGTTCAGTAAACATAACCACAAAGACGCGTTCAGTAAACAACCAACAAACAAAGACACGTTCAGTAAACATACCCACAAACAAAGACACGTTCAGTAAACATACCCACAAACAAAGATACATTCAGTAAACATACCAACAAACAAAGACACATTCAGTAAACATACCAACAAACAAAGATACATTCAGTAAACATACCACAAACAAAGATACATCAGTAAACATACCAACAAACAAAGACACGTTCAGTAAACATACCACAGACAAAGACACATTCCGTAAACATACCAAAAAACACAAAGACACATTCAGTAAACATACCCACAGTCAAAGACACATTCAGTAAACATACCCACAGACAAAAACACATTCAGTAAACAACCCACAAAGACACGTTCAGTAAACATACCAACAAACAAAGACACATTCAGTAAACATACCACATTCAAAGACACATTCAGTAAACATACCCACATTCAAAGACACATTCAGTAAACATACCCACATTCAAAGACACGTTCAGTAAACATACCCACATTCAAAGACACGTTCAGTAAACATACCCACAAACAAAGACACGTTCAGTAAAACATACCACAAACAAAGACACATTCAGTAAACATACCCACAGACAAAGACACATTCAGTAAACATACCCACAGACAAAGACACATTCAGTAAACATACCCACAAACAAAGACACGTTCAGTAAACATACCAACAAACAAAGACACATTCAGTAAACATACCAACAAACAAAGACACATTCAGTAAACATACCCACAGACAAAGACACATTCAGTAAACATACCAACAAACAAAGACACGTTCAGTAATCATACCAATAAACAAAGACACGTTCAGTAAACATACCAAAAAACAAAGACGCATTCAGTAAACATACCCACAGACAAAGACACATTCAGTAAACATACCCACAGACAAAGACACATTCAGTAAACATACCACAGACAAAAACACATTCAGTAAACATACCACAAAGACACGTTCAGTAAACATACCAACAAACAAAGACACATTCACTAAACATACCACAAAGACACGTTCAGTAATCATACCAATAAACAAAGACACGTTCAGTAAACATATCCACATTCAAAGACACGTTCAGTAAACATACCCACAGACAAAGACACATTCAGTAAACATACCAACAAACAAAGACACATTCAGTAAACATACCACAGACAAAGACACATTCAGTAAACATACCAATAAACAAAGACACGTTCAGTAAACATAACAACAAAAAGACACGTTCAGTAAACATACCAACAAACAAAGACACGTTCAGTAAACATAACAACAAAGAAAGACACGTTCAGTAAACATACCAACAAACAAAGACACATTCAGTAAACATACCCACAGACAAAGACACATTCAGTAAACATACCAACAAACAAAGACACATTCAGTAAACATACCAACAAACAAAGGCACGTTCAGTAAACATACCCACAGACAGAGGTACGTTCAGTAAACATACCCACAGACAGAGGCACGTTCAGTAAACATACCCACAGACAGAGGTACGTTCAGTAAACATACCCACAGACAGAGGCACGTTCAGTAAACATACCCACAGACAGAGGTACGTTCAGTAAACATACCCACAGACAGAGGTACGTTCAGTAAACATACCCACAGACAGAGGCACGTTCAGTAAAACATACCTACAGGAAGATGCACCTTCAGACAAGAATGCACAGGCTTCACAGACGCAGACGTGTTAGTTTTCTGTCGATGAACTTCCGCCAGTTAAATGCCAATTGAGTTGTCACCATACTACATGTTACGATAGAGTACCTGCCGTCCCAAAATAGACCTTCCTGTCTCACACACACACACACACCACACACACACACACACACACACACACACACACACACACACACACACACACACACACACACACACACACACACACACACACACACACACACACACACACACACACACAGCACATACACACATATCTTTTGATACAGACACAAGACCTGATTTAATAATTGAGGCAAATCATCTAATACACTGTTTAAAGATAAATGGCTCGGAAATCAGTTTATGCTGGGTGCCTTCTCACGTTGGTCTTCACGGCAACAACGTAGTTGACAGAGCAGCTAAATCCGGTGCACTCCGTTTTGAAAATTCCATAGAATTACATGTTAACACCTCGGTAAAAGAAGCTTACAACTCGCTAGAATTAGCATCATGGATTCGATTTCATGAAGATTTAAATGAAAAATTTGTGTCTCAAAAAAGAATCAAACTTTCAGTTCAAAATATCTGTAAAAATAATGCAGTATTCTTCGATATATCATTTGAGATTAATTGTTACCACATATTTTCGTATTCAACTGAACGCTTTGAAAACAAAATATTGTAAAAACGTTTTATGTATTTGCGGTGAACAATTCACATTGTATCACTGTTTGTTTTACTGCAGAAAGCTTCGTTATTTTTTACCAAAGATGTTTACACAAGGAAACTATCTTGAAAAGCATTTTAAAGAAGTGATATCAGATCAAGTTCTGTTAGTTAAAATTTCAGAATCATTGGTTCACAGTCCTGTTAATGCGTTACTTTAAGGTTATTATTTTAATTATCATTATCTTATTTTGTTTTGTTTTGCTTTTTATGACGATTTTTCTTTTACATTTGATGTTAGCGTTGTTCTAGTTTCATTTCTCTGATCATCCATATCATTTTTCTAAAGACCTTGCCGGTTCCTTTTAATTTTTTTTCCGGCTCTTACTCTGTTCCCTTCTTTCCCCTCTTCCCTCCCCCCCCCCCCCCAAAAAAAATCATCCTCCATGCCATTTTTATCCGTCTAATATCACTTATAGTGAAAAGACGTTAAATCAAGGAACGATACGAACGAACATACACACACACACACACTCACACACACACACACACACACACACACACACACACACACACACACACACACACACACACACACACACACACACACACACACACACACTCAAATACTGAGAGTGTATCTGCGCTGTTACCAGTTGTCTGCCCGTGTGTCCTTGGTGTGTATAGGTAAATACATTATAACGACAGGATCTGTTTGCATACTGTAAATCATTGCGGAGTGGACAAGGACACAAAGGGCAGGAGATATACTTACAGTGACAAAAGATAGATTCATATGGAGGGCTATGATAGCCAACGCCCTGCGGCAAGGCACATGATGATAACGATGAAGTTATTGATCATAAATGGGCATTTGGATGTATGGTTCCTTATGTGAATGCTTTTGTATATATATATATGTATATACACACATATATATATATGTATATATATACACATATGTATATATATATATGTATATATATACATATGTACATGTGTGTGTGTGCGTGTGTGTGTGTGTGTGTGTGTGTGTGTGTGTGTGTGTGTGTGTGTGTGTGTGTGTGTGTGTGTGATTGTGTGTGTCTTGTGTGTATGTGTGCGTTTGTTTTAAGGTTTTAGGGTTACAGTTAGGTTTAGGGTTAGGGTTAGGTTAAGGTTAGGGTTAGGGTTAGGGTTAGGGTTAAGGTTAGGGTTAGGGTCAGGGTTAGGGTTAGGGTTAGGATTAGGAATAGAGTAGGTGAAAGGCTAAGGTTTAGGATTATGGTCAGGGTTAGGGTTAGGGTTATGGTTATGGTTATGGTTATGGTTATGGTTAGGGTTAGGATTCAGGTTAGGAGTTAGGGGTTAGGGTTAAGGTTAGAGTTTGGGTTAAGGTTATGGTTAAGGCTAGGTTTAGGATTAGGCTGGGGTTAGAGTTAGGGTTAGGATTAGCATTAGTTTAGGGTCTGGGTTAGGGTAAAGTTAGGGTTAGACTTTGGTTTATGGTTAGTTTTAAAGTTAGAGTGAGGGTTTTCGTTTCGGGGTTAGGATTGGGGTTAGGGTTAGGCTTATGGTTAGGGTTAGGTTAGGGTTAGGCTGGGGTTAGGTTAGTGTTAAAATTAGCATTAGATTAGGGTAAAGGTTAGGGTTAGAGATAGGGTTTTAGTGTTAGTTTTAAGGTGAGACTTATGGTTTATGGTTGGGGGTTAGGGGTAAGGTTAGGTTCAGTGTCAAGGTTAAGATTAGGGTGACGTTTAGGATTAGTATTAGGGCTAGGATTAGGGTTAGGATCAGGGTTAGGATTAGAGTTAGGGTTAGGTTTAGGGTTAGGGTTAGGGTTAGGATTAGGGTTTAGGGTTAGGGTAAGGTAAGGGGAGTAGCAGGGTTAGGAGTGAGGGGTGAAGTGAGGGTTAATGAAAGTGCCTCTGAGTGATGTCATGTTTAATGAACGTGTCTCTGTCTGTCGGTACGTTTTTCTGAACGTGCCTGTGTGTGGGTATGTTTAATGAACGTGCCTGTGTGTGGAGGTATGTTTAATGAAGGTGTTTCTGTCTGTGGGTATGTTTACTGAACGTGCCTCTGTCTGTGGGTGTGTTTACTAAATGTGCCTCTGTCTATGGGTATGTTTACTGAACGTGCCTCTGTCTGTGGGTAAGTTTACTGAACGTGCCTCTGTCTGTGGGTGTGTTTACTGAACGTGCCTCTGTCTGTGGGTATGTTTACTGAACGTGCCTCTGTCTGTGGGTGTTACTGAACGTACCTCTGTCTGTGGGTATGTTTACTGAACGTGCCTCTGTCTGTGGGTATGCTTACTGAACGTGCCTCTGTCTGTGGGTATGTTTACTGAACGTACCTCTGTCTGTGGGTATGTTTACTGAACGTGTTTCTGTCTATGGGTATGTTTACTGTACGTACCTCTGTCTGTGGGTATGTTTACTGTACGTACCTCTGTCTGTGGGTATGTTTACTGTACGTACCTCTGTCTGTGGGTATGGGCAGAGTGTGGGTGGGTGTGGGTGGAGAGGCACTCATTTTAGTTTTCTTCTTTAAACCTCATCTTTTAAGTTTACTTCATGGGTTATACACGCATGCCGGAGATTTTAAGACTTCATTCGTTCGTTCTTTGATTTAACGTCTTTTCACTATGAGTGATATTAGATGGATTTTGGAAGGTACCCGTGTGCGCGCGCGTGTGTGTATGTGTGTATCCGTGTGCGCGTGCGTATGTGTTTGTGTGTGTGTATGAGAGAGAGAGAGAGAGAGAGACAGACAGACAGACAGACAGACAGACAGACAGACATTGGGAGGATGACGGCTGGGGTCAGTCGAGTTGAATAAGGATCTATATTTATGCTTTGTTGATTATACCAAGGCTTTCGATTGGGTAAGACATGAAGAATTGATCAACCAACAAAAAAAAATAAAAAAATAAAAAATTGCTCAATCAACTAGAAAGACTCAATATAGATGGAAAAGATCTAAGAATAATGAGAAATATGCATTGGGAACAAACAGCAGCAATGAGAATAGAAAACGATGTAAGTTCTTTCCAAAACATCAAAAGAAGGATCAGGCAGGGTTGTGTTCTGTCACTAGATTTGTTTTCAGTTTACAGCGAAACCATTATGAAAAACCTAGAAGAATGCCCTGGGATAAAGGTTGGGGGGAAAAGATAAACAACATTCGTTACGCAGATGACACCTTGCTAATTGCAGAAAATGAAAGGGACCTACAAAACCTAGGGAATATAATAGAAATAGAACGGAAAAATAAAGGGTTGGAGCTAAATAGCAAGAAGACAGAAGTCATGATAATCAGTAAAAAACGTGAAATCCTCCCATGCAAAATAACATCAAATGGCACAACTTTGAGTCAAGTTGATAACTTTCAATATCTGGGAACGGTCATCTCACAAACGGCAGTTGCACATCACAAATAGCCAGCAGAATCGGCCAAGCCAGAACAGCATTCAAGAAGATGAAAAGCGTTCTTACCAACAAATTCCTGTCAAGTAACATCAGGGAGAGAGTCCTTGAATGTTACATAGAACTGATACTGTTATACGGTTGTGAGACGTGGACAGTCAACACGCAAAGCCAGATCAAGATTGAGGCAGCCGAAATGTGGTTTCTAAGAAGGCTGTTGAGAGTTCCATGGACAGCAAAGAAAAAACAAAGGAGACAATCTTGATGGATGCAGACACAAGAAGAGCATTGATAAGAACATTAAGAAAAGACTGGCGACATTTATAGGCCATTTTATGAGGAAAGGGGAATTGGAGTACCTGGTCACAAAAGGAAAGCTGGAGAGAAAGAGAACACCAGGTGGACCCAGACAGAGAGAGAGAGAGAGAGTGTGTGTGTGTGTGTGTGTGTGAGAGAGAGAGAGAGAGAGAGAAAGAGAGAGAGAGAGAGAGAGAGAGAGAGAGAGAATCATTTGGACGAGTCCTTGAGCCAGTACGAAAATGCTGCCGCTGCTGCTGAGGCTGCTGCTGCTACTACTACTACTGTTACTACTACTACTACTACTGTTACTGTTACTACTACTGTTACTGTTACTATGACTACTACTGTTACTGTTACTACTACTACTACTGCTGCTGCTGCTGCTACTGCTTCAACAACAACAACAACTACTACTACTACTGTTATTGCTACTGTTACTACTACTACTACTATCACTGCTGCTGCTGCTGCTACTACTACTACTACTTCAACAACAACAACAACTACTATTACTACTACTACTCTATTGTTACTGTTACTCCTCCTCCTCCTCCTCCTACTACTATTACTGTTACTGTTACTACTACTACTACTGCTGCTGCTGCTGCTACTACTACTACTTCAACAACAACTACTACTACTACTGCTACAGCTATTACTACACCTACTACTGCTAAACTACTACTACTATTACTACTACAACTACTACTAACAATAATAATATGATAATAATCACAGTATTTATATGGCACCAAATCCTAATAATTAAAATCAAAGCGCAACTTCACGCACCAGACATAAGCAAACGATCAATGCAGATTACACACAATATACACAAAAAAACAAAAAAACAAAAACAAAACAAGAAAAAAGACCTACACAAACTGAGGGAAAGAGATAACTGTAGAATTCATTATTAGGAAAAGAGATTGGTTTGTAAATTAGATGTAAATGGCCGCACAAAAGTCGGTGCACTGGTAAGGTTGTTGTTGTTTTCTTTTTAATGAGCGAGTCACGACAAAGCGAGGTGTCTGAAGCACTGATTACATTTACATGTATATGAGTTTTTTATTCATAGAAGATTGACTTTCTTTGCGTGTTGTGGTATTTCAACTCTTTGACCTCCCGCACCCTGTCCTCCTGCATCCTGCATTGTCAACAGACGCTAGCAAAGCAAAAGCAAAAACTTAACCCTTTTACTCCCTCCCTCCCTCCCTCTCTCTCTATGTATGTATGTATGTATGTATGTATGTATGTATGTATGCATGTATGTGTGTATGTATGTATGTATGTATGCATGTATGTATTATTGTATATATCTATATATATCTACCTACCTATCTATCTATCTATCTATTTGTCTGTCTGTTTGTCTGTCTGTCTGTCTATCTATCTATCTGTCTGCCTGTCAATCTATCTATCTATCTATCTATCTATCTATATATATCTATATATCTATCTTTTCTATCTATCTATCTATCTATCTATCTATCTATCTTTTCTATCTATCTATCTATCTCTCTCTCTCTATATATATATATATCTACCTTTTCTATCTATCTATCTCTCTATATATCTATCTTTTCTATCTATCTATCTATCTATATATCTATCTTTTCTATCTATCTATCTATCTATCTATTTATCTATCTATCAATCTATCTATCTATCTTTTCTATCTATCTGTCTATCTGTCTATCTATCTATCTATCTATCTACCTATCTATCTATATATCTATCTATATCTTCCTGCAGGAAGCTGGTGGATAGGGTGAGGGAGTCAAAGGGTTAAATTTTTGCAGTTGGTGACGAGGGTGCGGGAGTCAAAGGGTTAATGTGGATGTTTACGTGTTTGGTTGTATTGCATTGTTGTCGAAGACCGCAATGTGATTTCTATTTTGGAGATAGCAAAGTTGACTGCTCTAAAGTTTGACACCAGCAGAAGGATGAGATTATTCTGGTGAGCAGCAAACATGTCAGTTTGTATGTTGTGGGCTGGGATTGAACTCGAGATATTTTGATGATGCTGACGATAATAATAATATTCCTCACAATAATAATACTAAAAAAATTCTTTTACTACTACTAACAATACTACTAATACTATCGCTACTGGAATTGAAAAAGCAGCTGGAGATTTGTTGATGATGTTGACGATAATAATAATATTCCTTACAATAATAATACTAAGAAAATACTTCTACTACTACTAACAATACTACTAATACTATCGCTACTGGAATTAACAAAGCAACTCGAGATTTGTTGATGATGCTGATGATAAAAGATATACTCCTTACAATAATGATAAAAAATGATAACTAGTATTACTACTTACAACACGACTACTACAGTAACTACCACTACTACTACTGCTACTACTACCACTACTACTACTATTACTACTCTACTACTACTACTACTACTACTACTGCTGCTGCTGCTGCTACAACTGCTACAACTACTCCTGCTGCTGTTGCTGCTACTTCTACTACCACAACCAATAATATTGAAAATGACTAACAATGCTAACAATGATATTGATGGTGATAATGATGTTAATAATAATAATAACAATAATGATGATAATAATAACAATGATGATGAGGAGGATGCTAATAGTAATAATGATGATGATGATGATAATAATAATAATGATATCACGGCTGCATTTTCCCAGCCATTCTGACACCCTTTAGTTGGTACCTTTCTGTCAACCAGCATCGCTTGGAAGTGGTATTTTTAGCCAGGCAGGTTTGACCAAAATCCATCTCTGAAGCGCGTCTTGTGCTACAGCAATACTGACAAAGAAGGAATCTGAGTGCGGTTTTCTGTATGTTTTGTGAATTTGTGTAATGATCGAGAATTTTTTCATCACTTTACCTGGATGCATTCAGTGCTGTGAATACTCATTGTTCTGAAGAAGTGATCATTACTTTGATGCATCACCTTGTCTTTGAGTTTTAGTAGAAATTACTAATGTGATGATTGACTCATATCTCCAGGTGGTTGTTGTTTGTTCAGTATAAAGTGAGATTATTTTCGTAGTAGTGGCGTAAGTATAGTGCAAGTTACAATCTTCACATGTTTTTGTCCATTTTGGCATGGTCAGATTCGTGATCTTCAGTGCTTTAACTTTCTCAAATTTCTAAAAATCGCAGTTCGTTCTCTGTTTTCACTCTTTTCTGGAGGCTTGAATTTGGCTAAAATCGGGTGTTAGCTGTTGCCCGGCCGAAGCACGCCACCGGCTGTGGGTGAACTAGGCCATGTGCATGGGCGCGCTGCACTTGTGTGTGTGTGTGTGTGTGTGTGTGTGTGTGTGTGTGCGCGCACGCGCGTATGTGTGTATGTGTGTGTGTGCGTGTGTGTGTGTGTGTGTGTGTGTCTGTGTGTGTGTGTACATGTGTGTATGTGTGCGTGTGTGTGTGTGCGTGTCTGTGTGTGTGTGCGTGTCTGTGTGTGTGTGTATGTGTGTGTGCGTGTGTGTGTGTGTGTGTCTGTGTGTGTGCGTGTCTGTGTGTGTGTGTGTGTGTGTTCGCGCAAGGAACGCATCTCTCTCTCTCTCTCTCTCTCTCTCTCTCTCTCTCTCTCTCTCTCTCTCTCTCTCCCTCCCACTATTGCATGCATTGTGTGTGTGTGTGTGTGTGTGTGTGTGTGTGTGTGTGTGTGTGTGTGTGTGTGTATGTGTGTGTGTGTGTGTGTGTGTGTGTGTGTGTGTGTGTGTGTGTGTGTGTGTGTGACTGCTGCGTTCTTTCAAGATTTTTAGAGGGACTGAATGTAGAAAATGATTGAGATCAGCACCAAGTACTGGAACCTAGGTCAATCTGTAGGTCTAAACGAGTACTTCCATGCGCGCCTGTGCCTCGCTATGGTTGGCTGAAAGGGGTGTGGAGAGAGGAAGGGAAGGGGAAAGATGCACGCTATTGATAACCAGCAGAGCAGAACCAAAAAGTGCGCCAACTGAAGGGGAAAGGTGCACGCTATTGATAACCAGCAGGGCAGAACGATCTTAGATGTCTGTGGGGCCAACTAAAGAATCTCGGATTTGTGCGCCGTGATATAATAATAATAATAATAATGATAATAATAATAATCACAATAATCACAATGATAATGACAATAACAGCATCAACAAAATTTAGAGCTCTCTTAAAAGAAATGTATCAGTCCTTGTGTTCATGACTCTTTCAAACAAATTGTAACCAGAAATACACACAATGGAATCAGAAAGCGTATTTGATATTATGATATGACAAACAAGACGAGACTCTGTCTTTTCTTCTGTTTTTACACTTAATACGATTGATCGTAGAAGGGATGGGGAATAGATGATGAAAAGGAAAGGTATTGTACTCACTTCAGGACTTGAACGTAGCTTACACAAACTCAGAAAAGAACAAAACATCTAGTACCTACTAGTTTCCGCCTGACCCTTTTATCATCGCATTCTTCTTATCGTAGCACAGAGTTTCCACAAGGTGGGGACACCATTTGTACCGAAACAACTCCCAGCACCTAGTCACAACAGGAAAGCTGGAGGGAAGAAAAAGAGCATCAAGTAGACCCAGGAAAAAAAAATGCTGGACAGTTTATGCAGAGTGGATGAGGACAGAAAAGGTAGGAGCAACAAAAGATAGACTCGTGGCTATGTTTACCAACACCACACAGCAGGGCACATGCTGCTGCTGCTGCTGCTGATGATGATGATGATGTCCTGTTACGCAATGTCATTTATCTTCACACCGTTTATTTGTGTGTGTGTATGTGCGTGTGGTTTTTGTTGTTGTTTTTTTAATATATTCATTGGATGTTTATTGTGTCGTTCTCATTTCCTGAACCACGTTATTGACCATAGAATCTGCACAATGCTATGCTAATGATGACGATGACGATGGCTATGATAATCGTGACGCTGCTACGAAGTTCCCTTTAGGAATAAAACTGCGCTGCAGGGATGTACTCTACGCTAACTACATCATGATACATCCTCGCGTCAACCAGACTCAAGAGATACAGACACCTGTGGTGTTGGTCAGAAGATACTAAAACAACACATTCGATGACATATCCCACAATACTAGTAAAAAAAACCGTACAGTATGTAAACTATAGGCTAGGTAGGATCTCAGGACCTGGCCAGTTCATTATGTTTATTATTTGTTTGTTCGTTTGTTTGTTTGTTTGTTTGTTTGTTTATTGTTTTTTTTATCGTCTTTTATGATCATCGCACTCAAGGAGATGTACTGTGCACTTTCTTATTTCTTTTCTTTTCTTTTTTCCCCCGATTTTCTACGTCACCTTAAGTGCCACAGAAGCTGGGGCACAGTTTCGATGATGACGATCAGGACGATAATCCTGATGCTATTGAGTTCTATCTAGATTGAAGCTGCGTGATAGGACTGTACTCTACGCTTACTATCATGGTATACCCTGGCGTCAATCAGGCCCAAGGGATACAGACACCTGCAGGGCTGGTCAGAAAATTCGATCAACACCCTCAGTGATACATCCGTGAAGGGAATGAGAATCGACTGTGTGGTCCCAGTCTTCCCAATGAGCTCATAGCACGCCCAACTCTGGGTAGGAGCCGGATAGACCCGTAAAATCCCACAATGAGTTTTGAAGGGATTGATGAGGATTCGAACCCACAACCTTCCAATCGGTGGTTCTTTACGATAACCACTACACCACGACGACTGGTATGTGCTTTTCTTTTTTTTTTTTTCAAGAGGTCAGATTTTCAATTATTTCTCCCTTCAGTCTACAATGCAAGTGAGAAGCATAACACTATCAGCCTGCTTTTGTACGTGGGCAAACGCTGTTATTGGAAATCATGTTTATTTCCTTCACATTTTTTGGATGGACAGAATATGCATATGGACTACTATAGCTTTCTCTCTCTCTCTCTCTCTCTCTCTCTCTCTCTCTCTCTCTCTCTCTCTCTCTCTCTCTCTCGCTCGCTCGCTCGCTCGCTCGCTCGCTCGTTCGCTCGTTCTTCCTCTCTTTTCACTCTGTGTCTGTCTCTGTCTGTCTCTCTCCATTTCTCTCTCTCTCTCTCTCTGTCTCTCTCTTCACTCTGTATCTGTCTGTCTGTCTCTGTCCCTGTCTGTCTCCATTTCTATCTCTCTCTCTCTCTCCCTATTTCTCTCTCTCTCTATTTCTCTCTCTCTCTTCTATTTCTCTCCCTCTCTCTGTCTGTCTCTGTCTGTCTGTGTGTGTGTGTCTCTCTCTCTCTCTCAGAGCTAGAAATCTGGCAACATAAGTCTATAAAGCTTTTAAGAAAAGAGAGTTTGACTTATCCTGAAGATACATTCTAGTGATGTGTGTCAAACCTATTTACATGTTCCTACTGTATTACTGAGGTATGGCTGTGTGATCCATATTGTATTTCTTCCAAAATGTTTGAAGTATGCAATATCTAAGAACAACTATGTATTATATTCTGTGTTTGTATAGTGTGTGTGGTGTGAGAGAGAGAGAGAGAGAGAGAGAGAGAGTGTGTATGTGTGTGTATGTATGTGTATGTATGTATGTATGTATGTATGTATGTATGTACGTATGTATGTATGTATATGTATATTTATATATATTATGTGTGTGTGTATGTGTGTGTATGTGTGTGTATGTGTGTGTATGTGTGTGTATGTGTGTGTATATGTGTGTGTGTATGTGTGTGTGTGTATGTGTGTGTGTATGTGTGCGTGTGTGTATGTGTGTGTGTGTGTATGTGTGTGTGTCTGTTTGCTTAAGTGTCCGTGACAAAAATGAAATGGGTCAGCAAGGTATTTTTCAGTTGTGTGTGGAAAATTTTTTACAAATCTGGGACAACGGTGTGTGAAAGACACCGAGATCAAAGTCACTTGCGTCAAAAAAATGTGCGAGAAAGCAAAGCCTTTTCAGGTGCAGTGGTTAGCGCAACGGATTACCGATTGGAATGTTGTGGGTTCGAATCCCCATCGGTCCCTTCAAAAATAATTGTGGGAGTTTTCGGCTCTAACCGGTTCCTATCCAGATCTGGGCGTGTTATGGGCACATTGGGAAGACTGGAACCACACAGTCGAGTCTCACCCACTCCACGGATGCTTCATCGAGGGTGTTGTTCAAATCTTCTGACCGGCACCGCAGGTGTCTGTATCTCTCGTGCCTGGTTGACGCCAGGATATATTGTGATAGAAAGCGTAGAGTACAGCCCTGTCACGAAGTTTCAATCCTAGATGGAACTCCACAGCATCATGATTATCATTCTCATCGACATCATCATCATCATCATCATCATCATCATCATCATCATCATCATCATCATCATCATCGCATAGTAAACAAAATATTTATTTGGACATCGCTCTTTCTCCTTCGCAGCCCCCACTATCTGGAACTCTCTTCCCTTTGAAATCCGACACCTAAAATCGACTTCTTCTTTCAAAACAGCTCTAAAAACTCACCTCTTTCAAAAATATTATCAGTAAGTTCAACCTCATTTCCCCCCAGCGTAATAGTAGAAAAGGTGTGTTAGTGTGTGTGTATTTATAGTAGGTAGGTGGGGGGTGGGTGTGGGTGATTATAGAGCCCAATGTGCCTCACAGTACTTTGGGGTATAGCCGTGGGGGTTGTGGGGTGCATTTGGACTTGCGTGAGAATCCGTGTATGATTGTAGCGTATGTAGTATTTTTATGGATTTATTCTATTACTTTGTATTGTGTATTTAGTGTATGTACGTGAGGTCCGAGAGATTGAAATATTGTGAGTGAATGATTGTAAAGCGTCATAAGCTCCGCCGTAGGCAGAGATGTGCGCTTATAAATGGTCTCTTATTATTATTATTATTATTATTTAAAAAACTGTGCCCACTTATGCGGCCATTAAGATGGCGTAGAAAATGGGATGGGGAAAAAAGTGAGCACAAAGGTAAACTCCCTGAGTGTGATGATCCTAAAACGAAAAAAAAAAATTCAGGAAGACGCGTGAACAGTAATTTTTCGTGAACGCTTGAAAATATTTACATCATGGTTTGACTGTTTTGGCAGTCTACCATTTTCTTCGACTGATTTTTGGATCCCCCGTAGGGATGCCGGGGGCTCTTTCAGTTTAAATAGTATCCCCACCTTCCGGAAATTCTGTGCTAGAAATTGCCTCTTTTCTGTCACTCTCTTTGTTCCTTTGGTTTCTGTCATTTCTTCCTGTCATTTTCTGCCTTGCTGGTCCATTCACCTGTACGTGTTCGATAAAGCCTTACGTACTTTTTCTGAGGGTGTATGTATTAAGGACATTTTTGGCTCTAAGGATATGCGGAAGCAATTCTAGGTAATTTAAGCCTGTTTTGATATATGTTTTAGTGTCCTTAGTTATGTTAAAATTTGTATTCAGGTATGTTTTTTTTAAATCCCCTGTGTGATAAATTAGATGGAGTGGTCAACGCCAGGTGTTTCTCCTTAGATTATGTGCGCGAATGTATCGATATGTGTACTTTTTTTTTTTCTCTTTTTTTCCCCTGTTGACGCATTATGTATATTTTGAAACGCTTATAGCCCTGCTATGGCTCTACACAGCCAGTTGCGCTTTAAACGAAAATAACAGTGACTCTTTTTGGCAGTCTATCATTTTATTCTTTTGCTGCAAGAGTTAGTTTAACTGAGATCGAAACTTGCATTCTTAAAAAAAAAAAGGCTGCCATATCTGTATCTAGATTTAAATGAAGTTTAGTATGTCTTCATATTTGATATATAATGTTTTCTCTATGAGCTACCAGTGTATTAATGAAGAAGATTAGGAAAAGACAAGCACCATTTGTAGGACATTTTAGGAGGCAAGAGAAATTAGAGCACCTAATCACAACAGGAAAGCTGGATGGAAAAGAGCACAAGGTAGACCCGGGGAGAAAATAGTGGGCGGACTTGCGCAGTGGATGAAGACAGAGAGGGTGTGAGAAGTCCTTGCAGCGACAAAGGATGTACCTATATGGAGAGCAATGATCGCTAATACCATGCGGCAAGGCACATTATTCGGTATCAATGATTTGACTTTGCTGACGATGTTTTGCCTTTGAATCTTTTAAGAAATCAATAAAAAAAAAAAAAAAGATTACTTTTAAGTTATTTCAACTAAACCTTCTTCAAGGTCACGAAGAGTACAAAATCTGGATATTTTATTATGTAAGATTTTTTTCACATATAATAAGGGATATTTTTCCTTCAAAGTCACGAAGAGCATGAGAAGTACAATATACATTTAATGTTATGTAATATTTTCTTTGTTTGTGCAAAAAGGAGAGGTTTACCTTCAAGGTCATGAGGAGATGGAGAAGTACAAAATCTGGATTTTACGTAATAATGTTCGTGTGTAAAAAGTGATAATTTCAGAAGGGCTTGATCATCTCTAGGGTTTTGTTGTTGTTGTTGTTTATTTGTTTTGCATCCTGGTCTTTGTGCGTCACTTAGTATAATAGAGTTTACCGTTATTTTTTACGTTGTCTGCGTACGCATTTGCAAAGCGAATGAATCTGTTTGCAGAGAACCACGTACCCCTTAACCCTTCGACTCCTGCACCCTGTCCACCAGCATCCTGAATTGCCAACAACGCCAGCAAAGCAAGAACTTAACCCTTTGATTCCATCACCCTATCCACCAGCTACCTGCAGGAAGCTGGTGGATAGGGTGAGAGAATCAAAGGGTTAAGTTTTTGCAGTTAGTGGATATGGTGCAGGAGTAAAAGGGTTAATTTTTTTTCAGTTGTGGATAAGGTACGGGAGTCAAAGGGTTAATTTTTTGCAGTTGTGGATAGGGTACGGGAGTCAAAGATTTAACAAGCGTGAAAACAGGGCCTGTGATGTTGAGACAAGAGCGGGTCACACTGACAGTGATGTTGAGACAAGAGCGGGTTACACTGACAGTGATGGAGACATGACACGCGTGTCAATCCATCTCATTATCTGGTCCCCTGACCCTCCGTCGGCTCCTTGCCACTACCACCCACCATCCACCACCACCTCCACCACCACCACCAACTACCATCACCACCATCACCACCACCACCCATCACCACCACATCCACCACCACCACCCAAAACCACCACCACCCACAACAGTCATCACCATCCCCACTATCACCACCCATCACTCACCACCACCACCACCACCATCGTCACCACCACCCACCACTGCCACCACCACCACCACCACCACCACCATCGTCACTACCACCCAGCAATGCCACCGCAACCACCACCACCACCTCCACCCACCACCATCATCGCCACCACCATCACCACACACCACCATCACCACACACCACCACCACCATCCACCACCACCATCCACCACTACTATCCACCACCGCCCACCACCACCAACACCAACACCCACCACCACCACCACCATACCACCACCCACTCCCTCTTTCTGAGTTCCGTTCCTTCCACCTCCTTCGCCCTACGCCCATCTCCCCTTTCCAACAGTTTGGCGTAGCGGATGAGCTCCCCTCCTCTAGTTTTACTTACTGCACGGGTTTGTAGTAGAAATAGCAGCAAGGAACTTTGGAGAGAGCCAGACAGCAGATGGTCCTCGGAGGAGAATCCCCACCCTCAACCCCACCCCTCACCCACCCCCGTCGAGCAAGTGTTTCGGCTCTTAACTCCTGACACTCTAAGGGGACCGCACCACATCCAGGTTATTGCTGCTTTGTACTCCTTTTTTTCTTGCTTTTATTGCTTTTATTCTTTCTCCCCATTTATAGCCATGCGTGTGTGTGTGTGTGTGTGTGTGTGTGTGTGTGTGTGTGTGTGTGTGCGCGCGTGCTTGCGTGTGTGTGTGTGCGTACGTGCGTGCGTGCGTGCGTGCGTGTGTGTCTGTTTCAGCGCTTAGATTTGATTTTATCCAGATTTTGCGCTATATAAATATTGTAATTATTATTATATTATTACTCTGCTGTTTCTCTTCCCCCCCCCCCCCCCTTGCATCTGGGTTTGAACTTAGGCTCCCAAGGTGGCTTGGCATCTCCAGGCCAAGTCATTTCCGTGATGGATATTTTGACCACTTAGTTATTGGAACCTGCTGTACTGTGGGAAATCTTAAGACTAATGGAGTTGACTTTTTTCCCCCCTTGTGCGTATCCAGTTATTTGTCATGTTTCATTTTTTTTAACTTGTTTGATTATCTGCTTATGTATTTATCTATCTATTTATTTGTTTATTCATTTATCTATTTATTTTTTTACTTATTCATTTGTTCAGTTAGTTAGTTAGTTAGTCAGTTAGTTAGTTGGTTGCTTGGTTGCTTGGTTGCTTGGTTGGTTGGTTGGTTGGTTGTTTGGTTGGTTGGTTAGTTAGGTTAGTTGCTTACATAATACTTATTTACTTACTTGCTTGCTTGCTTAGTCAGTCAGTCAGTCAGTTAATTAGTTAGTTAATCATTATTTATCATTCTGGTGATGTCAGCTTATCGTTTTCAACAGGCCTTCAAAAGCAGGGACCTGGAAAATGAACCCTATTTCTCCAATGTTTTATTCCAGGGCATCCGGGCAAATGCCCTGCTCTTCACGATTTTCAACTGCCGTGGAATATTTAGCGTGCACAGGCCAGAAGAAACATGGGACCGACTCGATTGTCGTCCCCGTCCGAAGGTCTAGACGTTCAGTTCGATTTTCTGGTCAAACTGAGGATAAAAATTGCGGCCTCCTCAACAAGGAACAAACCATGGAACCTCGAGTTTAGTTATCAGCAGTCGAACGTCTGAACCATTCTGACACATTTTCTTACCTTACCCCCCTCCCCACCTCCCCACACACACCTCAATAACGTCTCTACCACCTCACTCTCCTTACGGTCTCAGGGTTACGGAGTAACTCGCTAGTTTACCCTGCGCCCCCCCCCCCCCCCTTTCCCCTTGAATTCTTCTCCCTATCGTTGTATGAGAAGTGCAAAACGTGTTTTAGCATCTTGTTGGCGAATTGACGTGTCCTGAATCAATAGCTTGACTGGTTTGAATTACCACTTGTCTGGGTCAGATATACTACTGCATTACGGCATGCGTGTGGCCAACTGGTTACAGCCCTTGTCTAGAATGTGACAAACAAAGGTTCGAATCACGCCTCGAATAGAGACTTAAATTGTTCTTCCTCCCTCTACCCCTCTCTCTTCTACATCTTGAGGCTCCTTCTCCCCCACGCCTTTTTGAATCTTAAGTCTTTCGCCTGCCAGTGACTAAACTCGAGGTTCCAGGGTTCGCTCCCCCGTAGAGGCCTCGACTTTTGTCCTCAGTTTGACCGGAATCTCGAACTGAACGTCTAGTCCTTCGGAAGGGGGCGAAAAATGAGTCTGACCCGTGTGCCTTCTGGCTGTGCACGCTAAATATCCCACAGCAATTGAAATTTGTGAAGAGAAGGACATTGCCCGGCTGCCTTGATATAAAACATTGGAGAGATAAATCGATTTCCCAGGTCCCGCCCCTTGAAGACAGTTAGCCTTCTTGCCTTTCTGAAGTTTTGGTAAAAAAAAGTGACTATGAACATGAATTTAAAGCGAGAGAGAGGGGTTGGATGCCGCCCTGATGGTGCTGGCCCCGGGAAAAGTTGAAGTCTCTGCCACCTCACTCCCCTACGACCCCAGGGTTATGGAATTATCTAGGCAGGACCTCAGGACCTGGCCAGCTGGCGGGTTTATGTGCAGGTTTAAGGCTTGTGCCATGATCACTCTGGATCTTCTCCATCACATGGCATCTGTGACGTTAGTGCATATGGAATTCATTCCGAGCGCGGAGACGTCATCTTGAGAAATTGAAACTGACAATTGAAACTTAAGTCTTTCCACCTTCTGCTCGAATCTCTTCTAAGTCTTAAGTCTCCCACCTCTCTCTCCACCAGTCTCTGCTAGATTTTAACTCTCCCACCTTTTCCACTGTAGTCTACATGTAGATTCTTAAGTCTTCATCCCCTCCCTCCCCCGAGTCTCTTCTAGATCTTAGTCTTCATCACCCTCTCCCCCAATCTCTTCTAAATCTTATATCTCCCCCCCTCTCCTCTCCCACTATCTCAACTCTCCCACCTCCCCTTTCTTCTAGATCGTAAATCTCCCCCTTCACTCTCTTCTAGGTCGTTTCTTCTAGATCGCAAGTAAGCCCCCCCCCCCTCTCTACTAGATCGCAAGTCAGCCCCCCCTCTCTACTAGATCGTAAGTCTCCACCCTCTCTCTACTAGATCATAAGTCTCTCCCCTCTCTACTAGATCGTAAGTCTCCCCCTCTCTACTAGATCATGTCTCCCCCCTCTCTGCTAGATCATGTCCCCCCCTCTCTACTAGATCATGTCCCCCCTCTCTACTAGATCATGTCTCCCCCCTCTCTACTAGATCATGTCTCACCCTCTCTACTAGATCATGTCCCCCCCTCTCTACTAGATCATGTCCCCCCCTCTCTACTAGATCATAAGTCTCCCCCCTCTCTACTAGATCATGTCTCCCCCCTCTCTACTAGATCATGTCTCCCCCCTCTCTACTAGATCATGTCTCCCCCCTCTCTACTAGATCATGTCCCCCCCTCTCTACTAGATCATGTCTCACCCTCTCTACTAGATCATGTCCCCCCCCTCTCTACTAGATCATGTCCCCCCCCTCTCTACTAGATCATGTCTCCCCCCTCTCTACTAGATCATGTCCCCCCTCTCTACTAGATCATGTCCCCCCCTCTCTACTAGATCATGTCCCCCCCTCTCTACTAGATCATGTCTCCCCCCTCTCTACTAGATCATGTCTCCCCCCTCTCTACTAGATCATGTCCCCCCTCTCTACTAGATCATAAGTCTCCCCCTCTCTACTAGATCGTAAGTCTCCCCCCTCTCTACTAGATCATGTCTCCCTCATCTCTACTAGATCATGTCCCCCCCTCTCTACTAGATCATGTCCCCCCTCTCTACTAGATCATGTCTCCCCCTCTCTACTAGATCGTAAGTCTCCCCCCTCTCTACTAGATCATGTCTCCCTCATCTCTACTAGATCGTAAGTCTCCCCCCTCTCTACTAGATCATGTCTCCCTCATCTCTACTAGATCGTAAGTCTCCCCCCTCTCTACTAGATCATAAGTCTCCCGCTCTCTACTAGATCATGTCTCCCTCATCTCTACTAGATCATAAATCTCCCCCCTCTCTACTAGATCATGTCTCCCTCATCTCTACTAGATCGTAAGTCTCCCCCTCTCAACTAGATCATAAGTCTCCCCCCTCTCTACTAGATCATAAGTCTCCCGCTCTCTACTAGATCATGTCTCCCTCATCTCTACTAGATCGTAAGTCTCCCCCCTCTCTACTAGATCATAAATCTCCCCCCTCTCTACTAGATCATGTCTCCCCCTCTCTACTAGATCATAAGTCTCCCCCTCTCTACTAGATCGTAAGTCTCCTCCTCTCTACTAGATCGTAAGTCTCCTCCCTCTCTACTAGATCATGACTCCCCCCCTCTCTACTAGATCGTAAGTCTCCTCCCTCTCTACTAGATCGTAAGTCTCCCCCCTCTCTACTAGATCATAAATCTCCCCCCTCTCTACTAGATCATGTCTCCCCCTCTCTACTAGATCATAAGTCTCCCCCCTCTCTACTAGATCGTAAGTCTCCTCCCTCTCTACTAGATCGTAAGTCTCCCCCCTCTCTACTAGATCATAAGTCTCCCGCTCTCTACTAGATCATGTCTCCCTCATCTCTACTAGATCGTAAGTCTCCCCCCTCTCTACTAGATCATAAATCTCCCCCCTCTCTACTAGATCATGTCTCCCCCTCTCTACTAGATCATAAGTCTCCCCTCTCTACTAGATCGTAAGTCTCCTCCCTCTCTACTAGATCGTAAGTCTCCTCCCTCTCTACTAGATCATGACTCCCCCCTCTCTACTAGATCGTAAGTCTCCTCCCTCTCTACTAGATCGTAAGTCTCCCCCCTCTCTACTAGATCATAAATCTCCCCCCTCTCTACTAGATCATGTCTCCCCCTCTCTACTAGATCATAAGTCTCCCCCCTCTCTACTAGATCGTAAGTCTCCTCCCTCTCTACTAGATCGTAAGTCTCCCCCCTCTCTACTAGATCATGTCTCCCCCCTCTCTACTAGATCATAAGTCTCCCCCTCTCTACTAGATCGTAAGTCTCCCCCCTCTCTACTAGATCGTAAGTCTCCCCTCTCTACTAAATCATGTCTCCCCTCTCTACTAGATCGTAAGTCTCCCCCCTCTCTACTAGATCATAAGTCTCCCCCCTCTCTACTAGATCATAAGTCTCCCCCTCTCTACTAGATCATAGTCTCCCCCATCTCTACTAGATCATAAGTCTCCCCCTCTCTACTAGATCATAAGTCTCCCCCCTCTCTACTAGATCATAATCTCCCACCTCTCTACTAGATCGTAAGTCTCCCCCTCTCTATTAGATCGTAAGTCCCCCCCTCTACTAGATCATAAATCTCCCCCCTCTCTATTATATCGTAAGTCTCCCCCTTCTCTACTAGATCATAAATCTCCCCCCTCTCTACTAGATCATAAGTCTCCCCCTCTCTACTAGATCATAAATCCCCCCTCTCTATTAGATCGTAAGTCTCCCCCCTCTCTACTAGATCATAAGTCTCCCCCTCTCTAATAGATCATGTCCCCCCCCCCTCTACTAGATCATAAGTCTCCCCCTCTCTATTAATCGTAAGTCTCCCCCTCTCTACTAGATCGTAAGTCTCCCCCCTCTCTACTAGATCATAAGTCTCCCCTCACTCTCTACTAGATCTAAGTCTCCCCCCTCTCTACTAGATCATAAGTCTCCCCTCTCTACTAGATCGTAAGTCTCTCCCCTCTCTACTAGATCGTAAGTCTCCCCCTCTCTATAGATCATAAGTCTCCCCCCTCTCTACTAGATCTAAGTCTCCCTCCTCTCTACTAGATCGTAAGTCTCCCCCCTCTCTACTAGATCATAAGTCTCCCCCTCTCTACTAAATCGTAAGTCTCCCCCCTCTCTACTAGATCGTAAGTCTCCCCCTCTCTACTAGATCGTAAGTTC
Source organism: Monoplex corrugatus (assembly GCA_030674185.1). NCBI lineage: Eukaryota > Metazoa > Mollusca > Gastropoda > Littorinimorpha > Ranellidae > Monoplex > Monoplex corrugatus. The sequence goes on from JAPXFY010000014.1 coordinate 65,625,276, forward strand.
TCCCCTCTCTACTAGATCGTAAGTCTCCCCCCTCTCTACTAATCTAAGTCTCCCTCCTCTCTACTAGATCGTAAGTCTCCCCCTCTCTACTAATCTAATCTCTCCCCTCTCTACTAGATCGTAAGTCTCCCCCCTCTCTACTAGATCTAAGTCTCCCCCTCTCTACTAATCGTAAGTCTCCCCCTCTCTACTAGATCATAAGTCTCCCCCTCTCTACTAGATCATGTCTCCCCACTCTCTACTAGATCGTAAGTCTCCCCCCTCTCTACTAAATCTAAGTCTCCCCTCTCTCTACTAATCTAAGTCTTCCCCCTCTCTAACTAGAATCATAAGTCTCCCCCTCTCTACTAATCTAAGTCTCCCCTCTCTACTAATCTAGTCTCCCCTCTCTCTACTAGATCGTAAGTCTCCCCCCTCTCTACTAGATCATAAGTCTCCCCCCTCTCTACTAGATCGAAGTCTCCCCCTCTCTACTAATCATAAGTCTCCCCCTCTCTACTAAATCGTAAGTCTCCCCCTCTCTACTAATCGTAAGTCTCCCCCTCTCTACTAATCATGAAGTCTCCCCCTCTCTACTAGATCGTAAGTCTCCCCCTCTCTACTAAATCTAAGTCTCCCCCCTCTCTACTAATCGTAAGTCTCCCCCCTCTCTACTAATCATAGTCTCCCCCTCTCTACTAATCGTAAGTCCTACCCCCTCTCTACTAATCGTAAGTCTCCTCCCTCTCTACTAATCGTAAGTCTCCCCCCTCTCTACTAATCATAAGTCTCCCCATCTCTACTAATCTAAGTCTCCCCACCTCTCTACTAATCGTAAGTCGTAAGTCTCCTCCCTCTCTACTAGATCGTAAGTCTCCCCCTCTCTACTAGATCATAAATCTCCCCCCTCTCTACTAGATCATGTCTCCCCCTCTCTTACTAGATCATAAGTCTCCCCCCTCTCTACTAGATCGTAGTCTCTCCCTCTCTACTAGATCGAGTTCCCCCCTCTCTACTAGATCATGTCTCCCCCCTCTCTACTAGATCATAAGTCTCCCCCTCTCTACTAGATCGTAAATCTCCCCCCTCTCTACTAGATCGTAAGTCTCCCCTCTCTACTAAATCATGTCTCCCCCTCTCTACTAGATCGTAATCTCCCCCCTCTCTACTAGATCATAAGTCCCCCCCCTCTCTACTAATCAAAGTCTCCCCTCTCTACTAGATCATAAGTCTCCCCCATCTCTACTAGATCATAAGTTCCCCTCTCTACTAGATCATAAGTCTCCCCCCTCTCTACTAGATCATTAATCTCCCACCTCTCTACTAGATCGTAAGTCTCCCCCTCTCTATTAGATCGTAAGTCTCCCCCCTCTCTACTAGATCATAAATCTCCCCCCTCTCTATTATATCGTAAGTCTCCCCCCTCTCTACTAATCGTAAGTCTCCCCCCTCTCTACTAGATCGTAAGTCTCCTCCCTCTCTACTAGATCGTAAGTCTCCCCCTCTCTACTAATCGTAAGTCTCCTCCCTCTCTACTAGATCGTAAGTCTCCCCCTCTCTACTAATCGTAAGTCTCCCCCCTCTCTACTAGATCGTAAGTCTCCCCCCCTCTCTACTAGATCGTAAGTCTCCCCCCTCTCTACTAATCGTAAGTCTCCCCCTCTCTACTAGATCGTAAGTCTCCCCCCTCTCTACTAGATCGTAAGTCTCCCCCTCTCTACTAGATCGTAAGTCTCCCCCCTCTCTACTAAATCATAAGTCTCCCCCCTCTCTACTAAATCATAAGTCTTCCCCCTCTCTACTAAATCATAAGTCTCCCCCTCTCTACTAAATCATGTCTCCCCCTTCTCTACTAATCGTAAGTCTCCCCTCTCTCTACTAGATCGTAAGTCTCCCCCCTCTCTACTAGATCATAAGTCTCCCCCCTCTCTACTAGATCGTAAGTCTCCCCCTCTCTACTAATCGTAAGTCTCCCCCTCTCTACTAAATCATAAGTCTCCCCCCTCTCTACTAATCGTAAGTCTCCCCCCTCTCTACTAAATCATAAGTCTCCCCCTCTCTACTAATCGTAAGTCTCCCCCTCTCTACTAAATCATAAGTCTCCCCCCTCTCTACTAATCGTAAGTCTCCCCCCTCTCTACTAAATCATAAGTCTCCCCCTCTCTACTAATCGTAAGTCTACCCCCTCTCTACTAATCGTAAGTCTCCCCCTCTCTACTAATCGTAAGTCTCCCCCTCTCTACTAATCGTAAGTCTCCCCCATCTCTACTAATCGTAAGTCTCCCCCCTCTCTACTAATCGTAAGTCTCCCCCCTCTCAAATAGATCGTAAGTCTCCCCCCTCTCTAATAGACATAAGTCTCCCCCCTCTTTACTAGATCGTAAGTCTCCCCCCTCTCTACTAATCGTAAGTCTCCCCCCTCTCTAATAGATCGTAAGTCTCCCCCTCTCTACTAAATCATAAGTCTCCCCTCTCTCTACTAATCGTAAGTCTCCCCCCTCTCTACTAGATCGTAAGTCTCCCCCCTCTCTACTAAATCATAAGTCTCCCCTCTCTCTACTAATCGTAAGTCTCCCCCCTCTCTAATAGATCGTAAGTCTCCCCCCTCTCTACTAGATCGTAAGTCTCCCCCCTCTCTACTAAATCATAAGTCTCCCCTATCTCTACTAATCGTAAGTCTCCCCCCTCTCTACTAGATCGTAAGTCTCCCCCCTCTCTACTAATCGTAAGTCTCTCCCCTCTCTACTAATCGTAAGTCTCCCCCCTCTCTACTAGATCGTAAGTCTCCCCCCTCTCTACTAATCGTAAGTCTCCCCCCTCTCTAATAGATCGTAAGTCTCCCCCCTCTCTACTAATCGTAAGTCTACCCCCTCTCTACTAATCGTAAGTCTCCCCCTCTCTACTAATCGTAAGTCTCCCCCCTCTCTACTAGATCGTAAGTGTCCCCTCACTCTCTTCTAGATCATAAGGCTACCCCATCCTCTCTTCTAGATCGTAATTCTCACCCTCTCTTCTAGATCATAAGTATCTCACCTCTCTTCTAGGTCATGAGTCTCCCCCATCCTCTCTCTTCTAATCGTAAATCTCCCCCTTCTCTTCTAGATCATAAATCTCCCACATCTCTCTTTTAGATCGTAAGTCTTCTCCCTCTCTTCTAGATTGTAAGTCTCCCCCCACTCTCTTCTAATCGTAAATCTCCCCCTTCTCTTCTAGATCACAAATCTCCCTCATCTATCTCTCTTTTAGATCGTAAGTCTTCCCCCTCTCTTCTAGATCGTAAGTCTCCCCCTCTCATCTAGATCGTAATTCTCCCCCATTTCTTCTAGATGATAAGTTTCACCCCACTCTCTTCTAGAATATAAGACTCCCACCCCACTCTCTTCTAAATCGTACGTCTTACCCCCCTTTTCTAGATCGTAAGTCTCCCCTCACAAGATACAAGATACTAGATACAAGAATTTTATTTAGCTCAGAGCATCACAATGGGAAATTGTTTAGGCATTCGCATTAAAATACATACAGGAACAAGAACGCATAAACAAATGCACACACATGCTCTTACTCTCTCTCACTCTCTCTTTCATCCCTCTCTCACCCTCTCCCTCCCCTCATCCCTCTCCACCTCCCTCTTTGTCGAACACAATAACAAAGATAATGACTAATTCTAAAAAAGTACGGTTAAGAAAGCACATCATAAGAGTCAGATGCTTGGTTAGGACTTTTAACAATGGACAAAAAGGGCAATACTCATTGAAAAACAACATTGGTAGGTATAGAAAAATTTGATTAAAGATGCAACGCGATATGCACATTAAAATCAAAATGAGTTAAATTCAATAAAATGAGTATGTAGACTAAGAGGACAAGGTTAAACTTTTTAAGACAGCTGACAGAAACACATGTACAAACAACCGATTAAAAATATCACATTCTCGGGTAAGAAGGATCACAGTGTCATGATGGAAGTTGGCACATATGCACTCGCACGCACGCAGCTGACACCTCCCCCCCCCCCCCACACACCACCCACCCACCCACACACACACACACACGCACACACACACAGACACACACAGACACACACAGACACACACAGACACACACACACACACACACACACACACACACACACACACACATACACACATACACACACCCACGCCCGCACGCACACACACACACGCATGTGCGCGGAGTCAATACACACACATACACATACACATGCACACACACGAACCGGCTTGTCCTGGCCTTAAATGACCTGAATCGTTTACCGGAAGGGAGGGGGGAGAAGAAAATATTTGCCGGATGGCCATCGTCGGCCTCAATGTATTTGACCTTCTTTTTCATTCTTTTGACATAGATGGACTCAAGGGGCTCCAAAGTGGTCCCAATAATTTTCGAGGCGGTCCAGACTACTCTACTGAGCCTCTCCCTCTCGGCTGCGGGGAGGGCGCCGTACCAGGCAGCGATCGAAAAGGTTAGTACGCTCTCGATCACTCCCCGGATAGAACTGCACGAGTATATTTTGACTAATACGGAACTTTTTGAGCTGGCGGAGGAAGAACAGTCTTTGTCGGGATTTTGATACAATGTTGTTGGTGTTTTCTTCCCACTTCAACAAGCTTGATATCGTCGAACCTAGAATCTTGAATGTGTCTACAACTTCTACGGTCTCTCCCTCAATCACAAGGGGAGTGACAGGGGTCTTGGATCTTCTGGTGTCCACAATCATTTCCTTAGTTTTCACAGCATTGAGTTCCAGATTGTTACTGTCACACCATCTAACAAGTTTCTGTACTCTCTTCTAGATCATAAATCTACCCCATCCTCTCTTCTAGATCGTAATTCTCACCCTCTCTTCTAGATCGTAATTCTCACCCTCTCTTCTAGATCGTAAGTCTCCCTCTCTTCTAGATCGTAAGTCTCCCTCTCTTCTAGATCATGAGTCTCCCTCTCTTCTAGATCATAAGTCTCCCCCTCTCTTTTAGATCATGAGTCTCCCTCTCTTCTAGATCATGAGTCTCCCTCTCTTCTAGATCATAAGTCTCCCTCTCTTCTAGATCATAAGTCTCCCTCTCTTTTAGATCATGAGTCTCCCTCTCTTCTAGATCATGAGTCTCCCTCTCTTCTAGATCATAAGTCTCCCTCTCTTCTAGATCATAAGTCTCCCTCTCTTCTAGATCATGAGTCTCCCTCTCTTCTAGATCGTAAGTCTCCCTCTCTTCTAGATCATGAGTCTCCCTCTCTTCTAGATCATGAGTCTCCCTCTCTTCTAGATCATAAGTCTCCCTCTCTTCTAGATCATGAGTCTCCCTCTCTTCTAGATCATAAGTCTCCCTCTCTTCTAGATCATAAGTCTCCCTCTCTTCTAGATCATAAGTCTCCCTCTCTTCTAGATCATGAGTCTCCCTCTCTTCTAGATCGTAAGTCTCCCTCTCTTCTAGATCATAAGTCTCCCTCTCTTCTAGATCATGAGTCTCCCT
>JAPXFY010000014.1:65635740-65640740 GCA_030674185.1 Monoplex corrugatus
GCACCAGGCGTACACATACAATCGACAAGGACTGCCTTACAATATCTAATACACAGACTGAGGGAAAGAAGTAGTTGTAGAATTCGTTGTTGGGGAAAAGAGGCGGGTTTTTAAACTGGATTTAAAAGCAGGAAAGGTAGGTGTTAGGCAAAGGCAGAGCGGAAGTCTGTTCCAAGCTTTCACACAAACAATCTACGGCAAAGAATCATGCAAACCCTCTGGCCCAACACTGTCTCCAGCGAACAACTTCTTGGCCAGTGCAAGCAAGAGTAATGGGCATCATCATCATCATCATCATCATCATCATCATCATCATCATCATCTCATCATCATCATCATCATCATCATCATGTTCATTTCTTTTGTCACGATGGATTTACCATGTGAAACTCGGGCTGCTCTTCCCATTGAGAGTGCCTCACCGCAGTGCAGCGCCAGCTTTTTTTCTTTTTTTTTTTTGGGGGGGGGGGGGGGACCAAGACCTCAGAAAGACAAGAAGGCTAATTGGTCTTCAAGGAGATGGAACTGGGAAATCAACCTTATCACGTCAATGTTTTACACCAGGACAGCCGGGCAAATGCCCTGCTCTTCACGATTTTCAACTGCCATGGGGTATTTCGCGTGCGCAGGCCAGATGGCACACACAGGTTTGACTCGTTTTTTCGTCCCCTTCTGAAGGACTAGACATTCCGTTTCCGATCAAACTGAGGAGAAAAATTGAGACCTTCACGGGAAACGAACCCTGGAACTTCGAGTTTACATGAAGTTATGGCAGGCGAACGTCTGAACCATTCTGCTACTCTTTTCCTTATGAAAAGACAATGGAGATGAACTGGAGACGCTTACCGAAGACAGCAGGATATCACCCTTCACTGGACACCAGAAGGAAGACGTAAGAGAGGAAGACTCAAGAAGACCTGGCGACGAACAATAGCAGGAAACTTTTCAAGCCCTGAAACGCACTTGGTGTATTAGACTGAGGTTTGTCCAGAACAGGCAGAAGTGGAGAACCCCCGTTGCTGCCCTACACTTCAATGACATAATGAGGAATAAGCTAACAACAAAATCCCTCAACTTACAAACCAGCTTCAGGGAAGCTCATGGGTAACTTGAGGAGATCAAAGGGTTAAGGCAAAAAACTAACAACAAACAAACAAACAAAAATAAACACTGGTAAAGACGGTAGGTGATCTGAAAAGCAAAGAAAACAGAGTTATCAATTCAGGAAACAACAACGCCTTGTGCACATGAAGACCAGTTTCAAGCAAGGGTAACCATTTCCCATCGTGGCATTGTCAAAGACGGTCAGTATACCGAAAGTGTGTGTAACCGGGACACTATAATAATAATAATTACAATATTTATATAGCGCAAAATCTTGATAAAATCAAATCTAAGCGCTGAACAGACACACACGCACGCATGTACACACATGCACGCACGCACGCACACAGACACACACACACACACACACACACACACACACACACATTATTGATGTTAGCGTTGTTCTAGTTTCATTTCTCTGTTCATCCATATCCTTTTTCTTAAGACCTTGCCGCTTCCTTTTAATTTTTTTTGCGTCCCTTACTCTGTTCCCCCCCCTCCACCCCCCCCCTTATTTCATCCTCCATGCCATTTTTCCCCGTCTAATATCACTTATAGTGAAAAGACGTTAAATCAAGCAACGAACACACACACACACGCGCATGGCTATAAATGGGGAGAACGAATAAATGCAATGGAAAATTATAGAGAGCATATCATATACAATTATATATTATAATAATAATAAATAATAATTACAATATTTATATAGCGCAAAATCTTGATAAAATCAAATCTAAGCGCTGAAGCAGACACACACGCAGGCACGCACGCCCGCACACACACGCACGCACACACACAGACACACACACACACACACACACACACACACACACACACACACAACCCACACACACGCATGGCTATAAATGGGGAGAAAGAATAAAAGCAATAAAAGCAAGAATAAAAGCAATGGAAAATTATAGAGAGCATAGCATACAATTATATATTATAACCATGTGATTCCCTCCGAGCGGAGACAGGCTGCAGAGGGGAGGGTTGAGTGAGGTTAGGATTTTATGCAGAAGAGAAAAGGTGAGTTTTGAGAGCGGACTTGAAGGAGACAAAAGTAGGTTGCTGACGGACTGAGAGAGGAAGTTTGTTCCAGGAGAGTGGACCAGAAACAGAGAAGGCTCGTGGACCATAGGTATTGAGCTTAGTGCGTGGAAAGCGAAGAGTCAGAGGATCGGAGGCAGAGCGGAGGGTACGTGAGGGAACATAGATCTCAAGTAGGCTTGACAGGTAATCGGGGGCTGCGTTATTGAGGCTTTTGTAGCACATGGTGTCTAGTTTGTACTGTATGCGCTTTGATACAGGGAGCCAGTGAAGTTGTGCCAGGAGAGGAGATATGTGGTCAGCTTTTTTCTTTTTGAGTACAAGGCGTGCAGCATTGTTTTGAATGCGCTGTAGGATGTGAATGGTGGAGGCAGGAAGACCAGACAGGAGTGAATTGCAATAGTCAATGCGAGACATTATGAAGGAGAGAACGAGTTTTGCAGTTGTTTCGACAGAGAGATACTTCCTGATCAGCTTTATACGATGGAGATGATAGTAGCAAGATCTGGCAGTTTGAGAAACAAAGTTGTTCATGGAGAGGGTAGAGTCAATGCAGACACCAAGGTTTTTAGCTGAATCAGAAATTGGGACTGATGTGTTACATAATGGGAGAGAAAGAGGAGGCAGCTGAGAAAGTTTCTGACGGGTGCCAATGAGGATAGCTTCTGTTTTGTCGTCATTAAGCTGAAGTCTATTGTGTGTCATCCAGTTCTTAATGTCCGAGTAACACTCAGTGGTGCGAGTCAACAGGCGCTGTATATTATCAGGTGAGTCACTGTCTTGAAGTTGGGTGTCATCAGCATAGAAGTGGTGTTTTATAGAATGGGAGTTGGTGATGGTGGACAGGGGGGAGGTGTAAAGAGTGAAAAGAACAGGGCCAAGGACAGATCCTTGTGGAACACCACAGGTCAGGTATGCAGGTTGAGAGTAAGTGCCATTGATGAGAACGGTTTGTTTTCTGTTTGATAGGTATGAAGTGAACCAAGACAGAGCAATGTCAGAGATGCCAAAAGTATGATGAAGTCTAGAAAGGAGAATACCATGATCAATGGTATCAAAGGCTGCAGACAGATCAAGGAGTGTGAGGAGAGAGACTTTGCCAGTATCAGTTGCAAGGAGGAGATTGTTGAGAATGTGTAGTAGGGCAGTTTCAGTGCTATGGCACTGGCGGTAGGCTGACTGGAAAGGATTGAGGAGATTGTTGGCAGACAGGTGAGAGTTCAGCTGGTTGAGGACGACTTTTTCAAGGAGTTTTGACAAGAAAGAGAGATTAGAGATAGGCCGGTAATTTTTCAGTTCATTTGGATCTAAATTGTGTTTCTTGAGGAGAGGGTGAACAATAGCAGACTTGAAAGAATCTGGGACAGTTCCAGTTTGAAGAGAAGTGTTGATGATGTCAGTGATGAATGGGAGGGAAAGCTCACATCAGCGGTAAACGGTAAAATTGTAATGTTTTCAACATAATCTGAGCAATCATAGGTTACTGTTACTGTTATTTTTGTTCTGAAGCCGAGCCGACTGTGTAGAGCCATACCAGGGTTATAACTTTTTCAAAAAATACACAATACTTCAACAGGAAAAAAAAAAGGGAAAAGAAAATTAAGTACACATATCAATGCAGTCGCGCGCATAATCTAAGGAGATGTCCCTAGCGTTGACCACTCCGTCCAATTAAAAAACTTACCTAAACACAAATTTAAACATAACTAAGGACACTAAAAGATATATAAAAACGGGCCTAAATTACCTAAAATTGCTTCTGCATATCTCATTTCCCTAGAGCCAAAAATACACATTCTGTAATACATATATCCAATTATCAATCCCAACAGAATGCACGTAAGACTTTATCGAAAACATACAGGTGAATGGACCAGCAAGGCAGCGAATGATAAGAAGAAACGACAGAAAGCAAAGGAACAAGGCAAAAACAAAGAAAGTGACAGAAAAGAGAAAATTTCTATCACAAAATGTCCAGAAGGGGGGATATTTTTATAATGAAAGAGCCCCCGGAATCCCCACGGGGGAGCAATTGTGGGTACAGGAAAAGAATTATCGGACAGTGATTTTTCTCCGCCCTCCATTGGATCTTGACTGGTAGATCTGAGTGCTAGTCTTTCCGATGAGACAATAAACAGGTTCTATGTTCAAGCGTGCGTTTAGGGCGTGATAAAGATCGGATGGCAACAAAAGAACCATTTTCAACTGTTGTGGGATCTTAAGCATGCGCAGGCAAGAAGGCACACGGGTCCGACTTGTTTTCAGTCCCCTTTCGAAGGATTAGACAATTCAGTTCGATTTTTTGGTCAAACTAAAGAGAAAAGTCGAGGCTTCAACGAGAAACGAACCCTGAAACTTCGAGTGTAGTTACTGGCAAGCGAACGTCTGAACCATTCTGCCACTTTTGTCCTTATTCTGTCTTTGGAGTCTGTAAATTGCTGGGTGTTTTCACGTTTCTGTAAGCCACCAGGCACTGACATGAAATAGGGCCTGGCATGTTTTGATATTCTTATGCGTTACACACACGAAAGGGGGTTCAGACACTAACAGGTCTGTACACATGTGGACCTGGGAGATCGGAAAACTCTCCACCATTTACCCACCAGGGGGGAAGTACCCAGGCAGGATCGAACCCTACACCTTCCGGTTGGAAGTCTGACGTGGTGTGCATGAAGCGATGCTTCGCCAACAACACCAACACAACCGTCACCATCACCAACACCAACTCTATTACATCCACAACACACACAACACCAAGCACTGCCCACAACAAAAGATCTGTATTTACAGGGGACGCCGATAAAAAAAATCATGCAGCGTAAATCTGCAACATACGA
>JAPXFY010000014.1:65650740-65653240 GCA_030674185.1 Monoplex corrugatus
TCTTCTTGTCTTCTTCTTCATTCATCTTCCCTCTTGTCTTCTTCTTCATCCACCTTTCTTCTTGTCTTCTTCTTCATCCATCTTTCTTCTTGTCTTCTTCTTCATTCATCTTCCCTCTTGTCTTCTTCTTCATCCATCTTCCTTCTTGTCTTCTTCTTCATCCACCTTTCTTCTTGTCTTCTTCTTCATCCATCTTTCTTCTTGTCTTCTTCTTCATCGATCTTCCCTCTTGTCTTCTTCATCCATCTTCCTTCTTGTCTTCTTCTTCATCCATCTTCCCTCTTATCTTCTTCTTCATCCACCTTCACCTCTACTGTCTTATTGTCCTCGTCCCCTTCATCATCATCATCACCACTACCACCACCACCACCACTACCACCACCACTATCATCATCATCATCGTCATTACCATTGCCATCATCACCACCGTCCCCTCACCACCACCACCATCACTACCACCACAACTATCATCATCGTCGTCGTCATTACCATTACCATCATCATCATCATCATCACCCTCACCCTCACCCTCACCCTCACCACCACCACCACCACCGCCACTATCATCATCATCATCATCGTCTTTACCATTATCATCATCATCATTATCATCACCGTCATGTCTCTCTCACTACCACCGCCATCATCGCCACCACCACCACCATCGTCATTACCATTATCATCATCATCATCATCACCTCATCACCCTTACCACCACCACACCACCACCACCACCTCCAACACCACCACCACTACCTCCAACACCACCACCACTATCATCATCATCATCGTCATGGCCATCACCATCATCCTCATCACCGTCATCACCCTCATCACCACCACATCCACTACCACTACCACCACCATCACCACCACTACCATCATCATTATCGTCATTACCATTATCGTCATCATATCACCGTCATTTAACCCTCACCACCACCACCACCACCATCATCACCACCAAGAGAGAGCCAAAGGGTTAAGTTTTTGTTTTGTTAGCATGGTTGACAATGCAGGATTCTGGTGAACAGGTTCCGGGAATCAAAGGGTAAAGATCAGCATTTTTTTTTTTGAAGAATAAGATGTCTAAATTTGAGATCTGTCTTCACCGTTGTGAAAGCACATCAACTGTCATTCAAATCAAAGCTTTATAAAGGCCAAAATGACCTTGAAAACTTTAAATTCCAGATTCTCTGTAGTAATATTTGTATCAAAAGGGACACTGCTTAAAAGAGTCGATTAATTTTGGTTTTCGTAACGTTCTAAAGCATACTAAGTTGTATGGTTTATGGTGATCTATGACCACGACGACACGACAACGACGACGCCGATGATGATGGTGGTGGTTGTGGTAGTAGTAATGATGGTGATAATGCTGCTGCTGCTGCTGATGATGGTGATGCAGCTGCTGATGATGATGAGGGTTAATGCCGCTGCTGATAGAAATAATGATAATGATGATGATCAGCATCATCATCATGACAATGATGGTGGTGGTGGGAGTAATGATGATGATGATGATGAGGAGGAGGATAACGAGGAGGACAACGACGACAATGATGAAGACGACTATGAAGATGATGTTGATGACGACGACGATGATCTTGATGATGATGATGATGATTTGCACCAGGAACTTGCCGAGAGCCAACATACTGGCGGTGGTACTGGTGATAGTAGTGTACACACTGACCAACATATCATACTACACAGCTCTCTCTGCCACCCAGATCCTCTCCTCCAACGCTGTGGCTGTGGTGAGTACTTCTGTACCTGTTTCGTACGCTTGTACTCTATCTGTGTTGCTTTGGTGAGTGTGACTGTACCGGTCACGTACACTTGTACCAGTGATGAGTCTTACTGCAGTGAGAATAAAGAACGTATGTATCCATTTCCTTGTCATTTATGTACTGAATACACAGCACTTTTGTATCCTTCGCGTCTTAATATGCCATCGTTGTTTTTTTGTTTTGTTTGTCTGTTTGCTTGTTTGTTTGTTTGTTTGTTTGTTTGCTTTGTTTGTTTCTTTGTTTGTTTGTTTGTTTGTTTGTTTGCTTGAGTTCAATGCTCAGTATGACGCGCGCTATAGTGTGGTAGGTAGGACACTATTGCCTTCCATTTGAAAGGTGTTGGTTCGATCCTGTCCTGGGTGCCGTGTGGGGGATGAAGGGTGGATATTGTCCCTATACCCTCATCATCATCATCATCATCAGGTGCCCTGCAGCATGGCGTTGGCGACCATGGACTTCCAACCATCTCTATCTCTCGTTGCCCCCAGCATCTCCTCCACCCTCCTCATCCCCAGCCACTCTGCAAGTCCGTCCAGCATTCTCTCCCTGGGTCTACCTGGTGCTCTCTTTCCCTCCAGCTTTCCCGTTGTGACCAGGTGCTCCAAATCCCCCTTCCACATAAAATGGCCTATAAATGTTGCTTGTCTTTTCCTAATCTTCCTTATGAGTGATCTACTTGTGTCTGCCTCCATCAAGACTGTCTCGTT
>JAPXFY010000014.1:65658240-65683240 GCA_030674185.1 Monoplex corrugatus
TAGCACTTTCGGGCCAGACCTGTTTCCCTCCTGCTTTGTAGAACGTTGTCATAGCAATTGGTGCGTTTGGGGTAATGGTTTTTTCGCTAACCACATCTGTGATCACTTTCAGAACTTGGTTGTGCCTCCATGTATACCTTCCTTGGGCTAGCGCTACTTTGCAAGAGCTTAGGACATGTTCCACTGTTTGTTTCTTCTGACAGAGCGGACATGCTGGGTCGTCTGCTTTCCCACATTTCACTAAGTTTGCATTCGAGGGGAGCAGGTCATATACAGATCTGAGGAGGAAGCTTATCCTTAGAGGAGCCATGTGCCACATATCGTTCCAGCTGAGACTTCTTTGGAGTGCACTGTCCCATGTTGTCCATTGCCCCTGTTGACCTTGCTGGACTGCCTTCTGCACTCTTTTGACATCTTCTTCTTCCTTCAACTCCTGTATGATCATGTCTCTTTTTTCCTTCCCTTTGGCTTTGGACCACCACTGCATTTTTGTTGCTCCCAGTCCCTGTCTGTTGGTTTGCGTGTGTCCAATTATTTCTTTGATGCTGAGGTTTCTCTTGGCATTGTTTACAGCCTCTTGGACTTTCCACTTTCTGCCAGTTCTCAGCTTTGGATGAACTGATCTCACGATATTGTCTTCCGATTCCTCCAGCATGCTCAACAGTCTTGCTTTTCCAACTTTGTATTCCTCCACTATGGATTTGAGAGGTAGCTTCAGCATTGCTTGACGACAGTAGAATGCAACATCAGTGAGACCAGGTGGGACACCGAGCCATTTTCTTGTGTATTTGTTGATTTTGGCTTCCATTGCTTCGACTGTGCTGGTGCAAATGTCATAGATTAGCAGTGGCCACAGCAGCTTTGGTATCAGCATGAACTGTAGACACCAGACTTTGTATTTGCCTGGCAGTCCGCAGTTATCTATTTTCTTCAGGCCTTCTTCTGCTGTTTGCTTGGTTTCACATCCCCTTTGTGTGTCTTTCAGGGAGTCATCATACCATCTTCCGAGACTTTTTACTGGCTCTTCTGTGACAGTGGGGATGGCTTGGTTGGCTACCATGAATTTGACTGAATCTGCCACTTTTCCTTTTCGCAGTGAGAGACTTCGGGATTTCTTAGGTTTGAACCTCATTCTTGAAGAGGCCACCAGCTCATCCAGCTGCTTTAAGATTTGGTGTGTCTCTTCCTCATCCGTGGACAAGACTGTTGTGTCATCCATGAAAGCTTTCAGAGGAGGCATCTGGTATCCATCTCCCAGATTCACTGGACCTGAACTCTTCATTGCAGCTTTCAAGATGACTTCCATTGCCAACACGAACAGTATGGGAGAGATTGCACAGCCCATTGCAATGCCCACCTCTAGGTCTATCCAGTCCGTGGTGTATTCTTTGGTAGAGAACCGCATTGAGAACCCTTGGAAATACTTCCTCAGCATTGTTCGGATGTTTTCTGGGATGTGATACATTTCAAGAGCCAGCTGGATCATATCGTGTGGAACTGATCCATATGCATTCGCCAGATCAAGCCAAACTACGTCAATGTCTCTCTTCTCTGTTCTTGCTTTTTGGATGGCATCCCAAATCAACGTGGCATGTTCCAAGCATCCAGGCATTCCTGGTATGCCTCCCTTTTGGACTGACATATCCAGATACTTGTTTTCAGTCAGGTATTTTGTCAATCTTGCTGCCATAACAGAGAAGAAGATTTTCCCCTCGACGTTCAGAAGTGATATTGGCCTGAACTGATTGATGCTGCTGGAGTTCTGCTCCTTCGGAATGTACACTCCTTCAGCTCTCATCCATTGGTCGCTGATCTTCTGGTTCCTCCATGCTGATCGAATCATCTTGTGGAGCCACTCGAGCACTTTTGGGCATTTCTTGTAGAGCAGGTATGGTATTCCGTTTGGTCCAGGTGCTGACTTGGCTCTGGCTTTCTTTACTACGTTCTTCACTTCATCCAGTGTTGGTGGTTTGTTATTGAATTTTCCTTCTGGCGCTGCAGGCCAAACCAGATTCTGGATTTCAAGTGGTGCCTCGCGCTGAGAATCGGAATATGTTTCCCTGAGATGCTGCTCTAGGGTTTCCTTGCCCACTGTGAGAGTCCCTGATTTGGGTTGTTCAAACAGCTTTCTTGCAAAGTCAAAGGGATCTTTGAAGAAACCATCTTGAGTCTTCTTCTTTTTGCTCTTTCTTCGCCTTGCTGATTCCACTTTGCTGAGAGCATTGTGTTTGGCCTTCAGATCTTTCCAGAGTTCCAGGAGCCCTTGCTTCTCGAATTCTGAGGCAGTTTTCATTCGCTTTTTAAGCTTCCTTTTCTCCCTCCGGATGCTCTCCATCTGTTGCTGTCTTCTGGATTTCTGGGGAGGCGTTTTTGTCTTTGGCTGCTTCACTCCATAAGTGTCCCTGCAGATAAAGTATATGATGTCTCCGTATGTGTCAAGTTTGTGTTCCAGCGTACTGTTCCCTATTAGCGCATTCAGCTTAAGGACAAGTTCCTCATCTAATTTCTCCCATTGTTCTTTTGCACCGGCAGGCGGCAAATTGAGTTTTCCACGTTTGGCGTTAAGAGCTTGTGCAAAATCCGCATCAGAACCGTCAGCGTGGATGTCCTTGGCACTATGGTTTAATTCCTGGCCTTGGTATTTTATAGAGTGGAAATTGATGATGGTGGAGGACAGGGGGGAGGTGTAAAGAGTAAAAAGAACAGGGCCAAGGACAGATCCTTGTGGAACACCATAGGTCAGGTATGCAGGTTGAGAGTAAGTGCCGTTGATGAGAACAGTTTGTTTTCTGTTTGATAGATATGAAGTGAACCAGGAGAGATCAGTGTCAGAGATGCCAAAAGTATGATGGAGTCTAGAAAGGAGAATACCATGATCAATTGTATCAAAGGCTGCAGACAGATCAAGGAGTGTGAGGAGAGAGACTTTGCCAGTATCAGGTGCAAGGAGGACATTGTTGAGAATGTGTAGTAGGGCAGTTTCAGTGCTATGGTTTTGTTGGGAGAGGTAAATCTTTTCGTGTGCCAAGGAGATGATTCATGGTTGTAAAGAGTTCTTTTGAAGAAGAGGTATTCAGGATTTTGGTTTGGAAAAAGCTTGTTTTTGCAGATGCAATGAGGGTGGATACTTTTGTTTTAGAGGCTTGGAAAAGTTGCCTATGTACAGTGAGTTTGGATTTGCAACAGCGGCGCTCTGCTCTGCGGCGGGCACGTTTTGCACAGGCAATCTCATGAGTGAGCCAGGGGGTAGGGGGGCGGTCAGGTAAAAGACGGGTTGTGGCTGGAGCATGAGTGTCCAGAAGATGGAGGAGAGTAGTATAGAATTCATCGGCAAGGTTATGTGACTTTTCAGAAAGGAGACGGGAGGCATCAGATGAAAAAGTGGAGAGGTCGATAGACTTGAGATTGCGTCGAATCACTGTGCGCGTGGTACGGGAAGGAGGAGAAATGTCAAGAGAACAGAGAATTGCAGAGTGGTCAGATGGAAGGGCTGAAGTTAGACGGGTAGAGAGAACTAAGCAGTTGTCAGTAGCTGAATTGTGGTGATCACAAGAAATGATCCGGTCAAGAGTGTGACCTTTTTGATGGGTTGGTTCAGAAATGTGTTGAGTCATATTGTGATTGGACAGCGAGTTGATGATATGTCTTGTGTCATAACGGTGAGTGTTGTCATAGTGGACATTGATGTCACCTAGAATGATGAGATTTCCAGGTAAGAGGCAGTAGTAGTCAAGTAGTTGGTCAAAGTCAGAGAGAAATTTGGAACTTATTACCAAATTCGGATTAAACATGTTGGGTCTTTGAGGTGTCGTGAATGCATAAGTTTAGAGATCATGAAGCCAAGGTCACGGTCACACAGTCAGAAAAAAAAGAAGATTAAAAGCATTCCTTTCGTAGGGAAAATATATGAACGGTAGTTTCTCGAGAATTTCTGACAATATTTACAATCTGTTTTCACCGTTGTAACGGTCTACCAGTATTCTCGCTTCACATTAAATCTGATTTTTCTTCGAGAAATGTAAGATCTGAATTTTTCTGTAATAATTTTAATACCTTTAAGAAATGTTAAAATGGCTTGACTGACTAGTTTTTGTTTGTTTGTTTTGTTTTTCCTCAGATTGACATTCCATTTGATTTGTCTTCGAGAATGCAAAATCTGGATTTTTCTGTCATGATTTTAATACCTTAAAGAAATGATAGAATGGTTTGACTGACTGTTTTTGTTTGTCTGTTTGTTTTGTTTTTCCTGATTACCATTCCACTTGATTTTTCTTCGAGAAGTGCAAAATCCGGATTTCATTCGTCATAATTTTAGTACTTTTAAGAAATGTTAAAATAACATGACTGACTAGTCTATTTGTTCCTCTGTTTTGTTTTTCCTCAAATTTCATTCCTTCTGATTTTTCTTCGTGAAATGTAAAATCTGGATGTCCGGTCATAATTTAGCTACCTTAAAGAAATGTCAGAATAACTTGATTGACTAGTTTTTGTTTGTTTGTTTATTTTGTTTTGTTTTTCTTCATATTGTCATCCCATTTGATTTTTCTTCGTGAAATGCAAAATGTGGATTTTTTTGGTTATAATTTGAGTACCTTTAAGAAATGTTAGAATGGTTGACTGACTATTTTGTTTGTTTGATTTTTTTTTTCCTGAGATTGTCACTCCGTTTGATTTTTCTTCATGAAATGCAAAATCTGTCTTTTTTTTTCTGCCATAATTTTAGTACTTTAGATTAAAGAAGGGTTAGAATGGTTTGACTGACTAGATTTTTTGTTTGTTTGTTTGTTTTGTTTTTCCTCAGATTGTCATTCCATTTGATTTTTCTTCGTGAAATGCAAAATTGGATTTCTTTGGTTATAAGTTGAGTACCTTTAAGAAATGTTAAAATGGTTCGACTGACTAGTTTTTTTTAAAATTTGTTTTGTACTTCCTCAGATTGACATTCCATTTTATTTTTCTTCGAGAAGTGCCAAATCTCGATTTTCTGTCATAATTTTAGTACCTTTAAGAAATTTTAAAATGGTTTCACTGACTACGTCTTTTTTGTTTGTTTGTTGTTGTTGTTGTTTTCTTAGATTGTTATACGTTGCTGGTCGCCATGGGAACCTGCCGGATGTGATGTCCTACGTTCATTGTTTGAACTACACGCCTGTACCTTCCTTGCTTTTTTCGGTATGTGTGTGTGTGTGTGTGTGTGTGTGTGTGTGTGTGTGTGTGCGTGTGTGTGTGCGTGCGTGCGTGCGTGTATGTGTGTTTGTGTGTGTGTGTGCTTGTGGTTATGTGTATACATTATATATATATGTGTGTGTGTGTGCGTGTGTGTGTGCGTGTGTGTGTGTGTGTGTCTGTGTGTGTGTGTGTCTGTGTGTGGTGTGTGTGTGTGTGTGTGTGTGTGTGTGTGTGTGTGTGTGTGTCCCTGAAGATGATGAGGAGAATGGAACCAACAATATAAATTGAGAGAGACACAGAGAGAGAGACAGAGAGATAGAAAGAGAGACACAGAGACAGACAGAGGGACCGACAAAGAAAGAGACGGAGAGAGACAGAGAGAGAGACAGACATCAGACAGAGAGACAGACAAAAAGACAAAGACAGACAGACAGACTGAGCGGGAGACAGCGAGAGACAGAGACACAGAGACAGAGACAGAGTGAGACAAAAAGAGAAAATATATGAGCACGAAGGAAATTGCCTCGGTGCGATAATCCTAAATAGAAAAAAAATGTTCTAATTGCGTACAACGTACAGTGAGTTCAAATGTGTTTGAAGAATATCGCTGTATACAAGAATGATATATAATGATGGTTACCTGTTTCAGGTGTGTCTGGCCCTGATTATGATCATACCTGGAGACATCATAATGATGGTTACCTGTTTCAGGTGTGTCTGGCCCTGATTATGATCATACCTGTAGACATCATAATGATGGTTACCTGTTTCAGGTGTGTCTGGCCCTGATTATGATCATACCTGGAGACATCATAATGATGGTTACCTGTTTCAGGTGTGTCTGGCCCTGATTATGATCATACCTGTAGACATCATGATGATGGTTACCTGTTTCAGGTGTGTCTGGCACTGATTATGATCATACCTGTAGACATCATGATGATGGTCACCTGTTTCAGGTGTGTCTGGCACTGATTATGATCATACCTGTAGACATCATGATGATGGTTACCTGTTTCAGGTGTGTCTGGCCCTGATTATGATCATACCTGTAGACATCATGATGATGGTTACCTGTTTCAGGTGTGTCTGGCACTGATTATGATCATACCTGTAGACATCATGATGATGGTTACCTGTTTCAGGTGTGTCTGGCCCTGATTATGATCATACCTGTAGACATCATGATGATGGTCACCTGTTTCAGGTGTGTCTGGCACTGATTATGATCATACCTGTAGACATCATGATGATGGTTACCTGTTTCAGGTGTGTCTGGCCCTGATTATGATCATACCTGTAGACATCATGATGATGGTTACCTGTTTCAGGTGTGTCTGGCCCTGATTATGATCATACCTGTAGACATCATGATGATGGTCACCTGTTCAGGTGTGTCTGGCCCTGATTATGATCATACCTGGAGACATCATGATGATGGTCACCTGTTTCAGGTGTGTCTGGCCCTGATTATGATCATACCTGGAGACATCATGATGATGGTCACCTGTTTCAGGTGTGTCTGGCCCTGATTATGATCATACCTGGAGACATCATAATGATGGTTACCTGTTTCAGGTGTGTCTGGCCCTGATTATGATCATACCTGTAGACATCATGATGATGGTTACCTGTTTCAGGTGTGTCTGGCCCTGATTATGATCATACCTGGAGACATCATGATGATGGTTACCTGTTTCAGGTGTGTCTGGCCCTGATTATGATCATACCTGGAGACATCATGATGATGGTTACCTGTTTCAGGTGTGTCTGGCCCTGATTATGATCATACCTGGAGACATCATAATGATGGTTACCTATTTCAGGTGTGTCTGGCCCTGATTATGATCATACCTGGAGACATCATGATGATGGTCACCTGTTTCAGGTGTGTCTGGCCCTGATTATGATCATACCTGGAGACATCATAATGATGGTTACCTGTTTCAGGTGTGTCTGGCCCTGATTATGATCATACCTGTAGACATCATGATGATGGTTATCTGTTTCAGGTGTGTCTGGCCCTGATTATGATCATACCTGTAGACATCATGATGATGGTTACCTGTTTCAGGTGTGTCTGGCCCTGATTATGATCATACCTGTAGACATCATGATGATGGTTACCTGTTTCAGGTGTGTCTGGCCCTGATTATGATCATACCTGGAGACATCATGATGATGGTTACCTGTTTCAGATGTGTCTGGCCCTGATTATGATCATACCTGTAGACATCATGATGATGGTTACCTGTTTCAGGTGTGTCTGGCCCTGATTATGATCATACCTGTAGACATCATGATGATGGTTACCTGTTTCAGGTGTGTCTGGCCCTGATTATGATCATACCTGGAGACATCATGATGATGATTTCCTATTTCAGGTGTGTCTGGCCCTGATTATGATCATACCTGGAGACATCATGATGGTTACCTGTTTCAGGTGTGTCTGGCCCTGATTATGATCATACCTGGAGACATCATAATGATGGTTACCTGTTTCAGGTGTGTCTGGCCCTGATTATGATCATACCTGGAGACATCATAATGATGGTTACCTGTTTCAGGTGTGTCTGGCCCTGATTATGATCATACCTGGAGACATCATAATGATGGTTACCTGTTTCAGGTGTGTCTCATCCTGATTATGATCATACCTGGAGACATCATAATGATGGTTACCTGTTTCAGGTGTGTCTGGCCCTGATTATGATCATACCTGGAGACATCATAATGATGGTTACCTGTTTCAGGTGTGTCTGGCCCTGATTATGATCATACCTGGAGACATCATGATGATGGTTACCTGTTTCAGGTGTGTCTGGCCCTGATTATGATCATACCTGGAGACATCATAATGATGGTTACCTGTTTCAGGTGTGTCTGGCCCTGATTATGATCATACCTGTAGACATCATAATGATGGTTACCTGTTTCAGGTGTGTCTGGCCCTGATTATGATCATACCTGGAGACATCATAATGATGGTTACCTGTTTCAGGTGTGTCTGGCCCTGATTATGATCATACCTGGAGACATCATAATGATGGTTACCTGTTTCAGGTGTGTCTGGCCCTGATTATGATCATACCTGTAGACATCATAATGATGGTTACCTGTTTCAGGTGTGTCTGGCCCTGATTATGATCATACCTGGAGACATCATAATGATGGATACCTATTTCAGGTGTGTCTGGCCCTGATTATGATCATACCTGGAGACATCATAATGATGGTTACCTGTTTCAGGTGTGTCTGGCCCTGATTATGATCATACCTGTAGACATCATGATGATGGTTATCTGTTTCAGGTGTGTCTGGCCCTGATTATGATCATACCTGGAGACATCATAATGATGGTTTCCTATTTCAGGTGTGCATGGTGCTGATTATGATCATACCTGTAGACATCATGATGATGGTTACCTGTTTCAGGTGTGTCTGGCCCTGATTATGATCATACCTGGCGACATCATAATGATGGTTACCTGTTTCAGGTGTGTCTGGCCCTATTATGATCATACCTGGAGACATCATAATGATGGTTTCCTATTTCAGGTGTGCATGGCGTTGATTATGATCATACTTGGAGATATTACAATGATATTACCTATTTCAGTGTGCATGGCTTTTGATTATCATCACACCTGGAGACATCATAATGATGGTTACCTATTTCATGTGTGCATGGCGTTGATCATACCTGGAGACTTTACAAAACCTATTTCAGGTGTGTCTGTCGCTGATTATGATCATACATGGAGACATTACAAAACCTATTTCAGGTGTGTCTGTCGCTGATTATGATCATACATGGAGACTTTACAAAATCTATTTCAGGTGTGTCTGTCACTGATTATGATCATACATGGAGACTTTACAAAACCTATTTCAAGTGTGTCTGTCACTGATTATGATCATACATGGAGACATTACAAAACCTATTTCAGGTGTGTCTGTCACTGATTATGATCATACCTGGAGACTTTACAAAACCTATTTCAGGTGTGTCTGTCACTGATTATGATCATACCTGGAGTCTTTACAAAACCTATTTCAGGTGTGTCTGTCGCTGATTATGATCATACCTGGAGACATTACAAAACCTATTTCAGGTGTGTCTGTCACTGATTATGATCATACATGGAGACATTACAAAACCTATTTCAGGTGTGTCTGGCGCTGATTATGATCATACCTGGAGACATCGGCTCTCTCATCAACTTTCTCAGTTTCACGGAATGGACGTTCAATTGTCTGACCTTCACCTCGCTCATCATCTTTCGCTTCAGAACCAAGTGGAAAGATGCCCCCAGAGCCTACAAGGTGAGTAGGTTGAAGGAAGATACAGCTCGTTCAAGGTGGCTTAGCGTACTGGACAGACGATTGGAATGTTGTGGGTTCCAATTCCAAGTGTCCTGACAAAACCGTTGTGGGATTGTTTTCGGTCCCACAACTGGCTCTTGTCTTGAGTTTGAGTGTGTAGATGCTATTGGAAAACTGGGACCTACATAGTTCAGTCTTATCCACTTCAAAGATGTGCACTTTAGGGTCTGAAGGATCAATCTAAAGGGCAACCCTGGTATGTCATCATGATTATAATTCCCAACACCATCATCATCATTATCGTCGACGTCGTCATCTCCCAGCTCCTGAAGTCACACGGCAGCCATTTTGCTATAGAAAGTGGGGGTGGTTTTTTTTTTGGGGGGTGGGGGGAGTGGGCGGAAGAGGGCTGTCCATACGCTATAAGGAAGCAAGTATAATATGGTCGACTATCGTGGTCGATAAAGTCCAACCTAGCACTTTATTTGTGTACTCTCATGTGGGATCTCAGGCCAAAGTCTGATGCACACAGGCGGCTGCATACTGAATACTCAGTGGAACGTTCTGCAGAGTTGGTTCTAATCTTTATTGCTGCACGCTTTTCCACTGCTTTCGTCTTTCATTTTCATAAGCTTCTGTTCCCTTGCGAATAGCTTGTTTCCATTCAGACCTGGTTGTGGCCACGATTTCCCACTGGGAAAAAAATTGAAATCAAATAAGTAAGTAGATAAGTAAGTATATTAACTCTTAACACTTGTTTCTCAGGTACCCCTGGCCATTCCTGTAGTGATGGTGTTTGTGTCTCTCTATCTGGTTATCGCCCCTATCGTCGATGACCCAAAGATCGAGTTTCTGTACGCCTTCCTGTTCATAATGGCGGGTCTGGTCTTCTATGTGCCCTTCGTCCACTTCAAGGTCAAGTTCAAGTGTTATGGTAAGAACGTGTGAATATTGTTTATCCTTATGGTTTTCTTCCTCCATCTCTCCTTCTTCTGTACTTCTGTCATTACTCTTCACACACACACACACACACACACACACACACACACACACACACGCTCGCGCGCGCGCACACACACACACACATATCCACGCACACACACATACACACATACACACACACATACACATACACACACACACACACATACACACATACACACACAAACACACTCGCTCGCACATACACACACATACACACACACGCGCGCGCACACATACACACACACGCACGCGCACAGGCGCACACACACACGCGCTTGCACGCGCACACTCACACGCAAGCACGCACACATACATTTACATAGCATTCATAGCTTATGTTTGTACACATACATACACACATGCACATGAACACACACACAAATACACACACACACACACACACACACACACACACACACACACACACACACACACACACACACACACACACACACACATACATTCATATATACATACAGACAGAAAATAGACGGACAGAGAAAGAAATACGTGCACACATACATACATACAATTATAGACTTACATCAGCATACAAACGTACATACAGTTTTTACACGGCACCAAATCTCGACAATTCAAATCAAAGCGCACTCACGTACCAGGCTTATGCATACAATCAGCAAAGACTACCATACAATATTCAATATCAAAAAAGACCTACACAGACTGAGGGAAGGAAGCAGTTGTAGAGTTCACTGTTGGGAAAAGAGGTAGGTTTTTGAATTGGATTTAAAAGCAGAAAGGGTAGGTGTGAGGCGAAGGCAGAGCGGAAATCTATTCCAGGCTGACGGTCCAGAGACCGAGTTTGGCGCGCTAGCTATAAAAGCGGTGCTGGAACATTTCCACTGTTCTGTATGATCTGGTTATGATTTTTTAATTTTTTTATCATCAATGGTTGCTGTTTCAGATCAATTGGCCATCTTCACGCAGTTGCTGCTACAAGCTGTTCCCAGCAAGCGAGAGGAGTGATGCTGTTATTTGAATGATTTAATATGTTTAACTCTATTGTGACTGCACTTTCCACAGCTGAGCTCTCCCGCTGGCCTAAGGCTGCTACAGTGAAATCACTGAGAACCAGGTGCAAGTGAACTTATCCATCGATTTTAGACAAAGAAACCGGCAAAACGTAGCTGAAGTGTTCAACTGAAGTTCCCTCCACAAGGGAAGCAACTGCCAACTACTAAATCATTAGCATAACAAAAGTAGAGGGAGTTATTTACCCTAGACCGTCTGTTACTATGATCAAAGTAGCCCGTCCTCAGTGAGAGCTCAGCTGTTACTTCGATCGGAGCAGCCCGTTGTCAAAGAGTTTTAAACTGTGTTTGTTAATGTGTTCAACTCGTTTCGATTATGTTAAGAATTTTGGTTTGTTCCTGCATAAAGCTGCTAGAAGAAGGGAAATTGCTTTATCGTAATATGCAGTTTATTTTGTTATTGATTATTAATCCTATAATATTATAATATGCTATCTGATTGTTTCATTATGATTATAAGCACCCCTTCAGCAGGGGCTATGGCCTTTCTTGAATAAAAATTTTGAAGTCTGAAGTCTTTATGTTTCTCTCTTTCTCTCTATATCTCTCTGGCTATCTGTTTGGCTGTCTGTCTGTCTGTCTCTCTCTCTCTCTCTACCTTTCTGTTTCTCTCTCTCTCTCTTTGTTTTTCTCTCTGTCTTTCTGTCTGTCTCTCTCTATTTCTCTCTCTCTCTCACTCGCTCTAAATCTCTCTCACTCTCTCTCTAACTCTCTCTCTCTCTCTCTCTGAAAAATCTGACTCCCATTCAATTTCATTTTGGCTTTGAGAATACGGATCTTGTCCTTATAAAAGGTGCATCTTGCAATGATAGGACAGTCACGTTTTGCACGTAACCTGTGTACTCTACCGAAAGCCACCTCCCCCTCCACACCCATCTTTTTTGAAACAAGATCTTGTACTAATTTTTCACAGTCTTCATTTGTCTCCTTGTTCTTTCGTTCCATTCCAGAAAAAATGACATCATGTCGTTTTGAACGTCCTTCCAAGTCATCAGACTTTCTCTCAAGATTGTTTAATTTGTCCATAAGCTCCGAGTTACTTTTTTCAAGTTCCGCATTCTTGTTACGCAAATCTTCTGTCTCTTCTCTAAATTTTTGAACTTCCTTCTGTAATGATTGAAATTTGTCATTCAGGGCTCTCATCTCATTTTTTTACATTTGTCATTCAGGGCTCTCATCTCATTTTTTTACATTTGTCATTCAGGGCTCTCATCTCATTTTTTTACATCATCCAACTTACAGTCCATGGTCTTGTCTTGTTTTTGCATTTCTTGAAGCATGGCGATGACGTCAGCGGTCGTAGGTTCCCTGGTGGGAGAAGACGCATGTGTCCTAGAAAAGGAAGAAACAGGGGCAGCAGGACTTCCACCAGAATTCAGTAATGTTTGCCTCGTGCTGCTTGTCTTGCTGGCAGATTTCGTTCCGGGATTCATTTCAATATCTCCACAGTGTTGCAGTAAATTTCCATAGTTAAAAAAAACAAAACCGGTGAGGATCAACTCTACCACAACACCAGTTTGCACATTGCACATTTTTAATGTCCGAACAAACAGAGCGTTTCTCTTTAGAACTCTTTGATGCATAAAAGCCAGGTAGACGGACTGAAAAGAACAACAAACGGCGCGGAAGCACAAAACCACCTCTGGCATGATGCAGCCTACATGGTATTTTTGCACAAGTAAGGGCTCAGGAACCAGGAATAGGCGTTTTAAGTCGTACGACTCGTCACACATTATCAACATCTCAATGCCGGAAGTAGGCCCCCGAAAAAAAAGAGACCCTGGGGTCCCAGGGGTTGAGGTGACGGAGACCTCAACTTTTCCCGGGGCCAGCACCATGAGGGCGGCGCCCAACCCCTCTCTCTCTCTCTCGCTTCAAATTCGTATTCATATTCACTATTTTTTTTACCAAGACTTCATAAAGGCAAGAAGGCTTCTTGGTCTTCAAGGGGTAGGACCCGGGAAATCAATCTATCTCTCCAATGTTTTATACCAAGGCAGCCGGGCAATGCCCTGCTCTTCACGATTTTCAAATGCCATGGGATCTTTAGCATGCGCAACCAGAAGGCACACGGGTCCGACTCATTTTACGCCCCCTTCCGAAGGACTAGACGTTCAGTTCGAGTTTCCGGTCAAACTGAGGACAAAAGTCAATGCCTCTACGGGGAGCGAACCCTGGTACTTCGAATTTAGTTATTGGCAGGCGAAAAACTCAAGATTCCAAAAAGAGTGGGGGAGAAGGAGGAGCCTCAAGATATAGAAGAGAGAGGGTAGAGGAGGTGGGGGGGGGGAGAGAACGATAAAAATCTCTAATCGAGCCGTGATTCGAACCTTTGTTTCTCACATTCTAGACAAGGGTTTTAACCAGTTGGTATACACACATTCGCCATAATATAATAGTACATCTGACCCAGACAAGTGGTAATTCAAACCAACCAGGCTATTGATTAAGGACACGTCATTTCGCCAACAAGATGTTAAAACACGTTTTGCACTTCGCATACACCGATAACGAGAAGAATTCGAGGGGAAAGGGCGAGTGGGCGGGAGGGAGGCGCAGGGTAAACTAACGAACTACTCCGTAACCCTGAGACCGTAAGGAGAGTGAGGTGGTAGAGACGTTATTGAGGTGTATGTGTGTGGGGAGGGGGTGGGTTAAGGAAATGTGTCAGAATGGTTCAGACGTTCGCCTGCCGATAACTAAACTCGAGGTTCCAACGTGCATTCTTCGTTGAGGAGGCCGAGACTTTTCTCCTCACTTTGACCAGAAAATCGAATTGAATTTCTAGTCCTTCTGAAGGAGACGAAAATCGAGTCGGACCCGTGTGTCTTCTGGCCTGTGCACACTTAAGATTCCACGGCAGTTGAAAATCGTGAAGAGCAGGGCATTTGCCCGGCTGCCCTGGTAAAAACATTGGAGAGATGTGGTCCATTTTCCAGGTCCCTGCCCTTGAGAGCCTATTGAAAACGATAAGCTGACACCACCAGAATGATAAATAAGTGATTGACTAATCATTAACCAACTAACTGACTGTCTGACTAGCTGACTGAGATTGACTGACCAGCCAACAAACTAACGAATGAACGAACTGACTAACTTACTTACTAACTAACTAACTAACTAACTAACTAACTAACTAACTAACTAACTAACTTACTAACTAACTAACTAACTAATTGACTGACTGACTGACTGACTGACTGACTGATTGACTGACTGACTGACTAACTAACTAACTGACTAACCAACTAACTAGCTAACCAACGAACTAACTGACGAACTGACTGACTGACTGACAGACTAACTAGTCAACTAACTAGTCAACTAACCAACCAACCAACTAACTAGCTAACTAGCTAACTATTTAACTAACTAATTAACTAACTAACTGACAAACTAACTAACGAACTAACTAACTAAGTAACTGACTAACTAAGTAACTGACTAACTAACTGACTGACTAACTGACCGACTGACTGACTGACTAAACAAATGAACAAGTAAAGAGAGAGTTGACGCTTGGTGCCCCTCTGCTGCAGTCGGTTTGCAGTTAGGGTGGTTAGGGCCAGTCTCTGGTCAGTGTTCAGTTGTTGTCGGACTTTCTGTCCTAGAAGTGGAAGACTTTCCGTGTGTCTTCGTTTAATGTGTTGCCTTCTATATACCTCTCGGTCGGTAGGGGTAGATTGCCTCTCTATTTCGTCCGTGTGGTGATTCAAATCAGTAGTGTCCTGCACCACAGTTGTCGTTTATGTCCATGTTTGGCCCAAGGCTCTACGATAAAGGCAACCTGTCCGAGCTGATGCAACGGTGACGAACATGCAGAGCAATTACGGCTGATGGGCGTTTCTGGCAGCAGCTTCCTGCCTTCCTGTTGGCTGTCTGCTCCTGAGACGGTCTCCAAGGAGTGTGGGTGGCGAGTCACTCCACAGACACGCTGCAGCCCTCGGGTTTCTTCAGTCTCCAGTGTCCGCTGTCCCATCGTTATCACTGGTCTTCAGCAAGCATGGTTGATATGCGTTTCCAACAGCAACTTCCTGCAAGATTCGGCAATTAAGTGCTGGTTTGTTGCCCCTGCGACGGCCGCCAGGGCGTAGGTTGGCGAGTCAGTGCTCATCACGTTACAAGACTTCTACTCCAGCGGTTTTCATCTTGGTTCATCTTTCATCATCGTCCTGCTTTGGTTTCATCGTTCTACTGATTCGTAGGTCTTCTGTCTACATTCATCGATCGCTCAGTCAACACCCGTTTGCCATTCAGTCATTCTATGTGATTCAAGTAAAAATCTGAAATCATAGTGTCAGAACGTTTTGCGTGAGACAGCGAGCGTCACCCTTCATGGACACACACACACACACACACACACACACACACACACACACACACACACACACACACACACACACACACACACACACACATTCTTACATACACACACGCGCACAGCAACGCACACGCACACGCACACACACACACACACACACACCACACACACACACACACACACACACACGTACGCAAGCACACACACGCAGCAATATATAAACACAGTATGCCTCTTTATTCATATGAAAAATCTGTTAATCTTACTTCATTACATAAGTCAGTGGTTTAAATTTTAATATTCTGTGGTTTCTTATGTGTCTTCTTACTTGTATAGCTTTAATGTTTGTTGTTATCTTATTGTGTATGTAATTGTGAACATTTTTTATCACCTTTTGCCTTTCTTGCGAAATGTAAAGCGCTGGTGAGCATGTTTTTATATGGAATATGCGCTATACAAATAAACATTATTATTATTATATGTATCATGAAGGTGTTTTCTTACTCATGAGGGGTTGATACACGTGTGAAGCAGTGGACGGGAGCAATTGAAGAAATGTACGTTGTTAACGTCGTCACTTATTGACTATATTGATCTTGTTTGGGTTGTTGTTCTTTTTTTTTTTCTCCAAGGGCTTCTTGGGGGCTGTTTTCCTTGAGGAGTTGAACTGTATAATGCAATGTCGTTTCCTTGGTGCCACCTCGAGTGGGGCTGTATTTTTGTTTATGTTTATGATATGTAAGTACGGTGCGTCATGTTGTATTGTTTGGAAATAAACAAAATTCGTGTTCGTGTTCGTGTCGGTTCGTGTTCGTGTTCGTGTTCGTTCTTTGATTTAACGTCTTTTCACTATAAGTGATATTAGACGGGGGAGGGGGGGAAGAGGGAAATAAAATTCCAAAAAAAATAATTGTAGAACGATAGTTGGACGGGTTGGATTTGGGCAGAGGGAAGACAGAGGAAAAAGACATTAGTAGGTGGGGGAACAGTAAAATGGAACGAGAACTTAACACTAACAATTAACTTCAACAACGTGAAGGGAAATTGTAAACACTATAACACAAACTGAATAAAGTTAAAGTAATGCATTAACAGGACTGTGAACTAATGATTCTGAAATTCTAACAAAATTCGTGTGAATGTATTCGTGACAAGTTTTCCTTATTTAATTAGCGGAAAGGGGTGTTAGAGCTGGTAGGTCTGTTTCTCTGTCTTTCCACTCTAGATCAAGCCTTAGCGAGCTTGACACAGAGGAGAGGAGTGGATAGCAGCAATAACCTGGATACGGCGCGGTCCCCTTAGCGAGTCAGGAGTAAAGGACCGAAACACTTGCTTGACAAATGGGGGGGGGGGGGGGGGGGAGTTCCATTGAGGACCTTCTGCTGTCCGGCTCTCCTATAAGTTTCTTACTACTACTACTACTGCTACTACTACTACTACTACTACCACTGCTACTACTACTACTACCACTGCTACTACTACTACTATACTACTACAAACCCGTGCAGTAAGTAAAGCTGGAAGAGGGGAGCTCAACCGCTACGCCAAACTGTTTTAAAGGGGAGATGGGGGGGGGGGGGGCGATGGAGATGGAAGGAATGGAACCCAGAAAGAAGGAGTGGGTGGTGGTAGTGGTGGTGGTGGATAGTGGTGGTGGTGGGATGGTGGTGGGGTGTGGTGATGGTGGTGGGTGGTGGTGGTGGTGGTTGCGGTGGCAGTGTTGGGTGTGGTGACGATGGTGGTAGTGGTGGTGGTGGATAGTGGTGGTAGTGGTGGTAGTGGTGGTGGTGGCAGTGGTGGGTGGTGGTGACGATGGTGGTGGTGGTCGTGAGTGATGGGTGGTGACTGTAGTGGGTGGTGGAGGTGTTGGGTGGTGGTGGTGGATGTGGTAGTGATGGGGGTGGTGGTGGTAATGGTGGTGATAGTAGTGGGTGGTGGTAGTGGTGGTGGGTATTGGGTGGTGTTGGGTGGTGGTGGTGATGGTGGTGGCGAGGAGCCGACGGAGGGTCAGGGTACCAGATAATGAGATGGATTGACACGCATGTCATGTCTCCATCACTGTCAGTGTAACCTGCTCTTGTCTCAACATCACTGGTCCTGTTTTCACGCTTATTAACCTTTGACTCCTGCACCCTATCCACTAACTGCAAAAATATTAACCCTTTGCTTCTCTCACCCTATCGATCAGCTTCGTGCAGGTAGTTGGTGGATAGGGTGAGGGAATCAAAGGGTTAAGTTTTTGCTTTGCTAGCATGGTTGGCAATTCAGGATGCTGGTGGACAGGGTGCAGGAGTCGAAGGGTTAAAGAGGTACGTAGTTCTCTGCGAACAAATTCATTCATTTTGCAAATGCGTACACAGACAACATAAAAAAATAACGGTAAACTGTATTACGTTAAGCAATGCACAAAGACCAGGATACAAAACAAACAAATAAACAAACAAACGAAAAAAACTAAAGATTATCAAGCCACTCTGAAATTCTCCTTTTTTAAACACAAACATTATTACATGATATCCAGGTTTTGTACTTCTCAGTCTCCTCATGACTTTGAAGGTAGACCTCCCTTTTACACACACAATTATTACATGACATTAAGTTTATATTGTACTTCTCATGCTTTTCGTAACTTTGAAGAAATATGTCTCTTTTTTTTATATAGAAACAATCTTACGAAACAAAGTATCTAGATTTTGTATTCCAAGGCTCTTCGTGACCTTGAAGAAATCCCACAATGACTTTTGAAGGGACTGATGGGGATTCGAACCCACAACCTTCCAGTCGGTAGTCCGTTACACTAACCACTACACCACGGCATTCCTGAAAAAGGTTTTATTTTGTGACACTATTTTTTTGTCCCAAGTGGCTTTGATCTCGTCTTTCACACACTGTTGCCCCAGATTTGAAAAGATTTATCTACACACAACTGAAAAATATCTTGCTGACCCATTTTTGTCACGGACACTTAAGCAAACAGACACACACACACATACACAGACACAGACACAGACACAGACATAGACACATACACACACACACACACACACACACACACACACACACACACACACACACACACACACACACACACACATGCGTACATATAATACATATATATATATATGTATGCATATATACATATATATATATACATATATATATAGACATACACACACGCGCACAAAGTCACATACACATACATACATACACACATACACACACACTCTCTCTCTCTCACTCACACACGCACTCGCACACACACAGATACACACACACACAAACACACACACACAAACACACACACACACGCACTCACAAACGCCGCAATACATTATATGAAACAAACACAACGAAAACACCCAAACACGCAACACACACACACCAAACACACACGTCACACGCACGCACGCACGCACCACACACGCACACTCTCTCTCTCTCTTTCTCTGTGTCTGTCTGTCTGTCTGTCTCTGTCACTGTCTCTGTCTTTGTCTCTGTCTCTCTCTCTCTCTCTCTCTCTCTCTCTCTCTCTCTCTCTCTCTCTATGGATGCGTGTGTATGGGTGTGGGTGTGTGAAAAAGATTTTGGTTTGTCTAAACCTAGACAAATTATTGGCCTGAATGTGGGAACACTGTTCTGATATTTTTTGTTGTTATTTTCTTTGTATTATGTAGTAGTGGTAAAATGGATGATTGTTCATTATATATGATTTGAATATGTTCGACTGTTCAAGGAATGGATGTTCGATATTTTTTTTGATTATGCGTGAAGAATTTGCGCACATACAAAGAGTGGATTATGTGTCGCCTACTGGAAAATTGTTATCCCCCTTGTCAAAAGACCTTTTCGGGTAATGACAATAAACAGTTTCAGTTTCAGTTTCAGTTTCTCTCTCTCTCTCTCTCAGTCACTCACTCACACATAGCGCTTGATCCATGACAGAAACCGAAACACAGATACAATTTGAAATATAACTTACAAGATCAAACAAACACCCGTCACTAGCAGTTTTTTCTCTCTCAACAAATCGTTCAAGGGTCATGACCTGGATGTGGAATTTCTTTTTTTTTTTCTTTTCTTTTTTTTAACAAATGTCCAGGATTCATGACCTGAATGTAAAGTTTCTTTTTTTTTTTTTCCCCAAACAAATCGTCCTGGAGTCATGACCTAGATGTGGAGTTGTTTTTTGTTTTGTTTTGTTTTCTTTGTTTTTGTTGAGTTTTCTTTTTAACAAATCGACCAAGTGTCATGACCTGGATATGGATTTTTTTTATTTCTTTGTTTTTTTGTTGATTTAAAAAAAAACGTCCAGGTGTCATGACCTAGATGTGGAGGGTTTGTTGTTGTTGTTGTTGTTGTTGTTGTCCTTTTTTGGTTTATTTGTTTTTGTTGAGTTGTTTTTTTTAACAAATCGGCCAGGTGTCATGACCTGGATGTGGATTTCTTTGTTTGTTTCTTTGTTTTGTTGTTAATCTTTTAAGAAAATGTCCAGGTGTCGTGACCTAGATGTAGATTTCTTTGTTTGTTTCTTTGTTTTGTTGTTAATCTTTTAAGAAAATGTCCAGGTGTCGTGACCTAGATGTAGATTTCTTTGTTTGTTTGTTTGTTTTTTTGTTGATCTTTTAAGAAAATGTCCAGGTGTCGTGACCTAGATGTAGATTTCTTTGTTTGTTTGTTTGTTTTTTTTGTTGATCTTTTAAGAAAATGTCCAGGTGTCGTGACCTAGATGTGGATTTCTTTGTTTGTTTGTTTGTTTTTTTGTTGATCTTTTAAGAAAATGTCCAGGTGTCGTGACCTAGATGTGGATTTCTTTGTTTGTTTCTTTGTCTTTTTGTTGATCTTTTAAGAAAATGTCCAGGTGTCGTGACCTAGATGTAGAATTTTTTTTTTTCTTTTCTTTTTTTTTTTTTCCTTGTTTTTGTTGAGTTTTTTTAAACAAATCGTCCGGGTGTCATGACTTGGGAGGGGATTTTTAGATATGTTTCTTTGTTTTTTGTTGACTTAGATGTGGAGTTTTTGTTGTTGGTTTTTTTTTCCGTATTTTTAACAAATTGTCCAGGTGTCATGACGTAGATGTAGAGTTTTTTATTTGTTTGTTTGTTTTTGTTAATTTTTTTAACAAATCGTCCAGGAGTCATGACTTTGACGTGGAGTTTCTTTTTGTACGTTTGTTTGTTTTTGTTGAGTTTTTTTTTTAAAGAAATCATCCTGGGGTCAGGACCTTGATGTGGAGTTTCTATTTTGTTGTTTGTTTGTTTGTTTGTTTGTTTGTTTGTTGTTTGTTTGTTTGTTTGTTTGTTTGTTTGTTTGTTTTTGACAAATTGGCCAGGAGTCATGACCTGGGTGTGGCCTTGCCCCTTTCATACATGTAGTGTAAGGAGTTTAGGGCCGTATCACTTGCTTGGAGGTTGGGGAGGGGTGACAGATAGAGAGACAGACAGACAGACAGACAAACAGAGAGACAGAGATAGAGACAGAGACAGAGAGATAGAGAGACAGAGAGGGAGAGAGAGAAAGAGAGACAGACAGACAGAAAGACAGACAGAAAGACTGAAAGAAGGGGAGAGACAGAGACAGACAGAGAGAGATAAGAGATAGAGAGACAGATAAAGACAGACAGAAAAAAGAGAGAGAGAAAGACAGACTAAAAAAAGAGAGACAGAGAGAGAGAGAGAAACAGAGAGAGAGAGAGAGAAGGAGAGACAAAGACAGAGACAGAGACAGAGAGAGAGAGACAGAGAGAGAGAGAGTGACATAGAGAGAGAGACAGAGAGACACAGAGAGAGAGACAAACAGAAAGACATAAAGAAAGACTGAAAAAAAGAGAGAGAAAGAGAGACAGAGAGAGAGAAGAGAGAGAGAGAGACAGAGAAAGAAAGAAATAAAGAGAGAGAGAGAGAGAAAGAAAGACAGAAAGAGAGAGAGAGAAAGAAAGAAAGACAGAAAGAGAGAGAGAGAAAGACAGAAAAAAGAGAGTCAGAGAAACAGAGAAAGAGAGAGAAGGAGAGACAGAGATAGAGACAGACAGACAGACAAACAGAAAGAAAGAAAGAGAGAGAGCAAGAGAGAGAGAGAGAGAGAGAGAAAAGAGGGAAGAGAGAGAGGAGAGAGAGAAAGAGAGAGAGAGAAAGAGAATCAGAATCAGTGAGGCCGATTTGAAGGGGTATGAACACGCCACGAACACTATACAAACACAAAATATATTACATAGTTGTTCTTGGATACTGCATACTGTAAATATTTTGGCAGAAATACAATATGGATCACACAGCCATACCTCAGTAATACAATAAGAAACATGTACATGTAAATAGATTTGACACACATCACTAGAATGTATCTTCAGGATAAGGCAAACTCTCTTTTCTTAAAAGCTTTATAGATGTATGTTGCCAGATTTCTAACTCTGAGAGAGAGATAGAGAGAGAGAGAGAGAGAGAGAGAGACAGAGACAGAGAGAGACAGACAGAGAGACAGAGAGACAAAGAGAGAGAGAGAAAAAGAGAGAGAGAAAGAAATCGTAAGAGAGAACTGGAGACAGACAGACAAAGACAGACATACAGACACCGAATGAAGACAGACAGACAGAGAGAGAGAGAGAGAGACAGAGAGAGAGAGACAGAGACAGAGAGAGAGAGACAGACAGACTGAGACACAGAGAGAGAGGGAGGTAGAGAGAGAGAGAGAGAGAGAGAGAGAGAGAGAGAGAAATAGTAAGCGAAAACTGGAGACAGGCAGAGACAGACATACAGACACAGAGTGAAGACAGACAGAGAGGGAGAGAGAGAGAGAGAGAGAGAGAGAGAGAGAGAGACAGAGAGAGAGATGGTAGACAGAGAGAGACAGAGACAGATAGACAGACACAGAGTGAAGAGAGAAAGAGAGAGAGAGAAATGGACAGAGAGAGACAGAGACAGATAGACAGACAGACACAGAGTGAAGAGAGAGAGACAGAAATGGAGAGAGACAGACAGAGACAGACAGACGGACAGACACAGAGTGAAAAGAGCGAGGAGAGAGAGAGAGAGAGAGAGAGAGAGAGAGAGAGAGAGAGAGAGAGAGAGAGAAGAGAGAAGATTTAGTAATCCATACGCATATTCTGTCCATTAAAAATGTGAAGGAAATAAACATGATTTCCAATAACAGCGTTTGCCCACGTACAAAAGCAGGCTGATAATGTTGTGCTCTCGCTTGCATTGTAGACTGAAGGGAGAAATAATTGAAAACCCGAAGTCCTTAAAAAAAAAAAAACAAAAACAAACAAAAAAACAAAACAAAAAAACGCAGCTTCAATTTAGATAAAACTCAACGCATCAGGATTATCATCCTCATCGTCATCATCATCATCGAAACTGTGCTAGCTTCTATGGCCATTAAGTGAAGTAAAAAAAATCAGGGTAAAAAAGGAAAGAAAAAAAATAAGGAAAGCACACAGTACATCCATCTCCTTGAGTGCGATGAT
Organism: Monoplex corrugatus; assembly: GCA_030674185.1. Taxonomy (NCBI): domain Eukaryota; kingdom Metazoa; phylum Mollusca; class Gastropoda; order Littorinimorpha; family Ranellidae; genus Monoplex; species Monoplex corrugatus. Next base: position 65,681,558 of record JAPXFY010000014.1, read on the forward strand.
CATAAAAGACAACAAAAAAACAACAAAGAAAGAAACAAACAAACAAATAAATAAATAAATAAATAAATAATTAAACAAATAATATAGTTATTAATAAAAGAAATAAGTAAATAAATGAATAAATAAATAAATAATAATAAAAAAAATAATAATAAATTTTTTTTTTTTTTTTTTAAATGGATAAAAGCACCTTGAGAATGTCTTACCTTTGAGAAGGGAAACAATCCTTCTATCCCTCCCTGGGGCTACATGTATCCACAGTTGCCTTACTTTGTGTTGTCGGTCACTGGCAGTTCGTCTCTTTTTTGTGGAAGTCTTTTACAATTTAATTAACCCAATTGACAACCACACTGGTCAGTTCTTATCCTGAAGTCTGCCAATGAACACGAGACATCAAACCTTCATTCCATCTCTGTGTCTGTCTGTCTGACCGTCTGTCTGTCTGTCTCTCTGTCTGTCTGTCTGTCTCTCTCTCTCTCTGTCTTTTTGACTGTCTGTCTCAGTTTGTCTCTCTCTGTCTCTGTCTGTCTGTCTGTCTGTCTGTCTCTCTTTCTCTCTCGCTCTGTTCTACATCTGTCGTTCTCTTTCTAATTTTCTTTCTCTCTTTCTTTCTCACTCCGTCTCTGTCTCTCTGTCTGTCTCTCTGTCTCTCTATCTCTGTCTATTTCTGGATGCCCCTCCTATTCTTATACATACATACACACACATACAAACAACCATACATACATATATACATACATACATACTACATAATACATACATGCATACATACATACATACATACGTACATGCATGCATGCATGCTTGCTTGCATACATACATACATACATATAGGTATACGCACATGCACACGCATACACACACACACTTATATATATATATATATATACTGTATATATATGTGTGTATGTGTGTGCGTGTGTGTATGTACGTGTGCGTTCGTGTATGTGTGTGTGCGTGTGTGTGTATGTGTGCGCGCGCGCGTGTGTGTTTGTGTGTAAAAATAGAATCCATATCCAGTCTGCATACCTTTGTCACGACCATAAAGTCAGTAATGGACACTAGCACTGAATTGCCCCCTACGCTGAAGGACACTAGAACTGATCTCTCCCAACCCCCCTTCATCCCCTACCTCTCTCCCCACCCTGCCCGCTGTACTTCATGGTCAGTGTCACCAAAGAGGGTAGACAATAAGAGGGGCCACTCTCTATCTGGCCTTACTAGCGAAAGTGAAGCCGGCGGCTGGACGGTTGCTGTGAGCGCGGGAGCAGCCACTCCCATCTCTCCTGACGATAACAAACCAGGCTGTGTGTCAGGTGATGAAATGTGTTGTAGGTCTCTTGTGCCAGGCTACTGTACTAAAACTGACACTGGGCATGCGCTTCTTGTAATCTCTGCAATACATATGTTGCAACTAACAAGACCATCTTCTGATTATTGTTTCAACTCTCACCCCACCTCAACCCCCAAAGAGAGAGACAGAGAGAGAGAGAGAGAGGAGAGAGAGAGAGAGAAGAGAGAGAGAGAGAGAAGATTTTCTGAGATCAGCATCGTTTTGTTTATTGTTTTGCATTATCTACAGGTTGACTGGTTGAAGGCAGCAGGTCAAAGACTCTTAATTTACATAAAACAAGCCAGCAAAAACCACACACACACTCCTGTCATTACCTTTCTCTACACACA
>JAPXFY010000014.1:65685740-65690740 GCA_030674185.1 Monoplex corrugatus
TCTAGCTTTCCTGTCGTGACTAGGTGCTGAGGGCTCTTTCAGTGTAAATAGTATCCCCACCTTGTGGAAATTCTGTAATGTAATCAGAGGACTGCGATGATAAAACAAAACAAAACAAAACAAAGCAGAAAACAAAGAAACTAAACCAAAGCATATACAGACAAACAAACCCCCAACCATTTCTCATTCTGGCTCTTCAGCTCACCACCAGATCCAAGTTCGTTTCGTAAGTCTTAGTACCAGGAACTCCAAAGAAGCCAGCGATGTCAAGCCGCCGTAGGGCCACTCACTAAAGGAGATTCTGCACTGCTGTGGGGCCTCCAGTAGAGTTCAGCCTTGCCTGTACAATAATTGATACGGTCCACGCAGCCTTGTGACAGCATTCTGAACTCCTAAACGATTTATCATGTCATAGAACAGTATGTCTTGTACATTATTCTATGTCTCTCAACCGTGTTTTGAGTGTTTTGATCCTATGAGAATGTTGGGGGCTTTTTCAGTACAAATGGTATTAACAGTGTCCCCACCTTGTGGAAATTCTGTGCCAGAAATTTCCTCTTTTCTGTCAGTCTCCTTGTTTCTTCTGCCTTGCTCCTTTGCCTTCTGTTATCTTTTCCTGTCATTTTTCTGCCCCGCTGGTCCATTCATCTGTATGTATATCTATAAAGCCTCATATACGTTCTATTACAATTGTAACTGGGAAATGTATTGATTGCATTTTTAGCTGTGGGGAAATGTGAAGTGCAGAATCACTTTTAGGCAATTTAGGCCTGTTTTTATGTACGTTTTAGAGTCCTTAATTACACTTACATTGGTATTCAGGTTTATTTTCTTTTAGAAATCCTAATGTGATAAACTGTACGGAATGGTCAACACCAGGGACATATTGTTAGACTGTCTGCACGCTCGCATCGATTAGTACACCCAATTTTCGTTTCCACGGGTCGTTGTGTGTGGTTGGTGTGTGGTGTGTGTGTGTGTGTGTGTGTGTGTGTGTGTGTGTGTTGTGTGTTTGTGTGTGTGTGTGTGTGTGTGTGTGTGTGTGTGTGTTGTGTGTGAGGTGTGTGTGAGTTTGTGTGTGTGTGTGTGTGTGTGTGTGTGTGTGTGTGTGTGTGTGTGTGTGTGTGTGTGTGTTGCGTGGTTGTCAACCAGATGATGTGTACTTTTTGAAATGGTTATAATTCTGATAGCCCAATGTTCAGCTAGCTGGGCTTCAAACAGTAAGAATATGCATATGAGTGTCTTGATGTTGTCACAGTCACACCTCTACAGCCTTCTTGATATATACACTGAAAGTCAGAAAGAAATATACTGTACTCATCTTTGCGCTTGATCCTATTTCATATAAACACAAAAACGAAAAAAAAAGACCACACTGATTTCGACCTTTGGGGTCTTTTACAGGATACACTTGACATAATAATAATAATGATAATGATAATAATATAATAATAATACTAATAACCACAACAATAACATAGTAATAATAATACTGATGAAGATGATACTGATAATAATAATTGATAATAATGATAATAATAATAATAATAATAGCAATAGTAATGATAGTAATAATAATGTAATATGATGATGATATGTGATGGATGATGATGTGATGATTTGAAGAAGAAGAAAAGAAGAATGATAATGATAATAATAATAAAAAAGGAAACGTAAACACATATATCAAAACACATTATTGTTATATTATTTTTGTTATTATCATTACTACTACTACTATTATATCATTACTATTGATTATTACTATTTTTATTATCATTATATTATTATTGTTGTTCTTACCATCCTCATCCTCATCATCATTGGTAGTAGTAGCAGCATAGCATAGTGGAGAATGCATAGCAAATAAGTAGTACAGCAGAGCAGCAGCAACAGCAGTAGTAGTAGTGGTGGTATATTTAGTAGTAGTACTTATATATCAGTATTATTATTGTAAGGAATATTTCTATTATCATCAGCATCATCGAAATACCTCCAGTTCAATCCCAGCCCACTACATACAAAACTGACCTGTTTGCTGTTCACCTGAATAATCTCAACCTACTGGTGGTTTAAAGCCTGGACCGGTCAACTTTGTTATTTCCAAAACAGAAATCCCATTGTGGTATTCAACAACAAGGCAACACAAACAAACACGTAAACATCCACATTAACCCTTTGATTCCCGCACCCTCGTCACCAACTGCAAAAACTTAATCCTTTGACTCCCTCACCCTATCCACCAGCTTCCTGCATACATACATACATACATACATACATACCTAGAGAGAGAGAGAGGGAGGGAGTCAAAGGGTTAAGTTTTTGCTTTGCTAGCGTCGGTTGACAATGCATGATGCTGGTGGACAGGGTGCGGGGGGTCAAAGAGTTAAAATACCACAATATGCGAAGAAAGTCAATCTCCTATGAATAAAAAAACTCATATACATGTAAATGTGATCAGTGCTTCAGACACCTCGCTTTGTTGTGACTCGCTCATTAAAAAAAACAAAAAAAACCCTTACCAGTGCACTGGCTTTTGTGCTGCCTTTTACATCTAATTTACAAACCAATCTCTTTTCCTAATAATGAATTCTACAATTATCTCTTTCCCTCAGTTTGTGTAGGTCTTTTTTCTTTTTTTTCTTTTTTTTTCTTTTTTTGTTTGTTTTTATTTTGTATATTGTGTGTAATCTGCATTGATCGTTTGCTTATGTCTGGTGCGTGAAGTTGCGCGTTGATTTTAATTATTAGGATTTGGTGCCATATAAGTACTGTAATTATTATCATATTATTATTGTTATCATTATTATTAGTAGTAGTAGTAGGAGGAGGAGGAGGAGAAAGAGGAGGAGGATGAGCAGTGGTAGTAGTAGTAATAGTAGTAGTAGTAGTTGTTGTTGTTGTTGTTGAAGTAGTAGCAGCAGCAGCAGCAGCAGTAATAATAGTAGTAGTAGTAACAGTAAGAGTAGTAATGGTAGTAGCAGCAGCAGTCTCAGTAGCAGCAGCGGCAGCATTTTTGTACTGGCTCAAGGACTCGGCCATATGACTCTCTCTCTCTCTCTCTCTCTCTTTCTCTCTCGCTCTCTCTTTCTGGGACCACATGGTGTTCTCTTTCCCTCCAGCTTTCCTGTTGTGACCAGGTACTCCAATTCCCCTTTCATCATAAAATGGCCTATAAACGTTGCCAGTCTTTTCCTAATCTTCTTTATCAATTCTCTTCTTGTGTCAAGAAGACTGTATCCTTTGTTTTCTTTGCTGTCCATGGAACTCTTAACAGCCTTCTTAGAAACCACATTTCGGCAGCTTCAATCTTGATCTGGCCTTGCGTGTTGACTGTCCACGCCTCACGACCGTATAATAGTATCAGTTCTATGTAATATTCAGGAACTCTCTCCATGATGTTACTTGACAGGAATTTGTTGGTAAGAACGCTTTTCATCTTCTTGAATGCTGCTCTGGCTTGGCCGATTCTGCTGGCTATTTGTGATGTGCATCTGCCGTTTGGTAAGATGATTGTTCCTAGATATTGAAACATCAACTTGACTCAAAGTTGTACCATTTGATGTTATTTTGCATGGGGGAATTTCATGTTTTTTACAGATTACCATGACTTCCGTCTTCTTGCTATTTAGCTCCAATCCTTATTTTTACTTTCTATTTCTATTATATTCACAAGGTTTTGTAGGTCCCTTTCATTTTCTGCAATTAGCGCGATGTCATCTGCGTACCGAATGTTGTTTATCATTTTCCCTCCAACCTTTAATCCAGGGTCTTCTTCTAGATTTCTCATGATGTTTTAGCTGTATAGTGAAAACAGATCTGGTGACAAAACACAACCGTGCCTGACTCCTCCCTTGATGTTTTGGAAAGAGCTTATATTGTTTTCTATTCTCATTGCAGCTGTTAGTTCCCAGTATATATTCCTGATTATTCGTAGATCTTTTCCATCAACATTGAGTCTCTGCAGTTGGTTGATCAATTCTTCATGTCGTACCCGATCGAAAGCCTTGGTATAGTCAACAAAGCATAAATACAAATCCTTATTCATCTCAATTGACCTCTCTATGATAGTTCTTAGGATGTATATGGCATTAATAGTTCCTTTCCCTTCCACAAATCCACACTGTTCTTCTGATATTTCTCTTTTGATTCTATTCCTTGTCCTCATCATGATTATTCTTAACAGGAGTTTTGTTACATAACTCATCAAACTGATTGTGCGATGGAATTCGCATTCTATAGCCCCTGTCTCTTTGGAAGTGCAATGAAAATTGATTTTGACATATTTTTGAGGATTTTTCCAGTGTCATAAATTTCGTTTAGGAGGACTGTTATTTTTTCTATACCAAATTCCTCCAGGGCTTCAATCATCTCTGTAGTAATGTTGTCTGGTCCTGGGGCTTTTCCTGGTTTCATCTTTTTCAGTGCTGTTCTAACTTTATCTTTCATTATGGGTGGTCCTTCAAAGTTCTTTTTATAATGTGTTCTTCGTTTCTGTCATCCTCAAAAAGGTCTTTAATGTACTCTCCCCATCTGTCCAGTATTTTGTCGTTTTCCATGATAAGCGTGCCATCTTTCGATTTTAAGCAACCAGTTGATGTGCATGTATTTTTCCTGTGGACAATTTCTTCAATTCGTCTGTACAGACCCTGAGGATCCATTTTGTGTCGTTCTTCTATCTCTTTGCATTCTGTGTTCAGCCAGCTTTCTGTAAGCATACCCACAGACAAATACACGTTCTGTAAAGATACCCACAGACAGAGGCACGTTCAGTAAACATACCCACAGACAGAGGCACGTTCTGTAAACATACCCACAGACAGAGGCACGTTCAGTAAACATACGCACAGACAGAGGCACGTTCAGTAAACATACCCACAGACAGAGGCACGTTCAGTAAACATACCCACAGACAGAGGCACGTTCAGTAAACATACCCACAGACAGAGGCACGTTCAGTAAACATACGCACAGACAGAGGCACGTTCAGTAAACTACGC
>JAPXFY010000014.1:65695740-65703240 GCA_030674185.1 Monoplex corrugatus
GCCAGCCGACAAGGTGATGTGGGGAAAAGTGATCAGATGTCGAAATACTGCTGGAAAAGGTGTGTTTTCAAGTTTGACTTGAAAGAAGAAATGGACGGAGAGTGGCGTAATTTCTTGGGAAGAGAGTTCCAAAACTGGGGACCGAAATGCGAAAGTGAGCGAAAGCCATGAGATTTGCGGTTATACTGTATCTGCCTGAGGAGTCTTGAATCAGAGGAAGAGCGGAGAGACCGAGATGGAGTATACAAGTGCAGAATATCAGAAATATACTCAGGAGCAGAACCAGAGATAGAATTGAAGCAGATGCAAGCAGTCTTGTACTTAATTCTCTGAGATATTGGTAACCAGTGCAGTTGGTGAAGCAAAGGAGTGCAAGATTGTTGACGGGATGCCTTAAGAATAAGGCGTGCAGCTGAATTTTGAACTTTCTGCATAGGATAGAGAACAGTGTTCGGGCAGCCCATGAGGAGAGAGTTACAGTAGTCAAGTCTCGACAGAATACAGGAAGTGACAAGAATCTTGGTGGCATCTACACTGAGAAAGTTTCTGATAGATCCAATCCTTTTCAATTCAAAATAAGAAAGCTGGCAGACTTTGGAAACGTGATCTTTCATGGAGAGAGAAGAGTCAAGAATGAAACCTAAGTTCCTAGCTTTTGGACAGAAAGAGATGTCAGAAGAGCCAACAGTGATAGAAGTTGGAAGTGGAGGATTATAGTCTGAAGAACCAGAAAACAGAAGAGCTTCAGTCTTACTGTCATTAAGTTTTAACATGTTGTCAGTCATCCATGTCTTTACATCATCCGTGCATGTCTGTAGTGTCTGTATGGTACTGTCAATGTCTGCAGGTTTGCATGCCTGTTGAAGCTGTGTGTCATCTGCAAAAAGCTGGTGACTAACTCCATGGCGCTCAATGACCTCAGACAGGGGGGTGGTATACAAGACAAACAGAACTGGCCCTAGCACCGAGCCTTGCGGAACACCAAAATCAAGAGGAAGTGATAAAGAATTATGACCATCGACCGATACATACTGTTTTCGATCCAGCCGATACGAATGAAACCACTGGAGGGCTGTGGAACAGATGCCAAAAACGTTTTGAAGTCGCGAAATGAGAATTTTGTGGTCGATGGTGTCGAAAGCAGCGGAGTTGTCCAAGAGCAAAAGAACAGAGAGTTTGTTTTCGTCAAGAGCAGACAGAATATCGTTTACAACACGAAGTAGGACGGTCTCAGTGCTATGGCCAGCACGGTAGGCTGACTGAAAACGGTTACACAGGTTGTTGGCTTCCAGATGACCAAGAAGCTGACTCAGCACGACCTTTTCTAAAACTTTAGATAAAAAAGGTAAATTTGATACGGGCCTGTAATTGCTCAGTACATTTTTGTCCAGAGAAGGCTTTTTCAGCAAAGGTCTAATGACTGCTGTCTTGAAATCACTAGGGACCGAACCGGAAGCTAAAGAATCATTGATGATGCTTGTGATGGTAGGGAGAACAACATCAATGTTTTCGTACAAAAGTTTGGTGGGGATGGGGTCTAACTCACATGATTTTGGCACAGTACTTTTCAAGACGCTCAAAACAAAATCTTCTGAGACGGGCGTAAAAGCCGTGAGGGGAGTTCCTACAAAACAATCCACATCCAGTACAGTGGTATCAGAAGAGGCAAAAGCAGTTCTAATTTTCCTAATCTTTTCAGAGAAGTACTCAGCAAAAACAGTGGGCAATGTATCAGGGGAATAATCACTGGGTAATGGGGAGGCGTCTTGTTTCCCGAGCAGAAAATTGAAAGTCTGAAAAATTTCTTTGCACGATCTGCTCGCCATAATCTTTGCAGAATAAAATGCCCGCTTTGCAGTCTCGACAAGATCGATGACCTTGTGTTTTGCAGTTTCGTAAATTTCTTTATGAACTGTCAATTTAGTCTTCAGCCAGCACCTCTCTGCCTGACGACGTTCGCGTTTCAGTTTGCAAAATTGCTCAGAGATGGAACTGAACCAAGGTTAAATTTCCTGGGCGAACCTTACGCTGGCAGAGAGGGCCGTGGTTGTCAAGCACAGACCTGAGTGCGCTGTTGTAGTCAGAAACGTAGAAATCAGAGGAATTCGACGGCGGTTTAGTAGGAATGGCCCAGCCACAGTCGACGGTCGTAGATGATGCTGGTAACTGATGATTTGTTATGAGAGCGAGTCCCTAACCTTCTTTAGGAGTTGGGGAAGGTAAAACAAAGAGGGAGTTTCATTTTCTCAAGACGAATTCCATATGCACTAACGTCACAGGTGCCATGTGTAAGGTGATCATGGCACAAGCCTTAAGCCTGCACATAAATAAATCCATGAGCTTGCCAGAGAAGAATGGGAACCCACACAGCTGAGGTGAATTTTGTGTTGGGGTCTTTGATGTCAGTGGTTGTTCATGGGGGTGTGGGGGGCCGTTGGAGGGCCGTGGTGTGTTGGTGGTGGTTCCCCTCCCAAGGAGGGAGAGAGGGGCAGGGAGATATCTCTCTCTCTCTCTCTCCTCTCTCTCTCTCTCTCTCTCTCTCTCTCGGTCTGTCTCCGTGACTCAGCGATAACTGTCGACAGCATGGGGGCTTAGCATTTATATTCACATTCCTATCCATGTTCATATTCATTTCGTTTTGTCACAGTGGATTTGCTATGTAAGACCCGGGCTGCTCTCCCCTTTGAGAGCGCGTCGCCGCAGTGCAGCGCCACCCAATTTGTTTTGGATCAAGACTTCAGAAAGGCAAGAAGGTTAATTGGTCTTCAAGGGAAGGTCCTGGGAAATCAACCTATCTCGCCAACGTTTGATACAAAGGTGGCCGAGCAAAATGCTCTGCTCTTCACGGTTTGCAACTGCCGTGGGACCTTTAGCGTGAGCAGACCAAAATGCTCACGGGTCAGACGTCGGTAGCATCCTCAGTAAGCTGGATCAGAACAGACACGGCGCTAGGAACGAATTCTGTACGCGCTAATGTCACAGGTGCCATATGTATGGTGATCATGACACAAGTATTAAGCCTGCACATAAACCCATAAGCTGGCCAGGTATTGAGGTCCTACCTATCCTGTTTTACCTAGTGTGTATTTGTTATATTAGTATTGCATCAGTCTATCATTTGAACAATCTGGGTTACATGTAAATGACATATGTATCTGTGTATAATATATTCAAAGAAAAGAACAGATATATAAAGTACATAAATAAATAATGACAGATCTGAATGACAACACAACTAGCTACTCAGTATAAACTCGTCTCAACGTCACAAACCACCCCCCTCCCCCCCCCCCCCTCAAGTCATTCTATGTTCGTCTGTTTCTAATACATTCTAAATCTTTGCAGCCTAGGAAAAAGTCACCATCACCATGCAACATGAACCAACCTCTACAACAACAACAACATCAACAACAACAGATGCTATATCATCCCGGCCACCATCAACACAAGACAACAACAACACCACCACCAACAGTTTCAGCGAAGACATATATGAAAAAGTTGCCATGGGGGGCCTGGCACCCGGGGTGGAGGAGAACAGTGAGCTGAGGGTGGAGGTGGAGACTACAGGTGTGTCCATGATCAGGTCGCTGGGTCTGACGGGAGGATCGTCCATCATCATCGGCACTATCATCGGTGAGTAGGGCATGGAGTGAGAGAGAGAGAGACAGAGATAGAGAGACATTGAGACAGAGAGAGACAGAGACAGAGTGAGAGAGAAAGAGAGACAGACAGACAGAGACAGAGACAGAGTGAGTAGAGAGAGACTGAGAGAGAGTTTGAGGTAGGGAGAGAGAGAGTAAGAGAGAGAGAGAAACAGAGAGACAGACAGAGAGAGACAGACAGAGACCGACCGACTGACAGACAGAGGCAGAGTGAGTCAATGAGAGACTGAAAGAGTGAGTGAGAGAGAGAGAGACATACAGACAGACAGACAGAGAGAGAGATAGAGAGAGAGAGAGAGACAGAGAGAGAGAAACAGAGAGAGACAGACAATGAAAGAGCAAGAAATAGTGAGAGAGAAGAGCAAGTGTGTGGGTGAGAGAGAGAAAAAGATAGGAGAGAGAGAGAGAAATAAAGAGAGAGAGAGAAATGAGACAGAATGAGAGACAGAGAGAGACAGAGAGAGACAGAGACAGAAAGACAGGGAGGGAGAGAAAGAGAGTGAGACAAACAGACAAACAGAGAGAGAGATGAGAGGGAGAGAGAGTGAGTGAGTGAGAGGAGACAAATAGAGTCAGAGAGAGAGGGGTTGGGGTCGAAACATGAGAGATTATGAGACAGGCAGAGTGAGAGAGAAAGAGAAAGAGACATTTTAGAGAGAGAGAGAGAGAGACTTTCGTCATTCTCTCTCTCTCCCTCCCCCCCTCTCTCTCTCCCTCCCCCTCTCTCTCTCCCTGTGTGTGTGTGTGTGAAAGAGATAGAGAGAGAGAGAGAGAGAGAAACTGAGAAAGAGAAACTGAGAAAGAGAAACTGAGAAAGAGCGAGAGAGAAAGACAGAGAGAGTAAGAGAGAGAGAGAGAGAACTGAGAGAGAGAGAGAGAGAGAGAGAGCGAGAGAGAGAGAGAGATGCTTAACGCTTAACGAGAAACTAGGAAACCCGAAAACCTGGAAACCCAGAATTTTCATAGATTTGGGCCAACAGCCCCCTTCACGGGGAAACCATGACACATACAATTAATTAACACACTCCTGTGTATGAATGAGAATATTCATGAACTACCAATTTATTAGAAAGGACGGCTGCTGAGTAAGCTGGACGCAGCAGTGCACAACAAGCAAATCACAATCACATCTGAACAGCGCAGAAGAGTTGCTATTTAACAGAAGAGGGACCGGCCGAAGCAGAGCCTGAGGCAGCAAGACTCTGTCCCATGCCATGCTTACTGAAGAACACATGCCTCCAGGACTGGTCTTCTGTCCCACATTGGGGACCCACGGTTTCAGTTTTTGTTTCGGTTCCAGTTTCAGTTTCAGTTTCTCAAGATGACGTCTCCACGTTCAGAACGAATTCCATATGCACTAACGTCACAGGTGCCACGTGAAAAGTGATCATGGTACAAGCACTAAGCCTGCATATAAACTGATGGGCAGGTCCTGAGGCACTATCTAGCCTGTGTTTTACCTAGTCTACTTTTTTTTTCTTAATCTTATACTAGTATTGTATCAGTCTATCATTGGAACAATCTTGGTTGTTGACAATTGTATCTGTGTATCTTATATTTAAAGAAAAGAACAGAGGATCCACAAAGGCACTGAAGATCAGCATTCCTACATTTTCATCATATCGACAAGGGAGTTCATTATAATTGCATGCGTATGAAATTCTAACAAACTAAATCTTGTTCCAGGATCTGGGATCTTTGTGTCTCCGAAAGGAGTGTTGAAAGCAACGGGATCCGTGGCTCTAAGCATCATCGTCTGGATTCTGTCTGGAGGTCTCTCTTTTTTTGGTGAGTTGTCTCTTTCTGTTGGAAAAAACTCCAAATAAAATTCAAACAAACCTCAAACAGTACCCCAAAAACAATCTCCAAAAAGCACCAAACAACCCCCCCCCCCCAAAAAAAACAAACAAACAACAACCAAACAAACACAAAAAACAACCAACAACCCAACCCAAACAAACCAACAATCACAAAAAACCCCAAACAACAAACTCCAAACAAACCCACAAACACAAACAAACTAAAACAACTCACAACACCAAACAACCCAAAAAACACCAAACAACACCAAACAAACACCAAACAAACACCAAACAAACACCAAACAAACACCAAAAAACCCCAAACAAACCCAAACAAACACCAAACCCCAAACAAACACCAAACAACCCAAACAAACACCAAACAAACTCCAAACAAACACCAAACCCAAAACAAACCCCGAACAAACACCAAACCCCAAACAAACACCAAACCCTCAAACACACACCAAACAACCCTCAAACAAACACCAAACACACATCAAACAAACACCAAACACACACCAAACAAACACCAAACAAACACCAAACACCAAACAAACACCAAACACCAAACAAACACCAAAGACACACCAAACAAACACCAAACAAACATCAAAGAAACACCAAACAAACTCCAAACAAACTTCGAACAACCCTCAAACAAGCACTAAACAAACACCGAACAACCCTCAAACAAACCCTAAACAAACCCCAAACACCAAACAAACACCAAACACCAAACACCAAACAAACTCCAAACAAACCCCAAACAAACCCCAAACAAATCACAAACAAACATCAAACAAATCGCAAACAACCCCAAACAAACCCTGGACACACATCAAACAAGCCCCAAATATACACTAAACAACTCCAACAAATTCCAAACAAACGGCAAACTCACTCTCTCCAGGAGCACTGAGCTACGCGGAGCTGGGCACATTGATGGGGAAATCAGGAGGCGAGTACCAGTATCTGCGGGAAAGTTTCGGCAACCCAGTGGCCTTTCTGTACGCTTGGACCTCAACCATAGTCATGCGACCCTCCAGTCTCTCCATCGTGTCCCTCACCTTCGCCGAGTATGCTGCCAGCATCTTCAGCATGTGTGGTACACCCCAGATACCCGTCAAACTGACTGCTGCTCTCGCTTTAGGTAAACTGCGTTTTGAACTCTCAAGCCTAGTCACCTCAAGCCAATCTTGTTATTTCCAAAAATTGATGTGAATAGTTATGATTCGGTGCTTTACTCTATGCTTGCTATTCTAACAGGCCTAAGAGATACAGACACCTGCAGTGTTGACGAGGAGTTTTAATTAAGTAACACACTCAACAACACATGTGTAAAATGGATGAGACTGACTCTGTGGTCCCAGTCTTCCCAACGAACCATAGCTTTTGGTGGGAGCCTGTTTGGGGCCAAAAGTCCTTGCAACAAGTTTTTGCGGCTTATGGGGTTTTGAATCCAGACCCTCACAGTAAGAAGTCTTTTGCGCTAGCCACTTTGCCAAGTAGACTTGTGTTCTCTTGAAATGAACATTGATACCTTTCGTGTTGATGGCTCTGTCACAAAAACATTTATTGTGATTACTCGTATTTCGAATCTTCTCCCTATCACACAGGTATTTGCAGTGGTTAGCGTATATCAAATTTCCGAGCGAAGGGTTGACTTCTTAAAAAATCCAAATTTAAACACACTTACCTTTATATGTCCCTATTGGTATTGAATGATAATCTTACCAGTGAAAGATGTTTCAAAACTTGGGGACATAATAGGCTTTCCCTTTAGACATAAAGTTGAAGACAGCTTTCCTCTGACGAGTCATATGTACACATAGATTTCTGTATGTATGATACGAAATTTTAAAAAAACAACAATATTATACTGCATTGAAGTACACATTGCAAAGTCAAATTAGGACTCATATAATTTGAAAAAAAAGTGGCTGCCATATTTATAATTGATAACGGCAAAAAATGGATACTGTTCGGAGTTTTGTTATATTAAGCCATTTGTTCAGTGCATGATAAACATT
>JAPXFY010000014.1:65715740-65723240 GCA_030674185.1 Monoplex corrugatus
GAAAATTCTGAGGAACAATTGTCTCTAACGTGTATGATGTAATTGTAGTGCTTGTCTTCATGGATTGAAATAATGGAGTTTGCGTATGTCAGTATGTTTGTATATTAAATACATATGTATAAAATGAATTTAAAAAAATGTTTGAAAATAGGATCAAAAATATTTTTACGCATAGCTTACATGTACTTAGTTGAGCAGGAGAAGATTAGCTTGCCGACCAATTGTGCTTGCATTATTCAATCAACGAAACACACGTTCTTGTTCTCTTTTTAATCTATGTGTAAAGTAAGTTTTTGGAAACAGACAGAATCGTGTGTGGTCTAAATGTAGGTCTGCAAATGTCCCAGTGATCTTCCATTTGGTGAAAAAAGTGTCTGATATCTTATCGCAGAAATCATCTGTAAACTGTCAGAATGTCAGGTTAAATGGTTGTGAACAGTGTGGGCGTACGAATACAGCCCTGTTTCACACCATTAGCTACTAGGAAGAGGTACAGGAAATATTGTAATGCCTGATATACTCGTGTTGCTTTTCATGATGCTGAATGACGATGGCATTTTCTATCTGTTGGCAGCCTTGTTTTTTTTCCAGGATTTTACAAAGTCCTGTCCTATTCATAGTGTCAAACGCTTTTGTCAGATCGATAAAACTGAAATGAATAAGCCTTGTTTTGCTCGCAGCACTTTTCCTAGATCTAAGGACACATATCGACTATTCTCTGACTGATGATGACAACACACTGGTTCTGTAGGAAGCTTCTCCACGACGATGACGGTGCCAATCTGTTAAGCTGTACTCTCGCAAGGATTTTGCCAGCGATCTTCTTCTCCCTTAATCCATGAAGAGTCATTTGGGCCCACACAGAAAGAATTGTCTACCAGATTTTTTCCAGCTCTGTTGGTTATGTGCCAAAGCCAGAATCTCTGCAAAATGGTTTCTCTGCCTGTTCTTCGGTGTTGTCAGTCCATTGCTTTTTCTGCCTCTACCTCCGTTTTTGTAACTCCTGGAGGATTGACTTGGCAAGGCCGTTGGGTCTTGTTGCATGGGCTCACCAAGGCATTTTTCTTTTCTTAATAAAGTCAGTAGATCCTCATGATTGTGGTCCAATGCGCTGCTTGATGCTTTGGCGCACTTGTTCATAGGTGATATGACCAATGTATTGGACGTTTAGTACCTTGCGATAAAACCTTTCCATGACTTAGATTCTTTTTCTTTTTCCTTTCCAAATCTGCTTTGAAGCTTTCTGTCTCACATGCACACAGGGAGAATGAATGCACTAGCAAAAGTAAGCAGTATTGTTCCATGGTAGTCTTAAATTCCATCGTTGAAGACTTTGGTCCGGTGGCTAGAATATCTGCTTGGAACGTGGGAGGAACTGGGCTCGATTCCCATAGAGTCATTTTGTCTTTGCCTTTCACTCTACCTTGAGTGGTACTCTGGGTTCCAGTCTTTTAGCTAAGATGAGAAATCTAAGTCACGCTTACGCGTGCGACACGCACTTAGCGCTCACACAACAAAGGAACCCACAGTAAAAAAAAAAAAGAAGAAAAAAATTCCTGTCTGGAGTCTGTAAAAAACCTATTCTGAACCGTCGACAAAAATACACGCATATAGAATAAAACAAATGCAGTGCTTTCTCAGCGTACATTGGTTAATTGATTCATTGGTTTATTGATTGGATGATTGAGTGGTTGGTTGGTTGGTTGGTTGGTTGGTTGGTTGGTTGGTTGGTTTGGTTGGTTGGTTGGTTGGTTGGTTGGTTGATTGTTTGGTTGTTGGTTGGTCTGTAGGTTGTTGGTTGGTTGGTTGGTTGGTTGGTTGGTTGATTGGTTGGTTGATCGATCGATCGATCGATTTACTTATTTATTTATTCGTTTATATATTTGTAGATCTATTTGCAGGTTTGAATTTGAGTTTTATTCATTTATTCATTTTTATTTTGTCATTTATGTATATGTTTTCATTTTCGTTTTTGATTAATATATATGTCTATCTGTCTGTCTGTCTGTCTATGTATGTAGGTATGTATGTATGTATGTATGTATGTATGTATGTATGTATGCATGTATGTATATGTATGTGTGTATGTATGTATGTGTATGTATGTATGTATGTGTGTATGTATGTATGTATGTATGTATGTATCTATCGATCCACATCCATCCATCCATCCATCAATCCAGTTAGCCAGCCATCTATCCATCTGTTTGTCTATTTGTCTGTCTATCTACCTGTCTGGCTGTGTACCTATCTCTCTGTCTACGTGTCTATCTATCTGTCTGTCTGTCCGTCCATCTGTCCGCCTGTCTATCTATCTCTCTATCTGTATCTATCTGTATATGCATGTTGCAGACAAGATGACCATCTTCCTACAGATGCTCTGTGAGGTGGTTCCCAGCAAACCTGATGACTGACTGACAAACAGACCAGTTGCCATGATCTGATTAACCCTTCCACTGCCAGGCCTTACTCATCACTTGCAGCACACGCACGTGCGCGCACGCACGCACGCACGCACGAATGCACGTACATACACACACACAAACAAACACACTCACACACACAGTGACATACACTCACATACACAACAACAACAACAACACACACACACAAACAAAAACACTCACACACACACAGTGACATACACTCACATACACAACAACAACAACAACAACAACAACACACACACACACACACACACACACACACACACACACACACACACACACACACACACACACACACACACACACACACCACAGTAACACTGTAATAACGTGAGGAAGTCAAAAGGTTTAGTTTTTTGTGTGTGTGTGTTGTTGTTGTTTTTGGTGGTGGTGTTTTTGTTTTGTTTTTGTTTTTGTTGTTGTTGTTTTTTGCTATTGTGGTTAATGTACGCCTTGTACTCAAAAAGAAAAAAGCTGACCACATATCTCCTCTCCTGGCACAACTTCACTGGCTCCCTGTATCAAAGCGCATACAGTACAAACTAGACACCATGTGCTACAAAAGCCTAAATAACGCAGCCCCCGATTACCTGTCAAGCCTACTTGAGATCTATGTTCCCTCACGTACCCTCCGCTCTGCCTCCGATCCTCTGACTTTTCGCTTTCCACGCACTAAGCTCAATACCTATGGTCCACGAGCCTTCTCTGTTTCTGGTCCACTCTGCTGGAACAAACTTCCTCTCTCAGTCCGTCAGCAACCTACTTTTGCCTCCTTCAAGTCCGCTCTCAAAACTCACCTTTTCTCCTCTGCATAAAATCCTAACCTCACTCAACCCCCCTCTGTAGCCTGTCTCCGCTCGGAGGGGAATCACTTTGTTTTAATATATAATTGTATATGATGTGCTCTCTGTGGTTTTCCATTGGTTTTATTCTTGCTTTTATTGCTTTTATTCTTTTCTCCCCATTTGTGGCCATGCGTGTGTGTGTGTGTGTGTGTGTGTGTGTGTGTGTGTGTGTGTGTGTGTGTGTGTGTGTGTGTGTGTGTGTGTGTGTGCGTGCGTGCGTGCGTGCGTGTGTGCGTGTGTGCGTGTGTGTCTTTTCGGCGCTTGGATTTGATTTTGTCGAGATTTGCGCTGTATAGATATTGTAGTTGTTATGTATGCATGTGCGTACGTATGTATGTATGTATGTATACGCTTAGATTTATGTATGTATGTATGTATGCATGTATACGCTCAGCTTAGATTTATGTATGTAAGTATGTAAGCATGTATGTATCCATGTATACGCTCATATGTATGTAGGTATGTGTGCATGTATACGCTCAGCGCTTAGATTTGATTTTGTCAAGATTTTGCGCTATATAAATAAAATATATTATTATTATTATTATTATGTTTCACGAAACCGGTGGACAGGATGAAGGAGTCAAAGAGTTGATTTTGCCTTTGCTATCACGGCTGATGTTTCAAGAAACTGTTGAACAAACTAAGAGAGTGAAAGGGTTAAGTATTTGTTTTGCTATCATGGGTTGATAATACAAGAAGCTCGTGAATAGAGTGAAGGAGTCAAAGGGTTAAGTTTTCCCTTTGCTATCATGGTTGATCATGCAAACGAAACTGGTAGATAACCTGAGGGAGAGAAAGGGTTAAGTTTTTTGTGTTTGTTTGTTTTTTTTTGGGGGGGGGATTGTTTGTTTTGTTTTTTGTTTTGCTTTGTTTTGCTTTTGGTTTTTTTTTCTATAATGGCTAACAACGCAAGGAGTTGGCGGATAAAGGGTAAAAATGAAAGGGTTAATTTCTTCTTTTTTGTGTGTGTGTGTGTGGGGGGGGGGGTTGCTATAAAGGATGACAACGCAAGGAGTTGGCGGATAAAGTGAAGGAGTGAATGAGTTAAGTTTTTTTGCTTTGATGTCATTACTGATGATGCAGTGAGCAGGTGAATTAAGCAAAATGATTAACAAATGATATGCTATGAGAACGTGTGCATAAGTCGTGTTGCGGTGGGATATACATCGAAAACATGTCCTATCAAACAACATTCTTCACAATGTTGTGAGTATCCTGAAGATATGTCGTGTGGTGTGTGAAAGACATGTCATGATATCATGCTAGAATGCCTCGTGGGGATCTTTCAGTATATATAGTATCCCCACCTTCAGGAAATTCTGCGCCAGAAATTTCGACTTTTCTCTCACTCTTTTTGTTCCAGCCTTACTCGTATTCTTCTGTCATTGTTTTCTGTCATTTTCTGCCTTGCCGGTCCATTCACCTGTATGTTGTTTTATGAAGCCTTACATACTTCTATTTAGGATTGATAACTGGTAATATGTACTGCCTGCATTTTTTGCTCAAACGAAATGCGACGTGTAGAAGCAGTTTAAGTAATTTTGGCCACTTTTCATACATGTTATTGCGTCACTCACATATATATAGACAGATAGACAGACAGACAGACAGACAGACAGATAGATAGATAGATAGATAGATTCATAAATAGATAGATAGATAGATAGATAGATAGATAGAGAGACAGATAGATACATTGCTCTTGATGCATTGGTTATGAAATGCAAAATGATGGTATATATATATATATATATATATACAGATATGTATGTGTAAAGAAATATAAATTTGTCTTGATGCATTGGTTATGAAATCTGAAATAATATTTATATATATATGTATATATATATATATATATATATATATATATATATATATATATATATATGTACATATATGTATATATATTGATATACATTTACTGTGCAAAGCTTTGATGTTGATGTTATCTTGATGTTATGTATAAAAAGACTTGTTACAATGTTTTATGATTATACAGAAGATATAATGATGTCATGTATGAGATCTGTCACGTTGTGTTATGGAAAAGGTGTGTCGCTACATCATGTCTTTAATAAACATTATTAATAATAATGACAATGAATCATTGTTCTATGCAGTTGTTCATCAAACTCAGTCGGACTTGTTGCATATTACATATTCACGTGACAGACAGCGTAATACATTCAGATGTACTGAGTGTACGTGTGTGTGTGTGTGTGTATGTGTGTGTGTGTGTGTGTGTGTGTGTGTGTGTGTGTGTGTGTGTGTATGTGTGTGTATGTGTGTGTGTGTGAGTTTGTTGTACGTGTATGTGTGTGTGTATGTCTGCGCGTGCTCGTACATAAGCCAATACTTTATAAACGTATTTGCGAGTAAACAGTGGATACCGTAAAAATATAATGTAACGATTGTATGTACTTGTGTCGTTGTGTCCAGTTTTTTTTAATGTCACCTCTCTCTCTCTCTCTCTCTCTCTCTCTCTCTCTCTCTCTCTCTCTTCTTTTCTTTCTTTCTTTCTCTCTCTCTCTTCTCTTATCTCTGTCTCTCTCTATATATATATATTTCTGTCTCCCTCTTTCTCTCTCTTTATCTCTGTGTATCTCTCTCTCTCTCCCTCTCTCTCTGTTTCTGTCTCAGCCTGTCTGTCTGCCTCTCTCTCTCTTTCTTTCTCTCCTATATTGTAGTTACCAAATCTTTGTGCGTTTGTAACACTGCTGTAATCCCTATTGTAAGTGACTGTTGGCCTTATACGATAAATTTCCTGTTCGTATTCGTGTTCGTGTTCGTGTTTTCGCTCTTCTCTCTCTCTCTCTCTCTCTCTCTCTCTCTCTCTCTCTCTCTCCTCTCTCTCTCTCTTTCTCTCTCTCTCTTTCACTCTCTTTCACTCACTCTCTCTCTCTCTCTCTCCCTCTCTCTCTTTGTCTCCCATGTCGTCTGTCTCTGTCTATGTCTATGTCTCTGTCTCTGTCTCTGTCTGTCTGTCTGTCTCTCATCCCCTTTTCTCTCTTACTAAATAATCCAACGACAAGCCTTCAATTACAAATATTCAAATATTTTATTTACAAACAGTTAAGATAAATATGCTTCCCCTTACTTCTCTGGGGAAATTTCTTGAATTTCTATTATTTATGCTTCTGTTTTATACTGGAAATTATCAAACAGAAAACACGATAAGACAACAACAACAAATATCTATGCATATATGTACATCACAGCTGTTCCCGAGCAAGATTTTAGTTTGAGAACAGGAGCGGCGGAGGGGAGGGGATGGGAGGGGAGAGATAAACGATAAGCAGATGTGGACTCTCAAGTGGCAGCTAGCCAGTTGAGCGCTCTGCACAGAGCAGTGTGTGAGTGCAACGCGCTGAGCTGTCAAAAGGGAACCGTAGGTGTCAGTGATACGAGACTCGTAGCAAGGCCAGTTAACTTTTTATAGCGTTGCAGTATATGGGTAGGTTGTGAAAACATTAAATTACAAAGTCTGAGTTTCACCAAGAGAAATATGAACAACATAACCAAACGCAGGAATGACTCATGTAGAAACTGATATCAGGCATGCAGAAAAAAATTAGATATAACAGCTGTTTTTCTTGCAAAGATCAGATGACTGACAGAAGGAAACCACATATGTTAAATAAAAAATCCAATAAAAATGACAAACTGTTCAAGCACTTTTACAACGTTCATATTTTCAGAGATGTTAGCTGCATGTGTGTGGACAACACTAAACTTACGAATAAGCGTTTGGTCGTCGCAATCGTTATCAGCTTGTTTAGTAAGTATCCCATCACTTTGATATGGCACAGATTTCTCTCACAGTACTAAGACAGCAGCCTTCATTCACACAGTGCAGAGGCTGACCATACAGGCTTACGTAGCCTCAACACTGTCTTTTAATACAGAACCAACAGACATCCATTTGCCAGTTCTTATTACCACTTCCGTCACAGATACACACGCACAACTACTAAAATACGGCAAATACACACACTAACAACAAGAACAAGAACAACAGCAACAACAACAACGAATAACAGGAAAAAAACAGTTTTAGTATAAAAAAAATCTAAATAAAACGACGAAACTGAGTCACACACACACACACACACACACACACACACACACACACACACACACACACACACACACACACATACGCACACAACACAACACAACACACTCACACACACACACACACACAC
>JAPXFY010000014.1:65725740-65728240 GCA_030674185.1 Monoplex corrugatus
GTGTGTGTATGTGTGTGTATGTGTGTGTATGTATATGTGTGTGTACGTATGTGTGTGTGTGTATGTGTGTGTGTGTATGTGTGTGTGTGTATGTGTGTGTATGCGTGTGTGTGAATGTGTGTGTATGTATGTGTGTATGTGTGTGTGTATGCGTGTGTGTGTGTGTGTGTGTGTATGTGTGTGTGTGTGGTGTGTGTGTGTGTGTGTGTGTGTGTGTGTGTGTATAAAGAGTAATGACAGAAGGACAGAAGAAGGAGGGATGGAGGAAGAAGACCGTAAGGATAAACAATATTCACACGTTCTTACCATAACACTTGAACTTGACCTTGAAGTGGACGAAGGGCACATAGAAGACCAGACCCGCCAGCATGAACAGGAAGGCGTACAGAAACTCGATCTTTGGGTCATCGACGATAGGGGCGATAACCAGATAGAGAGACACAAACACCATCACGACAGGGATGACCAGGGGTACCTGTAAAACAAGTGTTAAGAGTTAATATACTTACTTATCTACTTACTTATTTGATATCAGTTTTTTTCCCAATGGGAAATTGTGGCCCCAACCAGGTCTGAATGGAGGCAAACTATTCGCAAGGGAACAGCAGCTTATGAAAATGAAAGACGAAGCAGCCACCTGGAAAAGCGTGCAGCAAAAAAGGCCAGAACCAACTCTGCAGAGCGTTCCACTGAGTGTTCAGTATGCGGCCGCCTGTGTGCATCAGACTTTGGCCTGAGATCCCACATGAGGGTACACAAATAAAGTGCTAGGTTGGACTTTATCGACCACGATAGTCGACCTTACAGCGTATGGACAACCGGGCCCTCTTCCGCCCCCGCCCCCTCCCCCTCCCCCCCAAAAAACACCCTTACTTTCCATAGCAAAATGGCTACCGTGTGACTTCAGGAGCTGGGAGATGACGATGACGACAATAATGACGATGATGATGTTGGGAATTATAATCATGATGACATACCAGGGTTGCCCTTTAGATTGATCCTTCAGACCCTAAAGTACACATCTTTGAAGTGGATAAGACTGAACTATGTAGGTCCCAGTTTTCCAATAGCAGTCTACACACTCAAACTCAAGACAAGAGCCAGTTGTAGGACCAAAAACAATCCCACAACGGTTTTGTCAGGAACTTGGAATTGGAACCCACAATCTTCCAATCGTCTGTCCAGTACGCTAAGCCACCTTGAACGAGTGGTATCTTCCTTCAACCTACTCACCGTGTAGGCTCTGGGGGCATCTTTCCACTTGGTTCTGAAGCGAAAGATGATGAGCGAGGTGAAGGTCAGACAGTTAAACATCCATTCCGTGAAACTGAGAAAGTCGATGAGAGAGCCGATGTCTCCAGGTATGATCATAATCAGCGACAGACACACCTGAAATAGGTTTTGTAAAGTCTCCAGGTATGATCATAATCAGTGAGAGACACACCTGAAAATAGGTGACCATCATTATGATGTTTCCAGATATGACCATAATCAGAGCTAAACATGCCTGAAACAGGTAACCATCATTATGATGTCTCCAGGTATGATCATAATCAGGGCCAGACACACCTGAAATAGGTAACCATCATTATGATGTCTCATGTATGATCATAATCAGTGCCATGCACACCTGAAACAGGTACCCATCATTGTGATATCTCCATGTATGATCATAATCAACGCCATGCACACCTGAAATAGGTAACCATCATTATGCTGTTTCCAGGTATGATCATAATCAGGATGAGACACACCTGAAATAGGTAACCATCATTATGATGTCTCCAGGTATGACCATAATCAGGGTGAGACACATCTGAAATAGGTAACCATCATTATGATGTCTCCAGATATGATCATAATCAGTGCCATGCACACCTGAAATAGGTAACCATTATTATGATGTCTACAGGTATGAGCATAATCAGCGCCATGCACACCTGAAATAGGTAACCATCATTATGTCTCCAGGTCTGATCATAATCAACGCCATACGCACCTGAACCTGAAATAGGTAACCATCATTATGACGTCTCCATGTATGATCATAATCAGGGCCAGACACATCTGAAACAGGTAACCATCATGATGTCTCCAGGTATGATCATAATCAGGGCCAGACACATCTGAAATAGGTAACCATACCATCATTATGATGTCTCCAGGTATGATCATAACCAACGCCATGCACACCTGAAACAGGTAACCATTATTATGATGTCTCCAGGTATGATCATAACCAACGCCATGCACACCTGAAACAGGTAACCATCATTATGATGTCTCCAGGTATGATCATAATCAGGGCCAGACACACCTGAAATAGGTGACCATCATTATGATGTCTCCAGGTATGATCATAATCAGGGCCAGACACACCTCAAATAGGTGACCATCATTATGATGTCTCCAGGTATGATCATAATCAGGGCCAGACACACCTGAAATAGGTAACCATCATTATGATGTCTCCAGGTATGATCATAATCAGGGCCAGACA
>JAPXFY010000014.1:65743240-65750740 GCA_030674185.1 Monoplex corrugatus
CCATCATAAACACGATCATCATCATCATCGTCGTCGTCATCATCATCATCATCATCATTTTCTTCTTCTTCTTCTTCATCATAGTTATCGTCGTTGTCATCATCATCGTCGTCATCGTCGTGTCGTCATCATAATCATCTTCATTATCATCATTGTTGTCGTCGTCGTCACCATAGGCATCATCATCGTCACCGTCATCATCATCATCATTCATTCATTCGTACATTTATTGTCAAGTAAACATGACGACTGATGCCTGATAGCTCAGTCTGTCTGTTAACACAATGGATGTGTCCAGTGAAGGACTCAGTTGGATGTGGAATGGCGTCGGCCGTGGCTGAACAAACCGATTCTTGAGAGTGACAGTCCTTGGCACAGCTGACGCACATGAAGGCTGATGGCTGTGGCTGGGTGGTCGCTGCCGCAGCTTTACTTCTTTCTTCTGTCCGACCACATCTCAACCGAGTTCATTTCAATGGAAAGATCCTGGGTTCGATCCAACCTAGACACCTCCACCTGGTGAGTAAAGAATAGGGATTTTTCTGATCTCTCTGTACAGATCTGCCAGTGCCTAAACCTCCTTCGTGTATATACATATATACCCATGTAGGAATATCAAGCATGCATGTTCAGGATCCTGCTAGTCAAATCAGTGGCTGGCTCATGCAAACATGAAAACACCCAGCATACACACCCACCAGAGATGCAGACTGCACAACAACATTATGGAGTGTGAGTTCTCCATGCTCCACTTAAAAAGTCTAGTTATGCGTACTGCTCCTACTTTTATTTATGGCCATCTCCGAATATGCATCACTAGCCCCCATCTCTTCGTTCTGCTTCTGGCACCCATCGTCATCATTATGTGCCTTGCCGTATGGTGTTAGCGATCTTGGCCCTTCATACGAATAATCTATCTTTTGTCACTTTAAGTCTTTCTGCCCTCTCCAATCCGAGAAACCAACATTTTCTTCCTGTGTCCATCCGAAACCCTCTTTCCCTCCAGCTTTCCTGTTGTGACTAGGTACCTAAATTCCTCTTGCCTCATAAAGTCTCTAATAACTGTTGCTTGTCATTTCCATGTTCTTCTCTCTCTCTCTATGTGTGTGTGTGTGTGCGTGTGTGTGTGTGTGTGTGTGTGTGTGTGTGTGTGTGTGTGTGTGTGTGTGTGTGTGTGTGTGTGTGTGTGTGTGTGTGTGTGTGTGTGTGTGTGTGTGCATGTTTGCCTCTTTTCAAGACTCGTATCTTTTCGTTGCTGGTCATGGAACTCTTAACATTCTTCTTAGAAACCACATTTTAACTGCCTCATCTTATTCTGACTTTGCTTGTTGACTGCCTACGCTTCTCATCCCTACAACACGATCATGATAATAATAATTACAATATTTATATAGCGCAAAATCTCGATAAAAATCAAATCTAAGCGCTGAACATACACTTACGCACGCGCGCACACACACGCACACACACACTTACACATGGCTATAAATGGGGAAAAAGAATAAAAGCAATGGAAAATTATAGAGAGCATATTATATACAAATATATATTACAATGTGATTCCCCTCCGAGTGGAGACAGGCTACAGAGGGGGGATGAGTGAGGTCAGGATTTTATGCAGAGGAGAAAAGGTGAGTTTTGAGAGCGGACTTGAAGGAGACAAAAGTAGGTTGCTGACGGACAGCGAGAGGAAGTTTGTTCCAGGAGAGTGGACCAGAAACAGAGAAGGTCTCGTGGACCATAGGTATTGAGCTTGGTGCGTGGAAAGCGAAAAGTCAGAGGATCGGAGGCAGAGCGGAGGGTACGTGAGGGAACATAGATCTCAAGTAGGCTTGACAGGTAATGGGGGGCTGCGTTATTGAGGCTTTTGTAGCACATGGTGTCTAGTTTGTACTGTATGCGCTTTGATACAGGGAGCCAGTGAAGTTGTGCCAGGAGAGGAGATATGTGGTCAGCTTTTTTCTTTTTGAGTACAAGGCGTGCAGCATTGTTTTGAATGCGCTGTAGGATGTGAATGGTGGAGGCAGGAAGACCAGACAGGAGTGAATTGCAATAGTCAATGCGAGACATTATGAAGGAGAGAACGAGTTTTGCAGTTGTTTCCACAGAGAGATACTTCCTGATCAAGCTTATACGATGGAGGTGATAGTAGCAAGATCTGGCAGTTTGAGAAACAAAGTTGTTCATGGAGAGGGTAGAGTCAATGCAGACACCAAGGTTTTTAGCTGAATCAGAAATTGGGACTGATGTGTTACATAATGGGAGAGAAAGAGGAGGCAGCTGAGAAAGTTTCTGACGGGTGCCAATGAGGATAGCTTCTGTCTTGTCGTCATTAAGCTGAAGTTTGTTGAACGTCATCCAGTTCTTAATGTCCGAGTAACACTCAGTGGTGCGAGTCAAGAGGCGCTGTATATTGTCTGGTGTGTCACTGTCTAGAAGTTGGGTGTCATCAGCATAGAAGTGGTGTTTTATAGAGTGGGAGTTGATGATGGTGGACAGGGGGGAGGTGTAAAGAGTGAAAAGAACAGGGCTAAGGACAGATCCTTGTGGAACACCGCAGGTCAGGCATGCAGGTTGAGAGTAAGTGCCATTAATGAGAACAGTTTGTTTTCTGTTTGACAGATATGAAGTGAAAAAGGAGTGAGCAATGTCAGAGATGCCAAAAGTATGATGAAGTCTAGAAAGGAGAATACCATGATCAATGGTATCAAAGGCTGCAGACAGATCAAGGAGTGTGAGGAGAGAGACTTTGCCAGTATCAGTTGCAAGGAGGAGATTGTTGAGAATGTGTAGCAGGGCAGTTTCAGTGCTATGGCACTGGCGGTAGGCTGACTGGAAAGGATTGAGAAAATTGTTGGCAGACAGGTGAGAGTTCAGCTGGTTGATCATACAAAAATGATTTAAAATGATAATAGCAGCAGTTATTCTTACCAACAAATGCCTATCAATTAACATCAGGAAGAGAATTCTTCAGTGTGAGATAGAACCGATAATGTTATACGGTTGTGAGGTGTGGACAGTCAACACGCAAAGCCAGAACAAGGTTAAGGCAGCCGAAATGTAATCTCTAAAAAGACTGTTGAGAGTTCTATGGACAGCAAAGAAAACAAACGAGACAGCCTTGATGGATGCAGACACAAGACGAGCATTGATAAGGAAGATTAGGACAAGAGAAGCAACATTTATTGGCCATTTTATGAGGAAAGGGGAATTAGAGCATCTGCCACAACAGGAAAGCTGGAGGGAAAGAGAGCACCAGGTTGACCCGGGGAGGAAATATTGGACGGATTTGCAGGGTGGCTGAAGACAGAGAGGGTGGGAGATGTGCTTGCGGCGACAAGGAATAGATGCGTATGGAGGGCCATGATCGCCAACGCCATGCGGCAGGGCACATGATGATGATGAATAGCAGCAGTAGCAACAGCAATTGTAACAACAGCAACAGCAACAGCAACAGTAGCAGTAGCAGTACTAATAGTAGTAGGAGTAGCAGCAACAGTAGTACAGCAATAGGAATACCTACAGCAATAGTACAGCAGCAACAGCAACAGCAGCAGCAGCAACAGCAGCAGCAGCAACAGCAACAGCAACAGCAGCAGCAGCAATACAGTAGCAGAAGCGTTCTGTTCGTGTTACTACAGTTGCTAATGTTACGTTTGGACAACTCACCAATGACAGTACCGATGATCATGGATGATCCTGCCGTCAGACCCAGAGACCTTCGAAGACTGATTCCTGAAGAATCTACCTCCACCACTGCGTTCTCCCCTCCTTCTTCCTCCCGCGCTGGCACCGTTGTCATAGAAACGCTGGTGTCGTCTGTTGCAGATTTACGCTGCATGGTTTTTTCATCGGCGTCCCCTATAAATACAGATCTTTTGTTGTGGGCAGTGCTTGGTGTTGTGTGTGTTGTGGGTGTAATAGAGTTGGTGTTGGTAATGGTGACGGTTGTGTTGGTGTTGTTGGCGAAGCATCGCTTCATGCACACCACGTCAGACTTCCAACCGGAAGGTGTAGGGTTCGATCCTGCCTGGGTACCTCCCTCCTGATGGGTAAAGGGTGGAGATTTTTCCCATCTCCCAGGTCCACAGAATGGTTCAGACGTTCGTCTGCCAATACCTACATGTTCCAGGGTTCGTTTCCTGTTGAGACCTCGACTTTTCTCCTCAATTTGATCGGAAACTGAACGTCTAGTCCTTCGGCAGGGAACGAAAAAATGAGTCAGACCTATGTGCCATCTGGTCTGCGCACACCAAATATCTTATGGCAGTTGAAAATCGTGAGGAGCAGGACAGTCGCCCAGTTTGCCCTGGTATAAAATATTGAAATGATAAGGTTGATTTCCCAGTTGTATCTCCTTCAATTGAGATGAATAAGGATTTGTATTTATGCTTTGTTGACTATACCAAGGCTTTCGATCGGGTACGACATGATGAATTGATCAACCAACTGGAGAGACTCAATGTCGATGGAAAAGATCTACGAATAATCAGGAATATGTACTGGGAACAAACAGCTGCAATGAGAATAGAAAACAATATAAGCTCTTTTCAAAACATCAAAAGAGGAGTCAGACAGGGTTGTGTTTTGTCACCAGATCTGTTTTCACTATATAGCGAAAACATCATGAGAAACCTAGAAGAAGACCCTGGATTAAAGGTTGGAGGGAAAATAATAAACAACATTCGGTACGCAGATGACACCGTGCTAATTGCAGAAAATGAAAGGGACCTACAAAACCTTGTGAATATTATTATTATTATATTATTATTATTATTATTATTATTATTATTACATGAATAAACGCCTTTCCATAAAATGCTCAACGCGTTTTACATAAAATCTTAATTAAAACATGCATTACAAATAGAAGCTGAATAAGACATTTAACTAATTAAAACAAATCAGAGAGCATACAAAGATATTCCAACATATCATGTTCACGTTCACAACACACACACACACACACACACACACGCACACACACACACACACACACACACACACACACACACACACACACACACACACACACACACACACACTCACACCCATACACACACACAAAAATTAAAATTAAAATATATAATCAGAAGAATAAACTTAAAAAACACCAATAATAGACACAGTCATGCCAAGGACTAGAAAAGGTTAAAAACAGTCATTTTGTACTTCAGCACCAATGCCGTGGAAGTTACTCTGCAACCAGATACTTTTGAAAAAGATGGGTTTTAAGTTCCTTTCTGAAGGTTAAGTAACTATGTTGTTTTCTCAGGTTGAGTGGCAGATTGTTCCATACTGAAAGACCAAAAACAGAGAAAGCGCGTTTGCCAACTGTGGAGAGAGAAAAACGTGGTTCGACTAGTTGAAAAGAATCTCCGGAACGAAGGGTTCGAGTCGGTACATAATGTTGGATCAGTTCAGAAAGATATGGTGGTGCAGTGACTGTATCACTTAGACAGCGGAAACAGAGGCAAGCAATCTTGAAGTCTATTCTGGCTTTGATGGGGAGCCAGTGAAGGGATTTCAGCAGTGGATTTGCACTGTCAGATTGTTTCTTGTGCAGGATAAGGCGGGCTGCATTATTCTGAATGACCTGAAGCTTTCTAAGTTTGTCATCAGGTAAGCCAGCTAAGAGAGAATTACAGTAATCTAATCTTGACAAAATAAAACAAACTGCAAGCTTCCTCACGGCATCGGTGGTGAGGTAAGGACGAATCTTTGCAATCCTACGGAGCTGAAAGTTTAGGCTACGGCAAAGATTGTTGATATACGCGTCCATTGTTAATGATTCGTCAAGAAACACTCCAAGATTTCTAACAGATGGTGCAAAAGAAAGACTGCAGCCACAGATTGTCATTGTGCATGTTGGTGTTTGTTGTAGTTTATGTTTAGTACCGATTTTTATCAGTTCAGTTTTATCTTCATTCATTTTAAGCTTGTTTGTCATCATCCAGTCACCGACAGCCTCAATACCAGATTGTAAATTGCCAAGCAATGCTGGAAACTCGGCTGGGATGTTGGAATCATACAATTGTGAATCGTCGGCGAAGAAGTGATAGCGAAGACCTGATCGACTTATCACCTGACTCAGAGGCTTGGTGTACATTACGAACAAGACAGGCCCTAACACTGAGCCTTGTGGGACTCCAAACCTGAGCACTGATGGAGAGGAATGATACTTTCCTAAAACAACAGATTGAGTACGGTCCTTAAGGTAGGACCGAAACCAGTCCAAAACGATTGCAGAGCAACCATATGTGGTATGCAGTCTGTTGATAAGCATGTTATGGTCTATTGTATCAAAGGCAGCAGACAAATCCAGCAAAGACAGGAGAGACACATGTCCACGATCAGAAGCATGAAGAAGATCGTTAACGACACGAACAAGTGCCGTTTCTGTACTATGACATTTACGATATGCAGATTGAAATGGCTCAAGTAGGTCGTGGGACTGAAGGTGATGTAACAACTGTTCCAAGACAATACGTTCTAAAACCTTTGATAAAAATGGCAAGTTAGAAACTGGGCGAAAGTTTTTCAAGCACTCAGGATCAAGTGTTGACTTTTTAAGAAGTGGTTTCACTAGGGCATGTTTAAAACTATCTGGGACAGTGCCTGTACACAATGACCTGTTCATGATATCAGTTATCAGGGGAACAAGTTCATCAATACATCCAAAAAACAGTGATGCAGGAATGGGATCTAGCTCGCATGATTTCTTGGGCATTTTCATCAGTATTTCTCTCACATTTTCTTGAGACACGCTCTGAAAAACAGAGAGTGCAGATCCAGAGAACCGATCAGCGTCAGCGGTCGTCGAACTGCCAGTTGGAAAACTGTCTCGAATTTGCTCAATTTTGCCAGAAAAGTATTCATTGAATTTGTCCGGTAGTTGTTCAACCGGGACAGATGTTGGCAACACAAGGCCCTGTTCTTTTCCCATGAGCTCCCCGCTGACTCTGAAAAGCTCCCCGGAGCTACACGCATTGACTATCTTATTACACATGTACTGTTTTTTAGCATTACGAATCATGCTAGTTACCAGATTACGCTGGTGAGCATAAATTTGCTTGTGCACAGTCAGGCCAGATTTGCGCCATAACCGTTCCGCCTCGCGGCGCTGGAGCTTTGCTTGCTTTATCTCCAGGTTCATCCAAGGGGCGGATGTGCGATCGGTCAAGTTACATGTAACTAAGGGGGCGTGCTTGTCCAATAAGTCACGCAAACATGTGTTGTAAACATTGACAGGATCATTAGTACATGAATCATATGCAAACCCTGACAACACATCTGATCTAAAATCAACAGAGTTAACAGAAAGCAAAGGTAAAGGGTTGGAACTAAACAGCAGGAAGACTGAAGTCATGGTGATCAGCAAAAACCATGAAATCTTCTCATGCAAAATAACAGCAAATGGCACAACCTTGACACAGGTTAATAAGTTCAAATACCTGGGAACGGTCATATCATCAGACGGCAGATGCACATCGGAAATAG
>JAPXFY010000014.1:65755740-65763240 GCA_030674185.1 Monoplex corrugatus
TAAGGAAAAGGAGGACTCTTTCATTCTCTCGCGGTCCAGTAGCTGGGATGGACCTGGTTGGTACGCGTCGCGTGGCTATGTCCCTAAGTTTGTCATCTCCCCATCTTGCCATGCGGCTTGTGGAACAGAGTGACCAATAACTGGGTCCGAATGGATCATGCAGCGCAGCCTTTTCTTGGCGAGATGGCTACCGTGTGGAGTTGGGAGCTAAGAGATGATTGTTCGGTCAGTGGTGAGGTATTGTTGCTGTGGGTTCCATCTAGCACCCTGTTTTTGTTTGTTTGTTTGTTTGTTTGTTTGTTTGTTTGTTTGTTTTTGTTGTTGTTGTTGTTGTCAGCATTGTTGCCAGTTAGCTATAAGTTCAGGCCGAGTGTGTAAATGATCTGACTTGCTAATCGAAAGGTCTGCGTTCAAGCCTACCTGGGTACCTCTCGCTTGTGTGGGTAAACGGTGGAAGATTTACCAGTCGCCGTGATGT
The DNA here is from genome assembly GCA_030674185.1 of Monoplex corrugatus. Taxonomy (NCBI): domain Eukaryota; kingdom Metazoa; phylum Mollusca; class Gastropoda; order Littorinimorpha; family Ranellidae; genus Monoplex; species Monoplex corrugatus. The sequence continues at coordinate 65,756,219 of JAPXFY010000014.1, forward strand.
AGTGGTTAATGCAGCAAAGGACTGCCGACTGGAAGGTTGTGGGTTCGAATCCCTATCAGTACCTTCAAAAAATCATTGTGGGATTTTTCGGTTCTAACTGGCTCCTACCCAGAGTTTGGGCGTGCTATGGGCTCATTGGGAAGACTGGAACCACACAGTCCAGTCTCATGCATTTCACGGATGCGTCATTGAGGGTGTTGCTTAAATATTTAGACCAACACCGCAGGTGTCTGTATCTCTCGGGCCTGGTCGACGCCAGGCTATATTATGATAGTGAGCGTAGAGTACAGCCCTGTCACGCAGTCTCAATTCTAGATGGAACTCAATAGCATCATGATTATCTTCTTCATCGACATCATCATCATGGCATTGTTAAAAAAAACTGTTCCAGCTTCTGTGGCCATTAAAGTGCCCTAGAAAATGGGACGAAAAAAAAAAGATGAGCACGAAGATAACCTCCCTGAGTGCAATAATCCTGAAAAAAATATTTTTAAATGTGCAAGATTTTTCCGATCTCCTGGGTCTATATGTGTGAAGACTCACCACTTCATAAATCTGATACGAATGCAGAATATCGAATATCAAATATGCACATTAAAGACCCTTTAAGTCATGTCAGTGTTTGGTGGCTAATGGACATAAGAAAACAACCAGCCTGCACGCCCACCAAAGATACAGACTGTACAACAACAAAGAGGAGTGTGGTCAGCTCACCTAACAGCTTGAGTTCTCCGTGCTCCACTAAAGTGTCAGATGACGCATAATGCGCAATAAGACCAAACGAATAATCTACGGAAGAACGAGTATGCTACAATAACAATAACAACAACAATAACAATAATAACAATAACAACAACTACTAATACTATTACTACTACTTCTACTACTACTACTACTACTACTACTACTACTACTACTACTACTACTACTAAATCATCAATTACATTTACTATTACTTCTACTACTACTATACTATCACTGCCACTGCTGCTATTACTGTTACTACTACTACAGAAGGCACACGGGTCCGTCTCATTTTTCGTCCCGTCCCCTTCCGAAGGACTAGACGTTCGGTTCGACTTTCCTGTCAAACTGAGGAGAAAAGCCGAGGCCTCTACGGGGAGCGAACCTTTGAACCTAGAGCTTAGTTATTGGTAGACGAAAGACTTAAGATTAAAAAAAGAGTGGGGGAGAAGGAGGAGCCTCAAGATATACAAGAGCAAGGGGCAGAGTGGGGAAGAACGATAAAAATCTCTATTCAAGCCATGATTCGAACCTTGGTTTCTCACATTCTGGACAAGGGCTTTAACCAGTTGACCACACACACACATTCACCATAATGTAGTACGATATCTGACCCCAGACAGGTGGTAATTCAAACCAACCAGGCTATTGATTCAGGACACGTCAATTCACCTAGAAGATACTGAAGCACGTTTTACACTCCACACACAACGATAGGGAGAAGAAATGAAGGGGAAAGGTGGGGAGGGGGTGGGGGGGGGGGCCCAGGGTAAACAAACGAGTTACTCTGTGACACTGATACAATAAGGAGAGTGAGGTGGTAGAGACATTGTTGAGTGATAAGGGAAGAGTGTCAGAATGGTTCAGACGTTCTCCTGCCGATAACTAAACTCGAGGTTCCAGGGTTCATTCCTTGTTGAGGAGGCCGCGACTTTTCTCCTCAGTTTGACTAGAATTTTGATTGAGTTGAGGTTTTACGTCGACACCCACCTCAGGTGATATGGCCGACGGGGATAACCATCCCAGGGAAGTGGGGGAAGGGGGACCTATCTAATCCTATACTGACACCACCAGAACAACAATGATGTTAAGATGGGACAGCAAGATGGCCAGTTTTAATATAGCGCACCCCGGGATTCAACATTTCAATACATGCATGTATTTACACAGAGAGAGAAAGCCTATGAGAAAGAGAGAGACACACACAGACAGACAGAGACAGAGAGAGTGACAGACAGACAGAGAGAGAGAGAAAGACAGAGAGACAGAGACACAGAGAGAGAAAGAGAGACAGACAGAGAGAGAGAGAAAGAAAGAGAGACAGAGAGAGAGATTCACTGACATACGTACACACCAAAGAAACCCACATGCGCATACATGAACATACGTATCAATTCAACATACAGGCTCATACACACACTCATGTAAACCACAGAAAGGGAGAGAGAAGAGAGAGGGTGGGTGGGAGAGAGAAAGAGAAACAGAGACAGACAGAAACAGAGAGAGAAAGAGAGAAAGGGAGGGAGACAGAAGGACAGAGAGAATGAGAGAGAGAGAGAGAGAGAGTGAGAGAAAGAAACAGAGACAGACAGAAACAGAGACAGACAGAAACAGAGACAGAAAGAGACAGAGAGAGGGAGATAGAGAGACAGAGAGAATGACTTCAGACTTCAGACTTCAGACTTCAGGCTTCAGATTTTTTGTTCAAGAAAGGCCATAGCCCCTACGTGAAGGAGTGCTTATAAGCATAATGAAATAATGAGATATCATAGGTAGAAAGAAACTCTAGGGAGAGCTAGACAACAGAAGGTCTTCAGAGAAGTAACCCCCTTTAGACAAGTGTTTCGGCCCTGAATTCCTTACACTCTCGGGGGGCCGGGCCACATCCAGGTCATGACTCCTGGATGCCCTTCTGCTGTTGTCTATTTTTTTTTTCCCACGCCGGGGATCGAACCTGGGCGATTCTGCGCTTCAGAACTGCGGTACGCGGTTTTACCAATGTGCTAACGGGGCACACATCATCTGTAGGGAATTTAATCCTTATGAAGTTCACTTTTTTGGTTCCTCCTTGCCCAGATCCAGCTTGAGCTCCTTTCTGCTGCCTCTGCCATCGCTTTAAGGGCTCTAGTCCTCTTCTTCCCAGAAATGGCGAGTTGTTTCATGAGATCATAAGCGGAGGTGCCCACAAACCCTCTTGCCCCGACCTCTATGGCGAAGATTTTGACCCGCAGACCTGCTTTCTTCAGGGTGCTGGCAAGACCGGCGTATTTTTCGGTCTTGTAGATATGTGCTTCTTCCATTCTGCTTTCGTATGGCACAGTGAGTTCTATCAGAATCACTTGTTTCGAGGAGTCAGAGTGGAGAGCGATGTCTGGTCTCATGCCTGTCTTGCTGATGACATCTGGGTAATTTCTCCACTCTGGGAGGTCTGCTGTACACTCCCAGTCGACTGCTCCATCCAGAAGACCCTTTGGCAATTTGCTGGTTGTCATAGCACTTTCGGGCCAGACCTGTTTCCCTCCTGCTTTGTAGAACGTTGTCATAGCAATTGGTGCGTTTGGGGTCATGGTTTTTTCGCTAACCACATCTGTGATCACTTTCAGAACTTGGTTGTGCCTCCATGTATACCTTCCTTGGGCTAGCGCTACTTTGCAAGAGCTTAGGACATGTTCCACTGTTTGTTTCTTCTGACAGAGCGGACATGCTGGGTCGTCTGCTTTCCCCCATTTCACTAAGTTTGCATTCGAGGGGAGCAGGTCATATACAGATCTGAGGAGGAAGCTTATCCTTAGAGGAGCCATGTGCCACATATCGTTCCAGCTGAGACTTCTTTGGAGTGCACTGTCCCATGTTGTCCATTGCCCCTGTTGACCTTGCTGGACTGCCTTCTGCACTCTTTTGACATCTTCTTCTTCCTTCAACTCCTGTATGATCATGTCTCTTTTTTCCTTCCCTTTGGCTTTGGACCACCACTGCATTTTTGTTGCTCCCAGTCCCTGTCTGTTGGTTTGCGTGTGTCCAATTATTTCTTTGATGCTGAGGTTTCTCTTGGCATTGTTTACAGCCTCTTGGACTTTCCACTTTCTGCCAGTTCTCAGCTTTGGATGAACTGATCTCACGATATTGTCTTCCGATTCCTCCAGCATGCTCAACAGTCTTGCTTTTCCAACTTTGTATTCCTCCACTATGGATTTGAGAGGTAGCTTCAGCATTGCTTGACGACAGTAGAATGCAACATTAGTGAGACCAGGTGGGACACCGAGCCATTTTCTTGTGTATTTGTTGATTTTGGCTTCCATTGCTTCGACTGTGCTGGTGCAAATGTCATAAATTAGCAGTGGCCACAGCAGCTTTGGTATCAGCATGAACTGTAGACACCAGACTTTGTATTTGCCTGGCAGTCCGCAGTTATCTATTTTCTTCAGGCCTTCTTCTGCTGTTTGCTTGGTTTCACATCCCCTTTGTGTGTCTTTCAGGGAGTCATCATACCATCTTCCGAGACTTTTTACTGGCTCTTCTGTGACAGTGGGGATGGCTTGGTTGGCTACCATGAATTTGACTGAATCTGCCACTTTTCCTTTTCGCAGTGAGAGACTTCGGGATTTCTTAGGTTTGAACCTCATTCTTGAAGAGGCCACCAGCTCATCCAGCTGCTTTAAGATTTGGTGTGTCTCTTCCTCATCCGTGGACAAGACTGTTGTGTCATCCATGAAAGCTTTCAGAGGAGGCATCTGGTATCCATCTCCCAGATTCACTGGACCTGAACTCTTCATTGCAGCTTTCAAGATGACTTCCATTGCCAACAAGAATTAACAATCAACAACAACAATAAAATCTTATATTACCATAAAGCAATTTCCCTGATTTTAGCTGCTTTGAGCAAGAACAAACCAAAATTCTTGATATAATCGAAACGAGTTGAACACATTAACGAACACAGTTTAAACATATTTGGGCATCTATAATATTTTTGAGGGATAAACCTTGAACGGATTTCATCTAAAGCTAGACAACACAGGACAAAATGTGTTTCGTCTTCTTCAGCTTGCATACATAAGGGACAGAGCAAATCAGACTCTCTGTGTTGCTTGTATCTCAACTGATGGACTTTCAAAGTTGATATACCAATCTAAATTTTGGTATAGTTTTTTTTTTCAAATTAATATCCAGATCGAGGCTTACGTATGGTTTAGCACTGTGAGAATCTATGACAGTTCTGTAAAAATCATATCTTCCACTTGTCTGTATATGATCATTCCACTTTTGACATCTACAATCAATCAGTCTTTGCCGATAATCACGAATAAACTGTCTCTCATCGCTAGCTTCTTGGAAAAACCAAACATCATCAAACCCATATTTATTCGGACACATACGTATACTAGTTACCCAATTCTTCTTACCTTGTCTATTGTCTTCCATGTACAATAGTTTTAACCAAAATTTTAATTTTAATACACCGTACAATTGAATGAACAAACAATGGGTATCTGTTTGTTTCTCCATATACTAAATCGTTAGATGTGAGCTTATCCAGTCCTAAACATCTTTTCAAAGCAAATAAGTGTACAGCTTCACAATGCATAACTGCCTTATCCAATGCCCAAATTTCTGCTCCATACAGCAATATTGGCTGTATTTGTGAGTCAAATAGTTTGACAAGTAAATCAAATGGATTATTATTCAATATATTCAATCTTTTTATCACACATATCAATGCATTTTTTGCCCTGCTAGCAATATCTTTACAAGCCAGAGTAAAACTCAAACGTGTAGAAAATATATTCCCAGGTATTTATATGCATTTACAACAGGCATAACTGTATCATTGTACACCCATCTCTCTCTAGCAGCTAAATGTCCTCCTTTTCTAACAGACAACTTTACTTTTATTCGAATTTCTCTTAAGATGCAAAGAAGTAGCCGCTTTGTGTAGAGTATTTAACTGCCTCTGCAAACCTACACCCGTTTCAGATAGCAACAGAACATCATCTGCCAACAAAAAAATAAACAATTCTGACAAATCCTGTAGAAATTTGGCCCCATGACGACCATTACTGATAACCTCCAGAGCAAGCTCATTAATAAACATAGAAAGTAACACAGGGCTACAGAGAGAATGAGAGAGAGACAGACAGACAGACAGATTTACATATATACGTACATACCAAAGAAACGCATAGGCACATGCATGAACATAAGCATAAACATACAGGCTCATACACACACTCATGTAAACCAGAAAAAGGGAGAGAGAGAGAGAGAGAGAGAGAGAGGGAGAGAGAGAGAGAACAAGAGAAACAGACAGACAGACAGACAGACAAAGACAGAGACAGAGAGAGACACAGAGAGAGACTGGGAGAGAGACAGACAGACAGACAGACAGAAACAGAGACAAAGAGAGTCATTTGCACACAGACTGTATATGAAAAACGTATCTAGATCATAGACTTAAATCAGAAGCTGATACCTTCAAGACAGTTTTACAATACTTACCTGGCTGCTGTCACCATTCATTACCTCAAATCAGCCCACTGTTGTAGTTTTATGGTACTTTTAGTACCCTCTTGAACCACAGTCAAGAGAAACAGTGATGGCCAGGTTTCAATCCCCCTCATAGCTTTGCTCACAAACTAGTCAACCTGACACTTTCCTCACGTGTGCTAAGAGCCATCAACTTTATGTGCATTTTGAAAAGTCTGTTTATGTGTAATGTGCACTGAGTGTGGAGAACAGCGTATACAAGAACTATTTACAACGATCAACATCTTTATGTAGAGAGATGCCAAGAAGATCTGTGTTTTTTGCGAACCAAATTGACAGGGAGCTCTTAAGACAACCACCGTTGTCGAACGCAGAAGAAGACTTACAGAAAACCAGACTGACATTAGTGACAGTGTTTGCGGGTGAAGAGCAGTTGTTCAGACGAGTGGACGGCCATTTTGTCTCAGTACAGACACTGTGCTCATTGTGTGTGAAGGGGGGACAAAGATTGGCGACATACACCCTGCCTATGGTGACACATTGTGGCCAACAGTTGGCAAAACTTCGTGAGGGGAAAAGAAAGTCCTCTGCGTCTGTAAGGCCTTCAGATGTTTGAGGACGTTTTCTGGAAATTTTCTCTGTATATGAATTCTTTAAATTTACCTTCGGATAACTGACTTAAATTATAGCCTTGCGTATCTTTTGAATCCGAAAGCTGTTGTTTTCGATAATTGAAGAACTTAAAAACAAATTTTTCTGTTTTGCATCTTGAAATTAAATTTCTGAAATTGATT
>JAPXFY010000014.1:65768240-65770740 GCA_030674185.1 Monoplex corrugatus
CTTTGTAGAACGTTGTCATAGCAATTGGTGCGTTTGGGGTCATGGTTTTTTCGCTAACCACATCTGTGATCACTTTCAGAACTTGGTTGTGCCTCCATGTATACCTTCCTTGGGCTAGCGCTACTTTGCAAGAGCTTAGGACATGTTCCACTGTTTGTTTCTTCTGACAGAGCGGACATGCTGGGTCGTCTGCTTTCCCCCATTTCACTAAGTTTGCATTCGAGGGGAGCAGGTCATATACAGATCTGAGGAGGAAGCTTATCCTTAGAGGAGCCATGTGCCACATATCGTTCCAGCTGAGACTTCTTTGGAGTGCACTGTCCCATGTTGTCCATTGCCCCTGTTGACCTTGCTGGACTGCCTTCTGCACTCTTTTGACATCTTCTTCTTCCTTCAACTCCTGTATGATCATGTCTCTTTTTTCCTTCCCTTTGGCTTTGGACCACCACTGCATTTTTGTTGCTCCCAGTCCCTGTCTGTTGGTTTGCGTGTGTCCAATTATTTCTTTGATGCTGAGGTTTCTCTTGGCATTGTTTACAGCCTCTTGGACTTTCCACTTTCTGCCAGTTCTCAGCTTTGGATGAACTGATCTCACGATATTGTCTTCCGATTCCTCCAGCATGCTCAACAGTCTTGCTTTTCCAACTTTGTATTCCTCCACTATGGATTTGAGAGGTAGCTTCAGCATTGCTTGACGACAGTAGAATGCAACATCAGTGAGACCAGGTGGGACACCGAGCCATTTTCTTGTGTATTTGTTGATTTTGGCTTCCATTGCTTCGACTGTGCTGGTGCAAATGTCATAGATTAGCAGTGGCCACAGCAGCTTTGGTATCAGCATGAACTGTAGACACCAGACTTTGTATTTGCCTGGCAGTCCGCAGTTATCTATTTTCTTCAGGCCTTCTTCTGCTGTTTGCTTGGTTTCACATCCCCTTTGTGTGTCTTTCAGGGAGTCATCATACCATCTTCCGAGACTTTTTACTGGCTCTTCTGTGACAGTGGGGATGGCTTGGTTGGCTACCATGAATTTGACTGAATCTGCCACTTTTCCTTTTCGCAGTGAGAGACTTCGGGATTTCCTAGGTTTGAACCTCATTCTTGAAGAGGCCACCAGCTCATCCAGCTGCTTTAAGATTTGGTGTGTCTCTTCCTCATCCGTGGACAAGACTGTTGTGTCATCCATGAAAGCTTTCAGAGGAGGCATCTGGTATCCATCTCCCAGATTCACTGGACCTGAACTCTTCATTGCAGCTTTCAAGATGACTTCCATTGAGAGAAAGAGAGAAGGGGAAGAGAGAGACAGAGAGAGAATGTCTGTGTATATGTGTATATGTGTGTGTTTGTGTGTGTAGGAGAGAGAGAGAGAGAGAGAGAGAAAGAGACAGACAGAGAGAGACAGAGAGAGAGAGAGAGAGAGACAGAGAGAGACAGAGAGAGAGAGACAAAGAAGGAGACAGAAGGAACTTTCTCCAGAATATTCACAATATTTACGGACAAAATTCTCTTTCATCGTAACAGGAAACTTGGCCTCAAAGAAAAAAAAATGTATGAAAAACAGGAAAATGCGAACAGGCCTTCCACAGTATTCATTGATTCGTTTTGTTTGTTATTCTTAATTTATTTCTTTCGTTCATTCTTTCTTTCTTTCTTTTTCTTTCTTTCTTTTTCTTTCTTTCTTTTTTCTCTTTGTCTTTTTCTTTCTTTCTTTCTTTCTTTCTTTTTTATCTTTCTTGCTTATTTGAATGTGAATACCTTGAATGCCTTTATGAATGTTGGTGCAAAGGCTGTGTGGAATTGTTTTTGTGCCCCCCTCCCCCCCCCCCCACCCCCCCCCCCCCCCCACCGTGCGCCGCGAGCATGCTTTTATAGCATGGAGATTTTTGTTGCGCGATATAAATTTTCATTCATTCATTCATTCATTTCTTTTTTATTTTCTTCTTTCTTTATTTGATCTTATTTCTTTGTTTTCTTTCTTTCTTTCTTCTTTGATTCAATTTTTCTTTCTTTCTTTCTTTCCTTCCTTCTCTCGTTATTTCTACTTTTCTCGCTCTCTTTCTTTCCTTCTTTCCTTTTGTCTTTCCTTTCCTTTCGGTTGTTTGTGTGTTTATTCATTTATTTTCTACTTCATTTCATTCTATTTATTGTTGTATCCTTTAGTTATCGTATTGTATAGCATTGCATTGCATTGTGTTGTGTTGTATTGTATTGTATTGTTTTGCATTGTATTGCATTGCATTGCATTGTATTGCATTGTATTGCATTGTATTGTAGTGCAAGTGTATTGTACTGTATTGCATTGTGTTGTCTTGTATTGCATTGTATTACATTGTATTCGATTGCATTGCATTGCATTGCGTTGTATTGTGTTGTGTTGTGTTGTATTGTGCTGTATTGTACTGTATTTCATAGCATTGTATGTGTTGCATTGCATTGCATTGCATTGCATTGCATTGTATTGTATCGTATCGTATCGTATTGTATTGTATTGTATTGTATT
>JAPXFY010000014.1:65773240-65778240 GCA_030674185.1 Monoplex corrugatus
GGGTAAGAAGATGTTTTTTTCATTATTATTCTGAGGATAACCATTTCGTTTCAGAGTTGGCTGGAATGATAGGAGGGGGTGGGGGGAATGAATCCACGACCTCCGAGTCGGAAGTCTATTGCGTTAAACCACTTCTTCACGTTATACTAGTATCATCATCATCATCATCATCATCACCACCACCACCACCACCACCACCACCATGTGCCCTGCAGATTGGCGTTGGTGATCATGGCCCTCCATACAGATCTGTCCCTTGTCTCTGCAAGTACATCTTCCACCCTCTCTGTCCTCAGCCACCCTGCAAGTCCATCCAATATTTTCTCCCTGGGTCTGCCTGGTGTTCTCTTTCCCTTCAGCTTTCCTGTTGTAAGTAGGTGCTCTAATTTCTCTTGCCCCATAAAATGCCCTGTAAATGTTGCTTGTCTTTTCCTGATCTTCTTCAAGTTCTTTGTGTCGGCCTCCTTCAAGACTGTCTCGTGTGTTTTCTTTTCTGTCCATGGAACTCTAACCATTCTTCTTAGAAACCACATAAGTATAATACACCATAACTCATACGCTAGGTAGGGACCTCAGGACCTGGCCGGCTCATGGATTCTATGTGCAGGCTTAAGGCTTGTGCCGTGATCATTTTGGATCTTCTCCATTACATGGCACTTAGTACATAATATGGAATTCGTTCCGAGCACGGAGACGTCATCTTGAGAAACTGAAACTGAAATATGAAATTTCGTTTTTTCTTCTTAACTTTTTTATTTTTTCTGTGCACTGCACATTATTATTATGATAATTATGAAGATGATGATGATGGTGATGATGATGATTATTATCATTGTTGTTGTTGTTGTTGACGTTGTTGTTGTTGTTGTTGTTGTTGTTGTTGTTCTATTGTAACAGAGGAGTCCATAACGAAGCCAACGTAATGACGTATGTTTCAGTGACGGTTGCCATGGTAAACTGCTACAGCACCAGTCTCGCAGCAAAGGTGCAGATCGTCTTCACTGTGGCCAAACTGGGCGCCCTGGCCATCATCATTGTGGGAGGCATCGTCAGACTGGCCCAAGGTTCGAATCTTCTCTATCTCTCTCTCTTTTTTTCTTTCCCTGTCTCGTTTCCTGCTTCACACTAATGGTCTCAGAACCTGGAAATATATTTCACATGCTTAAATTCCTGTGGTGTTGAGGTTAGCGCGACAGACTACCAATTGGAAGTTATGAGTTCGAATCTCCATCTGTCCTTTCAAAATCATTTTGGGATTCTTTGGTTCTAACCAAATCCTATCCAGAGCTTAGCGTGCTACACGGTTCTTGGGAAGACTGGGACCACACAGTCGAGTCTCATCCACTTCACGGATGCGTCATTGATGATGTTGCTCTAACCTTCTGACCAACAGCGCAGGTGTCTGTTTCTTTCGGGCCTGGTTGACACCAGGACATATTATGATACTAAGCTTAGAGAACAGCCCTGTCACTCAGTCTCAATCCTTGATGAAACTCCATAGCATCGTGATTGTCATCATCATCGTCATCATCATCATCACATTGTAAAAACTGTTCTAACTTCTGTGGCCAAGAAGGTGTCGTAGAACGAGAGACCCCTAAAAGGTGAGCACACAGGTAATCTATCTGAGTGTGATGACCTGAAAGAAAAGAGAGAGAGAGAGGGGGGGGGGGGGGGGAGAAAAATAAAGAAAAAGAAAGGTATGTCTAAAAATCAGTATTTTTAAGTGGAATTCTGTGAACAGCACTTAATCGGGAATTTCCTGACTGCATTTTATTTTTTTTACGGCTGTGACCGTCTATTGTTGTTATTGATGCACGTTAAGGGTTTTGCTGTTGTTGTCGTTGTTATTGTCGTCGTCGTCTTTGTTGTTGTTTGTTGTTTGTTGTTGTTGTTGTTGTTGTTGTTGTCGTTGCTACTGCTGCTGCTGCTGCTGCTGCTGATGATGATGATGGTGATGATGATGATGATGATGATGATATTTTCTACAGAGTCTTGTTCAGGGTCACAGTGATCTTGAGAAACACAAAATCTTGATCTATCTTATTTTACTTTTTAGTAAATTGTTTATTTTTTTATTTAGTTGTTTATTTATTTATTTATTTATTAATATTTTGTATAAAAACATATGAGAACTGATTGATCATCTGGTGTGTTATTCCATTCGCTTTCTTCTAACGTAGATGTAGGTATCAGTAAAACAAACTGTACTGTTTTTGAATAACATTATTTTAAATAAAAGAAAAATCATACCATTTTCAGGACATTCCAGTGTGTTGGACACAGGATTTGAAGGCACCATAGAGAACCCTGCCACTGTGTCCCTGGCCTTCTACAGCGCTCTCTGGGCCTATGAAGGATGGTGAGAACTTGAGATGCTTATATTGTTTGATTCGGGTAATGGTGATGGTTGGGTGGCTAAATTGGTGTGCATCTTTTGATCGGAATCGATGTGGGGGTTTTTGTGGGGTTTTTTTGGGTTTTTTTTCTTTCTTGCAAGTTTGAATGTCAGTTTTCTCTGCGCTGGTAATAAATTCCAGATGCACGAACTACACATTTGCTATGTGATAGGAGATTACCACAAATGATTACGGTGCAAGCCATAAGCACATTAATCTTACGCGCTGTCAGCAAGGTTCGTCTGTCTGTCTGTCTGTCTGTCTGTCTGTCTCTGTCTGTCTGTCTATCTGTCTGTCTCTGTCTGTCTGTCTGTCTCTGTCTCTGTCTGTCTCTCTGTGTTCTCCCTTTCTGTGTGTGTGTCTCTCTCTATTTCTCTTTGTCTCTCTGCTCTCCCTCTCTCTCTGTCTGTCTGTCTGGCTTTCTGTCTCTGTCTCTGTCTCTCTCTCTGTCTCTCTCTCTCTCAGTCTCTTTCTGTCTGGCTGGCTGGCTGGCTTTCTGTCTCTCTCTCTCTTCTTTCTGTCTGTCTGTCTGATTGTCTGTCTGTCTGTCTGTCTCTCTCTCTCTCTCTCTTTCTCTCTCTCTCCTCCTCCTCCCCCACATCTATCTCTCTATCTGTCTGTCTCTCTGACTCTCTCTATCTATCTGTCTGTCTGTCTCTCTCTCTCTCTCTTCTTTCTCCCTCTCTCTCTGTCTCTATCTGTCTGTCTCTCTCTCTCTCTCTCTCTCTGTTTTGTGTGTGTTTGTGTGTGTGTTTGTGTGAATGTGTGTGTGTGTGTGCCTATCTGTGGCACCTCTCTCTCTCTCTCTCTCTCTCTCTCTCTCTCTGTGTGTGTGTGTGTGTGTGTGTGTGTGTGTGTGTGTGTGTGTGTGTGTGAGTGTGTTTGTGTGACTGTGTTCGTGTACGCAAGCTCAAGGAGTCTTCCAGATAACTGCAGGCAGATTTCGGTGGAGCGTGGAAGGACTTGTCCGAGTGTGAAGAGTCTGTCTAAAACAAAATTTAATTCTAAACTCCGTGCTGATGTTTCTGGTAGGGTCCATATGGAATCATACTATACGCGTATGTTTTCTATGGTTGTCTGTGTGTTAAAATAGGAACAATCTAAATTAATTCCGAGCTGATATTTCTGGTGGGGCTTGTATGAAATCATACTGTTTACAGTTTGTTTGCTATGGTTGTCTGTGTGTCGCACTAGGTACAATAATAATTAATTCCGAGCTGATATTTCTGGTGGGGGCCTATGTGCATTTATACTGTCTACAGTTTGTTTGCTATGGCTGTCTGTGTGTTACAACAGGAACAATCTGAATTATGTGGTTGAAGAGCTTCAGGCCCCGGAAAAGTGAGTACAGTGATGTGTTTGTTTGTTATTGATTTGTTGGTTTTGCATGGTTGTTTTCTTTTCTGTTGTTTATGTGTGTGTGTGTGTGTGTGTGTGTGTGTGTGTGTGTGTGTGTGTGTGTGTGTGTGTGTGTTTTGTGTATGTGTGTTGTGTGTGTGTGTGTGTGAGTGTGTGTGTGTGTGTGTGTGTGTGTGTGTGTGTGTGTGTGTGACGGACTGAGGGGCAGACACCCCCGACAGTTTCAAAAACAGAGTCACCTCCCACCTCAATGCTGACACTCTTGACAGTCTCGCTACTGCGAAACTTCAGGAGTAAGCTCAAACAAACACAAACACAAACTGTCCTGTATGAATGTGAGAGTGCTTTGTCAGGTAGGTAGTGGGTAGGGGGTGTACCGGGGGCCATCACTAGGATGCCTGCCCGTCACTTCTCGTCCCCTCTGATCCAGTCAGTGGACAGGGAGTGTGTAAATGCGGGAGCAATTTAAAAAAAAAAATTTTTTAAGTCAGGCAGCCGGTTCGTGGAAACCCCCTATTCTATAGCAAAATAATCAGAGTGTTGATTGTGGCCACACAACAGAAGAAGAAGAGGGTATATGTATATACAAATATATATATATATATATATATATGTATATATATGTATAAATATACATATCTGTATATAGATGCATATGTGTGTGTGAATGTGTGTGTGTGTGTGTGTGCGTGTGTGTGTATGTGTGTGTATGTATGTGTGTGTGTGTGTGTGTGTGAGTGGGTGTGCGTTTGTGTATGTGTGTTTGTCTGTGTGTGGTTATGTGTGTATTTGCATATGCGTATTGTATCTTTCTGTGTGCATTTGTCTGTGCATATATGTATGTGTTTGTGTTTGTGTGTATGTGTGTGTGTGTGCATGTGTGAGTACATGTGTTTGTGCACGTAACTATGTGTGCATGTACGTGTGTGTGTATGTTTGTGTGTTTGTATTTATATGTGTATATGTATGTAAGTGTGCGCCTGTATGTTTGTGTGTGAGTCTGTATGTGAGTGTATGCGCGTTTATGTTTCTGTGTTTGTGTGTATGTGCGTTTGTATGTATGTATACATGTATATATGTATGTATGTATGTATGTATGTCTTTTTGTATATATTTATGTGTGTATGTATGTATATATATATGAGTGCGTGCGTGTGTGCATGTGTGTTTGTATATTCGCGTGTGTGTGAGTGTGTGCGCGTGCATGTTCAGATTTGTGGTACACGTTGTGTGGTATGACCA
>JAPXFY010000014.1:65788240-65813240 GCA_030674185.1 Monoplex corrugatus
TGTACGATGGTTTCTTAGAAGATGCTGTAGGCCTGGTACCTATCATTTCAGTTCCTATGAATACCATGGTTTGTTAGAAGGTACCTCTGGCATCAGTCGTCTGAGTGTGTCCTCGTTGTCTTATTGATAGGTTGAATCAATATGCTTATTTAAATGGTGTGTGTCCATCTGTGTATGGTGTGGCGTGTGTGTGCGTGTGTGTGCGCGCGCGCGCGTGTGTGTGTGAGAGACAGACAGACAGACAGAGAGTGTGTGTGAGAGAGAGAGAGAGCGAGACAGATAGAGAGAGACAGAGACGGGCAGAGAGAGGACAGACAGACAAACGGACAGATGGGTGGACAGACACATTTATTTTATTCATTCCATTTGTAATGTGAGTGTAGGTGCGTGTGTGTCCATGCATATGTGTGTGTGTGAGAGAGAGAGAGAAAGAGAGAGAGAGAAAGAGAGAGAGAAAGAGAGAGAAAGAGAGAGAGAGAGAGAAAGAGAAAGAGAGACACAGACACAGACACAGACAGATAGACAGACAGAGACAGAAACAGAGAGACAAAGACAGAGAAAGACAGAAAGAGGCAGAGAGAGGACGGACAGACAAACGGACAGACGGATGGATAGACACAATTACTTTATTCATTCCATTCTTTTTTTAAATTGTTAATGTCTTTTATAGCCATGTTCTTCAAAAGAAGTTCTCTCTTTTTTGTATGCAGATTGTCTTACTGCTCTAACTGAAACTGAGATTAATTCTTCTGACAGTTCATAATCAAGCTAATAATTACTGTGAAATTATTACTGTGATTACAGTTATGTTTGTATTCAAAGTGACAGCAAATTGTGTATTTATTGTAATACATTTGTGCTTACAGTAATATTCAGAGTTATATTTGTATTTTTAAGTTATTGTTGTATTTAATGCTACAGTTGTATTACATTGTTATACCTTGATATATGTGTATTATTGTTAGGTCTATATTTGTAACTGATTTCGTATTTTTTCTTCTTCTAAGTGACAACAAAAATGTGTAATTATTGTTGTATATTCAGAGTTATACTTTTACTTTTCAGTTATTGTTGTATTTAGTGTTACAGCTGTATTGCATTGTTATACTGTGATACATTTATATTGTTGTTAGGTTTATATTTGTACCTGAAGTTTTTTTGTGGTTTTTTTTTTCTCCTCTGACTCCGTGAAAAGTGATTGGGGAGCCCCAGTACATAACTGTACAGTAAATTTCTCCAGCTCTGTCGGTTGTGTGCCAAAGCCTGGGTCTGTGCAAATGGTTTCTCTGTCCATTTTGTGGTATTGTCTTCCCCTTCGTCTCCTTCTCCTTCTCCAGTTCCTGGAGAACTGATTCAGCAAGGCCACTGGATCTTGTTACATGGCCATACCAATGTAGTTTTCTTTTCTTACCAGAAATCGTCGATCAGGAATCTTTTTTAAAGATTTTGTCCTGTTTTATATGTTTGTATTAGCTGCATTGATATTTTTTTCTTTTAATTATAGCTTGTGTTATTATTTATATGCACATTCATATATAAATGTATATACTTACACTAGCAGACACTTTTGAGTATTTCGTATAATGGAACTTTGTAAAATTCGTATTCATATTCATGTTCATATTCTTTTCTTTTTTTTTCTTTTTTTTTTTCGTTTTTGGTCATAATGGATTTTACCATATGAAACTCTGGGTGCTCTCCCCTTTGAGAGCGCGGTGAGACAATACAGCACCATTTTTGTTTTCTGTTTTTACCTTCAGATAGGCAAGAAGGCTAGTTGGCCCTCAAGGGGAGGGACCGGAGAAATGAACCTATCTCTCCAACATTTTATACCAGGGCAGCCGGGCGAATGCCCTGCTCTTCACAATTTTCAACTGCCGTGGGATCTTTTAGCGTGCACAGGCCATTGGCACACTGGTGTAGCTCATTTTTTGTCCCCTTCCAAGGACTAGATGTCCAGTTTGATTTTCCGGTCAAAATGAGGAGAAAAATCAAGGCCTCAACGGGAAACGAACCCTGCAACCTCGAGTTTAGTTTGTTTGTTGTTCATATATGAACATCCATACATAGATTTGTATGCTTATACTAGCAGACACTTTTGAATAACCACAGGCAAACGTCTGACCGTGAGCCATTCTGCCACCAGTCTCCCAATCCAGGTATGAAACACCATTATTTCAACAAGAATCTTTTCTTTTCTGTTTTATCTTTTCAAGGTAAGGGGGAATGGTTTGTTTTGTGTTGTCTTTTGTATGAAATAAACTTCGTGAACTATAGTTTTTTTGTTTGTTTGTTTTGTTTTCTTTTTCTTTATCAGTGTGAATGGTAGCACAGAATTTTTCAGAAGGTGAGATATACTACTTACGCAAAAAGAGCTCCCGGCATTCCCACGGAGGGAACAAGGAAGGTACACTTTGACATCAGATTACATTTCCTCAGTCCTCAACAGCACAGAGTTTTCCAGAATATAAGGGATACTCATCATCATCATCATCACGTGCCCTGCCGCATGGCGTTGGCGATCATGGACTTCCATCTGCCTCTATCTCTCGTTGCCCCTAGCATCTCCCCCATCCTCCTCGTCCCCAGCCACTCTGCAAGTCCGTCCAGCATTTTCTCCCTGGGTCTACCCGGTGCTCTCTTACCCTCCAGCTTTCCCGTTGTGACCAGGTGCTCCAAATCCCCCTTCCTCATAAAATGGCCTATAAATGTTGCTTGTCTTTTCCTAATCTTCCTTATGAGTGATCTACTTGTGTCTGCCTCCATCAAGACTGTCTCGTTTGTTTTCTTTGTTGTCCATGGAACTCTCAACATTCTTCTTAGAAACCACATCTCGGCTACCTCAATCTTGTTCTGGCTTTGTTTGTTGACTGTCCACGCCTCGCATCCGTACAACAGTATTGGTTCTATATAACATTCAAGAACTCTCTTCCTGATGTTAATTGACAGGCATTTGTTGGTAAGAATGCTTGTCATCTTCTTGAATGCTGTTTTGGCTTGGCCGATTCTGACGGCTATTTCTGATGTGCATCTGCCGTCTGATGAAATGATCGTTCCCAGGTATTTGAATTTATCAACCTGTGTCAAGGTTGTGCCATTTGCTGTTACTTTGCATGAGAGGGTTTCATGTTTTTTATTGATCACCATGACTTCAGTCTTCCTGCTGTTTAATTTTTTGAAGGGACTGATGGGGATTCGAACCGACAACCTTCTTGTCAGGAGTCTGCTGTGTTATTCACTACACCAAGAGAACTTTTCGGCTGAGAAATTTTCCCCAGTCCTCAACAGGGTCAGGAACTAATTCACAGCTGGATGGACCTGAGGCAGTAGACACCAAGTTTTTTCTCAAGCCGAAAAGTTCTCTTGGTGTAGTGGATAACACAGCAGACTCCTGACTGGAAGGTTGTGGGTTCGAATCCCCATCAGTCCCTTCAAAGATCATTGTGCCTTTTTTCGGCTCTTACCGGCTCCTACCCGGAGTTGGGCGTGCTATGGGCTCGTTGGGAAGATTGGGACCACACAGTCGAATCTCATCCACTTCACGGATGCGTCATTGAGGGTGTTGCTTAAGTCATCTGACAAGTACCACAGGTGTCATGTATCTCACGGGCCTGGTAAACGCCAGGATGTATTATGATAGTAAGTGTAGGGTAAGCCCTGTCACGCAGTCTCAATCCTAGATGAAACTCCACAGCATCATGACTATCATCCTCATCGACATCATCATCATTGCATTGTAAAAATTATTACCAGCTTCTATGGCCATTAAGGTGGCGCAGAAAATGGGACGAAAAAAAGGTGAGAGAGCAAAGGTAACCTCCCTTAATGCCACAATTCTAAAAAAAAAAATTTTTTTTTGTCAAGCCAGAGCGAAATCCTGACAGGCGCTGTGGTCAAGTGGGTAAGACGTCAAACTTCCAATCGGAAGGTCTGGGGTTCGATCCTGCCTGGGTACCTGCCGCCTGGTGGGTAAAGGGTGGAGATTTTTCCCATCTCTCAGATCAACACGTCTGCAGTCCTGTTTGTGCCTAAACTACCCTCATTTGTGTATGTACGTGCAGGACATGAAATATGCTTAACAAAATACTTTGTAAGTCGATGTGTACAGCCCTGCTATGGCATAATCTGTCTTCATGTAGGTACATACCCATGCAGTACATCGAATCTGCACATCAAAGATCCTGTAAGTCAGGCCCCTGGCGTTGACCATTCTGTCCATTTTATCACCAAGGTGTCTATACGTAACTGAATGCAAATATACAACCATAACTACGTATACTTAAACATATGCAAAACTTGGCCTGAATAACCTAAACTTGCTCCTGCAATTTCATCTCCTTGGAGCCAAAAGTGCGCTTAAGACGTTTAGGTCTACCCAATTATCGATCCCAACAACATGGAAAAACATGTAAAACCCAGCACACACGCCCACCAAAGATGCAGACTGTGCAACAACATAATGGAGTGTGGTCAGCTCACCTGACGGCTTGAGTTCTCCATGTTGCACTAAAATGGTTGATTCTGTGTAATGTGCAGTGAGTCCAAATAAGTTCGGAGAATAGAGTTATACAAGAACGATTTATAATATATATGATAATGTATGTATGCATGTTTATATATACATGTATATATATAATATATATATATATTATATATATATATATATATATATATATATATATATGTGTGTGTGTGTGTATATATACATAAATATTATTTATATATGTGTATATGTACATTTGTATATATACATATATATTATACATATTTATATATATAATATATATATATATAAATATATATATTATATATATGTATAGAGAGAGAGGGAGAGAGAGGGACAGAGACACCGAGAGGGGCAGCGAGACAGAGAACACAAAGAGAGAGAGGAGAGAGACAGAGGGAGAGGAGAGAGAAAGGAGGGGGGCGACAGAGACAGACAGACAGAACAGACAGACAGAGACAGAGAGACAAGAAGATCCACAGACAGAATATCTCACAGAAAAGCCCTCTAAAGGAGACGATCATGTGTTCAACTCCATAAATCAACAACAAAATAATCATACGACGAATGGCAGTCATTTCTTTATTTCATCACAATTTCATTTGATGGAGTGTATACTTCTGTTCAGCAGTGAGTGCCCTAATGCTTGTAAAGTTATTTACAAAGACAATGCACCATCTGTTCTAAAGAAAGCTATTACATACTATAAAAGTCATACTTCCATTCACATACGATTAGAGTTCAACTGTTTTGCCATTCACAGTGGCAACGTGAACATAATAAAAAAAATATCACTGTGTGCAGTAGTTATTCTTTCATCCAGCTAACGACACTCATTATATGTTTTATAAGGGACGAGACTGACTTTGCTCAAAAACTCACTACACATACATCATTCAAGTATATACACCCCCAAAAACCAACATGTTTTAAATTATTAAAATAAAAAACATTTACAATGGGCAACATAAAACTGTCAACGTTCCTTTCATTTCATAAACTTGTAGGCAGTTAATGAGGTAAAATAAAGCAGAAATATATTTATAGTTTGACCACAAATGTTAATGTTAGCCCCTGTGAGACCAATGAAGAGAGAAAAAAAGAAAAAAAATCAGAATACCAAAAAACAAAAACAAAGTGGACACAATGGACGGAATGATGAAGTAAATGTCAGCCAATGTAATAATAAGATATTAAAAAAAGGAAAAGAACAAGAAAACAGAAATAAGAAAGCAACAAAATAAAGTGAATACAATGGACGGAATAATGAATAGCAAACCTGAATATTTTACAATAACTATTGTAGTCACACAAGCAAGCTTCAAAAAACGAGTAATTACGATAAATCGTTTGAATGGTGAAAAATTATGGATAGTTTTGTGAGCAGAAAGTGGAACTGAGAGTCATACAAGCAAGCTTAACCCTTTGACTCCCACAGTCTATCCACCAACTGCAAAAACGTAACCCTTTGACTTCCTCACCATATCCACCAGCTTCCTGCAGGAATCTGGTGGGTAGGGTGAGGGAATCATAGGGTTAAGTTTTTGCTTTGCTACCATGGTTCCCAATGCAGGATGCTGGTGGACAGGGTTCGGGAGTCAAATTAAAGGTTAAAGAAGCGAATATCCTGACAACCATTTCATAAATGAAGCTTCGTGGACCTGTTGATGAGCTAAAAAGCTGGAACTGATAGCCATAGAGACAAGCGTCAAGGATGGAATCATCTCAGTCAATCATTTGAAAGGTGAAGATTCATGGATCTGTTTGTGTCCTGTAAACTGGAACTAGTCACTGAAGAGATAAATGAAACAGAACAACAGAAACAGTCACTGAGACAAGATCAAGAAACAAATAATCATGTTAAGTCACACCAATATGTGCTTTGATTTGATCTAGGCATCAAGATCTAATGCCTTTTAAATGTCATTATTATGACTACCGTTACCATCATAGAAGCGAGTTATAAAAAACATAATCATGGTAAGTTACTTCAATGGTGAAGGTTCGTGGAATGGTTTATGAGCTGAAAAGTATAATTGTCTCTCATGAAACAAATGAATAGAAGGATACTCACGAAACAAATGAATAGAAGGACACTCATGAAACAAATAAATAGAAGGACACTCATGAAACAAATAAATAGAAGGATACTCATGAAACAAATGAATAGAAGGATACTCACGAAACAAATGAATAGGACACTCATGAAACAAATAAATAGAAGGATACTCATGAAACAAATAAATAGAAGGATACTCATGAAACAAATGAATAGAAGGACACTCACGAAACAAATGAATAGAAGGACACTCATGAAACAAATAAATAGAAGGACACTCATGAAACAAATGAATAGAAGGACACTCATGAAACAAATGAATAGAAGGACACTCATGAAACAATGAATAGAAGGATACTCATGAAACAAATGAATAGAAGGACACTCACGAAACAAATGAATAGAAGGACACTCACGAAACAAATGAATAGAAGGACACTCATGAAACAAATGAATAGAAGGACACTCATGAAACAAATGAATAGAAGGACACTAATACTTATAGAGGCAAACTTCGAGAAACTTTTCATCATTTCCACAGTAAGTCATTTCCACAGTAGGCTTTGGTCTGATTTATGAATCAAGATTCAACGCCTTTTAAATGTAAATATTAATATCATCGTTATAGGCATACAGCCAAGCTTCAAGAAATGAATAATTGTGATAAGTCATTTGAATGTGAGGATTCATGAACTGGACTGCAAGCTGAGAGCTGGAATGGTCACTGATGAATGGAATGAACAGATGGACACAGACAGTCATAGAGGCCATCGCCAAGAAATGAATAATCATGGTAAGTTAATTCAATAGTGAAGGTTCATGGGTTTGTTTGTGAAATGAAAGCTGGGACTCTCATAATGAGAAAAATGAACGAAGGGACGGAATAACGTTCAACTTTTGGCACCTTGCATAAAAATGGATTATGTCCCTTACCCCCTAACTGCAGAATTTTTGTTCAATAAAACAGTGTTACTTCGCTTTCCCCTTGTTTTGAATTTGCGGTTTTGGTGTTTGCATGTCTGTATGTCTGTATGTTTGTTTCTTTGTGTGCTAAAAGATATCTGGGTCTTTATCCGTATTTTCTCTTATGCGGAATATGCGGTTTGGGTGTCTGTCTGTCTGTCTGTCTGTCTGTCTGTTTGGTAAAAGATGTCTGTGTGTTTTTTCCTCTTATTCTGAATTTGTAGTTTGGGTGTTTGTCTATCTCTCTGTCTCTTTGTCCGTAAAAACATCTTTGAATATTTCTCGTTTTTCTTCAATATCTTTGGTTTCGGTGTTTGTTTGGCTATCAGTTTGTTTATTTGTTTGTTGCTTATTTGATTACTTTTTCATATGACTGGTTGGTCATTAATTCACTAACTGATTGGTTGGTTGCCTGCTTTGGATTGCTTTGTATGTTTAGGTGGTGGTTTTTGTTGTTGTTAATACTTCATTTTAAGATTTAATTTGTATCTGTTTGTTCATTTGTTTGTTGGCTGTTTATTTGCATGTTTCTTTGTTTTCTCCTATAAAATGCCCTTGGCAATCCACCGGATGGTGATGGTCTCTTTCATCTTGATCCTACATCTTGCTTTGGATCATAATATGTACAGAAACTTAATTTCTAACGACACCGTCCCTCTCTCTATCTAATCACTGCATACGTATGTATTTATGTTTGATTCAGTTGTGATGTATAACACAATAAATATAATTAGCACTGCACCCTTCTATGTCTCTCCTTGCTGTAGTTGCTGTTGAACACCTCAAAAACACTAATTCATAGATACCTCAAAAACACTAATTCATAGACTGCGCACTAACACATTCCAATCCTTTCATTCTTTTAGATGGGTGACTTATTTTCCATATATATGCACTCAATACATTATGCGACAATTCACACTCCCCCAAAAATCTCCCACACCCCCACACCCCCAAAAAATCTTCAGCTTTTCTTCACACATTCCTTTCAGCTCCCTACCCCCCAAAATCCCAAGCTTTCCCACACTCATTCTGTTAAATTTACAATACAACTCCAATTTAGCTGCCACTACTTTCCTTCAGTTTCTTCTCCCTCCCCCCTCCCCCCACCTGTCCTTTTCCTCTCCCCTCCTGTCCACACCCTCACACCCTCGCACATCAGACCTCCTCCTGCCTCCCTTTCCCGCGTCTTTTTCTCACCATCACCCTCCTTTCCCTTGCTGAGTCCTTTCCTTGCTGAGTCCTTTCAAATTGTCCTTTCCTTGCTGAGTCCTTTCCTTGCTGAGTCCTTTCCTTGCTGATTCCTGATTTCGTTCCTTGTTGATTTCTTTCCTTGCTGATTACTTTTCTTGCTGAGTCCTTTCCTTGCTGATTACTTTTTGCTGATTTTCTTGTTGATTTCTTTCCTTGTTGATTTCTTTCCTTGTTGATTTCTTTCCTTGTTGATTTCTTTCCTTGCTGATTCCTTTCCTTGTTGATTTCTTTCATTGCCGATTCCTTTCCTTGTTGATTCCTTTCCTTGTTGATTTCTTTCTTTGCTGATTCCTTTCCTTGTTGATTTCTTTCCTTGTTGATTTCTTTCCTTGTTGATTTCTTTCCTTGCTAATTCCTTTCCTTGTTGATTTCTTTCCTTGTTGATTTCTTTCCTTGTTGATTCCTTTCCTTGTTGATTTCTTTCCTTGCTGATTCCTTTCCTTGTTGATTCCTTTCCTTACTGATTTCTTTCTTTGCTGATTCCTTTCCTTGTAGATTCCTTTCCTTACTGATTTCTTTCTTTACTGATTCTTTTCCTTGTTGATTTTTTCCTTACTGAGTCCTGTCTTTGTTGGTTTCTTTCCTTGCTGACTCCTTTCAAACTGTCCTCCCTTGCTGACTGTTTAGAAAAAACTAAACTGTCCTTCCCTTACCCTTGCTGGTTGCTTTTAAACTGTCCTTCCCTTTGTCCTTGCTGATTGCTTTCAAACTGTCCTTCCCTTACCCTTGCTGGTTGCTTTTAAACTGTCCTTCCCTTACCTTGCTGACAGCTTTTAAACTGTCCTTCCCTTGTCCTTGCTGGTTGCTTTTAAACTGCCCTTCCCTTACCCTTGCTGGTTGCTTTTAAACTGCCCTTCCCTTGCCATTGTTGGTTGCATTTAAATCGCCTTCCCCTTTGCCCTAAAAAGTGAAGACACAATATCCTTACAACGGTCACAAATCTTTCTGCAAATGCTAAAAAGAAATTCAACAAAGAAACTCAAATTTTTGGTTCTTATAAACCCTTTCACTTCCTGACCTTATCCACCAGCTTCCAGCAAGAATTGGAACGGGAATGAGCTCAAGAGGGATTCTTTGCACACAGGCAGTTCCATAGGGTCTCCACTCAGATCTTGCCAGCAATGACATGGCAGTGTTCTTCGCCTGTGCAAAATCATACGGGAGAAGGTGACAGGGGCTGAGGGAGATGAGAAACCGGACCTATGGAACACAAATCTGAGGTCACCAGAATGACTGGAGCATTTCACATGGGCAGTCAGTGAACGAGTGGGTTTTCAAGTTGTGGGTTGGGATTGAACTCAAGACACCGAGATGTTGAGCCCAAGGATCTCTATCAACAGAGCTTGCGAGCTCGCAGAGAAAGATGGTGGTAGGTAGGGTCAGGGATCGAAATAAAAAAAAAATTTCCAAAAGGCTGAAATCTGATTCATACTTCCTCCCCACTCGTTTGACTGTTTTGCAGGAAGCTGGTGGATAGGGTGAAGCAGCAAAAGGATAAACAAACAAAAAATGAAGTCTAGATCACAAAAAAGCCACAGTTTAGATAACAACAATACTATAGACTAGATAGAAAAAAATACAGATCACAAAACCACTATAGTCTACATCACAAAAAGACCATAAGTCTACATCACAAAAAGACCATAGCCTGGATGAAAAAAGACTACAGTTTAGATCACAAAAAGATCAAAGTCTAGATCGCAAAAAGACTATGTCTAGATACCAAAAAAGTCTACAATCTTCATCACAAAAAACACTATAGTCTAAATCATAAAAAGACTGTTGATCACAAAAAGCTATAGTCTAGATCGCAAAAAGACTATAGTCTAGATTGCAAAAAGACTATAGTCTAGATCATAAAAAGACCATAGTCTACATCAAAAAACAACTATAGTCTAGATAACAAAAAGACTGTTGTCTAGATCACAATATGACGAAAGTATCTATCGCAAAAAGACAAAGTCTGAATCACACTTTTAACCCCAATCTTTTTGATATTCTGCAGGCAGCTGATAGACAGGGTGAGGCAGTAACAACATTAAAAACAAAAGCAATGCGTAGATCACAAAAGACAAAACTCCAGATCACATGCTCCTCCCCAAACGTTTGGCTGTTCTGCAGGGAGCTGGTGGATAGGGTGAGGGAGTAAAAGTATTAAGAACAAAACTTATGTGTACATCACACAAGAAGACTAAACTTCAGGACACATGCCCCCCACCCCCCACCCCAAACGTTTGACTGTTCTGCAGAGAGATGGTGGACAGGGTTGGAGAGTAATCATCATCGTCGTCATCATCATGTGCCCTGATGCATGGCCTTGGCGATCATGGTCCTCCATACGTATCTATCCCTTGTCGCTGCAAGTACATCTCCCACCCTCTCTGTCCTCAGCCACCCTACAAGTCCATCCAATGTTTTCTCCCTGGGTCTACCAGCTGTTCTCTTTCCCTCCAGCTTTCCTGTTGTGACCAGGTGCTATCATTTCTCTGTCCTCATAAACTGTCGTATAAATGTTGCTTGTCTTTTTCTAATCTTCTTCATTAATGGTCTTCTTGTGTCTGCCTCCTTCAAGACTTTCTCGTTTGTTTTCTTTGAGAGAGCAAAAGGATTGAAAAAAAGAAAGACTACATTCTAGATCTCAACAAAGACTTTAAGTCTGAATCGCACTTTCCTCTCCACTCGTTTGTCTGTTTGCAGAAAAAGGTGGGTAGAGTGAGGTAGTAAAAAGATAAAAAGATCCACACACACACACACACACACAAAGAGAGAAAAAAATTTTTTTTAAATTACCGTCTAGATCACCAAGACACTAAAAAAAAACACTAAATTACATGCTCCTTCCCAAGTTGTTTGACTGTTCTGCAAGAATCTGGCAGACAGAGTGAGAATATGAAAGGGTTTTTGTTGTTTGTTTTGTTTTCTTTTCTTTTCTTTGTTCGGATTTTGTTTGTTTGTTTGTTTTTCAAAAGGCTACAGCCCAGATCACAGCTTTTTGTTTTGTTTTCTTTCTGTCTGCTTCGGATTTTGTTTGTGTTTTTCAAAAGACTACAGTCCCAGATCATAGTTTCCTGCCCACTCGCTTGATGTTTCCGTTCTGCAGCCTCAGCAGCAGTTTGGACTGTTCCATGGGCTCGGCCCCATCCTGGGCGGAGATGTCGGGAAGGTTGAAGGTCCACACGACGTAAGCCTCCATCGTGCTGGAGTCCATTTCCGGGTCGGCCATCGTCATCGCCCGCTTCAGGTCGTCTACTGATACTGGGCTGTAAAACAAAATCGTGCGAAAAAATGGGTTAGTGCTGATGCACTACAGTATGTGGACAGACTATTAGCCGTGAGTTTCTTTTTTTTTTTTTTTTTTTTTTTTTTTACTGAAGATCTCTCGTTTTGCTGCAGACCTTTTGGGTTAAGACAAAAAAATCAACATTCTGTCTGTGGCTTGTTCCTGGCGCAAATCAAAATGGCAGGAACGAAGCTCGCTCTTTGATAAAATTCTGTAAAAAACAAACGTTTTTTTTCTGTTTTGTTTTGTATTTCTCTATTCACAACACGAGCGATAACCAAGTGGCTAAGACGTCGAACTACCAGTCGGAAGGTCCCGGGTTCGACCCTGCCTGGGTACCTCCCGCCTAGTGGGTAAAGGGTGGAGATTTTTGCCATCGCTCAGGTCAACATGTGTGCAGACCTGTTTATGTCTTAATCTCGTACAGGTGTACTTACACCCAGAACATCAAATATGCAAGTTTTAAAAAAATCCTGTAAGTTATGTCAGTGTCTGGTGGCTTATAAAACCATCAAAACAAACAGTATGCACACCCACCGAAGGAGGAGTATGCAGGCTATGAGGCAACATACTGCCTGCACAGTGTGGGCAAAAACAATGTGCATAGAGGCATCCGAGAAAAAAATCTCAACACACAAACACACACACACACACACACACACACACACACTCTCTCTCTCTCTCTCTCTCTCTCTCTCTCTCTCTCTCATACACATACACACACACACTCCCCTCTCTTTCTCTCTCTCTCTCACACACACACATAAACAAACACACACACACACACACACACACACACACACACACACACACACACACACAACATATATATATATATATATATATATATATATATATATATATATATATATATATATATATGGGTCATTAACCCATCAAGTCAGTGAAGAAAAAGACACCAAAACGTAAAATACTAATTAACCACAACTATGCCACCAGAACAGCTGATTGTAACAGCTCTGTAGTGATATGAACACAATAGATTTTCTTCGTTACAAAATACAGAATATTCGCTTTTATAAAAAAAAAAAAAAATAGCACCGCTGTCATTACTTCAGTTTAAACCATGACAAGAAAAAAATATCAGATGGTCAAGCCATACTAACAAACACATTCTTCTGGCATCTTAAGACGGGTCAGCAGTCTTTGGGGTAAAGGTCAGACTTCTAATTGAAAGCCCTGGCTTTGTATCCGCCTGGATATCTCCACCCGGCAGGTAAAGGGTGGACATTTCATTATTTCTATCTCCCAATCAACATGTGTGCAGACCTGCCAGTGCCTAAACCCTCTTCGTCTTTAGAAGCATTGCAGAATATCAGGTATGCCAGTTAAAGATCCAGGAACTCATGTCAGTGGCTGGCTTACGGAAACCCCCAACATGCACGTCCACCAAAGATGCAGACTGTACAACAACACAGTGGAGTGTGGTCAGCTCACCTAACAGCTTGAGTTCTCTGTGCTCTACTTACAAAATCTGATTTTATGTGACATTACTCTACAGTTTCTTTATGAGTTTGGAGAAGAATGATATACAAGACAGATTTACAATTTGTATATTTTGTAACACGTTCTCGTCCGGGGAGGAGGAGAGGAGTGGAGGACATACGCCGATTTTGTCTTTTAATCTCCAGATTTTGTATCAAAGAAAGGGTGTAAAATGTCCTTTCCAATGATATGTGAATAAAGTCCCTGCATAAAGACTAGGACTTATCATCATCATCAAGTGCCTTGCGAAATCGCGTTGGCGATCATGGCCCTCCATATGCATCTGTCCCTTGTTGCTGCAAGCACACCTTCACCTCTCTGTCCTCAGCCACCCTGCAAGTCCGTCCAATATTTTTTCCCTGGGTCTACCTGGTGCTCTCTTTCCCTCCAGCTTTCCTGTTGTGACCGGGTGCTCCAATTCCCCTTTCCTCATAAAATGGCCTATAAATGTTGCCTGTCTTTTCCTTATCTTCCTAATGAATGATCTTCTTGTGTCTGCCTCCATCATGACCGTCTCGATTGTTTTCTTTGTTGTCCATGGAAGTCTCAACATTCTTCTTAGAAACCACGTCTCAGCTGCCTCCATTTTGATCTGGCTTTGCTTGTTGACACTAGGAATTATGAGCAACCGAAATGTCACACTGTGCTAAACTCTGTTTTCAGAAAACGAAAAAGAAAGTATCAAAAAAAAACAAAAAAAAAACAACCAAAACACCAGTCAGGTCTTGCTTAGCAACGACCATTAATGCTCTCTTATGCATTCTGACTGAGTAATTCAAATGACATTGTGCATCGCTCGGAACCTGATGTCATAAGCTTCAAAACGATAAAAACACAAGACCAAAAAAACATGAAAATAAAAAAGGACGCGAATTTAATATATAACGAGACAAGACAGGCGCAAAGTTTCGGCTGGAGCATTAGGTCCCATTGTATCTTTTTTACAAGTAGTCCTTGTTACTCTACACACAAAATATGAAGGGGGGGGGGGAGAGAAAGGGAGAGGGAAAGAGAGAGAGGAGTGTGTGTGTGTGTATGAGAGGAAGAGAGAGAGAGAGAGAGAAACAGAGACAGAGAAAGAGAGAGAAGAGAAAGGGAGACAGAGAGACAGAGACAGACAGACAGACAAAGACACAAAAGACTGAGAGCGAGAGGCAGTGTGTGTGTGTGTGTGTGTGTGTGTGTGTGTGTGTGTGTGTGTGTGTGTGTGTGTGTGTGTGTGTGTGTGTGTGTGTGAGAGAGAGAGAGAGAGAGAGACAGAGAGACAGACAGACAGACAGACAGACAGAGTTTGTGTGTGTTTGTGCCAGTGTAGGCGAGAGAGAGATAGACAGACAGACGAGACAGAGAAGGAGGAGGAAGAGAGACACAGAGAGAGACAGAGAGAGACAAAAAGACAGAGACAGATGGACAGGCGGACAGAGAGAAAGAGGAGAGAGAGAGCTACAGAGAAAGAAAGAAGAGGAGAGAGAGGGGGTGTGTGTTTGTGAGTGTGCGTGTGTGTGTGTGCGTGTGTGTGTGAATGTGCATGCATGTGTGCGTGTGTGTGTTGTGAATGCATGTGGTGGATGTGGTGTGTGTGTGATGTGTGATGTGTGTGTGTGTGTGTGTGTGTGTGTGTGTGTGTGTGTGTGTGTGTGTGGTGTGTGTGGTGTGTGTGTGTGTGTGTGTGTGTGTGTTGTTTTGTGTGTGTGTTTGTGTGTTTGTGGTGTGTGTGTTGTGGATGTATCAGTGCTTCTGAATGAGTTACATTCTGTACACTCCGTCTTGTTAAGTGCATAACGCCCAGTAATACCAAACGTGCAGTATAAGAAAGAATGATTATTTTCATTACTGTTGCTCGAATTCGTGCTGTTATGACACATTGTTAGACAAAGAACATTACAAAACAACAACACAACAACAACAACAACAACACCACCCCCCCCCCTCCCACACACACACACACACACACAAATTTTGATAATATTCAGAGCTTAATTGCAGTGAGAATCTGAAGCTTGGCGTTTGAAGTTTGTTCAAGACGGCTTCATCGCACTCGGATAATTACATATACGCTCTACCCAAATCTGCAAGCTATTATCTGGCAGATTCCATGAACCTGCAAAAAAATTCTATGCGCTGGCAAGGTCTTGAACAATGGAAAGAGGGAAGGAGGAGAAAACGGATCACTGAGCGTGCTGCTCAAATTTTCCTGCCCAACGCTGCATGCGTCTGTATCTCTCGGGCCTGGCTGATGCCAGGATTTATTATAAAAGTTACGCGTAGGGCACAGCCCTGTCACGCTGTCTCAGTCCAGACTGGACCTCCATGGCATCATCACTATTACCCCCCTTCTCATCATCACAGCATTTTGAATAATGGTCCAAGATTCTGTGAATCTTCATGCCATGCTGTCATGGTGACCTCAGTGTCGGGGGGTGTGGAGGTGTACTGGAGAACCTAAATGAGTGATGTGGAGGCAGTGACACAGGAGCTGTGCAAATGATAGGGACCGGCAAAAAAAAAAAAAGGAAACGGATAAAAATGCATAATAAGGGATAATGAGACACAAATATATGCGTAAAGTTCACACACACACAACACACACACACACACACACACACACACACACACACAACACACACACACACACACACATACACAAAACACACACACACAACACAAAACACACACACACATACACAAAACACACACACACACACATATACCTACACGCGCACACACGTATACACACATACACACACACACGCGTGCACAAAAACAACACACATACACATACACACACACACACTCACTCACTTACAAGTGCACACACACAAGGCTTAAATAAAAAAACAAACAAAAACATAAAAAAATACATAATAATAGCTGATGAGAAAGAAATATATGTGTACAGTCATACACACACACACACACACACACACACACACACACCACAACACAACACACACACCATACATACATACATACATACATACACAACACATACACACATACACACACACACAAACAAACACACACCACACACACACACAAACACACACACAAACACATACACACACACGCACGCAAAACACACACACACACACACACACACACACGCACACACACCCCACACGCATACACATGCAGCCACACAATCCACTCTCTTTATCTCCAAAACAGACCGTCCCAACAGGGAATACGAAACACGTTATGCCGTTATTGGAAAAACAGTTTCTCAGACACACAACTCAAAAAAAACACAACATCTTCTGTATCAAAGGAAAGTGTTGCCTGTTAGCAGTGTGCTCAGACCAAAACAAACTGTGACATGAGTGACCCCCCCAAAAAATCCATGAAATAAACAAGAGAAACAAACATAAAGAAAGAGAGACAGAGCAAAAAAATATCAAACAAAACAAACAAATGAGAAGAAAAAAAGGAAGATAGATTTTTAAAAATCAAATAAGATAAAGAGAAAAAAAAAGACAGACACAAAAAACAAACAAACAAACAAACAAAATAAACAAAGAAGAAGAAAGAGAGACAGAGACAATAACTCAAATAAACAAAACAAAACAAATAGGAAGATAGAGAGAGACAGACGAAAACATAAATTGATAACAACAACAAAATAAATAATAAATGAACAAACAAGGAGAAAGAGAGACACAGACAAAAAATAAAACAAACAAAATAAACAACCACGAAGAAAGAGAAAGAGAGACAGAGATAAAAAAAAATCAAACAAAATAAACAAACAAAAACAGAGAGACAGTGACCAAAAAAAATGAAATAAACAAAATATACACATATATACAAACAAACAAAAAGAGAGAGACAGAAACAAAAGAAATCAGATGAACACAAATACACAAATAAGAAGAAAACAAAAGAGAGACAGACATCAACACACAAAGAAGGAGACAAAACCAGAGAGAGACTGATACTGTAACTGTCTGGTGGCTTATGGAAACATGAAAACACCCAACACCCACACCCACCAGAGACAGAGTATGCAGACTTTGCAGTAACATATCACCTGCACAGTGTGGGCAGGCCTCCACAATACCCTTACAAGCTTCTGAAAAAATCAGGACAAAAAAAAAACACAAAAAAAACCTTCACGCCATGGCTCTGTCAATAGAACCATCCAGGCTGCTTATCAAAAAAAATAAATAAATAAAATATATATATATTTTTTTTTATATACACACACACACACACAATATATATATATATATATATATATATATATATATATATATATACATACATATGTATGTATATATATATACATATATACATATAAAAAAGGAAAAGTGGTTCGCTTAACCCTTTGACTTCTACACCTTGCCCACCAGCATCCTGCATTGTCAACCATGCCAGCAAAGCAAAACCTTAACCCTTTGGCTCTCTCACCCTATCCACCAGCTTCCTTCCTGACAGGAAGGAAGCTGGTGGATAGGGTGAGGGAGTCAAAGAGCTAAGTTTTTGCAGTTGGTGGATAGGGTACGGGAGTCAAAGGGTTAAGAATCAAACCCACAACTCTGTAGCACCCTCGGGTGTTTCTTGTCAACTTTGGTAACTGGCATAGTGTTCTAGTCAAATGGGTCACAAGGCCATTTGAAAAACATTAAAAAAAAAAAAAGATAACACAGAGACACTGCAAACACACACGTACACACAGACAGGAAACCTTGGAGATGGTGCCACACAAAGAAACAAGAGGCAGACACAGAGACGAGACAGAGACTTTGAGAAAGTCAGATGTGCACCCTCGGGAAACCAAAACAGATACTTGCCATTCTAGTCCGTTTCACTTTTGAGAAAAAGAAAAAAAAATGATAACAACATATGTTGAGGAAATACATGCAGGAGGAATGCATTCAATCTCCTTATATCAGACAAAATGCGTACAATCTTCATATTTCTGACCATTTGACCATGTATGCAGGAAGCTGGTGAGAGATTCAAAAAGTTAAACTTTTGCAGTTGGTGGATATGGTGTGGGAGTGAAAGGATTAAGGAATGATCCAAATGCAGTGAGTCCCATTTGGACCAAAGAAAAAAAAAAAACAGATTCGTGGGATATCATCTTGGAACTTTCTGCTTTCAGCTTGTTGGCTAACTTGTAAACCACATTCCAAAGATGAGCACAGGCTGGGTTTTTTTTTGGGTTTTTTGTCCAACAACCTAACAGTTTTGTTTTTTTTGTCCATCAACATGAGAGTAATTCAGTATTCTAAGAATATTCACTCCAAAAATGAATGTACTTCCTGGTTCATTCCAGTAAAGTAATATGCACTAATCATTCATGATAAGCCATCAACTAGTGATGCACAAAATGATAATCTCACCAGCACCAATCGCCATGGCCTAGCAGTTAGTGCAAACGAATATTCACTGCAAGGTTGTGGGTTCAAATCCCCTTACTCCTATCAAAACCCTTGTGGGATATTTCACTCATAACCAGCTTTCATCCAGAGCTTAGCAAGTTTTGGTGTCACCGGGAAGATTGGACCACACAGTCGAGACTCAATCTACTTCACAGATGTGTCAATGAGGATATCCCTGACCAACACTGCAGGTGTCTGTATCACTCTGTCCTGGCTGAAGCCAGGATATAAATTATAAAAGGAAGCAGAGAGCACAGCCCTGTCATGCGATCTCATGCTAGAATAGAACTCAACAGCATCATGATTACAAACACACACACCCCCTTGTCGTAATCATCTTCATAGCAATCTGAAAAACAGTCCAACCCCCCCCCCCCCCCCATCCACCAACTACCCACCCCCTGCCCACCCTCCCCCATCGTAATCATTGTCATAGCATTGTGAAAAACTGTCCAAACCACCCACCCACCACAAACCATCCACCCCCATCATAATCATTGTAATAGCATTGTGAAAAACTGTCCAACCCCCCCCCCCCCCAATAACCCCCCACCTACCCACCCATCCCCGTTGTAATAATCGTCACAGCATTGTGAAAAACTGTCACAGCTTCTGTTGGCGTAGAAAATGTGTGTGTGTGTGTGTGTGGGGGGGGGGGGACCTTAAAAAGAAAAAAGATCTCACCTGGTGTCTCCCAGCTGTTCCTTAATCTCATCAATATACTGCTCCTTCTGTTGCTGGGACCATTTCTTGATCTCATCCAGGAAAGGCCCCGTCTTTCCTTCGTCGTCCTTCAGTGACACAGATCATATCATGTATGTTTACATGTGAATCTGTACATCATGTATGTTTACATGTCAATCTGTACATCATGTATGTTTACATGTCAATCTGTACATTGTCTGTGTTTACATAACTAGTCATTTCAACTGCTTTGTCCTGAAAATTGTCTTCGTCTGAAGCAGTTGAAATGACTAGATTTTTCCTGCGCAGACATTACCCACCCGAGGTCATCAATGAAGCCCGGAAAAAAGTCAGCTCTGTCTCTCGGCCAAATGCCCTCCATTCAAAGCCCAAAGCTGTCACAGAGGATCGGCCAGTCCTCAGTCTAGTTTACCACCCGTCCGTGCACCTCATAAAAAGGATCATCTTGTCCAACTGGAACATTTTGCGATCCAGTCCCACTACAGGTGAAACCTTTGACAAGCGCCCTTTGCTCGTCTACAAGAGAGACACCAATCTCCGCGACTTGCTGGTGCATTCCAATCTCAGCAAACCAGTCAGCCAACCTCCAGGAACCTCTCCATGCAACAAACCTAAATGCAAGACTTGTCCTTTCTTGTGCTCAGCCACCACAGTCAAAGGCCCCAAATCTCATATGAGAATTACAAAACATTTCAACTGTCAAACTTATAACATTGTCTACTTGATCAGCTGCTCTAAATGTTCCCAATTGTATATTGGTGAAACTGGACGCACTCTTGACACACGTTTCAAAGAACACTTGGCTGATATCCGCCACCAAAGGGATAAAACTATCCCCAATCACTTCAACCAATCAGACCACTCAATCAATGACATCCGAGTGAAAGGTCTGTGGCTTCTACACAATAACAGCACCATAGACAGGAAAGACAGAGAATCCCACCTCATAAATAAACTTGGAACACGCAAACCACATGGTCTTAACGACAAACCATGAGTAACAAAATTCAGACATGCCGTTTCATGTCTCTTCCTGTTCCCACGCCTACCAGATTCTTGGCACCGGGCACAATCTACTCCCTTATCTCTTGGCTCTTGCCCTGTGCCTTCTTCAGAACAGGGCTATACCGATATAGCATGGCCACTTCTCAAAATTGCAGAACTTATCTCACTTCCCTTTTGACATCACAGTTGCCTCCCCTCTCCCCTTTTCTTACTACTGCTCATGATGACATGGGCATTCCATCTCTTACCCACTGGACGAGGCGGCAGGGAAGTTTTTAGTCCCGTTTTTATTATCCATTGTTTGGTGTCTGTGATTTGTCTGTGACCGTGCGTTCGCGCTTGACAAAGGCTAGTTGGCCGAAAATTTGCGCTTGTTTTGTTTTGTGTTGTCTTGTTGGAGATGCGCTTACATTGATTTTCTTGTTCTTCTGGTTTGTGTTTGCTTGGGCGCAGGCAGTCACTCTTGTTTTGGATCTTGTGTTTACATGTCAATCTGTACATTGTCTGTGTTTACATGTCAATCTGTACATTGTCTGTGTTTACATGTCAATCTGTACATTGTCTGTGTTTACATGTCAATCTGTACATTGTCTGTGTTTACATGTCAATCTGTACATTGTCTGTGTTTACATGTCAATCTGTACATTGTCTGTGTTTACATGTCAATCTGTACATTGTCTGTGTTTACATGTCAATCTGTACATCATGTATGTTTCCATGTCAATCTGTACATCATGTATGTTTATATGTCAATCTGTACATCTTGTATGTTTATATGTCAATCTGTACATCATGTATGTTTATATGTCAATCTGTACATCATGTATGTTTACATGTCAATCTGTACATCATGTATGTTTACATGTCAATCTGTACATCATGTATGTTTACATGTCAATCTGTACATCATGTATGTTTACATGTCAATCTGTACATTGTCTGTGTTTACATGTCAATCTGTACATCATGTATGTTTACATGTCAATCTGTACATCATGTATGTTTACATGTCAATCTGTACATCATGTATGTTTACATGTCAATCTGTACATTGTCTGTGTTTACATGTCAATCTGTACATCATGTATGTTTACATGTCAATCTGTACATCATGTATGTTTATATGTCAATCTGTACATCATGTATGTTTACATGTCAATCTGTACATCATGTATGTTTACATGTCAATCTGTACATCATGTGTTTAATTGGTTTACATGTCAATCTGTACATCATGTATGTTTATATGTCAATCTGTACATCTTGT
Source organism: Monoplex corrugatus (assembly GCA_030674185.1). NCBI lineage: Eukaryota > Metazoa > Mollusca > Gastropoda > Littorinimorpha > Ranellidae > Monoplex > Monoplex corrugatus. The sequence goes on from JAPXFY010000014.1 coordinate 65,810,168, forward strand.
ATGTTTACATGTCAATCTGTACATCATGTATGTTTATATGTCAATCTGTACATCTGTATGTTTACATGTCAATCTGTACATCATGTATGTTTATATGTCAATCTGTACATCATGTATGTTTACATGTCAATCTGTACATCATGTATGTTTACATGTCAATCTGTACATCATGTATGTTTACATGTCAATCTGATACATCATTGTATGTTTACATGTCAATCTGTACATCATGTATGTTTCCATGTCAATCTGTACATCATGTATGTTTACATGTCAATCTGTACATCTTGTATGTTTACATGTCAATCTGTACATCATGTATGTTTCATGTCAATCTGTACATCTTGTATGTTTACATGTCAATCTGTACATCTTGTATGTTTAATGTCAATCTGTACATCATGTATGTTTATATGTCAATCTGTACATCTGTATGTTTACATGTCAATCTGTACATCATGTATGTTTATATGTCAATCTGTACATCATGTATGTTTATATGTCAATCTGTACATCTTGTATGTTTCCATGTCAATCTGTACATCATGTATGTTTAATGTCAATCTGTACATCATGTATGTTTATATGTCAATCTGTACATCTTGTATGTTTACATGTCAATCTGTACATCATGTATGTTTTACATGTCAATCTGTACATCTGTATGTTTATATGTCAATCTGTACATCATGTATGTTTCCATGTCAATCTGTACATCATGTATGTTTATATGTCAATCTGTACATCTTTTATGTTTACATGTCAATCTGTACATCATGTATGTTTACATGTCAATCTGTACATCATGTATGTTTACATGTCAATCTGTACATCATGTATGTTTATATGTCAATCTGTACATCTTGTATGTTTACATGTCAATCTGTACATCATGTATGTTTACATGTCAATCTGTACATCATGTATGTTTACATGTCAATCTGTACATCATGTATGTTTACATGTCAATCTGTACATCATGTATGTTTCCATGTCAATCTGTACATCATGTATGTTTATATGTCAATCTGTAGGCCTACATCATGTATGTTTCCATGTCAATCTGTACATCATGTATGTTTATATGTCAATCTGTACATCATGTATGTTTACATGTCAATCTGTACATCATGTATGTTTCCATGTCAATCTGTAGGCCTACATCATGTATGTTTACATGTCAATCTGTACATCATGTATGTTTATATGTCAATCTGTACATCATGTATGTTTACATGTCAATCTGTACATCATGTATGTTTCCATGTCAATCTGTAGGCCTACATCATGTATGTTTCCATGTCAATCTGTACATCGTATGTGTTTACATGTCAATCTGTACATCATGTATGTTTACATGTCAATCTGTACATCATGTATGTTTCCATGTCAATCTGTACATTGTCTGTGTTTACATGTCAATCTGTACATCATGTATGTTTCCATGTCAATCTGTAGGTCTACATCATGTATGTTTACATGTCAATCTGTACATCGTATGTGTTTACATGTCAATCTGTACATCATGTATGTTTCCATGTCAATCTGTACATCATGTATGTTTACATGTCAATCTGTACATTATGTATGTTTACATGTCAATCTGTAGGTCTACATCATGTATGTTTCCATGTCAATCTGTACATCATGTATGTTTACATGTCAATCTGTACATCATGTATGTTTCCATGTCAATCTGTACATCATGTATGTTTCCATGTCAATCTGTAGGTCTACATCATGTATGTTTCCATGTCAATCTGTAGGCCTACATCATGTATGTTTCCATGTCAATCTGTAGGTCTACATCATGTATGTTTCCATGTCAATCTGTAGGCCTACATCATGTATGTTTCCATGTCAATCTGTACATCATGTATGTTTACATGTCAATCTGTAGGCCTACATCATGTATGTTTCCATGTCAATCTGTACATCGTATGTGTTTACATGTCAATCTGTAGGCCTACATCATGTATGTTTCCATGTCAATCTGTAGGCCTACATCATGTATGTTTCCATGTCAATCTGTACATCATGTATGTTTACATGTCAATCTGTAGGTCTACATCATGTATGTTTCCATGTCAATCTGTAGGCCTACATCATGTATGTTTCCATGTCAATCTGTACATCGTATGTGTTTACATGTCAATCTGTAGGCCTACATCATGTATGTTTCCATGTCAATCTGTACATCGTATGTGTTTACATGTCAATCTGTACATCATGTATGTTTACATGTCAATCTGTACATCGTATGTGTTTACATGTCAATCTGTACATCATGTATGTTTCCATGTCAATCTGTACATCGTATGTGTTTACATGTCAATCTGTACATCATGTATGTTTACATGTCAATCTGTACATCGTATGTGTTTACATGTCAATCTGTACATCGTATGTGTTTACATGTCAATCTGTACATCGTGTTTACATGTCAATCTGTACATCATGTATGTTTACATGTCAACCTGTACATCATGTATGTTTACATGTCAATCTGTACATCATGTATGTTTACATGTCAATCTGTACATCGTATGTGTTTCCATGTCAATCTGTAGGCCTACATCATGTATGTTTACATGTCAATCTATACATCTTGTATGTTCACGCGTCAATCAGTACATCATGTACATGTACATGTACATGTGTGTTATCTGTCTTCACATGTGTGTTATCTGTCTCCACAGCATATGGCATGCAGATCAGTGCAGAGAAAACCCAGTTGATGACAAATAATACCAATGGCATCAGCACTGACATTACCATAGACAATAAGAAACTTGAGACCGTCCATAGATTTAAATATCTGGGAGCTATAGTATCAGATGAAGGATCAAAGCCCAAAGTACTTTCCAGGATTGCCCAGACCACAGCTGCAATGACCAAGCTAAAAGTCATCTGGAACAACAAGAATATCGCTATCGGCTCCAAGATCAGACTGATGCGTTCCCTGGTCATGTCAATATTTTTGTATGCATGCGAAACATGGACCATAACAGCAGACATTGAAAGAAGGATTTAGGCAATGGAGATGAGATGCTTCGGCAAACTCCTTGGTATC
>JAPXFY010000014.1:65818240-65830740 GCA_030674185.1 Monoplex corrugatus
ACACATGTCCGAAATTCAATCAGTGTTAAATTGCTTGAAACACACTGTTCTGACATGCACACATCTGCACACACACACAAACACACGAACACAAACATACACACACAAACATGCTCCACACATGCTTGTACACATGCGCACGCACACACACACACACACACACACACACACACACACACACAAACACACACACTCACACATACATACACACAAACTCACACACAAACACAAACCTGCACACACAAACACACACACACCCAAGCACAAAAACACATACACACGCACATGCATGCACAAACATAAACACATACCTGCATGCACAAACACAAACACACACACACACACACACACAAGTGCGCACACATTCACACTCACACACGTACACACAAATTATACACACACACACGCACACACATGTACACATAAACATGCACACACACACACACACACAAATCATACATACACATATGACCATCGAAATAGTCCGCACAACTTGTGAAAGTCTCCCTATGCCTTAAACGCTACAAAGAAAAACAAAATAAGAAAGAAAGAAAAAAAAAAAGACTCCACATAACACAAATCATCCCACACGAGACATAAAAACCACCCCACCTGATACACCAGTGTGACTCTCACTAACCTGCCCATCGAAATACTCTGCGCCGGCGTCGATAAACCCACCCGACCCCATCTCTTGCAGGAGAATGTCCACCAGTTCGTTGCTGGCTTTACCGCTCGACAGTTCCTTCCACCGCGACATGCCACCCTGTACATAGTCTGCACACTTGTCCCATTCCGGTCTGGTGACAGCAAAACACACAATGGGTCAACGCTTGTTAGCATGAAAACTGTTTGGTGAACTTGACATGAAAAAAAAACTGATACAGAAATCTGATTCATTAGTTGATCAACTCTACACATGCTCATACACATACACACACATACACAACACATACACACACATACATACACATACACAACACATACATACACATACATACACATACACAACACATACACACACATACATACACATACACAACACATACATACACATACATACACATACACAACACATACATACACATACACAACACATACATACACATACACAACACATACACAACACATACATACACATACACAACACATACATACACATACACAACACATACACAACACATACACAACACATACACAACACATACATACACATACACAACACATACACAACACATACATACACATACACAACACATACATACACATACACAACACATACATACACATACACAACACATACACAACACATACATACACATACATACACATACACAACACATACATACACATACACAACACATACATACCATACACAACACATACATACACATACACAACACATACACAACACATACATACACATACACATACTACACAACAATACATACACATACACAACACATACACAACACATACCACAACATACACATACACAACACATACACAACACATACATACACATACACATACTACAAACACATACATACACATACACACCACATACAACACATACACATACATACACATACACAACACATACACAACACATACATACACATACACATATACACAACACATACATACACATACACACACACACACACACACATACATACACATACACAACACATACACAACACATACATACACATACACATACAATAACACAAACACATACATACACATACACAACACATACACAACACATACATACACATACACACACATACACAACACATACATACACATACACACACATACACAACACATACAACACATACACCACATACACAACACATACATACACATACACAACATACACAACACATACAACACATACACAAAACATACACAACACATACATACACATACACATACTACAAACACAACAACACATAACACACACATCACACACTACACATACACACACATACACAACACATACACTAACACATACACAACACATACACAACTACACAACATACAACATACACACAACACAACACACACACATACATACACATACACACACATACACAACACATACATACACAACCACACTACAAACACATACAACACATACACACACATACACAACACATACACACAACATACACACAACACATACACAACAACACAACCACAACACATCACTACAACACACACAACACATACACAACACATCAAAACACACATACACACAACACAACATACACATACACAACACATACAACAACACACACATACACAACACACACATACACAACACACAACACACACACACATACACACACATAACACACACACACATACACTACACCACATACACACACACACACATACACACACACAACACACACAACACACACACACCACACAACACACACACATACACATAACAACACACACAACACAACAACACACAACACACACACACACACACCACACACACACACACACACACACACACACACACACACTACCAACAACACACACACACCACACACACCACCAGCACAAACACATACACAACACGAACCCTCAGACACAACACATACACACATCAACACCATCCATAAACATACACACACAACATACACACAAACAATCACTCGGGGTAGCTTCGTTGTGTTCAGCTCGTAATGATCACTATTGGTCACTGTTCTGAACTCTAGAGGCACTGCACATCATTATCATCATATCAGTTCATCATTATGTATCATCGTCATCATATCAACTCTCATCATCACATAGCGATTGTATTGTCACTGTATATCATCTTTTCATTATTGATCATTCATTATTGTCCCACTATGCAACCTCATACATTTGTCCATCATCACTGTTTCACTGTGAAATATCATCACTATCATCACCATCACCACCACTGTCGTCGTCATCATCATCATCATCATCATCACCATTTTGTTTTTTTTTGGGGGAGGGGCTTGTCAGTTGATTGGTGGGCTAACTGGCTGGTTGGTTGGTTTTTGACTGGTTGATTGGTTGGATTGGTTGATTAGCTGGCTGGCTGGTTAGTTGGTTAATTAGTTGGGGGGGGGGGGGGGTTGTTTGGGTTTTTTTGTTTTTGTTTTTTTTTCTTTTGCTTGCTGGTTGGTTGGTGGATAAGCTGGTTGGTTGGATGGATGTCTGGTTGGTTGGTTAGTTGGTTGGCTGGTTGATTGATTGGTTGGTTGGTTAGTTGGTTGGTTAGTTGGTTGGTTGGATGGATGGCTTATTGACATCATCATCATCATCACATTGTAAAAAAAAAACAACTGTGCCAGCTTCTGTGGCCATGAAGGAGGCACAGAAAATGGGGATTAAAAATAGTGAGCATAGAGTACAATCCTGTCACACCAGTCTCGATCCAAAATGGAACTCCATACCATCATCACTGTCATCCCCCATTCTCATCATCATCGCACTTCGTGAAACTGTCCCAGATTCTGCACTTGGGATCTTGATACCTTGCTCTCATGGTGAGCTCAGTTTGGGTGGGTCTGGAGGTGTGTTTGAGAGCCCCGAATGAGCAGTTTATTGTGTAAGGACACAGAGGAGAGACAAAGAGGAAGGGCAAAATAAAAAAGGAAAAATATAAAACAAAATACTTACTTGTGTTCTGCTTGCAACTTCCTGAAGTCTCCCTGCGTGGTCTCACACTGTTCCTCCAGCTCCTGTAAACAGTGAACAGACATTTACCACGGTACTCGCACAATCTTTGGCATTGTCAAAACACCTGCAATATAGAGAGAAGACAAAAGCCTGCCTGGATTTTGTTCTACGCCGATCCTCTATGTCCTATTACACAGTGAGTTTCATTTTCATTTTCAGTTTCAGTTTCTCAAGAAACATCTTCATGCTCGGAATGAATTCTGTATACACTGATCCCATTCAGTGATGCCAATGTGGTGGATAAGATCCGAAACGATCAGGGCACAAGCTTTAAGCCTGCTCATAAACCCTATGCGCTGGTGAGGTCCTAAAATTCCAGCGAGCATGTGGGTTTTATGTTGTTTTTTTGTATGTCAGTAAAACAATCCAGGCAAAAATGAAATAAAGAAAAAGAAAATAAAACAGATAATAATAACAATATGACCCATGGCACAGCAGAGGGTTGAATCCACAAACCCTGTATTAACCTTTTCACTCCAGCACTCCATCCGCCAGCTGCAAAACATAACTCTTTGTTCAAGAGCGATTCATTGCGCTCAGACAATTCCATATGCGCTCCAACCAAATCTGCCAGCAATTATCTGGCAGACTTCCTGAGTCTGTGCAAAACCCTATGCACTGACAAGGTCTTGCAATGGGGAGGGGAGGGAAGGAACAAATGAAACATTGAACTGACATCTCCAGAATGACAGAAACATTAAGGTCCAGTGATTTTTTTTTTCTTTTCTTTCTTCTTTTCTTGGCTGAGACTGAACTAGAGATATCAGACCTTGTGTCCATGCCTCTATCAAAAGAATCAACCAGACTGCATACAAAAATAGCCCCACACCTGTACCTAAAATGTGACTTGATGCATGTAGTTTACCGTATACTACAGACATAATCTTGTAGAGAAATATCCACATCAGTACCTAAAATGTGATTGGATGCATGTTTACCATATGTTACAGACATACTTGTAGAGAAATAACCACATCTGTACCTAAAATCTGATTGGATGCACGTTTACCATATGCTACAGACATACCTTGTAGACAAATACCCACATCTGTACCTAAAATGTGACGGGATGCATGTTTACCATATGCTACAGACATAATCTTGTAGAGAAATACTCTCATCTGTCCCTAAAAGTGATCAGATTCACCTTTACCATATGCTACAGACTACCTTGTATTTCTTCTCTAAAGCCTCATAGTCTCGTCTAGGGATGACATCACCGTAGTTGGCGATCATTTCGTTCAGCCTCACCGACGCAGCCTTTTCATCTTCTCTGGCTTTTCTGTGAGTCAAACAAATAATGGAGAACAATGGTAAAGTGGTTAACACAACAGTTTCTAAATGGGATGTCAGGGGTTTAAACCTTCAACAGTCCCAAAAAAAAAATGTATTGTCTTTTTTCTTCAGCTGTAACTGGCTCCTATCCGGAGTTGAACATGCTATGAGCTCTTTGGAAAAGACTGGAACCACAGACCTAAGTCTCATCCAATTGATAAAGCTGGTACCACACAGTTGTGTCTCGCTAACTTTACTAATGCATCACTGAGGGTGTTGCTTAAACTTCCTGATCAACACCAGAGGTGTCTGTATCTCTCAGGCCTGGTTGATGCTAAGATATTTTATGAATGTGAGTATTGAGTACAGCTTTGTCATACACTGACACCAAAGGAGTTTGTAGAATTGCGCAATACAAGAATGACATATAATGATAATAATAACAATATTAATCAGATAGGCCATAATCAAGCACCAGTGTAAGTCACGGTACATATGTCATTTAGTTCAGCTTTTCTTTTCTTGTTGTTATTGTTGTCATTGCTGCTGCCCTTCCACACATGGCAACTGTACAATGCTCATTTTGGCTACTACTAGTGATAGTGCTGCCGCTCTTTAGAAATCAGAGCTCTTTCCTCCCTCTCTCTCATCTTTATGCAACTTGCCAGAAAGATTAAGTTTTTTCAACTGCACCCCCATATATGGGACTATGCCAAGATAAAACACAAACTGAATTTAATAATGTCAAGTACTGTCAAAGTGTCCACCAGGTTCAGAGCAGCTGACTCAAAATCTGATGTTTGAGTTCAATCCCAGCCAACAACACAAAAACGGCTCTGTTCGCTGCTCGTTTTCATGCTCTCCCCCATTCTGGCTGTGTCAGCCTAGTGTTTCACAAGTCTCACTCTCCCTCTATCCATTTTTATATAAAAATGCCAGGGTATAGAGCTTTTGTGCAGGCTTATATACCCCTTGCCTCCCGCACCAGCCAAATCTCCATTGCATATATAGAAAACTGACAGTGTAGCAATCATTCACAACCATGACATATATGACAATGACAAGCCACGACAAAACAATACAATTTTTTCCCCATGCTGGGAATGAATTCCAAATGCACTGATGCCATGCATGCCCTATCATGAAGATCCAATGTGATCAGGGCATAAGCCCATGTCTTGCCTTGTCTTGTCTTGTCTCATCTTATTTTTTGTCTTGTTTTGTCTTTTGTCTTGTCTTGTCTTTTGTCTTGTCTGGTCTTGTCTCCTCTTGTCTTTTCGTCTTGTCCTGTTATATCGAATATGTGTTCTGAATCATTTCTGTGTATTTCTGGTTCCTATTTGCTTGAAAACTGGCAGTCACTTTGATTAAAACAACAACACCAACATCATCATCATCATCATCAGGTGCCTTGCCACATGGCGTTGGCGATCATGGCCTTCCATCTGTTTCTATCCCTTGTTGCCTCAAGCATCTCTTCCACCCTCTTTGTCTTCAGCCACTCTGCAAGTCCGTCCATTGTCTTCTCCCTGGGTCTACCTGGTGCTTCCTTTCCCTCCAGCTTAAAACAACAACAACAACAACAAAACATGATCACACATATAAACGAACACAGAATGCTGGCAGTGACTTTCATTTAAAACATCAACAATAACAGAAAAACAACAACAACAACAACAAAACATGATCACACAATACAAACAAACACAGAATGCTGACAGTCTCTTTTATTAAAACAACAACAACAGAAGAACAGAAAAACATGACCACACACATATGAACAAACAACAAATACAACTGACTTGAGGGCGATTTTCAGCATGGTGGGGTCTTCTTCTTCCTCCTGCTCGGTGGCACTCTGTTTGGAGGCTAGGTAATCCTCCTGCTGGTAGCGCAGGTCGTTGATGTCCGCGATTAGCAGTTTGCGAGCGTCACACTCGTCTCTGTATTTCTGGTGCTCTTCACGTAGCGTGTCTTGCAGCCGGTTCACCTGATATATCATCATCATCATCATCATCATAAGTTGTCATTGTTATCATTACCATCACCATCATCATCCATCATCGTCGTCATTGTCGTCGTCTTTGAGAGTATGAAATGACTACATGACATGAATATTGCGACTCTCTCTCTCTCTCTGTCTGTCTGTCTGTCTCTCCCTCTCTCTTATCTCTTCCTATCTCTGTCTCTGCTATTCGAACACAATCTCTCTCTCTCTCTCTCTCTCTCTCTCTCTCTCTCTCTCTCTCCCCTCTCCCTCTCACACACACACACACCACACACGCTCATGCACACACAGAGACAACACACACACACACACATAGCACACACACACACACACACCCACCACACACAAACACACACACACACACACACACACACACACACACACACACACACACACACACACATCACACACACACACACGCACACACACACACACACACACACACACCACACACACACACACACACACACACACACACACACACATCACTCACACACACACACACACACACACACACACACACACACAGACACACACACACTATTATCTTAAATTCAATCGCAGCCCACAATATCAAAAAAACTGGCCTGCTCACTGACCATCTTAACATTTTCCTCATTCTGCTGGCGTCAATTCAGTTTTCTTCCCCTCTCTCCCCATTTCAAACCTCACCAGTACATAGGGTTTTGCACTGGCTAAAGGAGTCTGCCAGATAACTGCTGGCAGATTTGGGCAGAACGCATATGGAATTGCCTAAGCGCAATGAATCCCTCTTGAGCAAACTTTTTAACCCTTTGACTCCTGCACCCTGTCCACCAGCATCTTGCATTGTCGACCATGTTAGCAAAGCGAAAACTTAACCCTTTGATTCCCTCACCCTATCCACCAGCTTCCTCCTACAGGAAGCTGGTGGATAGGGTGAGGGAATTAAAGGGTTAAGTTTTTGCAGTTAATAGATAGGGTGCGGGAATCAAAGGGTTAAGTCCAAACTCAACTCACCTGCTCCTCCAGGTCTCTCTTCTCGTTGATCATGCCAGAGATGCGTATGTACAGGTTTCTGTTTTCCCCCTTCAAACTGGCAATCTCTGTCGCACAGACACATACAAACTTCTGTGTGCTGATTTGTTCTTACAATGATAAAAATAATAATAATGATAATAATAATAATAATAATATAATGATAATAATAATAATAATAATAAAAATAATAATAATAATAATAATGAGAATGATGATAATAATATGATGATGATGATGGTGATGATAATAATAATAATAACAACAACAACAAACAATAATGGTGATGATAATAGTAGTAGTAGTAATAATAATAATGATAATAATAATAACAATAAGAACAACAACAAAAAGAAGAAGAAGAAGAAGATGAATACAAACTTCAATGTGCTGATTTGTTCTGACATTGATAACAATAACAACAACAACAACAATAACAACAATAACAACAGTAATAACAGTAATAATAATAATAGTAATACAAACTTCAATGTGCTGATTTTTCTTACAACAACAACAACAATAATACCAACTTTAATTTGCTGATTTCTTCTTAGAATAATAATAACAATTTCAATATGCTGATTTTGTTCTTACAATAATGATAATACAAACTTCGATGTACTGATTTGTTCTGACAATAATGATAATAATACAAACTTTGATGCGCTGATTTGTTCTTACAATACTAATAATACAAACTTCGATGCGCTGATTTGTTCTTACAATAACACTAATAATGCAAACTTTTATGTGATGATTTGTTCTTACAATAATAATAATAATACAAACTTCAATGTGCTGATTTGTTCTTATAATAATAACAATACAAACTTCAATGTGCTGATTTGTTCTTATGATTATATTAATACAAACTTCAATGTGCTGATTTGTTCTTACAATAACAATGATAACACAAACTTTAATATGCTGATTTGTTCTTACAATAATAATAATAATAACACAAACTTCAATGTGCTGATTTGTTCTTACAATAACAATGATAACACAAACTTCACTGTGTTGATTTGTTCTTACAATAACAATGATAACACAAACTTCAATGTGCTGATTTGTTCTTACAATAACAATGATAACACAAACTTCAATGTGCTGATTTGTTCTTACAATAACAATGATAACACAAACTTCACTGTGTTGATTTGTTCTTACAATAACAATGATAACACAAACTTCAATGTGCTGATTTATTCCTACAATAACAATGATAACACAAACTTCACTGTGTTGATTTGTTCTTACAATAACAATGATAACACAAACTTCACTGTGTTGATTTGTTCTTATAATAATAATAATACAAACTTCAATGTGCTGATTTGTTCTTACAATAACAATGATAACACAAACTTCACTGTGTTGATTTGTTCTTACAATAACAATGATAACACAAACTTCACTGTGTTGATTTGTTCTTACAATAACAATGATAACACAAACTTCACTGTGTTGATTTGTTCTTACAATAACAATGATAACACAAACTTCACTGTGTTGATTTGTTCTTACAATAATAATAATACAAACTTCAATGAGCTGATTTGTTCTGACAGTAACAATAATACAAACTTCAATGAGCTGATTTGTTCTGACAATAACAATAATACAAACTTCAATGAGCTGATTTGTTCTGACAATAACAATAATACAAACTTCAATGTGCTGATTTGTTCTGACAATAACAATAATACAAACTTCAATGTGCTGATTTGTTCTGACAATAACAATAATACAAACTTCAATGCGCTGATTTGTTCTGACAATAACAATAATACAAACTTCAATGTGCTGATTTGTTCTGACAATAACAATAATACAAACTTCAATGTGCTGATTTGTTCTGACAATAACAATAATACAAACTTCAATGAGCTGATTTGTTCTGACAATAACAATAATACAAACTTCAATGAGCTGATTTGTTCTGACAATAACAATAATACAAACTTCAATGTGCTGATTTGTTCTGACAATAACAATAATACAAACTTCAAAGCGCTGATTTGTTCTAACAACAACAACAATAATAATAATAATGATAATTAATAACAATAACAATAATAAACATATTTCAATGCGCTGAATTGTTCTTCCAACAACAAATAATAATAATAATAATGATAATGATATTGATAATAATAATAATAATTGATAATGATATTGATAATATAATAATAATAATAACAACGATGATGATGATGATGATGATGATGATGATAATGATGATGATGATAATCAAACTTCAATGTGCTGATTTGTTCTGACAATAACAATAATACAAACTTCAATGTGCTGATTTGTTCTGACAATAACAATAATACAAACTTCAATGTGCTGATTTGTTCTGACAATAATAATAATAAAAACAATAATAGTAATACAAATTTCAATGTGCTCATTTGTCCTGACAATAACAATAATACAAACTTCAATGTGTTGATTTGTTCTGACAAGAATAATAATGGTAATACAAACTTCAATGTGCTGATTTGTTCTGACAATAATAATAATAATAATAATACAAACTTCAATGTGCTGATTTGTTCTGACAAGAATAATAATGGTAATACAAACTTCAATGTGCTGATTTGTTCTGACAATAATAATAATAATAATAATAATACAAACTTCAATGAGCTGATTTGTTCTGACAATAACAATAATACAAACTTCAATGTGCTGATTTGTTCTGACAATAACAATAATACAAACTTCAATGTGCTGATTTGTTCTGACAATAACAATAATACAAACTTCAATGCGCTGATTTGTTCTGACAATAACAATAATACAAACTTCAATGTGCTGATTTGTTCTGACAATAACAATAATACAAACTTCAATGTGCTGATTTGTTCTGACAATAACAATAATACAAACTTCAATGCGCTGATTTGTTCTGACAATAACAATAATACAAACTTCAATGCGCTGATTTGTTCTGACAATAACAATAATACAAACTTCAATGTGCTGATTTGTTCTGACAATAACAATAATACAAACTTCAATGCGCTGATTTGTTCTGACAATAACAATAATACAAACTTCAATGCGCTGATTTGTTCTGACAATAACAATAATACAAACTTCAATGTGCTGATTTGTTCTGACAATAACAATAATACAAACTTCAATGAGCTGATTTGTTCTGACAATAACAATAATACAAACTTCAATGAGCTGATTTGTTCTGACAATAACAATAATACAAACTTCAATGCGCTGATTTGTTCTGACAATAACAATAATACAAACTTCAATGTGCTGATTTGTTCTGACAATAACAATAATACAAACTTCAATGTGCTGATTTGTTCTGACAATAACAATAATACAAACTTCAAAGCGCTGATTTGTTCTAACAACAACAACAATAATAATAATAATGATAATAATAACAATAACAATAATAATACATATTTCAATGCGCTGAATTGTTCTTCCAACAACAATAATAATAATAATAATGATAATGATATTGATAATAATAATAATAATGATAATGATATTGATAATAATAATAATAATAATAACAACGATGATGATGATGATGATGATGATGATGATGATGATGATGATGATAATACAAACTTCAATGTGCTGATTTGTTCTGACAATAACAATAATACAAACTTCAATGTGCTGATTTGTTCTGACAATAACAATAATACAAACTTCAATGTGCTGATTTGTTCTGACAATAATAATAATAAAAACAATAATAGTAATACAAATTTCAATGTGCTCATTTGTCCTGACAATAACAATAATACAAACTTCAATGTGTTGATTTGTTCTGACAAGAATAATAATGGTAATACAAACTTCAATGTGCTGATTTGTTCTGACAATAATAATAATAATAATAATAATACAAACTTCAATGTGCTGATTTGTTCTGACGATAGCAACAATAACCCAAACTGCAATGTGCTGATTTGTTCTTATAATAATAACAATAACACAAACCCCTCTCTCTCTCTTTTCCGTACACAAACATGTGCACACACACAGCCTGCATTTGTACTGCCTTACCCTGTCGCTCCTCATCTCTCAGGCCCATAATCTTCTGGTCACACTGTTCCGACACTGTCACCAGCATTTGCTGTGGAAACAATCAATGACACGTCATAATAGGGAATATAAAGAGTTAAGTCACACAGACATACATACAGCGATACACGCTATGCAAGTGCACATACAGCTTCAGTTTCAGGTTCAGTTTCTCTATATAATGTCTCCATCGTCATCATCATGTGCCCTGTTGCATGGTGTTGGCAATCATGGCCTCCACATGAATCTATCCCTTGTCGCTGCAAGTACGTTTCTCACCCTCCCTGTCCTCAGCCACTCTGCAAGTCCATCAATATTTTTCCCTGGGTCTACCTGGTGCTCTTTTTCCCTCCAGCTTTCCTGTTGTGACCAGGTGCTCTAATTT
>JAPXFY010000014.1:65835740-65840740 GCA_030674185.1 Monoplex corrugatus
TCATGTGCTGACAGGAATTAGATTATTTATGATCAAAATGAATAGAAACAGTTTGACAGTAACAACAATAATAATAACATGTACATTTAGGGCACCTGCTCTCTCTGATAAGCTCAGAGCGCTTACAAATCATATGAAAATACATTTTGTGGTTAAAGAACATAATTACAAATTACAAGAAACCAAAGAAAGTTGCAACATTAAATGTCGTTTTGACACTTGATGACAAATATGTTTTCAAAATGCTTTAAAACAGGTTACTGGTTAACAAATGTAATTTCACAAGAAAACATGTGGCAAAATTGTTTTGTTTGGTTGGTTTGTTAGCTGTTCTTTCTGTCTATTTAACTGAATGTACAAAGACAAATAAAGGAGCAAACATTAAGTCAAATTGTCATGCCACAAATTATGATATCAAGCAGTCTGAGACAAGGTTCATCTTTATGGCAAAAAATGATGACTAGTTGCAACACATCAGAAACAAGGAAAATGGAGCCATAATACTGTTATGGTACAAAAGTAGAATCAAAAAGATTCTTGTAAACATTTGATTTTTACTTTCCCAAACAACATCAGCATTGACTGTGATTAGCTGCTGACAATGACACAGTGTCAATGGAAAAACATCATCATAACAGACTTTCCAAAAAGTATTATTCATGGAGCACTTAAATTTGCATACTGAACATCTCATAATATTTATGTCAATATTCATTGGTAAACCAACAGTCACATCACTGGAAACCGTGCACAATGTCAATTTCAGGAGTGAGCAAAATACAGCCACATGCCAAAACAAAAGCTCATTTTATGTCCCTATTAGACATCAAGGTCAGATTTTGGTCTACTTTTTAATTTAAAAAAACTGCATCCTCTGATTGCTCATCAGAGCATTCATCTCCATCTCCACCTTTTCCTTCAAAACACGGACACGTTCCCAGGAAAGATCCTCTTGCAAGGGCCAGACATAGAATCCCTTTCGAGACTCCATGAAACTGAGTTTGACCATCTCTTCCTCCCTGTCCACTTCCAGCACCTGAGCAACATAGTCTTGTCAAAATGCTCACAACAGTTCTGGTACATAGATGCTGCATTCTGGATTACAGATCCTGAAAGGATGTCATCTTCAACCAGTCTTTTTATGACACCCCCACAAGCGTCACAGGGGCTCTTGCCATGACGACTTCCAAAATAGCATCTCTCCACAGCAACATCAGCAGCAGCACTGTTGGCAAGATAGTGGAAAGGAAGTTTTGACTTGTATTGTGCAGCACAACCATCAGAAAATATGACCATTTTATCCAGCTGCCCCATGGTGGCAGCAAGATGCTGTTTGGTCTGCTTTTGTATGACCTGCACCATGTGGGCATCATGGTTGAGATCATCAGAGAGAAAAATTAAATAATCAGTGACGAGATCCACACAGTTTGGGCACTGGTAATAGAGTACACATGGATGAACAGTGACCTGATTGTACCCCCAGTGGGCACTTTGCACCTCATCTTGGTATCAACACAGAAAGTTTTCTGCGAAATCCATGATGACAATGGCCCATTTCGGAGGCAGAGAGGTCTGGATGGTTTTCAACTGATGGTGCTGCCAGCGGAAGGTGAACAGATGCTGAGAAAAGGAATGGAGTTCTTTCAGCAACTCATTAATGAGAGTTTTCATTGTTCCTTCTCTTTGTATCAGCTCCCTTCGTTTCCCTCTCTCTGTCTGTACCATTTGCCATGACTTCCATTTTACTGGACTGGCCTGGTCTTGATGGTCAACAAGATGGGTGTCAATATGACACCTGATTTTCTCGACACCACATTGTTTACATTTGCGCTGTAGGCATGACAGTGTGGGTTGAGGACAGAGACTCATTTCAGACAGTTCATCTCTGCCATCAATCGGTGCAGTAATGATCTTGTTTACTGCATCAAGTTGTAAGTCAATGTTTGCACAGATCTCACACAAACACTGACGGAAAACTTGTTTTCGTGATGTCAATATGCTGTTTGGCAAGAGACGATAAAAAGTTCTCAGAGAGACCTTTTTGTCAGGGAATTTTTGGCAAAAGTCCCTGTGCAGTCTCCTCAGTCTCTTGGGCAAGATTTTCTTTTGTTGCCCAGTTTTTTTAGATACAGACCTTTTTCCTGGGATGTCCACTGCAACATCATTCAGAAAGTTCAAAGCTGTCTTTGATGCTGGGGAACTCTTCTTTCTTTTATACAAATCAGCATTGTCTGGTGTAACTGATGTGTCGACAAGATCATGCAACAGTTTTTTCAATAATGCTGCATCTCTGGTTCTGGACTTCTTTAGGTCATGAAGCCGTGCTTTGTAAGCTGCTTTCAGTCGTTGTGGTGACGGTGAATTGACATCATGTTTTTTCTTTGGTGTTGCTGTCAGTGTAGTTGGAGTGGAAACACCAAGTACAGGATTCCCAGACTGTGTCCCAGAGAACTAGTACAGGATTCCCAGACTGTGTCCCAGAGAAAGTTGTAGGGATACCAGTTGCCTCACCTGACAACAGACAAATAAACGTAAAAAAACAGTAAACAAATACAAAATCAAAAAGTGAGCATACATTTTAAGCAAGTATTAAAATCATTTCTGATGAAACATGTGTTTCTTTTTTCCTTGTATGTGCTACGAGTATGACTGTGTGAGACTGAACACCGACTTAAAAGCTCTTAGACAAAACAAACACATAAAACAAATACATACACCCCTTGCCATTCCTCCATTTTACAAGCTGCATTTGAAAGAGGTGAACAGTGAAGAAAGAATAAATGGAGGGACTGGGAGGAAGGGGGCTGGTGGAATCTGGTTGCTGGTCTCTACTCCACATTTTATCAAAAAGAATTATGGAAATAGCCGAAAATGTGCACTTTCAAATTTTCAAAGTAAATATGTATCATAATGAAAATAAACTTATCATTTATTAATCACAAGAGATACTGATGGTCGTTACGACAGACATACTGAATGATAATGTCTTCAACTATGAGAGTAACAACTGTCAAATAATCGCCAGATTTCCCACTAATCCTATGATCTGAACTTTAGTTCTGTCATGTATTTAAAGAAGAAGCAAATTAGAAATTCCAAGCCGTTTTCTGCCCCAGTTTCACGTATAATTGATACATTGATTAACTTAATATCCTTCGGTCGTTATTTCGGACATCGCTAAAACGATGTCCTAATCATGTGTCATGCACAAAACATCGCCCAAAAGTTGCGGAAAATCCCGTTGAATTGCCGCCACTCTACTTTTGGTTCACTTGCATGTTAAAGAATTTTAATCATTTACAGAAACACATTTGACAGAACAGCTGAAACCAATGTTTCTATCATTTTCTTCTGACGGTCGTTATGCATTTGACAGTTGTTACGATTTCTGACGGTCGTAATGATTGTGGACAAACAACATTTCCTCACCTTCTCTGCTTCGACGCGCCATTCTTGACGAAAGCTCCAGCCTCGATTTGAAACCGTTTGCCTTGAGTGCTATTTAAAGCACGGCATGGGATTTGTAAGTTCGTTGTTTGTAGAATTGCGAGAAAAAATACGGTCGATATTTTCTGACATACTGCTTACTACCGTATGGATTTCGCGCTCGTTTGCAGCCATTGAATCCAATTTGGTTCGGAAAACACCTTTCTCCATTCGGTTAGTGTTGCCTGACATGCCGAGTTATAAGAACACGAAACCGAACCGAACTTGATGTGAACGATCGAGAGATTTGCTGACCGACACGATTTGACATTCAGCGTTACGACTGTCAAACGGATTTTTACCGCTTGACTGCATCGAAAACAATCAGAAATAGAAACAGTTTGTGATATTAACATGTTCGCCGTTGATTTTTCTGCATCTTTTATTCATACTGTTGTGATGGTATGCAATTTAGATATGTATCCAGGCTTCGACACCAACCGCATCACTCGTCCGCCATCTTGAACGGGAAAATTTATCTAAGAAAAGCGTACAACTTGGGCATTTTCAAATGAAAGGCAGACACCCAGACTCACCATGTTATATTATGTATCTCTTCAAGGTATTATAAAGCATCAAGCAATAAATAAAGAAGCATTGGTAATTTTTTAATTCTTTATTTGTGCGATAAATATACAAGGGGTCTGGACGATCACCTTTTGTCACAAGCTCACTTACAGTTATCCCTAATACTATTGTAAAAGCAGATAGCCCTAACAGTACCAGAAAGAGAGACAAAAATAATGAAATAAACAGTCAAAAAGAAAAAGAGAGACAGAGACACAAAATCAAATAAACAAAGTTCTGTATTCCTGACTTAACCCAATGGCCCTAGTTGCCCAGTTGGTTAGAAGGTCGTGCTGATAGCACAGGGTCCCTGGGCTTAATCCTCAAATGGGCTATCTTTTTTTTTCCCCCAAGAGCTTGCCAGGTATAGGGCTTATATCATTTTCATTCTGGATCTTCTCCACCACATGACATCAGTGGCATCAGTGCATATGGAATTTATTCTGAGACAGAAGGCACTGTCTTGGGCAACTGAAACTGAAAGTAAGTCTAAGAAGGACAGTGAAGATGACAAGATTTATTATCACAATATCAGCCACTTACCCTCAGAGCTTTAGGTGGAGGTAGTTGGTACACATTGCCCTGAAGTCTGTATGGCTGACCATTGAAGGACTCCAGTTTGTTTCTGTCATATGTACCCTGTTTGGGTCTGTCAACATATACAGGGAAAAGAAAGCATCATTATTACTTTTTTCTCTTGTGCACCAGTTGTTTTTCTTTTTCCTGGATGAGTGTATGTATGTTGTTTTTCCAACACTGTGCAGGTAGTATGTTGCTGCACAGTCTGCATACTGTATCTTCAGTGGGTATGCATGCTGGGTGTTTTTAAGTTTCTAGTATAAGCCACAGTTAGAATAACTGACATAATTTATGTATAATTTTTAATGTGCGTACTTAATAAAGTTAATCAACTTAATGTTCTGCATGTGTACATACCTGAAGGGAGT
>JAPXFY010000014.1:65848240-65885740 GCA_030674185.1 Monoplex corrugatus
GTGGTTTTTGTTTGTGTGTTTGTTTTTTTTATTATTATTATTTATTTTTCTGTGTTTGGGTGGGTTTTTTTTGTCATTATGATTGGTTATGTATTGTTTTTTGTTATTGTTATGAATTGTTTATTTTTCTGTTTTTTTCCCACAGTTATATGGGAGTGGGTCTGTGCACCCAGGGTGTCAACCTGAACAAGTTGCCTGGTAAGTTGGAGCTGATTGGAAACACAGTTGTGTGTTTGTGTGTATGTTTGTGTGAGTGTGTGTGTGTGTGTGTGCGCACGTGCGTGTGTGTGTATATGTGTGTGTGTGTGAGAGAGAGAGAGATTGTGTATGTGTGTGTGTGTGTGTGCGAGAGAGAGAGTGTGTAGAGTGTGTGTGTGTGTGTGTCTGTGTCTGTGTTTGTGTATGTACAGGCTTGTGTGTGTGTGTGTGTACAGGCTTGTGTGTGTGTGTGTGTGTGTGTGTCTGTTTTTGTTGTTGTGTTATTTTTTGTTTGTTTGTTTGTTTTTAGATGTGTCTCTGTTTTTAGTTGTTTGTTCATTTTCATTGTGTGAGGGGTGGGGGAGGGTGGGGTTCATTTCCCTCACTAAACGTATCATTGTCATTGGTGAGCAGGTTGGGAGAAGTACTCCTACGGTTACCATGGTGATGACGGACACGTCTTCTGCTCGTCCAAGCCAGGACGGCCGTACGGCCCGACCTACACGACAGGGGATGTGATTGGCTGCTGTTATAACCTGGTGAACAACAGTTGTTTTTACACCAAGAACGGCGTGAACCTGGGTAAGTGGACTGAACTGTAGATGATGCCAGGGCTGTCTTTAACCCTTTGACTCTCACATCTTGTCAACCAGTACATTCCATTACCTCATGGGGATGCCAGGGGTTCTTTCAGTATAAATGTTATCCCCCACCTTCTGGAAATTCTGTGCTAGAAATTCTCTCTTTTCTGTCTCTGTCTTTGTTTCTGCCTTGTTCCTTTGCTTTCTGTCATTTCTTCCTATCATTTTCTGCCTTGCTTGTCCATTCACCTGTATGTGTTCAATAAAGACTTACCTACTTTTTCTTAGGGTTGATAATTGGGTATAGGTATTAGGTGCATTTTTGACTCTATGGAGGTGAGGTATGCGGAAGCAATTTTAGGTAATTTATACCTGTTTTTATATATGTTTTGGTGGCCTTGGACATGCTTAAATCCCCTGTGCGATAAATTGGACAGTGGTCAGCGCCAGGGGCATGTCCTTAGATTATGTACACGAATGCATTGGTATGTGTACTTTATTTTCTTTTCATTTTCTTTTTCCTGTTGAAGTTTTGTATATTTTGATGCGGTTGTAGTCCTGATATGGCTCTATGCAGTCAGCTGGGCTTTAAACAACAATAACAAGCACATTCCATTGTCAACCGTTCTAGCAAAGCAAAAGCTAACTACCAGTGGCAGAAACTTAACCCTTTGACTCCCTCACCCTATCCACCAGCTTCCTACAGGAACTGATGAATAGGGTTAGGGAGCCAAAGGATCAAGTTTTTGCTTTTTTAGCATGGTTGACAATGCAGTTGTACTTGTAATCATGGTTGCATAATGTTGTGATGTTTGTTTGCTTGCGCATTTTTCTCGGTAAACATGAGCAGTATTGATGGAAATATTTTCTAAAACCAAGAGTAAACTTGTCATTTTTATGAATGTGTTTAACCCATAGTTGTTCACAAAGCCGGTAACCGCCCTGCAGAAGAATGTGCTGATATGTTCGTAGCGGTTGAGATCGCCCGACCTTTTCCGGTACATGTGTGGGAAATTTCCATCACTACTGGCCTTGCTGTCTTATCGCACTTGTGGTTAGAATCTTGGTCAGTCTCGCGTTGAATGTTCTAAAAATAGTACGAGCATTCTGGAATGCAAGGAACTTTCCATTCACTTCTGAAAGACTTTGTACTGACGCTGTGCTACATTCGAATCGAATACTAGGAGCTAGCTTTACATCTAGCAGTGCAAATGCAAAAGGGTTAATAAACAAATGGACACAGTAAATTCGATTTGAATTGGCCATGAAATTAAGATTGAGATGTTCTTGTTTTGTTTCAGGTGTTGCATTCACTGATCTTCCAGTAAGTTTTTTTTTTTCTTTTTGAGTGTTCAGATTTCTCTAGATGCATGTATCCATGTTGTTTTGCCCACACTGTGCAGACTGCATATTGCTGTGCAATCTGTATACTCCATCTTTGGTTGGCATGTACACTGGGTGTTTTCATCATTCTGTAAACCATCAAACACTGACAAACACTGACATGACTTACAGGATCTTTATTGTGCGTAATTGATGTTCTACATACATACACACATGAAAGGGGATATAAAGCAATAACAAGTCAGCACATGTGTTGACCTGGGAGATTGGAAAAATCTCCATCTTGTTTTCACCAGGTGGGAGGTTTCAAGGCAGGATCAAACCCAGACCTTCCATTCCAATTAGAAGTCCATCTTGGCCACTTAACCATTGTGCTTGTCGAGGGTGTTGTTGTTGTTGTTTTTCTGGTCTTTTCGTGAATCAGAGGTCACAAAAATGTAAAGGAGTGGTCAGCGTTAGGGCATCTCTTTAGATTATGTGTGTGAATGCATTGATATATGTACTTAATTTACTTTTCCGGTTTTTTTCCTGTTAAAGTATTGTGCATGTTTTGAAACGGTTATAGCTCTGATATGGCTTTATGCGGTCAGCTGGGCTTTAAACAAAAATAACAATTTGAAGGAGAGTGAAGAAGAATGAGGCTGGAAGAGAGCAAACATAAAAGTGAGATGGAAAAGAGAAAGAGATTATGTGTGCATGCTGTTGTGTGTGGTTTTTGTGTGTGTATGTTACTTACTTACTATGTATGCATATGCTTTGTGGATCCAGAGTGGAAGAAAGGCCGAGTGAATGAATGTGCTGGAGATGATAAATTGTAGTTGAGAGCAGACAAGGGTTGTGTGTTGGATTACCTGAAGGTAGATTTCAATGACATAAATCTGTGGGACATTGGTTCAGTCCACTCATTTTAGGGGTGGGGGGTGGAGGGGATCTGATTTTAATAAGCTGTTTCATTGTCAGCTTGATTTAAGGATAGATACAGAATCCATATGTGACCCCCCAGCACAAAATCAGTCTTAACTATCATTTTGGGTATTTTGAGATATATATATTACTGGAAAGTGAACATTCTGCTGATTATTTTGGTACTCAAAAAAAATGTGGACGTTTTGTATGTTTTAAAGTCAGGAGGTTGTATAATGGCCATTTTGAGAAAACAGCCTCTAAAGTTTTTTATGTACTCTCCTACACACTTTCCTTAAATTTCTTTATTTGGTGGCTTTGACCCAGTTTGTTTTTAATTTTAGCTGTCATTATCCGAAAGGTGCACCAAAGAGCTTTCTGTCAGTATATTACATGTGGGGGTTCTGTACAGGTTACGGTTCGCAATAAGAGACAAAAACAGGTACTTTTGGTAAGAAATTGTGTTCTTTCTGCTATGATTAGTGCATTAAGATGCCATTTTAAATTGATTAATGATACTTTTTCATGAAAAAAATTTCTGTGGAGAATAGATTATAGTCCACAAAGATCAATTTTGAGAAAAAGTCAAAACACCTCAGATAGACCCTCAGTCACCTTTTCAGCTCCTGGTGCTGTTCAACTGACTGCGAGTTAAGACTGAATTGGTGGTGGGAGGTCATATACTCAGCAAGACCACAAGACCTTGCCAGCATGTAAGGCTTACGTGCAGATTTACCACTTGGGCCATGTTCATTTTGCATTCATGTCAACCGCTATTTGAGTCTCACCATGGTAACATACTTTTAATATCATAGTATCAAACCAAAAACTATAATGAAGAGAAAAATGCAGGGTCTTTTCTTGCTTAATTTTTATATATCCTTTTTTCTTTTTGTTTTGAAAATGCAGTTTATTGTTGTTCTTTATATATTCATGAAAAGTATGGATTTCTCTTTTGGACAGAGTGAGAATTGGACAATGTTTGAGTATTACAGCATGTGTGAATTCACAGCACAAGCTTGCTGCTGCTCTGTGGAAATGTAAACATGTTTTTGACTCAGTTTTCTGATTTTGCACAGTTTTATGTTTATTCATTGTAATACTTGGAAAGCAAGGAAGAAACATAAGATCTACAGGTAAAGTGTAAACTCGACGTATGATTTTGGATCTTCTCTATTCACATGACATGGAATTTATTCTTGAGCATTTAGACACCATCTTGAGAAACAGGTGTTGAAATGAAATACTGCCAGTTGCTGTGGTGTAGTAGTTATTGCTACTAACTTGAAGGTTGAAGGTTCGAATCCCCATCAGTCCTTTCAGAAATAATTGTGGGGTTTTTCAACTTTAACCATCCCCTACTTAGAGTTGAGTGGGCTAAGGGTCCATTGGGAAGACTTGGACCACACAATCACGTTTCAGCTACTTTACGGATATGTCATTAAGGGTGTTGCTCATAGCTTTCTGCCCAGCACCACAGGTGCCAGTATCTCAAGGGCCTGGTTGATGAAATAATGTATTATGATAATAAGCCTGGAATACGGCCCTGTCACACAGCTCAATCCTAGATGGTACTCCATAGCATCATGACTATCATCATCATCATTAGCATCATCATTGTATTGAAAAACCTTGCCAGCTTCTGTGGCCGTTAAGGTGGCATAGAAAATGAAGTAAAAAGGAAAAGAAGTGAGCATAAAGAAAATCTCCTTAAGGGCTATGATTTAAGATCCCTAAAAAAAAAAAAAGAAAGAGAAGAAGAAGAAGAAATTGAGACACTCCTCAAATTTTGCTTAAACTATTAAGAGTAATAGTTCATGTATATATAGATATATGTGAATACACCATTTATAATGATAATGATTTATGTATCTGCCATTTATGATGATAATTTATGTATATGTATGTGATTACAACATTCATAATGATGACGATGATGATGATAATGATGGTAATAAAAATAATAACACTATAATAATGATGATAATAATAGTAATATTAATGATGATGATGATGATAATGATAATAATAATATGTATGTATCATTATATGTATGTGGTTATGATAATGATAGTAGTAGTAGTAATAATAATAATGATAATATGTATGTGGTTACAGCCTAACCTGTACCCTACAATAGGCATGCAGACACCAGGGGAGATAATGCTGGCCAACTTTGGTCATAGCCCCTTCATGTTTGATGTCGAGGGCTGTATAAAGGGCTGGCAGGAGCAGACACAACGCACCATCCAACACTTCCCTGTCTCTGACCGCCTCGGAGAGTGGCAACAAACACTGCAAAGGTACAGTATAGAGAACTTATTTTGTTGAATCAGGGAAAAGGGGTGGGTGGGAAGGGGAGTTATGAGTGTGGGCATTTTGAAGGAGTTGGGGGTGGTGGGTGGGTTGGCGCTTAAAGTGTGTGTGTTGATTTGTTTTCGTCTTGAAATAATTCGTTCCTTTTAAAATGAGAACCTGTGTATATCTGGCATTTCAGTCTTTCTGTTACAACTTTCGCTTCCAACCATGGATATAACTTTGATTCAGGGGTCATTGCATAATTAGTAGTCTGGCTGGTCACATGGTCACTTCCTTGCAAATGGCAGTTGCCTTCCAAAGTGTTTGAAGTGATTTCTCAGCAAGTTTTGGCTCAATTTTGATGCATTTTTGTTGTTGTTGTTTATTTGTTTTGATTTTTGTTTTGAGATATTTTGTTTTGTTTTGGTTTTTTTTTTTTTTTTTTGCTTTTTGTAAAGTAAAATGTTGTTGAGCGAGCCAACATGGCTGCCAGGAGGAACTCTGCAGAAGAGATGGCAAGAAGTTTTGTTTCATTTGCCACCTGATGGCCATACTAGCAACTATGAAAACAAGATGGGAAATGAAGGTGATGTTGTTAATCAACTCCACTCTGACTTCATTGGTTATGATTATCCTGATGAGGATTACACCCTACCATGCACATCGACAAAGTGGGGGGTGGGGAGGGGGGCTTGGTTGCTTCTTAAAATCTTGGTTATCTTACCGTGATTGTGAATTGTCTCATCCTGGGTCGTTTCTTAACATCTGTATTATCTTTCCATGACTGTGAGTTTCCTCATGCTGTCAGCATTGAAAAATCATATGATAGATTGTACTCTCCATTCATCTTCCATGAGTAAAACATATATTTTTAAATACTTTTGAGCATTGTTTGAATTTTTGTATATTATTGTTTCATGAGGGTGGTGATTCTTTTTTCTTTTGTTTTTCCTTTTTTTTTTTTTTTTTTTTTACTTACGAATAATTCCAGGCATGAAAGGATATTAATTGCATGTGTCAGTAATTAGCCAGGCCTGTTCCTTTAAAAAAGATAACATCCTCCTAGAGAAAACAAAAGCAGGGAGCAGCGTAGTGCCCTCTGGCAAAACAGCACAATAACAATTTGGCATTCAGAGACTTTGACAGGCGTGTGTACGCGAAGTTCCATTCAGGTGGAAAATTTCAACCTGCGGAAACACCTAGCCAAGATCAAAGTGCTGAAAGCCGTCCTGCTGGAATTACTCTTCACAGATAAATGTCGGTGATGTCATGTTTCAGGTTGGTGTCGACCTACCTGGTGCATCATGGCTACTCATCCACGGCGGAATCCTTCAGCAGGATGGCAGCGCAGCCTTTGGAGGAAGATCTCACCTCCATCAAACACAGACAGTGTAAGAAATTGATTAGAATAATGGCAGTGCTAGAATTATAGTTGATTACAATAGTGGCAGTGCTAGAATTATAGTTGATTACAATAATGGCAGTGATAGAATTATAGTTGATTACAATAATGGCAGTAATAGAAATATAGTTGATTACGATAATGGCAGTGATAGAATTATAGTTGATTACAATAATGGTAGTAATAGAAATGTAGTTGATTACAATAATGGCAGTAATAGAAATGTAGTTGATTACAATAATGGCAGTGATAGAAATGTATTGATTACGATAATGACATCGATAGAAATGCAGTTGATTACGATAATGGCAGTGATAGAAATGCAGTTGGTTGCAATAATGGCAGTGATAGAAATGTAATCGATTACGATAATGACATCGATAAAAATGCAGTTGATTACGATAATGGCAGTGATAGAAATGTAGTTGATTACGATAATGACATCGATAGAAATGCAGTTGATTACGATAATGGCAGTGATAGAAATGTAGTCAATTACGATAATGACATTGATAGAAATGTAGTTGATTACGATAATGGCAGTTATAGAAATGTAGTTGATTACGATAATGACATCGATAAAAATGTAGCCAATTACGATAATGGCAATGATAGAAATGTTGTTGATTATGATAGTGCCAGTGATAGAAATGTAGTCGATTACGATAATGGCAATGATAGAAATGTTGTTGATTATGATAATGGCAATGATAGAAATGTTGTTGATTATGATAGTGCCAGTGATAGAAATGTAGTCGATTACGATAATGGCAATGGTAGAAATGTAGTCGATTACGATAATGGCAATGATAGAAATGTTGTTGATTATGATAGTGCCAGTGATAGAAATGTAGTCGATTACGATAATGGCAATGATAGAAATATAGTTGATTATGATAATGGCAATGATAGAAATATAGTTGATTATGATAATGGCAGTAATAGAAATGTAGTTGATTACGATAATGGCAGTGATAGAAATGTAGTTGGTTACGATAATGACATCGATAGAAATGCAGTTGATTACGATAATGGCAGTGATAGAAATGTAGTTGATTACGATAATGACACTGATAGAAATGTAGTCAATTACGATAATGGCAATGATAGAAATGTAGTTGATTATGATAGTGCCAGTAATAGAAATGTAGTCGATTACGATAATGGCAATGATAGAAACATAGTTGATTATGATAATGGCAGTGATAGAAATGTAGTTGATTACGATAATGACATGGATAGAAATGCAGTTGATTACGATAATGGCAGTGATAGAAATGTAGGTGATTATAATGGTGGCATCGATAGAAATGCGGTTGATTACAATAATGGCAGTGACAAAAATGTGGTTTTGATTACAATAATGGCATTGGTAGAAAGGCTGTTGATTACGATAATGGCATTGACAGAAATGCACTTGATTACGATAATGGCAGTGATAGCTTCATATGTCTAGCAGTACAAACTCATACGCACACATACACACACTTACACACACTTACAGTTTCCTTTCAGCAAAGTAAGTGTACTGACTTGGCAACAGATGCAGCAACACTCACACAAACATCAGCAAAACTTGGGCATCACAAAAAGTTGAGCATATCAGTCAAAGAAAGAAGAAACATGCATATACTTCCACTCAGTGGGTATACACAAAGTGTATTCACGTGCATATATCCATAGGATACACACATCCATGCATTATTATGTTAAATCAGTTTTTATTGTTACGTTGGCTCCATGAAACTGAAATATTTCATTTTATATTTCCATGTACACATACATACATACATCATCATCATTATTATGACGTTGGCGACCATGGTCCTCCATACGAATCTATCTTTCATTGCCGCAAGTACATCTCCCACCCTCTCTGTCTTCATCCATTCCACAGATCCATCCAATGTTTTTTCCCTGGGTCTAACTGATGCTCATTTTCCCTCCAGCTTTCCTGCCATAACTAGGTACTCAAATTTCATACATGCATATTCATGTTCAATTGACTTTTATTGTTGGTTGGCTACAGAAAACTGAAATATTTCACTTCAGTAATATATGTATATATGTGTGTGTGTGTGTGTGTGTGTGTAGATATAGATAGATAGATAGATAGATATAAAGTATAGGTATAAATATAGACAGGTTTAAATATAGATAGAGATATGTAGATAGATATAGATATAAAGTATAGGTGTGGGTATAGATAGGTTTAAATGTAGATATATGAATAGAAGATATATAGCTATACATTGTATTGGTACCGTTAGTCATAAGACACAATGACGTGACATGGGAGCCATTCTATGGTAATCTCTGTTTCTAATGTTATTCCACCATGTGCTTGCAGGTATTCAGAAGCTTGTGCTAGCAGGTCGGATGGGGGAAGCCATAGAACTCACACAGCAACTGTACCCAGGACTGTTAGAGCGCGACCCCAACCTCCATTTCCGTCTCAAGTGCCGCCAGTTCGTGGAGATGGTCAACGGCACAGACAGCGAAGTGCGTGGCTCGCACACCCGCTCGTTTCGATCCCTCCACTCCCACCAACACCTCCACCACCACCACCACCACCCTCACCGCTCATCCGGCGCCCTCTCCCCAGCGCACAACCACAGCGCCAATTCTTCGCGCATTCTCCACCATCCTTACCTCCCTTTGAGGTCGGGGGGCTCTGGGGGTCATAGTCCCGGTCGCGTCAGCGGGAAGCACGGCTCCTCTTCGTTGTCGTCCTCGCATCATTACCTTCAGTCGTACTTGTCAGACAGTATGCGTAACGTGTCCGGTAAAGAGGAGACGAACGGTGCTGTCGTTGTCCTGCCTGTGTCGTCGGCTTCTCCGTCCGTGTGTTTGAACGGGTCAGGTTCCGTGGACAGGGACTGTGAGGAGAAGATGGAGTTGTCTGACGATGAGGAGGAGGACAGTGTGGTCACTAACGGCAACTGCAGTCCGGTGTCGGCGTCCTGTTTGAACGGCAACTCCTGCAGTGTTGATGATGGCCTCTGTGGTGATGGGGAAGAGATGGGTGAGTTTGTGGGAGGGGTTTTTTGGTTGTTTTGTTTTTGTTTTCTTTTTTCAGCATTTTGATTGTTGTCGGATGCGTGTTGCTGTTCCCACACTATACAGGGGTATGTTGCTGCGCAGTCTACAAACTGTAACTTAGGTGTGTGCGTATTCTGGGTGTTGTTATGTTTTCCAGGGCTCCCAGTGATCCAATTTTTCTCGGAAATCTGAGGAAATCCACTGGTTGCTTCTGAGAAACAAAATGTGCTTTCCGAGAAAAAAAATCAAAATCCAAAACAAGTGCGACTGTCATTCAAGCAAAGAGGAATCAGAAAAAAACATGAAAATAGAATCAGAACGCTTATTTAATACAACCAGACAAGACAAGACTAGACAAAAAACAAAAAAAATCGACTGATCAGTATTTTTTTCTTCTGTGAAACAGTTGGCTGTTGTCTTTTTTGTTGATCTCTCATAGCAGGCGAGGAAACTTTGGGAAGGGAGATAAATCCAGTATCGGTTTCCGCTACTGTCACTTCCGGTGTTTTTTGTTTGTTGAGCGCGGCTTGTTTTCAGAACCGATTGCAAAACTTTTGAGGAATGTGACCATGTCTCGAGCCAGTATTCTGGAGAGAGGGTCTGTCACAGCAGAAATGTTTAACAAAGACTGCAAAAATAATTGGTGCTGGGAGTGAGTTCACCAAAAATTAAGGTCATAGAAATGAGCACATGGCTTTCAAAAATAGCAGAGGGCATAGCCTACTTCAAGTATTTGTGCCATTGTGAAGTCAGTTAAAACTATAGTTGAACAAGTATCCACAAACATTCAGAACACTTCAAGTCAAAGAAGCACAAGAGGAGGCAGAAAATGGCAAACAACCATGAAGCTGTTCAGTTTAGGTGGTTGTTAAACGTTTGTTGAAACATACATTAGAAAAATACTTAAACTATTTTTCTTGAAATCTGACACCAGTGTGTATAAATTATTTGCTTTAGTGCAAAGGATCATAAACAAGCCTGAAGTTGTGCCAGATAGCGTCAGATTGCACTATTTTGCATGTATATTTACCCCTTGAGTGCCGACGTTTTTTGACACCCAGTGTTTTCCATGTTTTTTTTGTTTTTTTTTTAGGCCTTGAGCCCCAGGAGGGGCATAGGCCATCCACAACCGCCCGCCATCGTCCACGATCCTGGGCTATTTGCTCAAGTTCTCGCCAGGAGTAGCCGGTCTGCTTGGCGTCCGCCTTCAGTTCTCTTCTCCAGGTGTTTTTTGGTCGGCCTCTCTTTCTCTTCCCTTGAGGGTTCCAGGTCAGGGCCTGGCGGGTGATGTTGGTTGATGGTTTCCTCAGGGTGTGCCCTATCCATCGCCATCTCCTTCTTCTGATTTCTTCTTCCACTGGCACTTGGTTAGTTCTCTGC
Organism: Monoplex corrugatus; assembly: GCA_030674185.1. NCBI lineage: Eukaryota > Metazoa > Mollusca > Gastropoda > Littorinimorpha > Ranellidae > Monoplex > Monoplex corrugatus. The sequence continues at coordinate 65,859,389 of JAPXFY010000014.1, forward strand.
CAGAGGTCTGTGTTACTGATGGTAACTGGCCAGTGGATCTTCAGTATCTTGCGTAGGCACGAGTTTATGAATGTCTGGACTCTTCTAGTAGTGGTCTTAGTTGTTCTCCACGTTTCTGCTCCATACAAAAGAACTGATTTGATGTTTGAGTTGAACAGGCGGATTTTAGTGCGGGGTGTGATCATGTGGGATCGCCAGATGTTCTTGAGGGCCAAGAAGGATGCTCTTGCCTTTCCGATACGGGTCTTCACGTCTGCATCTGTTCCTCCCTGCTGATTGACTACACTCCCAAGGTAAGTGAAGGTCTCGACCTCCTCCAGGTTGTTGTCTCCCAACTTCACTGCCTCTGTGCTGGAAGCATTGATTTTCAGAATTTTGGTCTTGTTGGGGTGGATGTGAAGGCTGACTTGGGACGCATGGGAGGCCAGGCTTGAAGTCTTGTTCTGCATCTGTTGCTGTTTGTGGGAGAGCAGAGCGAGGTCATCGGCAAAGTCCAAATCGTCCAACTGAGTCCATAGGGTCCACTGGATGCCATTCCTCTGTCCATCTGTTGTCCGTCTCATCACCCAATCGATGGCGAGGAGGAACAGGAATGGTGACAGCAGGCATCCTTGACGTACGCCGGTCCTTACATCAAAGCGACGCGTCAGCTGGCCTCCGTGAACGACCCGACATGCCATCCCTTCATATGACTCTTTGATGATTCGTGTCAGTTTGGCTGGGATTCCATAGTGTCGGAGGAGTTGCCACAGGGTGTCACGGTGCAGACTGTCAAAAGCCTTGAGGAAGTCTACAAAGTTGATGTACAATGAGGAGTTCCACTCCAGGGACTGCTCGACGATGATGCGTAGCGTGACAATCTGGTCTGTGCAGGATCTGTCCTGCCTGAAGCCTGCCTGGTGGTCTCGGAGCCTGACGTCCACTGCGTCCCTCATCCTCTCCAACAGAATCCTGTTGAACACTTTTCCTGGCACTGATAGGAGTGTGATGCCTCTGTAGTTCTCGCAGATGCTGAGGTCTCCCTTTTTGGGCAGTTTGATGATGTGTCCGTCTTTCCAATCTATTGGTACTTTTTCCTGTTCCCAGATCTTCTCAAAAAGCGGTAGTAGAAGGTCGGCTGTTGTCTCTACGTCTGTCTTGAGAGCTTCTGCTGGAATTCCATCTGGGCCGGCTGCCTTGCCATTTTTCATCTTCTTGATGGCGCGGATGTGCCAGGGAAAAAATGTTGCATCGCTACCATGTACATTAAAACAACTGTTGCTTCCATATTTATGGGAATCTATGCATGAAATTACACAGAATGGTGCATTAGGCATGAAATTACTACATATTTGTAATATTTTGTGGAAATTCCCGTAAAAAACTCATACCCGCTTGCGATGGAAAGCAGAAAAACAAAGAAAAAAATAGAAGATATGACCCTCCTGATGAAATCTAAAAGTATTCAGATTTAGGCAGACTTCCTACTAAGAGATCACTGACAGCTGACCAGTTACAAAGAGCCACAGTGTGCTAGTACACTGAGTCACCAGTGGCTTGACCAGGTCAAGTGGGCCCCTGAGGCAGGTCCCCCCACCCCCACCCCACTCCATCACCCTAGTCTTCTCCTTGCCACTTCTAACACTACTCACTGACAGTGTGGCTTATATAATTCTACAGTGTAGTCAGTGAAAAGTGTTGGTTAGCTGCCAGTATTGCCTGTAACAGGAACCTTGGGGTGGGGGTGGGGGGGAACCTTCATGTCAGGGGCTCGAAAAATCAATACTTTCCCTGTTGGGCCTGTCTGCTGCAGGTTTCATACCAACAGCCAATAACTACTGCTGTTTTCAACCTCTTCTTGTGTTAGATTTGTCTTCTGAATCATCCTGCAGTCATTTATAAGTTCTTGACTCAACTCACATGCTTTCAAAGGCTAAAACATGCAGCATTGCAAGGCAGTCCTGGTGTCAACATTCATGCTGAAAACCAGTTTCTCTTTTCAGATAAATAAAACCAATCTGGTAAGGGTTGCATAGGTCAAAAAGCCATGTAAGGGAAGCCAGTCACTTTTATGAACCCTCTCTGAGACTGACAACATCAGTCAGTGCTTCTCTCCCATTTACATTAGGCTGAAATGTGCGTCAAACTACCTCCGTGAGCGTCAAACTGTCTCCGTGAATTTCACGTATGTAGGCACCAGAGAAGGCTCCGAGAGCTCCGTAAATTTTACAGACATGGCACTCAAGAGGTTAATTTTTTTTCCCGAGGGAGCATGGACCTGGACCCCCTAAATTTTCAGAGATTTTTTCCATTTGTCATCAGGAGCCCTGTTTTCCATAAGCCTTTGGATGCTGACATAACTTGCCTGTGCCTGTATGTATGTATGTGCGTTTGATAGAGACAGAGGGAGAGAGAGGTGGAGGAGGGAAAGGAGAGAAGGAAAAAAGACGTGTTGTATATTGGACATAGATGAATCATCAGGACAGTAAATGTATGTGTGTTTATTTTGCGTCAGATGTGGATGCGTCCTCTGGAGGCAAGTTGCTATGTGGGGGCAGCCGAAGAGCCATAGAGAAGATGCTGTACTTTGGTCGTGAGCTGCAACGCATGAGTCAACATCTTCGCCTTCAGTTTGGTCACTGTGAGACCAACAAGAAAACCATTCAGGTAATGTGCCATAATTACCATGTGTGTGTACTGTACTACATGATTGCGTGTTCAAGCGTAAATTCATGATTCTTATTGTCTGACCAACCATTAACGCCATATCACGGTTAACGCTGTGATAAACTCAACTCCAAGTTTATCATCATAACGAAGACAGTGACATGCCATGATTAATGCTCAGAGTGCTTTACAGTGCACCTGTAACACAATTCTTTTCAGATTATTTCATAGAAAAAGTACAGAAACTGTGAGAAAATCTTGACTTAGCCACTCTCAGAAGAGTGCTGTTGTACCTGGAACTTTGTGCCAGACCCTGTTATTACCAAATCATCAGATAACACATTTCTGACCACACAGTATCTGCTGAGTTTGCCGCCCCAGAGCCGAATAATTTTGATTATTGTAGTCAAAGCTGTAGGTTGCCTCACATAAAATCCTGTTATTTGCTTCTTCCTGAAGATTGGCTCAAAACTTTGTGAAATTGTGTAAAACTGATAGCTTGATATATTGTGCGATTGTTCAGCCCATGTATGCTGGCACCTTCAGGAATGAATGTTTTTGGATTGTTGTTTCTTATGGCATTCATTATCAGCGATTGAACACATCACCATTACATTTTACGTGGTGAGCGATTGAACACATCACCATTACATTTTACATGGTGAGCGATTGAACACATCACCATTACATTTTACGTGGTGAGCGATTGAACACATCACCATTACATTTTACGTGGTGAGCGATTGAACACATCACATTACATTTTACGTGGTGAGCGATTGAACACATCACCATTACATTTTACGTGGTGAGCGATTGAACACATCACCATTACATTTTACGTGGTGAGCGATTGAACACATCACCATTACATTTTACGTGGTGAGCGATTGAACACATCACCATTACATTTTACGTGGTGAGCGATTGAACACATCACCATTACATTTTACGTGGTGAGCGATTGAACACATCACCATTACATTTTACGTGGTGAGCGATTGAACACATCACCATTACATTTTACGTGGTGAGCGATTGAACACATCACCATTACATTTTACGTGGTGAGCGATTGAACACATCACCATTACATTTTACGTGGTGAGCGATTGAACACATCAGCATTACATTTTACGTGGTGAGCGATTGAACACATCACCATTACATTTTACGTGGTGAGCGATTGAACACATCACCATTACATTTTACGTGGTGAGCGATTGAACACATCACCATTACATTTTACGTGGTGAGCGATTGAACACATCACCATTACATTTTACGTGGTGAGCGATTGAACACATCACCATTACATTTTACGTGGTGAGCGATTGAACACATCACCATTACATTTTACGTGGTGAGCGATTGAACACATCACCATTACATTTTACGTGGTGAGCGATTGAACACATCACCATTACATTTTACGTGGTGAGCGATTGAACACATCACCATTACATTTTACGTGGTGAGCGATTGAACACATCACCATTACATTTTACGTGGTGAGCGATTGAACACATCACCATTACATTTTACGTGGTGAGCGATTGAACACATCACCATTACATTTTACGTGGTGAGCGATTGAACACATCACCATTACATTTTACGTGGTGAGCGATTGAACACATCACCATTACATTTTACGTGGTGAGCGATTGAACACATCACCATTACATTTTACGTGGTGAGCGATTGAACACATCACCATTACATTTTACGTGGTGAGCGATTGAACACATCACCATTACATTTTACGTGGTGAGCGATTGAACACATCACCATTACTTTTACGTGGTGAGCGATTGAACACATCACCATTACATTTTACGTGGTGAGCGATTGAACACATCACCATTACATTTTACGTGGTGAGCGATTGAACACATCACCATTACATTTTACGTGGTGAGCGATTGAACACATCACCATTACATTTTACGTGGTGAGCGATTGAACACATCAGCATTACATTTTACGTGGTGAGCGATTGAACACATCACCATTACATTTTAGTGGTGAGCGATTGAACACATCACATTACATTTTACGTGGTGAGCGATTGAACACATCACCATTACATTTTACGTGGTGAGCGATTGAACACATCATTACATTTTACGTGGTGAGCGATTGAACACATCACCATTACATTTTACGTGGTGAGCGATTGAACACATCACCATTACATTTTACGTGGTGAGCATTGAACACATCACCATTACATTTTATGTGGTGAGCGATTGAACACATCACCATTACATTTTACGTGGTGAGCGATTGAACACATCACCATTACATTTTACGTGGTGAGCGATTGAACACATCACCATTACATTTTACGTGGTGAGCGATTGAACACATCACATTACATTTTACGTGGTGAGCGATTGAACACATCACAATTACATTTTACGTGGTGAGCGATTGAACACATCACCATTACATTTTACGTGGTGAGCGATTGAACACATCACCATTACATTTTACGTGGTGAGCGATTGAACACATCACCATTACATTTTACGTGGTGAGCGATTGAACACATCACCATTACATTTTACGTGGTGAGCGATTGAACACATCACCATTACATTTTACGTGGTGAGCGATTGAACACATCACCATTACATTTTACGTGGTGAGCGATTGAACACATCACCATTACATTTTACGTGGTGAGCGATTGAACACATCACCATTACATTTTACGTGGTGAGCGATTGAACACATCACCATTACATTTTACGTGGCGCCCAGAATGGCACAGTTGTTTGCCATTCACTCGGGAATAAAACAGAGAATTTTTGTTTAAGGAAATGGCAAAAACAGAAGTTTAAACAGAAGTTTGGACTTCAGAATGTAGGTATAAAAAACAAAAGAAAAACAAAGCAACAGATTAATGATTAATCCATGAAGTTTGCAGGTTTAGTGCGTTCAAAAGGGATTCATCGAACTCAGATAATTCCATATGTGCTCCACTGAAATCTGCCAGCAGTTGTATAGCAGACACTTTGAACCTATGTGCCGGGCAAGGTCTTGAAACGGGAATGTTGGGGGGGGAGTGGCTGAGGAACCTCTGAAACACTGAATTGACATCACCAGAATGATGGAAACATTAAGATGGGCAGCAAACAGGCCAGTTTATAATGTTACAGACTGGGATTGAACTCGGATATGAGATCTTGAGTCTCTGTCCAAAAAAACCCAAAAAAACCAACAACCAGCCATAAGCCCTGGTTGTAGACTGAAGAACCTGGGTTGTCTCGTGTCATCAATTAAATGCGCTATCTCTTGCTATTTTCAAGCGGTTTTGGTTCTTTGTGCGCGAACACTGGCTGTCAGTTTGACCCATGAGTTGTGTGGTGTTTCAGGACGCGTTCAGCTTGCTGGCGTACCCTGATCCATGGGCCAGTCCTGTGGGATACCAGCTTCAGCCTGTACAACGAGAACCCATCTGTGATGCCCTCAACAGCGCTATTCTCGGTCAGTTCTTGTCTGATTATGTATTCGTTTGTTCATATCTTAACCCTTTGACTCCCACAGCATATCCACCAACTGCAAAAAGTTAACCCTTTGATTCCCTTTACCTATCCACCAGCTTCCTGATAGAGTGAGGAAATTGAAGGATTAAGTTTTTGCTTTGCTAGCATGGTTGGCAATGCAGGATACCGATGGACAGGGTACAGGAGTCGAAGGGTTAATGGAGTGGTCAATGCCAGGGACATCTCCTTAGATTATGTGCGCAAATGCATCGATATGTGTACTTATTTTTCGTTTCCTTTCTGTTTTTCCCTGGTGAAGTATTGGGTATGTTTTGAAACACTTGTAGCCCTGATACAGCTTTACGCAGTCGGATGGGCTTTAAACAAAAATGACAGTAACAGTAACATTCATTGTGGATGATTTTGGTTTGGTGGTTTTTTTTCTTTTTTGCCAGTCTCTTTTGTTTTTATGAATAGGGAATTTATTTGCATCAAACAGAAAGACGTATGCGCCCATGTGTGAGTGTCTGTATTTTGGTGGATTTTGTTTGTTTGTTTGTTTGTTTGTTTGTTTTGCTTTTTTTTTTGTGCCAAATTCTTTTTTTGTTTTTATAAATAGGGAAATTTTTCGTATTGAATGGAAGGAGAGGTGTGTCCTTGTATGTGTTAGCGTCAGCTTGTCTCCGTGTGTGAAAAAAATGCATGGACAAGATTTTCTTAGCTCTTGTTGTGAATGGATCTTTACCAAATTTAGGTCAAAGCTGTGAACCATTGAGGAGTTATAAAAGCATAAGTGTGGAACATGAAGCCCCAAAGTCAAGGTCAAGGTCATATGGACCAAAAGAATTCTCTAAAATCAAAACTTTTTGAAGAAGATGTGAGGTCAGCATTTTCTCAGAAACCTACAACCAGATCAAGGGAAGAAAACATTTTCACATTTGCCACTGTCTGCTATTTTCTTAGTTTCGCTGAAAGTTATTTTAGCTAAGAAGTGCAAAAGCTGGATTTTCTGTATAATTTTTGTGTGCATGAGAAAGGGAGATGCTAGAATGGCTTGACACCCTTTTCTTTTTTTTTTAATTTGTTTATAGAATGTATTCATCCTCAGTCATCAAGCAAAGTCAGAACAAAATTAAGGCTGCTGAAATGTGGTTTCTGAAAAGAATGTTAACTAAAGAGTTCCATGGACAGTAAAGAAAATAAATGAGACAGTCTTGAAAGAAGTAAACACACACACAAAAATAACATTAGTAAAGAAGATTAGGAAAAGACAAGCAACATTTATAGGACATTTTAAGAAGCAGGAGAAATTTGAGCACTTAGTCACAACAGGAAAGCTACAAGGGAAAAAGAGCACCAGGTAGACCCAAGGAGAAAATATTAGACAGTTTTGCAGTGGATGGGGACAGAAAGGGTGGGAAATGCAGCAGCAAAAGGTAGATGGGTATGGCGGTCCATGATTACTCACACCATGCGGCATGGCACAATATGTTAATGATGATGATGATTTATCTATTGAACTTGTTTTTTTGTTGTTGTTTTGGTGGTTTTTTTTTTGGGGGGGGGGGGGGTTATTTCTTTCTTTCTTTATTTTCTTTCCTTCATTTCTTTCTTTCTTTTCTTTCTTTTTTTTTCTTTTTCTTTCTTTCTTTCTTTCTTCTATTAGTATTGATTGATAACATCTGTTGCATATCAGCTACAATGGATATGACAAGAAATCAGTTGTGATGCTCTGAACAGTGTTATTTTCATTTGTGTCAGTTTGTTGTCGTTTTTTATTTGTTTTGCTTCTACAGGTTGTTTATGCTTTGTTTTTTTGTTCTTATTGTTTATTTATTAGTTCAGTTTGTGTTTGTGTGTATGTATATATATGTTTGTGTTTGTGTGAATGCATGTGTGTGTGTGTGTGTGTGTGTGTGTGTGTGTGTGTGTGTGTGTGTGTGTGTGTGGACCAGTCAGTCAGTTGGAAAGAAAGAATCGGACATAGCCCAACACTTCAGTACAGACTATTGTTGTTTCTGTTTTCCTTTGGTTTCATACACTTGTTTATTGTTTCATGTTATTTAGTCTCAGGACAAGGTCATTGCACAGATGAAGGAATCAATATATGATTGTGATAAATGTTAAATAAATGAACACACAAATACTGAAACAAGTAGAAGAGTGGCAGAATGGTTCAGACATTTGCCTGCCAGTAACTTGAGGTTCCAAGATTCATTTCCCGTTGAGGCCTTGATTTTTCTCCTCAGTTTGACCAAAAAATCGAACTGAACGTCTAGTCCTTCAGAAGGGGATGTAAAACGAGTTGGATCATGTGCCTTCTGGCTTGCGCACACTAAAGATCCCACAGCAGTTGAAAATTGTGAAGAGCAGGGCTCTTGCCTGCCTGCCTTGGTATAAACCATTGGAGAAAAAGGTTGATTTCCCAGGTCCCTCTCCTTGAAGGCCAATTAGCCTTCTTGCCTTTCTGAAGTCTTGGTCAAAAATATGAAATAGGGTGGCACAGCGCTGTACTGCGGCAACATGCTCTCAAAGAAGAGAGCAAGCCGAGTATCACACGATAAATCCACTGTGACAAAAAGAAATGAATAATAATGAATGATAATAATAATAATGAATGCCTTGCTGGTGTGAGCCAGCGATGATTTTTCGAATTATCACTGCAGTGTGTAATTTTCGCCAATAAATGGCATCATCAGGATCATATCAATATTCTGAAAATAGAAACAAAACATCTTTTGTTAAGGAAACAGTAAACATGAAATGGGGACAAACATAAGCGGTCAAGGAAAAGCCAGACTACAACTTAATGGTCAGTTCCCTACGCCTATACTCATCCTTTACATTTATCCCCGGGTTGATATCTCTGATCCACAGTGCCTCGAGAGTCATGCGATAATCCTAGCCCCTTGTGGTTGAAGCCAAAATCTCAACATCTTCTGACCCCATTGTAACCTTACATTGTGCGAGATGCTTTTTTACAGGCCCAGTGTTGTTGATGTGCTCACAGAAACCTGTTCGTAAATGTCGGACAGTCTGTCCAACATAGCACACCTTACAGCGTGGACATGTCCGTTTGTTTCATTATTGTAATGAATGATAATGATAATAATGAATAATAATCTATCCTACATGTGTGTTGGGCAGAGTCTCAAGGCATATCCAAACAGCCGCCCCTGAAACTGGCCATCCTGCAGGCTGCGCAGTGCATGAAACTGATGGCCAAGTCCGGCATCGGCGCCTGTGCCTACGCCTCCCTCTCCGACTACCTCCATTGATGATGACGATGCCTCGCCTACCTCCTTCATCTGGGTGCTGATGCCTCTGTTGAGTCCGTGCTGTACCATCTTCAGTGTAGGTGCTTCGAGAGTGACTGTGTCGCCGAGTTGTTCGCTTTGTTCAGTATGACAGTGATAATAAAGACTTCTTGCGCAATGCCTCATCATCATCTCACCAGAGCCTTAAGCGCTTCATGAAAAGCATAAGTGCCAGAGGCGGATATCCATTAGGCAGATATATGTCAATCTTTACTGTGTGTGTTGAAAGACACCATTTTGAATCACTGCTGTAAGTGGAGTGACAGGAGACATGGCAGACTACAACTCCTCTGACCATCAAGCGTCATGGTAGCCAGGAGGAACTGAAAAGACACTCACATTCTTCACCAGATATGGCTACCAGACCAAGGAGACAGCAAAGGAAAGAAGAAGAAGAAATAGGAGTGAATATACAGTATATTTAGTACTGCTAAAACAAAAAAGGGGGGTGCAAGACAGCAATTGACAGAAGAAGAAATAGGAGTGACTATACAGTATATTTAGTACTGCTAAAACAAAAAATCTTGTCTAACCTTATACAACCCATTCTCTGTAACAGGGGGCCATAGTCACTGGCATCGACCCGAGCAACAGACCAAAAAATGTGTTTAGGGTCGATTCTGGGTGATTTTTAGATTTTTGTTTCATTGTATTATGTAAACGTTTGTTTATCAAGTAGTGAACGTCCAAAGTGAAATGCAACCAGAAAACATGTCTAAACTTGATCGTTCCTTCACCCTATCGACTGGAAGCTGGTGGATATGTGTGGTTGTCAGAGGATTAAGTGCCATGTTTAACCCTCTGATTCTTGCACCCTATCTACCAACTGCAAAAACTTAACTCTTTGATTCCCTCACCCTTTCCACCAGCTTCCTGCAGGAAGCTGGTGGAAAGGGTGAGGGAATCAAAGAGTTAAGTTTTTGCTTCGCTGGCATGGTTGTAATGCAGGTTGCTGGTGGACAGAGTGCGGGAGTCAAAGGGTTAAAATGACAGCCCATCAAAAACAAACTACTGTTTTAGGAGAACATTGAAGAATTTTTGCAGCGATCTCTGTAATCAAACCATGCAAGGCCCCAGCATACCATATCTCGGTGTACAACAACTGTGTATGTAAGTTTTGAAAGTGTGAGAAATTTGTGAATTATTTTGTTACCAGGAAAATGTTGAAAAAAAACCACCAAACCCTGATACTTGTCTTTAGTTTCAGTTTTCTCAGAACGTCTGCTTCTTCACACGTTCCGTTCAAACAGCTATAATTCTGGCACTGTTAATACTAGAGATTTGATTTAATCCTTTGATAGAGATCCTTTGAGATGCCACACCCTATTCACCAACTGCTAAACTTAACCCTTTGACTTTTCAACCTGTATATATAGTGAAGGAGTCAAAGATTCAAAAATTTGCTTTGCTACCATTGTTGACAATGCGGGATGCTGGTGGACAGGGTGTGGGAGTCAAAGGGTTAAATACATTTGAAAGAGCATTTCTTCATTTTTGAACTAACTGAAGTGATATGAATATCTGAGGAGTTGAAATCTAACATCTTCGAGTTCAGTCCCAGCCCACAAAAGCTGGCCTCTTAGGTGCCCATGTCAATTTTTCCATCATTCTGGTGGTGTCGCTTATGTTTTATAGGTCCCTCTACCCCACCTTTCTCATTTCAAGACTTTGCCAGTGCATAGGGTTGTGTGCAGGCTCATTGAGTCTGCCAGATAATTACTGGTGGATTTGGGTGGAGCGCATATGGAACTGTCTGGGTGTAACAATCCTCTCTTGAACAAACTCCAAAACTTCAGACTCTACCGTCAGAAATTTAACTTTCACCCCCGCAAAGCAGAAACTTAAACCCTTTGAATCCTTCACTCTGTCAGGGTGAGGGATGACAGGGTGAGGGAGTCAAAGGGTTAATTTTTTTGCAGTTGCTAGACCCTTCTTTCCTGCAGACGGAAAACCGGGGCAGACCAAGCATGTTCCTTCTGTCCTGTAGCTCGGTAAATCGTCCTCACGATACTCTCTTCAACGTTCGCGCCCGTCGCATCATTTCAGTGAATGTCATCAGTGCTTGACCATGTATCAATTAGGTATGTGCAGGCCACCCCACCCCCCACACCTTCTTCAGCTGGAAAAGGGATTGGCACCGTATCCTTTCTCTTGATTTTGCCTTTTTCTCTACACGCAGGAATGAAGGAAATACAGTCATATGAGAATCAACAAACAAGGGGTAATAATCTCATTTCTCTCCCTTGCCGGGATCGGCAGTAGGAGCCATGCTTGACATTACAAGTCTTCTCCAGGTCACACGATTGAGACATCTGTGGGTGACGTCCTGTATCCCCAGACCACAGACTTCAGTGATGTTGTTGAAATAGGTGTGCAATCGTCCCTTTCTTCTCTTTGCCTCAACTTTCCCCTGCAGGACCATTGACATCAGATCTGTCTTGGTGTTTCTGGTCGCATGGCCTGTGTATTTCAGCTTTCTTTTGTTGATCTCTGTCAGCAGCTGGTGCCTGACATTTAGTTCCTTTAACACACTATCGTTTGTTCTTCTGTCTGTCCATTTGATTCTGGGAAGTCGTCTATAGAGCCACATTTCTGCTGCGTTGATTTTATTTTCTTCATCTTTTCTTAGTGTCCAGGCTTCGTAACCATACATTAAAACAGGCCAAATCAAAATTTTCTGGATTCTTAGTTTTAAATCTTTGAGAAGCCCTCAGTCTTTCCATACATTGTTTAACTGGACCTTTTGTTTTGTTTTGTTTTTGTTTTGCCACACCAATTCTTGTTTTCACATCTTTGGTGCAGGAGCCATCATTAGCTTTTACAGATCCTAGATAATTGAAATGTTGGACAATTCTAAGTTGGAGAAATAATGATACACACAAAATAGGAATGAAAGAGTTAAGATGGGGCACTGCAAAGCCAACTTGTATGTTTCCGGCTGGGACTAAATGCAGGACATAAGATGTCAGAACAGCCAACCGACCAGCAGCACTGTTAGTTCATTAGTTCTTCGACCCTGTTGAAGGATGGAGAAGGTAAAGAGTCGATGGAGAGGAGATGGACATTGCCTTTATAATGTTGGCTGAGGGAGAAAATGAGTTCTACCTCATCAATCCTCTAATGCTTCAGGATTATGGGCCAATCTTGTCTGTTCCCCAGTGAATTCTTCATTCATCTCTTTCTGTGATCTGCCAGTGAGAATAACATCTGCAAAGAATCAGCACATGTAGAGATTAGTGACATAAGTTTTAATTTTTGGAGGAGAAAGGTAGATGGCCATTTTCGGTGAAGAAAGACTTGATGTTGCTCACAATTGAATGCCTGTGCCTGTTGCATTTTTATTATTCGTGTGAAAGAGAAAGGAAGAAAAGATATTGTCACATCCGAGTCAGTGTTTGCGAGTATTAAATTTGAACACATAGGTGTTTCAGTGAAAGACATATATGAGTTTTCGTATTTGAGTGAATGTTTGTGTGCATTCCTTGCTTGTTTTTTGTGAATGCTTATTTTTGTGGAGGATGTTAACATGTGTAGAATTTGGATGATTCTTGTCATTATTAGTTATGTAAAAGATGAAAAAATAAACATTTGAACTGTTGTATGAAATTTTGTATGTGTAGCAAATGTGTATTTTGGAGAAAGATGGAAAACATTGTACTGCACATATTTTATTAATTTTTTCCTTTTTTTTTTTTGTATTTCATTTTGTTCAATGCTACTGTGTCATTACCCCCACACCATGACACACAATTAACTGTCCACAACTCCTCCAAACTCATGGAAACGGAAATGACCATGAGAGCAGGGCATGAAGGGCCACCACAGAATCTGGGAGGGTTTTTCGCAGTGCTGTGATGATGAGAGTGGCATGGGTGCCACTTTTTCCGTTTGGTGACGGAATCCGTTGTTTCAAAAGAGTCAGAAACGGAAAATCCATTTTTTGAAAAAGCTTCAACGTTTGGGGGGCCGGCCCCTGGACCCCTTTCAGTTTTTTTTTACCTTTTCTTAGTTACACCCTTGGAGCGGGGATTCTGCTATGAAGGTTCATTTCAGGTTGAAACTGTGTGACCAGCCTGCACTCTATGCTTACTGCCGTAACATATCCTGGCATCAACCAGGCCAGAGAGATACAGACACTTGCTGTGTTGGTCCGGGAGTTTAAGCAACAACTTCATTGATACATTTGTCAACCCTTTGACTCCCACACCCTATCCATCAACTGCAAAAACTTAACCATTTCATTCCCTCACCCTATCCACCAGCTTCCTGCAGGAAGCTGGTGGATAGGGTGAGGGATTGAAAGGGTTATGTTTTTGCTAAGAAAACTTGTGGATAGGGTGAGGGATTGAAAGGGTTATGTTTTTGCTAAGAAAACTGGTGGATAGGGTGAGGGATTGAAAGGGTTATGTTTTTGCTAAGAAAACTGGTGGATAGGGTGAGGGATTGAAAGGGTTATGTTTTTGCTAAGAAAACTGGTGGATAGGGTGAGGGATTGAAAGGGTTATGTTTTTGCTAAGAAAGCTGATGGATAGGGTGAGGGAGTGAAAGGGTTACATTTTTGCAAAGAAATCTGGTGGATAGGGTGAGGGATTGAAAGGGTTAAGTTTTCGCTTTGCTGTCATGGCTGACAATGCGGGATGTGGGCGGACAGGGTGAGGGAGTCAAAGGGTTAAGGGAACGAAATACTTTGTGTGGTCCCAGTCTTCCCAGTGAACCTGCGGCATAGTCAGCTTTGGATAACAGTTGGCAGTTCCTCACACAAAAAAGTTTAGTTGTTTTTGTTGTTGTTGTTTTGGGGTGGGTTTTTTGTTTTGTTTTTTTTGTTGTTTTTTTTTTGGGGGGGGGGGTTGTTGTTGTTGTTGTTGCTGCTGTTGTTTTTGGTGTGCTGATGGGGATTCGAACTCATGGCCTTGCAATTAGTAGTCTGTCACACTCAGCATTTTGGCATATTGACCAGGGTTTTGTGGTGGGATTTTTCAGTTAGTGGTCCGCTGCACTCATCACTTTGGCATACTGACCAGTTTTTATTTGATTGTTGCTTTCTGAAGTATGCTTTTAATAGCAAAGTTGTGTATGTGTGTGTGTGTGTGTGTGTGTCTGTCTGTCTCTTTGTCTGTCTGTCTGCTTGATTTGACATGTACTGAATCATTAACCCTTTGACTCCTGCACCCTGTTCCCTAAATGCAAAAACTTAACGCTTTGCCTCACTCGCCCTATCCACCAGCTTCCTACAGGAAGCTGGTGGATAGGGTGAGGGGATCAAAGGGTTAAGTTTTTGCTTTGCTGGCATGGTTGACAATGCAAGATGCTGGTGGACAGGGTGCGGAAGTCAAAGGGTTAATGATACCAGTAATGGTAATGCCTTGTCTTCTCAGCCTGCCAGTCATCCAGAGTCAAAGGTAATAAAGAGCAAGAAGGACAGCTTTAGTTTAGGTTTGTTGTTTTATTTTTTTCATTTTTCATTTCATTTATTTACTTTATTGGTGCCAACCACCCAGGGTGTTCCCAGGCGTTCACCTAAGTACAAACCGGGCCCAAGGTTACATAACCCTTTGACTCCCACACCCTGTCCACCATGAAAAAGAATTAACCCTTTGACTCCCTCTGGTGGATAGGGTGAGGGAGTCAAAAGGTTAAGTTTTTGCAGTTGGTGGATAGGGTGCAGAAGTCAAAGGGTTAAGTTTGGTGGTCTGACAAACACCTTTTTTTTTTTCAATGTGGTATGTATGGCTGCCGGCATTGTTTTTATTCATTATTATTATTATTGATTATTAGTATATTCATTAGTTCTTTATGCATCAATGTTATTAAGTATTACCATTGTTATTAACATTATATATTTATCATGTTATCACTGTCATTATTGTTGTTCTTGATTGTTATTATTATTATTTATTTATCATCATCATCATTATTGTTATCTTTATGATCAGTAGTTTTGTTATTATTATTGCTGTTATTATTTTTTATCATTATTATTATTATCATTATTATTATTGTTATCACTATTATTACTATTATTACTATTGTTGTCGTCGTTGTTGTTTATGTTGTTGTTGTTTTCTTAAAATATAGTCCCTGTAAATTTAGATGCAAAAGTCAGCTTTTTCAAACATAATTTCTGACATATTTTACAGCCCTAAACCTTTCTGTGCAGTCAGCTTGGCAGTGATCAGTGTAAACCATGTAAAAAGAGGATGTAAACTCAGTGTAAAATATGTAAAAGGAATGTAAACACAACTGTAAAACCATGTAAATGTAAAAGCGTTACAGTTGACTCAGGGATAGAACTGTGTGTGACTGCGCTTGTTCCGACCACATTCCTTCAACTGCCAGTGGTGATAACTGTGTCTGTATTGACTATTCTGTACACAAATACCTTGTCTGAAATAATCTGTGAATTAATAAAACAATCGCTCGCCTTTTTTTTTTTGGCTTAACCCTTTGACTGTCAGTTTGTAGCCTGTCTACCAGCATCCTGCATTGTCAACCATGCTAGTGTAGCAAAACCTTAACCTTTTGAATGCCTCACTCTATCTGGAAGCTGGTGGATAGAGTGAGGTATTCAAATGGTTAAGTTTTTGCGGTTGGTGGATAATGTGCAGGAGTCAGTGTTAAAAGATAACAAGCTAATGTAAAAAAGAAAAAAAAAATGCAATATTGCGTTGTATTTTTTTCCGTAAACTGTGTTGTGTTTAGGTGTGTTCATGATTGAGAGTTACGTCATTTGCGTCAATTTATCGTGTGAGTAGAATGTTCAGGAGCGAGAGAGACGTAAACTGCACCGCTGTTGGTAAAGTAAATTTTGCAGGATGCAAAAAAAAAAAATACTTTTTTGTAAAAAGTATGATGTAAATGTAGAGTTTAACTGCTTTGCTTGTTAGTGCTTTTGGCTGCAGTGTATGTTGAGAAAATTTCCAGAAATTTCTTTTTAACCCTTTAACTCCCCCAGCTTATCTACTAGCATCGTGCTTTGTCAACCGTGACAACAAAGAAAAAACTTAACCTTTTGACTCCCTCATCGTATCCACCAGTTCGTGCAGATAGAGTGAAAGAGTCAAAGTGTTAAATTTTTGCTGGTAGTGGATCAGGTTCAGCAGTCAGAGGGTTAAATTATGAGTTCTGTATACCCATATCTCAAACCTACTGCAGATGAGTGTAACACTTTAAGAGAATGCATCATATGAAACTGTTCATTTGAAGTAAACAAAGACTTTTTATAATAATATAATTTCAAATATTGAACTGCGTTTTCACACAAAGATGTCGCAGGGGCTGATAATCAATATCTGAATCCTCATTCACCTGTGCTTCTTCCGGGATCAAAATCCAAGGTCTTTGGTATGGAATTTTTGGAGTTCAGCTTCATCAGGACCAGAATCATCACCACTGTCAGTAAAGAACTTCTCCCAGTACTTCCTAAGTGTAAGCAATCATTTTCGTTCTAGCATCCTTTGTGAACATTATGATGTACCCCACAAAAACCTTTCCAAAGTTTCTCCAACAGTAGCAGCAGTGACAGTTATATTTGAGGTGCCATGCTCAGTTTACAAAGAGCTTTCATCTTTTAACTTTGCAGTACTTCTGCAATGCTAAACAAAACATTCACACTGCTTTGTATGATGTACTGTTTATGTCAGCAATGCGTTGGCACCAGTTGCAGTGGTGTAGTGGTTAACAACAGACCACAGACTGGAAGGTTGTGGGTTTGAATCCCCATCAATCTCTTCAAAAATCACCGTGGGATTTTTCAGCTCTAACCAGCTCCTACCCAGAGTTGGGTATGCTATGGGCTCATTGGGAAGACTGAGACCACACAGTCGAGTCTCATCCACTTCACGGATGCGTCATTGAGGGTGTTGTTGCAATCTTCTGACCAGCTCCGCAGGTGTCTGTATCTTTCAGGCCTAGTTGATGCAAGGATATATTACAATAGTAAGCGTAGAGTACAGCCATGCCACGCAGTCTCAATCCTAGGTGGAACTCCATAGCATCATGATCATCATCCTCGTTGACATCATCATCATCGAATTGTAAACAAATTGTGTCAGCTTCTGTGGCCATTAAGGTGGTGTAGAAAACGGGATGAAAAATAAAAAGGTGAGCATAAAGGTAACCTCCCCCAGTGTGATGATCTTTAGAAGAAAAAAAAATGTGTTGGCGATAGTGAAGTCATGACGTACATCGTCGGCTGAGCAGAGAAGGGATTGAATACACCTTGTATGCTACAATCACTATTTTCCTCTCTGATATCTTATTTTGTAATTCTTTTTTTCAGTGAGTCCTCCCCCCTCTCCCACTTCCATCACAGAGATAACTGAGGTCTTTTTCAGTATACATAGTATCCCCCACCTTCTGGAAATTCTGTGCAAGAAATTTTTCTGTCACTCTCTTTATTTCTATCTTGCTCCTGTTCTTTCTGTCATCTCTTCCTATCATTTTCTGCCTTGCTGGTCCATCCACCTGTATGTGTTTGATAGAGTTTTTGCATTCTTTCTGTTAGGATTGATAATAGATATATGTAACTGACTGCATTTTTGACTGTAAGGAAATATAATGTGCAGAAGTAATTTTAGGTAATTTGGGCCAGTTTTTTTTGTTTAGTGTCCTTAGTTATTTTTACATTTGTATTCAGGTTTGATTTTTAGCCCTTTGACTCCCGCGGCCTTTCCACCAGCGTCCTGCATTGTCAATCATGTGAGCAAAGCAAAAACTTAATCGTTTGACTCCCTCACCCTATCCAGCAGGAAGCTAGTGGATAGGATGAGGGAGTAAAATTCGAAGGGTTAAGGTTTTGCAGTTGGAGGATAGGGTGCAGGAGTCAAAGAGTTAAATCCTCTGGGCAGAATGGTCAACAACCAGGGGCATATCATTTTGATTTTGTTTGCGAATGCATTGATATGAATACTTAATTTTCTTGTCATGTTGTTGTTGTTTTTTTCTTCTTTCAACGAGGTATTGTGTACGTTTTGAAATGGTTGTAGCCCTGATTTGACTCTGCAGTGTCAGCTTTGTTTTAAGCAATAATTATAACAAAGTCTGCCTTTTGTATCTGTTTTCTGATCCTTTTACCTGTATTTATTTTTCTGAATATTTGTGTGTGTTTTTTTTGGTTTTGTTTTTTCAATTTCTTTACTTTTTAATATTTGTGTGTGTTTTTTGGTTTTGTTTTTTCAATTTCTTTACTTTTTAATTTTTTGTGTATTTGATTTTGAAAGGGAGATAAATATTCTAAAGGGGATATTTAAAAAAAAACAGCCCAGTGACCAGTCTTGATGATTTTTTGTATTTGTTTACTTTTTAATTAGTATGTGTTTTGTTTGTTTCCAAAAGTGAGATCGATATTTGAAAAGGAAAAACAAAAAAGTCCAGTGATCTACTCTCAAGTGCGCATGCATGTTAAAGTTATTGATTGATTTATTTATGTAATGTTACTCGCATGCATGAACTCGAGCTTGGCAATGAGCATCACACGATGCGTTTGTGAATGTCTGGGCATTTGCGTAAATAAACATGCATAATTACCAGTAGTTCGCTTAACCTAGTCTTAGCAGTTAAAAATTGATAGCAGCCTCTGGATGGAGCATTTATGGAAGTGACTGAGTGTCACAAATCCAGTGAGACTAGTTTAAAGAGCTGTTGAAAAATTGCTTGCAAATTTTGGGTGGAGCATGTGTGCGATTGCCTGAGTGTGTTGAATCCTTCATCAGCGAAATGGTTCCAGAGATCTGCTGTCCAGAATGTGGTTGTAAATGATTTTTTTTGTTTGCCTTTATGTGTGTGTGTGTGTGTGTGTGTGTGTTTACTTATTGATCTTGGAAAGGATTTGCATAAATGTATGAAAAGAAACCATGCTTATCATATTTGCAAACCCTTCCACTCTATCATCATTTCCAGCCGAAATGTCAGAAAGAAGAAAGCGGAGATCAGATTCATTAACTCTTTCATTCTTTCTGTGTATTCAGCAGAAATAGAAGAAAGGAGACTGCTGAGATCAAATTCGTTGATTCTTTCACTCCTCCTGCCTATTCAGCAGAAATGAACAAAGGAGACTGCTGAGAACATATTCGTTAACCCTTTCACCCCCCCCCCCCCCTCACCATTTCCAACAGCTTTCTGGTATGTGGAAGAATGGACAAAGCTGTGATCAGATTCATTAATCCTTTCACTCCCTCACCCTTTCCAACAGCTTTCCGCACTATGGGGTAAATAGAAGACAGGGGAAAAGCTGAGATCAGGAAGGTGGTGGATAGGGTGAGGGATTCAAAGGGTTATGTTTTTGCAGTTGCTGGATAGGGTGCAGGAGTCAAAGGGTTATGTTTTTGCAGTTGGTGGATAGGGTGCGGGATTCAAAGGGTTATGTTTTTGCAGTTGCTGGATAGGGTGCAGGAGTCAAAGGGTTATGTTTTTGCAGTTGGTGGATAGGGTGCGGGATTCAAAGGGTTATGTTTTTGCAGTTGGTGGATAGGATGCGGGAGTCAAAGGACTATGTTTTTGCAGTTGGTGGATAGGGTGTGGGATTCAAAGGTAGTTGGTTGGTAATAATGCGAGTCAAAGACTATGTTTGCAGTTGGTGATAGGTGGGATCAAAGTTATGCTTGAGTGGTGATGGTGCGGATTCAAAGGGTTATGTTTTTGCAGTTGGTGGATAGGGTCGGGAGTCAAAGGGTTTGTTTTTGCAGTTGGTGGATAGGGTGCGGGAATCAATGGTTAATAGGTCCTATTCTCACTTTCCTCACCCAGCCTCTTCCCATTTCAAACCTAGCCAAGGATTGGGGTGGGTTTTTTTTTGCACAGGTCTCAGGAGTCTACCAGAGAATCACTGGCATATTTGGGTGGAGGGTATATGGAATTATCCAAGTGTGAGGAATCCCTCTTGACCAAACTGCAGACTAGGAAGCTGGTGGATAGGGTGAGGAAGCGAAAGGATTATTATTATGTCTCCTAAACATTAAATTTATGGATGCAATTGCAACTGGTTGTGGTGAAAATGAAACCTTGTGTAGTATTTTGATCCCTTTTTTTTTTTCTTTTCTTTTTCTTTTTTTGTATGCATTAAAGCAATAAAGTGTACTGGAAATTAACTTTTGTGGTGTTTTGTGTGTATGTAAGGAGGAGAGAGAAAGAGAGAGAGAGATAATGTGTGTGTGTGTGTGTGTGTGTGTGTGTGTGTGTGTGTGTGTGTGTGTGTGTGTGTAGACAATCACGGACTTTGCGTGTGAATTTGCATGTATAAATCATGGACTTGGTGTGTGTGTGTGCATGTGCATGCAATGTGTATATATGTGTATATGACCATACATATATATCCTTGCATATATGTATTTGTCTGTATGTGTACTTTGTATATTTTGTGAAGTAACTAAGTGTAAATAAAAGGAAAGAGAGTAAAGTAATATCTCAAACACTAATTAGAGGAAACAAACTTAAGATTGTAAGAGAACACATATACTTATATGTGTACCACACACACACACACACACACACACACACACACACACACACACACACACACACGCTCACACACACGCTCACACACACACACACACACACACACACACATATATACACATGTACACATACACACACATTTTTCACGAATACTTTTATTTTCCACAAAATCAACAAATGTCTGTCACATTCGAGTTAATTTGCGACATACCCAGGCGGGTAGTTGATGGTAACGCCGGCCGGACAGCTGGGAGTCTGGCAACATTTGCCAGGGGCTGGCGCCACCATGGTACATGATGATGGTAGGCTGAAGTGGTAGCATCTGCACGTTTCGATAATAATAACGATAGGGCAGGGCACATGATGATAATGATGATGATGCTAATGCTGATGATGATGACTTAGGGTAGGAGCCAGTTGGAGCACACAAAAAAGTCCCCAATTTTTTTTAAAGGACTGAAGGGGGTTCCAATCCACAACCTTCCAGTTGGTAGTCCGTTGTGTTAACCGCTACGCCACAGATGGCAGAATAAAAATCCTCGACACGTAAGTCCTGAAACAGGTTGGCCTCCAGAAGAGTCCACAAACTCCTGCAGGAAGCACAAGTCAGATGGGCTGGCCATTGTCACCAAGAAACACCACCAGAGTGCAGATGGGACCTGGAGCACCAATGCCTCGCCAATCTCGGGACACTCACCTCCCAAGCTCCAGACGCCAAACGAGAACCACTTACCTAATCAAATTCACACCAGACGGCAGATGCACAATAGAAATGGCCAGCAGAATCGGCAGCCAAGCTAAAACAGCATTCATGAAAACGAAAAGCGTTCTTACCAACAAATACCTATCAGTAAAGATCAGGAAGAGAGTTCTTCGCTGTTATATAGAACCGATATTGTTGTACGGATGTGAAGCGTGGACAGTCAACACGCAAAGTCAAAACAAGATTGAGGCAGCCGAAATGTGGTTTCTAAGAAGAATGTTAAGAGCTCCATGGAACAAAATCAACATCATCATCATCAAACAACATCAACAACAACATCGTCGTCGTCCTCCTCCTCCTCATCGTCATCATCATTATCATCATCACTATCAGTATCATCATCATCATCATTGATATCATCGTCATCATCCTTATCAGCATCAGCATCAGATGTATGACAGTAGTTACCATCAGCTGTCAAGATCAGGACAGATGGTTATCTTTCTTTCTGAGAATTGGGCACAATAAACACCTTTTAATTAAAAAAAAAAAATGAGTGGTGCCCTCCTCTGTGTGTCCTTGTGGACAGGACTGAGCAGGACATGAACAGCATCCTACAGGTCTGCAGGAATACTTTAAGAAATTGTTTGTAATCTTTGTTTCTATGTAAATTGTGATGTATGATATGCGAATAGTTTACAATTTGTGAGGTAATTTTGATTGCCAAGGTGTTAATGCTGTAATACTGAAGTTATAATATTTTTCCTGTATATGAATTAGAATTTTTCTGTTTTTATCTTCATTCAAAATATTGATTATAATTTTATGTACAACTATTGCATGCACAAACACACACACACGCATGCAAACATAGCACACGCACACACACTCACACACACACACACACACACACACACACACACACATTCTTACATACACACACGCGCACAGCAACGCACACGCACGCACACACACACGTACACACACACACACACGTACGCAAGCACACACACGCAGCAATATATAAACACAGTATGCCTCTTTATTCATATGAAAAATCTGTTAATCTTTCTTCATTACATAAGTCAGTGTTTAAATTTTAATATTCTGTGGTTTCTTATGTGTCTTCTTACTTGTATAGCTTTAATGTTTATTGTTATCTTATTGTGTATGTAATTGTGAACATTTTTTATCACCTTTTGCCTTTCTTGCGAAATGTAAAGCGCTGGTGAGCATGTTTTTTATATGGAATGTGCGCTATACAAATAAACTTATTATTATTATTATTATTATTATTATCTTTAGGGAGAAGATGTGGACAGAGCGGACTGACTACCCTTGAGGAAAAACTGTACAGGCCTGTGGATGTTTGCAGACGACAGCCAACTTTATCTCAAGAACTGGTCTCCAGGTGTACCGGCAACGAGAAGAAGTAGGAGAAAACGAAGGAGATGAAGGAGAAGAAGAAGAGAAAGAAGAAGGAGGAGGAGGAGAAGGAGAAGAAAAAGAAGGAAGAGGAGGAGGAGAAGAAGAAAAGAAGAAGAAGGAAAAGAAGAAGAAGAAGAAGAAGAATTAGTAGAAGAAGAAAAAGAAGAACAAGTAGAAGAAGAAAGTAGAAGAAGAAGAAGAAGTATAGAAGAAGAAGTAGAAAGAAGTAGAAGAAGAAGAAGACAAAGAAAAAAAAAAGAAAAGGAGAAGGAGGAGAAGAAGAAGGAGGAGGAGCAGGAGAAAAAGAAGAAGAAGAAGAAAGAGAGGGAGAAGAAGAAGAAAAAAAAGAGGATGAGGAAAAGAAGGAGATGAAGAAGAAGAAGAAAGAAGAAAGAAGAAGAAGAAGGTGAAGCAGAAGAAGGAGAAGAAGAAGAAAAGGAAGGAGAAGGAGGAGGAGGCGGAAAAGAAGATAAGAAGAAGAAAAAGATCATCATTATCATCATCCTCACACCACCATCACATCACCATCACCATCACCGCACCACCACCACCACCACACACATCACATCATCATCCATCATCATCATCAGTCTGCTGGATTATTACACACATAAACGTGAAGTGAACAGTACAAGTGTTTGTCTTACAGCCCTTGACAGGTATACAGGCCCATGCTGGCGTTGGACAGCTACACTTCTGTGTACACCCGTTGTTCCACGTCTGTCCTTGGTGTACACGTGGCCCTTGAACACACACCCGTTACCTGTACACACACACGCACACACACACACACCACACACACACACACACACACACACACCACACACACACAAGTACACACACGTCCGCGCGTGCGTGCGCACGCAGACACACACACACACACACACACACACACACACACAACACACACACACACACGTACACACAACGCACGCGACTAAAACACACACACACCACACAACACAACACACACACACACACACCGCACGCACAACACATAACAAACACACACACACACGTCCACGCACGTAATCACACACAACACACCGCACACACACACATCACCACACACACACACACACACAACACACAGCACACAAACAACAAAACACACAAAAACCCAAATCAGTATTAACATAACATAGTAGATACACACATAACAGCCGCCAGGCACGAACCATATCAATAACAGAAACGCATCACCCAGCACATCACAGTCAACTGTGAACAACTAGTCCCAATTCTGTGGTCTTTCCATTCATTATTCAGACATTCATATTCATATCATATTAAATCACATTGTTCATATTCATATTCATATTCATATTCATAATCTCAATCATATTTATATTCATATTCACACTCATATTATATTTCACATCCACACGTGTATTCACATTTACATTCATATTCATTTCTTTTGTTACAGTGGGCTTACCATATGAAATTCGGGCTGCTCTACCTTTTCAGAGCGCGTCGCCGCAGCGCAGCGCCACATAATTTTTTTCCTACCAAGACTTTAGAAAGGCAAGAAGGGTAGTTCGCCTTCATGCGGATGGACCTGGGAAATCAGCATATCTCTTCAATGATTTATAACAAGGTGGCCGGACGAAAGCCCGGCTCTTCACGATTTTCGACTACCATTGAATCTTTAACGTGCGCAGGCCAGAAGGCACACAAGTCCGACTCGTTTTTCATTCCCTTCCGAAGAACTAGACGTTCAGTTCGATTTTCCGGTCAAACTGAGGAGAAAAGGCGAGGCCTCAACGGAAAAACGAACCCTGGAACCTCGAGTTTAGTTACTGGCAGGTGAACGTCTGAACCATTCCGCCACTCTTCCCATTACATATCAATAACGTCTGTACTACCTCACTCTCCTTATGGTCTCAGGATTATGGGAATAACTAAGTAGTTGACCCTGTATCCCCCCTTCCTCTACCCCCCCCACCCCTACCCCTTCAGTTCTTCTTCCTATCGTAGTGTGTGGAGTGCAAAACGTGCTTTAGCATCTAGTTGGCGAAGTGACGAGTCCTGAATCAATAGCCTGGTCTCAGCTTTCACGGTGGGTTGTGAAAATGCATTGGAGCCGAATTGAATGGTGGGAGAGTAGTACACAGGACTGCAGCAGAAAATTGGTCCGAAAACAAGCAAACAAACAAACAAACAATCAAACAAAAAATCAAACAAACAAACAAACAAATAAAATAGACCAGCTATAGGAAGGGACCCCTACACCCCTCTGTCCACAGAGCGGACAAATGGCCCTGAAAAGGCTCCGAACCAGCTCAACGCCCATATGAACCACAAGTTCAAACTGACGCCATCACCGAACTGCCCCCTGTGGTCAAGAGGACCCGACAGCTGAACACATTTTTCCAGCGAAGTCGCTTCTATCAAGTGGAGCGACAGGAGACATGGTCGACAACAACTCCTCTGACCACCACGCTCTATGGCAGCCGGTTGGGTTTGGGAAAAAAAGGAAAGAAAGAAAGAAGAAAGAAAGAAAGAAAGAAAAGAAAAGAAAAATAGAAAAGAATAAAGAAAAAAAAACCGGCCACATTCCTTGCTAGATGTTGCCTAACCATGAAGACGACGAAAGACAGAAAGAAAGAAAGGAAGAAACAAAGAAAAGATGAAATACAGAAAGAAAGAAAAGAAAAGAAAGAAAAACAAAAAGAAAAAAAGAAAAGAAAGAAAAACAGAAAGAAAGAAAAGAAAAGAAAGAAAAACAGAAAGAAAGAAAAAAAAAACAAAGAAAGACAGACAGAAGGAAGAGACAGACAGACTGAAAGACAGACAGACAGACAGAAAGAAAGAAAGAAAGAAAGAAAGAAAGAAAAAACATTTCAACATGTGAATCATCAAACCAAGTTATTGCAAGTCAACATAAGATGATGAGCTCTTACCTGATACACTGAAAATTCCTCCTGTACCAGTACCAGTACCAGTGCCGGTACCAGTGCCGGTACCAGTGCCAGTGCCAGTGCCAGTGCCAGTGCCAGTGCCAGTGCCAGTGCCAGTGTTGATTATGGTCATGCCAGCTGTAATAAGAATATAAATAAAAACAACAGTGAATATAGTTCAAACAAGCTTACAGACATAATCAACAGCAAAATAATATTGAATATAGTTCAAACAAGCTTACAAACATAATCAATAGCAAAATAATATTGAATATAGTTCAAACAAGCTTACAAACATAATCAATAGCAAAATAATATTGAATATAGTTCAAACAAGCTTACAAACATAATCAATAGCAAAACAACAGTGAATAACTATAGTTCAAACAAGCTTACAGACATAATCAACA
>JAPXFY010000014.1:65893240-65895740 GCA_030674185.1 Monoplex corrugatus
AGTTCCAGTTCCGGTTCCTGTCCCACCTCCTGGTATGATCACAGTTCCTCCTCCTGTCTGGCCTCCTGTTCCCGTTCCCCCACCGGTGATGGTGCCAGTTCCGGTTCCGGTTCCGGTGCCACCTCCAGTAATAGTTCCAGTTCCGGTTCCTCCACCAGTAATGGTCCCAGTTCCGGTTCCTCCACCAGTAATGGTCCCAGTTCCGGTTCCTCCACCTGTAATTGTTCCAGTTCCGGTTCCGGTTCCTGATGAGATCGAAGACAAAAACGTAACATTTGATGTCGATCGTGACGTTAACCATTTATCAGTCACTCATTTCAAACGCCGGAGACAGACAGTTAAGTGTCAACACTCGCTTTAGTTGTGTGTTCATTGCAGTACCTGTGGATTTGTGGAAAAGGTCTTTAGGATTTTATGAGAAGTTTGGACGATGATATTTTTTACGTGGTATATGTACATATATGTATGTAAGGTTTTTTCCCCCTTTCTTTCTTTTCTTTTTTTAATATTTTTTTTTACATTTTTTTTTTTTTGCATTTTGATTTTCTCTGATGCGTGTATACACAGTGGTTTTTTGTTTTTTTGCCCACACTGTGTGGGTGGTAAGTTGCTGCACAGTCTGCACACACACACACACACACACACACACACACACACACACACACACACACACACACAAACATACACACAAACACATACTCACACACACACACAAACACACACACACACTCTCTCTCTCTCTCAGTCTCTCTCTTTCTCTCTCACACTCTCTCACGCACACACAGACAAACACACACAAACACACACACACACACATACACACACACACATACACACACACACACACACGCACAAACACATACACACATAGACACACACACACACACACACACAGAAACACACACAAACACTGACACACACACACACACACACACAGAGAAACACACACAAACACTGACACACACATACACACACACACTGACACACACACACACACACACACTACACACACACACACACACACACACACACACACACACACACACACACACACACACATACACACACACACACACGCTTACCACCGGTACACTTGTGGCAAAACAGGGCACAGTTTTTCCTGGACCACTGATCATATTGAGGGTCAGTACACACGATCTGTCCATACTGGTCACAGTTCTGGATGACATTCACACACGGACCTGCTGTGTTTGAAAAAAAAAGACGACCCATTATGAAGGCGTGTAAAGTTGAACAAACAAAACAAACAAACAAACAAAACCCCGTAAACAAAAACAAAAATCCAAAACGACACAAACAAAACCCAATGAATATAAACAAAAATTCCAAACGAAACAAACAAAAAGCCATGAATGAAAACAAAAAAAATCCAATCGTAAAAAAAATAAAACAAGACCCCATAAATTAAAACAAAAATCTCAAACGAAGCAAAGAAACAGAAACTCATAAACAAAAACAAAAATCTCAAATGAAACGAAAACAAAAAAACAAAAACCGATGAATAAAATAAAAATCCCATTCGAAACAAACAAAACGCCATAACCTAAAACCAAAATTGCAAACGACGAAATCTCAATCACAAACACACAAAATTAGAATCAGAACAAGTACTCAGTACAACAAAACAAGACAGGCGCAAACTGTCGGCCATTTGGCCTTTTTGTTTCAACTGCTACTGTTTGCTGGAAAGCTTGTGGTCACTTTGATTTTAGATCTTTTAATCTTTTAATAATAAGGTTTACAAAATCTTATATATATATATATACACATATGTATATACAGGGTGTTTCAAAAAGAATACGCCAAAATCATTACGCAGTTTTTTCAGGTCTATAGCATTGTAGTGGACTGAATCAGTGGTTATTTGATAGAGTAGTTATCAAAGTTTGATTGGGTGTCAGTTTCACCGCTGTCGTTAGTATAACTTCCGGTGCAGCTGAATTGTGGGAAGATCAATCAAAATGGCGACTCCTCAGCAGAAGGCGTTTTGCGTGCTTGAGTTCGCGAAAACAAACGCCATTGTCACGGTGCAACGTGCTTTCAGAACAGAATTCGGCATTGATCCGCCCCATCGTGAGAGCATTCGACGGTGGGTTAGACAGTTTAAAGAGAGTGGGTGTCTGTGCAAAGGAAAGAGTCCTGGAAGACCACGTGTTACAGAGGAGCAAGTGGAGAGGATTCATGATGCATTTGAGAGCAGCCCACGTAAGTCCGTACGTCGAGCAAGTTTTCAGCTTGCCATCCCTCATACCACTGTCTGGCGTGTGTTAAAGAGACGATTACACATGAAACCATGCAAACTAAGCCTCGTCCAAGTACTTACTAATGATGACAAGGTGATGCGGAGGACATTCTGTGAGTCAATGCTGGAGATGAGGAAGGTGATGAAACTCTCTTTTCACGTTTAGTTTTTAGTGACGAAGCGACTTTCCATTTGAGCGGCACAGTCAATCGTCACAATGTGCGCATTTGGGGAACA
>JAPXFY010000014.1:65920740-65948240 GCA_030674185.1 Monoplex corrugatus
CTCCCCATAGTAGGTAAGCAAATACTCAAACCTGATATCTCTGGAAGGGCGAGGAAGAGGAGGCCCAGGGTGGCCGAGAGAATTTGGTGAGTTGTCATGGCTGACGGTCTGTGAGAACCACTGCTTTCGGCCAGCCCAAGTGATCTCTCTTGTCATCTACCTGTCTTGTTATATAGCGTCACCTTTGGTGTCTTCCGTTCCACCCCTGCCCTTGGAGTGCATTGTCCCCGTTTGTCTTATCTGTCCTGTCTGTCTGTCCGTCTGTGCCTGTCTCTGTCTGACTCTGCCTGGCTGGCTGTCTGATTCTTATCTCTTTCCCTTCGTGCGGTCAATAGCATAGTTTCCTGGACTAAAAATGTCCTTGTTCTTTTCGGGTCGTGTTATTACTTACTGCCCTTGATATACGGTGTAGGGCAGCGACGAAAGTTTTCCGCTTCTGCCTGTTCTAGACCGTCTTACAAGGCAGGAACCCACTGCGCTGTTACTGATACACAGTGCGCGCAAGTTGTGTTAGATCTTTCAAAGTAGGTTTGGTAGCACTGTCAGCAGGCGATTGTAGTTTGGTTGGTTTGGTTCAGTTTTTACGTCAGCACCCAGGGAAGTGGGAGGAAAGGGGGGGGGGACTTATCTAATCTTACACTGACACCACCAGAACAGAACAACAATGATGTAAGATGGGACAGTGAGAAGGCCAGTTTCAATGTAGCGCACCCGGCCGGGGATTCGAACCCACGACCGTTAGTATGATGAAATGATTGTAGATCGTCTGTCAAGGTTTTACAGTCTGGTTAAATTAAGACGACAATCTTGGATCTCGGGAAATCTCGCGGACTGGTTGTTTCTTTTGACAAAACCGTAGAATCATGATCTGATATCTCGAGTTCAATCTTCGCCCGAAACATAAAAACAAACGAACAAACAAAACCAAAACAAACAAACAAAAATTCTGGCCTGTTTGCTGCCAATCTTGAAATTTCCATCCTTTTGGTGGTGTGAGATTAGTGTTTCATAGCTTTCCCCTTTCTCGCCCCCCCTCCCCTCCCCTCCATTTCAAGACCTTGCCAATGCATGGGGTTTTGCGCAGGACAGGTAGTCCGCTGGCAGGTTTGGGTGGAGCACATATGGAATTGTCCCAGTGTTTCTGATACTCGTTGTTTTATCATCATACATCATCATTCATCATCACATCATCATTATCATCATCATCGTCATCATCATCATCATCATCATCATGGTGTCCCTGCCGGTTGGCGTTGGCGATCAGGCCATCCATACAATCTATCCCTTGTCGCTGCAAGTACATCTCCCACCCTCTCTGCAAGTCCCGTCCCAATATTTTCTCCCTGGGTCTACATGATGTTCTCTTTCCTTCCAGCTTTCCTGTTGTGACCGGGTGTTCTATTTCTCTTTCCTCATAAACTGTCCTATAAATGTTGCTTGTCTTTTCCTACTCTCCTTTATTAGTTTCAGTTTCAGTTTCTCAAGATGACGCCTCCGCGCTCGGAACGAATTCCATATTATATGCACTAACGTCACAGGTTCCATGTGTACGGTAATCATGGCACAAGCCTTAAGCCTGTACACAAACCCATGAGCTGGCCAGGTCCTGAGGTCCTATCTCGACTCTGTGGAGGTCCCCTTTATTAACGATCTTCTTGTGTCTGCCTTCTTTATTTGTTTTTTTTGTTTTGTCTTTTTTTTTCTTTTTTTGTTTTTTTGCTGTCCATGGAACTCACAATAGTCTTCTTAGAAACCACATTTCAATTACCTCAGTTTTGTTCTGACTTTGCGTGTTCTGATTTGTTTGTTCCGACTTGCTGTTTACGAATACCTAAATACAGATTTTCCACAGTCGGTCGCCACTCTTTTTCTGTGTCTGGTCCATAAAACGGAAATGTAATTGTCGGTTTATAACGTCTGCAGCAAAAAACAAATGCCACATTGACATCAGTTGTCTTGGTGCAGTGGTTAGTTACCGCAACGGACTATAGACTGGAAGGTTGTGGGTTCCAATCCCCATCAGCCCTGTCAACATCAGTGTGGGAATTTTTTGGGCCCCAACCGGCTCCCACCCAGAGTTGGACGTGCTGTGGACTCGTTTGGAAAGACTGGGACCACACAGTCGAGTCTCATCCACTTTACGGATGCGTCACT
The DNA here is from genome assembly GCA_030674185.1 of Monoplex corrugatus. NCBI lineage: Eukaryota > Metazoa > Mollusca > Gastropoda > Littorinimorpha > Ranellidae > Monoplex > Monoplex corrugatus. Next base: position 65,922,895 of record JAPXFY010000014.1, read on the forward strand.
GAAGATGTTGCCTAGATGTTTTCACCAGCATGGCGGGTGTCTGTACCTCTCAGGCCTGGTTGACTCCAGAAGTTATAGCCCTTCATGAATGTGGCATTGAGGGTATTGCTCAACTTTCCTGACAATCATCGCAGGTATCTGCATCTCTCGAGCCTGATATGACATGAACGTAAGCACCAAATACAGTCTAGTCACGTAGTCTCAACCGAACGTGGAAGTCCATATTGTCATCTTTATCACACCCATTCTCATCAATATCATCATCATCATCATCATCATCATCATCATCATCAATCTCATCATCATCACCATCATATGCCCCCTGCCGCATGGCGTTGGCGATCAAGTCCCTCCATACGAATCTATCCCCTCTCGCTGCAAAATACATCTCCCACCCTCTCTGTCCTCAGCCACCCTGCAAGTCCACCCAATATTTTCTCCCTGGGTCTACCTGCTCATCACCATGGCATTACGAGAACTTGTGCCAGATTCTGTGGCCCTTCATGCCCTGCTGTCATGTGACCTCAATGTCGGTGAGTTTACAGGTGTATTGGAAAGCGAAGTGACTGGTATGTGGTTCGTGACACAGAAGTGATATAGAAGATGACACAAAATAATAGAATGTTAATAATAACAACAATAATGGTAACCATCGTCATCATCATCATCATCAATAATATTAACAACATAAATAACAATAATGATACTAATGATAGTAACAACAACAACAACAACAGCAGCAAACAACAACAACAATAATAATAATAATAATAATAATAACAATAATAACAATGATATTAATAATAACAAAAACAACAATAATGATAATATTGATAATAATGATGATAATAATGATAAGAAGAAAAAGAAGAAGAAGAAGAACAACAACAACAACAACGACGACGACGACAACAATGATAATGATGATGATAATAATAATAAAAATAATAGTAATGTAGATAAGATTGTCATGGCCCCAAAAGAGGGAAGAAAGAGTTGTTTCCCTTGCAAAGATAATAACAAACAACTACAATGAGAGAAAAGAAAACAAATAGACAAAATAGTCTTTTTAATCAACTGAAAAAATCTGTCTGTTCTAACACACAATGTGAAATACAACAGAAACATTTGCAGAAGGAAAAGAAAAAAGAATAAGAAGGAAAAAAAGAAACGAAAGAAGAAGAGAAGGAGGGGGACAGGGAGGGAGAAAGAGGAGGGAAAAGAAAAAGAAGAGGAAGAAAAAGAGAAGAAGAAGAAGAGAGAAAAGAAAGAAGAAGAAAGAAGAAGAAGAAAGAAAAGAAGAAGAAGAAGAAGAAGAAGAGAAGAAGAAGAAAGAGAAGAAGAAGAAGAAGAAGAAGAAGAAGAAGAAGAAGAAGAAGAAGAAGAAAGAAGAAGAAGAAGAAAAGAAGAAGAAAGAAGAAGAAGAAGAAGAAGAAGAAGAAGAAGAAGAAAGAAGAAGAAGAAGAAAGAAGAAGGAAGAAGAAGAAGAAGAAAAGAAGAAGAAGAAGAAGAGAAGAAGAAGAAGAAGAAGAAGAAGAAGAAGAAGAAGAAGAAGAAGAAGAAGAGAAGAAGAAGAAGAAGAAGAAGAAGAAGAAGAAGAAGGAAGAAGAAGAAGAAGAAGAAGAAGAAGAAGAAGAAGAGAGAAGAAGAAGAAGAAGAAGAAGAAGAAGAAGAAGAGAAGAAGAAGAAGAAGAAGAAGAAGAAGAAGAAGAAAAAGAAGAAGAAGAAGAAGAAGAAGAAGAAGAAGAAGAAGAGAAGAAGAAGAAGAAGAAGAGAAGAAGAAGAAGAAGAAGAAGAAGAAGAAGAAGAAGAAGAAGAAGAAGAAGAAGAAGAAGAAGAAAGAAGAAGAAGAGAGAAGAAGAAAGAAGAAGAAGAAGAAGAAGAAGAAGAGAAAGAAAGAAGAAGAAGAAGAAGAAGAAGAAGAAGAAGAGAAGAAGAAGAAGAAGAAGAAGAAGAAGAAAAGAGAAGAAGAAGAAGAAGAAGAAGAAGAAGAAGAAGAAGAAGAAAAAAGAAGAAGAAGAAGAAGAAGAAGAAGAAAAGAAGAAGAAGAAGAAGAAGAAGAAGAAGAAGAAGAAGAAGAAGAAGAAGAAGAAGAAGAAGAAGAAGAGAAGAAGAAGAAGAAGAAGAAGAAGAAGAAGAAGAAGAAGAAGGCAAGAGAGAAGAAGAAGAAGAAAAGAAAAAGAAGAGAAGAAAAAGAAGATGAAGAAGAAAAGAGAAGAAGAAGAAAAGAAGAAGAAGAAGAAGAAGAAGAAAAAAGAAGAAGAAGAAAGAAAGATAAAAAAAAAAGAAGAAAAAGGTAGAAGAATCGAAGAGTAAATGGTAGAGAAGAGAAAGAAAAAGAATAGGGTAATATAAGAAAATAAATTAAAGAAATAAGAAATATAGTAAGCTAACGACAGATTAAACAACCAAGAAAGTATATCTTCTCCTCCTCCCCTCCCCCCCTCCTTAGGAGCAAGTACAATTTGATAAGAGCAACCTGCACGCAGACGCCTCACTTAAAAACCCTGTTGTGATCAAATTCCCCTGTTGAATGACTTTTCTTTGAATGTGTGTGTGTGTGTGTGTGTGTGTGTGTGTGTGTGTGTGTGTGTGTGTGTGTGTGTGTGTGTGTGTGTGTATGTGTGTGTGTGTCTGGGGGTGGGAGGTGTGTGTGGGTATGTGTGTGTGCGTGTATGTGTGTGTGTGTGTGTGGTGGGTGGATGTAGGTGTGTGTGAGTGGGTGCGTGTGTGTGTGGTGTGGGTATGTGCGCGCGCTCGCGTGTGTGTGTGGGTACGTGTGCCCACACGCTCGTGCGCACGTGTGTGTGTGTGAGAGAGAGAGAAGAGAGAGAGAGACAGAGACAGAGAGACAGAGGGAGACAGAGAGAGACAGACAGACAGAGACAGAGACAGAGAGACAGAGGGAGACAGACAGACAGAACAAAGAGAGATAAAGAGAGAGAGAGAGAAAGAGAGAGACAGACAGAGAGAGAGAGACAGACAGAGACAGACAGACAGAGAGAGAGACAAAGAGAGAGAGACAGACAGACAGAGACAGAGAGACAGAGACAGACAGACAGAGACAAAGAGAGAGAAAGAGAAAAGGAGAGAAAGAAGAGAGAGAGAAAGAGAGAGACAGACAGACAGAGACAGACAGACAGACAGACAGACAGAGAGAGAGAGAGAGACAGAGAGAGAGAGAGACAGAGAGAGACAGAGACAGAGACAGAGACAGAGAGACAGAGAGTTTGTGAGCCCTTCACTCCACATTGAATGTTTGAACAAAAAGCACAAATCAACAAAATGAATACATGTATTTAATTTTTGAATATTAGGTCTATGAATTAGCCAAAATTAGTTTGGATCATTCAAGGTGTCTATTCTATAAGCTTGGAGAAGGTGAAGTTGCACTGGGCATACAGTAGGAAACTCTGGGAAGAGCCAGACAGCAGAAGGTTCTCACAGGAGAAACTCCCATCAAGCAACTGTTTCGGCCCTTAACTCCTGACACTCCAAAGGGGCCGGGCCGCATCTAGGTCATGACTCCTGGATCCCCCCCCCCCCCCCCCCCCCGCACACTGTCAGGATATTGGACAACAACAAAATGAACCGATAACAATAACAGCAACAAGAACAAGAACACAAGAACAACAATAACAAACGACAATAACAATGACAACAAGAAGGAAAACAACAGCAACAACGACAACGATGAAGTGACAAGATTCTGCGCATTCTCAAGGAGTCTGAGTGGTGTGTGTGTGTGTGTGTGTGTGTGTGTGTGTGTGTGTGTGTGGGTGTGTGGTGTGTGTGTGTGTGTGTGTGTGTGTGTGTGTGTGTGTGTGTGTGTGTGTGTGTGTGTGTGTGTGTGTGTGTGTGTGGTTTGTTCCTGTTTGATTTACATGATTTCAATTGCCAAATGAAAAGAGCTTTGATGCTATTGTTGAATCGGGTTGATGACAGTCCTGTATGTCTTATCTTTGGCATTTTTTGTTGAATGCAAACTCCTTTACTTACAGTTACACACACACACACACACACACACACACACACACACACACACACACACACACACACACACACACACACACACACATATATATATATATATATATATTGTTAGTTCTTACAATCTTTGACATTGCCACTTTTATAAAGCATCACAAATTCTTGAAGTTTCCAATCTGTTGGCCCCTGATGAGTATTCCAGCTTTTACAACAAAGATGGTGCATTGCTTTTAGGCCTTCTTTTCCAGCATGTATTAACACACACACACACACACACACACACACACACACACACACACTATACTGATTATACTGGATTTTCGTTTTGTTTTGAAATGATGGTTACAATGATAGCCTAATAATATGGAATATGGAGATATCTTTTTAAATCATGACATTGAATAACAAATATATGAAAATTAAAATATTTTTGTCAGTAGTGAAAATGATAGCCACAATAACATGAAAAAGAGTTATGATATTGGGCATAAAATAAAGAGAAGAAGAAGAAAAACAAAAACTAAGGGGACACCCGGGTTCGAACCGGGGACCTCTCGATCTGCAGTCGAATGCTCTACCACTGAGCTATATCCCCAAACTGATTTGGGTTAGCCAAAGTAAGTATAAGACGATATCGAATGGGCACGTGCCAAATTTTTGCGTCGGACTTGACCTCAGTGACCATGGTAGCATATTGTATTTCGCGTTGTCTTGTTTTGTCTATAAGACTCTCTTAATCATTGATTTACAATTTCTGAACAGATCCGTACTTTTCAATACGTTTAAACTTATTTCTAGTGTTTCATTCATAAATATTTTATACATTTGCTGCAATTGTCTTCAAGTTGAGTTATTTATCTTTTTCATGTCAGTTCAGCTTTTATAAATTTATACTATATTAAAATAATATTTAATATTATAATTATAGTGACCTGGAAATAAGTGATGACGACAATGATGATGATTTTGAAGTGTGGAGTTAGCTCAAGAGGGATTCATTGAACAGTCCTATATGCGCTCCACCTAAATCTTCCAGCAGTTATCTGGCATATTCCCTGAACCTGCGCAAAACCTGGTGTATCGGCAAGGTCTTAAACTGAGGAGCAAAAGCCGAAAAGGGGAAGTACTCAATTAGGGGGTGGGAGGGAAGACATTTGAAACGCTTAAAATGTCTGAATCATTGTTATTATTATCATTATTATCATTACTTTTATTACTCCACTGTACTTCACTTTACTGGACACTTCATGATAGAAACTTGAGTTGGACAGGATAAGAATGGGACGAAAACGGTGAATCTCACTGACATCGGACATGCATCATGATGATGTGGATTTATCTCTCTTGAGATTTGCCGAGTCAACGCATTGAACTACTATTAAACTGGCAAAAAGTTCGTGAAAAAAAGGTTTGTAATGAACGTATACGCACTCGTGTCTTAGCCAGATGACTAGGCTTGCTCTGAGCCTACGGAATTATCATGTCTGAAGATGGACATCCTTAAATGGAAAGGCAAAAAAAGCTTCAGCGTTACGTAAGGGAACTAACTCATTACAATGTGTGTTCATAAGGTTTGTAGTAAAAGATATGTAAATTACCATTATTACAGTAATTATGCTTAATATTGAAAGTTTAAAATAAAATAAATACAAAAAGAAAATGTTTTTATCAGAATTAAACAAATTATGATCAATACCGCAAAAATAAAATATAATTTCATGCAAATATACAAACATCTTTTAATAATCAGTCAGTATATTGAGGTTATGACGATGTGCATGACTTCTGCCAATTCTGTAATTACCTGGCTAAAATTCTGTAGAAAGAATTTTACTAGTCTTTCGGATGAGACTTTTGAGTGACCGGTTTCTGAAATCGGTTAAATTGAAATGAAATTAAGACCTGTGTAAATAATGATTGGAGTGTATGTCGTGCGTGTAGTCATTTCGTACTTAGTATGCGTGTATAGGCTATATCGTATATGTATGCTAAGTCGATTTGCACAGCGGACTTTGTCGGCTCTGACCTGTTTCGTGCATAAACATAGTAATAAACAATTAGGCCTAAAACAAAATCAAAATTAGGCCTGATGAATACATCGTAATGGAAAACAAATTCTTGAGAAGTTTAACTCTTTAACTCTCACGCCGTGTCCACCAGCATCCTGCATTGTCAACCATGCTAGCCAAACAAAAACAACCTTTGATTCCATCACCATATCCATCAGCTTACTCTTAACCTTTTGATTCCCTTAACCTATCATCCAGCTTCCTGCAGAATGGAAGCTGGTGGATAGGTTGAGGGAGCCAAAATGTTAAGGTTTTGCAAGTGGTGGATAGGGTGCGCAAGTCAAACGGTTATAAAGTATTTATGTCATATCAACAGTGTGTGTGTGTATGGGTGTGTGTGTGAAAACAACATATGCCATCAAAGTTTTCTCAACTGCTTGCGTGTTGATTTATACCAAATGAGAGCTGAAAACAATGTAAAGAAATTTTCACTCCATGGTTATTTTTTTTTCTTTCTTTTCTTTTGTTTGTTTGTGGATTGTTTTTGTTTGTTTGTTTGTCTGTTTGTTTTCTTTAGTTTCTTTCCATTTTTGAAAAAAAAAAGTTGATTCATAGCATTTGAACAATTCCACATGCGCTCCACTTGTACATTCCACTGATTATCAGGCAGATTCCTCGAGCCTGTTAAAAAATGTTATGTGCTGGCAAGTTCTCGAAATGCAGGGAACCGGTGGGGAAGAGGTGGGGGAGGAGGGGTGGGGGGAGAGAAGGGCCCTATGAAACGCTAAGCTGACACCACAAGAATAATCGAAACATTAAGATGGGCAGCAAATAGACAAGTTTTTAATGCTGCGGGCGAGGCGAGAACTCGAGATCTGAGTCCACAGATCTAGCTAAATAACTCGAGATATCAGATCTTGAGTCCACATCTCTGGATAAAAACAAAAAACAAAACAAAACAAAACAAAAAAACAAAAACAAATAAAAAGCAACCATGCAACCCGCAGTTAACAATTAAAATTTAAAAAAAGGGCCCACTTGAGGTTTGAACGCACAGCCCTTGCTTATGAGCATCATAGTGGTGTTCTAACCACAGAGCTTATGGGCTACTTAAAAAAATTGATAATAAACTACCAGGTCAAGTGCACTGAGAAAACTGGGACCATACTTTTGACATTTATTGACCACAATATGTTCATCATCATCATCATCAGGTGCCCTGCCACATGGCGTTTGGCGATCATGGACTTCCATCTGTCTTTATCTCTCGTTGCCCCAGCATCTCCCCCACCCTCCTCGTTCCCCAGCCACTCTGCAAGTCCGCCCAGCATTTTCTCCCTGGGTCTACCTGGTGCTCTCTTTCCCTCCAGCTTTCCCGTTGTGACCAGGTACTCCAAATCCCCCTTCCTCATAAAATGGTCTATAAATGTTGCCTGTCTTTTCCTAATCTTCCTTATGAGTGATCTACTTGTGTCTGCTTCCATCAAGACTGTCTCGTTTGTTTTCTTTGCTATCCATGGAACAATATGTTACAACTCTGATAGCAAAAAATTGTGGTACAACCCATTTTGTAACACTTTAACAGAAGTTTTGATAATGATAAGATGTACATGATGAAGAAGAAGGAGGAGGAACAGGAGGAGAAGAACAAGAAGGAGAAGGAAGAGGAGGAGGAGAAGAAGAAGAAGAAGAAGAAAAGGAGGAGGAGGACAAGAAAAAGAAGGAGAAGAAGAAGAACAACAACAACAACAGTAACAACAACAATAACAACAACAGCAATAATAATGATGATGATGATGATGATGGTAATGATAATAATAATGATAATAACAATAATAGTGATAATCATAACAATGATAATAATAACAATAATAAAAATAAGTAATAATAATAACAACAATAATAATTACGACGATGATGATGATGATGATGATGATTTTGTTAAATAGTGCCATCAGTTCATACCAAAAGCATCATACTCATTGCACTTTACAAGAATAGAACATTATGAGAGAGAGAGAGAGAGAGAGAGAGAGAGAGAGAGAGAGAGAGAGAGAGAGAGAGAGAGAGAGAGAGCAAAATAACGTAAATGTACACAAGTATTCACAGACACACGATGTATATGTGCACATGCACACTAACACACACACACACTCTTTATCTCTCTCTCTCTCTCTCTCTCTCACTCTCTATCTGTTGATCTCTCTCTTCCCATCTATAGTAGACTCTGTTTATCTTTGTATCTGACTCTATCTGTCTGTCTCTCTCTCATACAAAACACACACACACACACACACACACACGTGACACACACACAATCAATATGAAATAATCTTCCTGTAAAAAAAAAAAAAAAAAAAAAAAAAAGGGAATATTAACAAAGGAAAAGAAGGAAAACTGCTGGGCAAAGGGAGCAACCCTGGTGATCCTCCCAGACACCTCTGTCAGTATTTGGGTTTTAGTTTCTTGGGCTGCGCCCAAATCTCCAATGGTCTCTCTCTCTCTCTCTCTCGCTCACTCACTCTGCATTATCCTCTGCAAATGTTTGTTTAGTTTGGCATTTTGATTTGGGACGAGGCGGTCTATTTTGTCAAGCAAATGGTGCATTTTGTGTATAATTTTTTTCTACTTCTTCTTGTCTGTCTGTCTGTTCGTACATTTGCAGGAGAGACGGCTGTCGTGGCTCTCTTGTGGCTTTGACTATAATATAATACTCACAATTACTTTACCTGGTAATGTGTCCGCTGTTAGTTGAGTGAGTTTTAAAGTCCTACCACTGTTAGAGTATACGAGGACTAGCGAAAATTTTTTTTGAAGAAGCCTTCAATAATTTTAAAGCATTGTGAGAGACCGATGCTTTATTCGGTTCTCTGATCCACCCTGGATGGCAATCGAATGGGTGAATGAGGGTCCGCTGGTAGTCTTTCACTATTTATAAATTACTACAACTGATAGTGAAACTACAACTTCAAAGGAAATTGGAGAGAGTGACGTCCCCTGCATAGTACAAGCAGACACACTGGCCACGAAGATTAAGAATGACTGCCTCTTTCAATCGATTGCAGCGTCTACTTAGGTGGGATATGTACTGTTAACTTTTGCATATATTGTTAGCATGCTGTTGCACAATATTCAAAGATGCATATTTGTTGTACATTCTTTGATCGCTGTGAACAGAACGAAAATCTATGGTTTTGACTTACTACTTGTCACTTTCCAGCCTTTTCCAAAATCTGATCACAGACAAACGAGCACAAGAGGGTCACATCGACATTCACATCCCACAACAGCATACCAGAAAGTTCTGCAAGTTTTTGACATTTCACCATTTTCAACAATCATGTTGCATGATTTAAACAGTTACAACAACGCGTGTTCTGCTTTGATTTTGGAAAGGGATCAAGGGTCAATTTGGTGTGAAGTGATTTATTTTACCATCGATGTTAGTATCATGGGAGTTTTGAGTTTGGTCAAGAGGGGTTTATCTCACTCGGACAATTCCATACTTGTTTCACCAAATCTGCCAGCAGTTATCTCGCAGAATTCCAAAGCTTGCACAAAAGCCTATGCGCTGGCAAGGTCTTGGGGAGGGGCGGGGGGGGGGGGGGGGGAGGGTTCCTATGAAACACTAGGCTAATTATGCCAAAATGATGGAAGGGATAAAGTGGGCAGCAAATAGCTTATTTTTAATATTGCAGATTGGGATTGAACTTTATATATTAGATCTGTGGTCCAGTATGAATCTTGCTTTGGGTGTGAGATGTCCCAGATTCGGATCCCAGACAAGTCCTGAGGGTTTATAATAGCCCTGTTACTAGTGTTAGCTTGGTTTTTTTAGTATGTGAGTGATGGCCTCAGATGAATTCTTTGGCCCTTGCTGTGGGAAGACACTTTGAGGTTGTGATTGCAGTCTGCACTTAGTACATGTGTAGTCTATGTGTAAAAGAACCCATTGGCAGAAGTAGTGAAATACGTTGTAGAAAGTGCATCATGATCTGTAATCTATAGATAAACAGAAATATATACAGTGCGTACACACACATGCACATGCGTGCGTGCGCACACACACACACACAGAGCCATACACACATTCTCACACACACACACACACGCACGCACGCACGCATGCACGCACGCACGCACGCACGCACGCACACACACACACTCACACACACACACACACACACACACACACACACACACACACATAGCAAACATACATGCACATGCATACACACACACGCACATGCACACACACACACACACACACACACACACACACATACACACACACACACACGTGCGCGCGCACACACACATATGCAGTGATAATGATTAATTAAGGTAGTCATCAAACTTTTATTTTTTGTTTAAAGACAGAAGAAACCAGGTAAGTTTAGGTTTAGGCTACTGTTAAGGCTAAAGATAAGGATTTAATCTTAACCCCCACCTGTAACTGTAAGATATTAAATCCTAACCTTACCAGTTACCTATGATCCTTCATTTCATTCCATCTTTGTAGCAAAAAAATCCATCTAGCCCCACTCTCCTCTATAACACTTCCCTTTATGCTTCATGCCACACTATACCCACTCAAATAAATGTATTTGTTAAGTTGCAGAAGATCATGAATATGGAAGAAGGAGTACTTTTTTTTATTATGTGTATAGTTATTAGTTTTCAGAAATTTTGTTAGCTGTCTGAATAATAAAATTCTGATCACATTCTGTGTTCATGGCCGCTAGTGCCAAGTTTCAGTGTCAGTTTTTTGATACATTATCTCCCTGCTTGTAATAGATTCCATGTATACTGATACCACAGTTGCTATGTGATAAAGATTCACAATGATCATTGCATAAACCATAAACCAACCAAGAAGCCTTGTACGCTGGCAAGGTATTAAGGTCTATATAGTGTATGAGTTTTATATATTCTAAATCTATATCAACCTGACCTTGAAAGAAACTGCTATAGATGTCTAGGGTTGAATATCAAGCTGATAAACCAGAGAGAAGAGAGATACATGTAGACACAAACAGATTTTAGGTTAAGAGCAGTGTTGATCATGACAGACCACTCGCACTGACACAGGCATTATAAAGGCACAACGTTGATGAAATGTCATTGATAACAACCCTAATCCAAAGACCATTAGCCTCTGTGCTAATCCTGTTGTGGAGTTATTGGAGTTATTTCAAGAGGGATTCACCGTGCATAGACAACTCCATATGTGCTCCACCCAAATCTGCCAGCAATTATCTGAATCCTACTTCTCTTTAAGGGGGATAAAAAAAAATACCTTTCTTAGGATGTGCTTTTCTTTCCATTCATACCACCTTAGAATACATTTACAATATTCATATCAACTTATACTTTCTTAAACATCTGTAAAATATAAAGAATATGAACACAATTTTTTTATATGAGGTATATGTATGTCTTTGTTTATGCGCTGATAGTTTGTGGAATTGTGTCAGTATTACAAAAGCGTCCATCTGATGGCACATACTCCATGTATAGTACATTATTTAATAGTGCTTTTAATGAAGGTGTGCATGGTTTAAACTTCTGTAAGTTTTCTGTCTTGTGATGATGTGCACAGGGCCTACCCATCACTGAATCTGAGAATTGAAGTGGACAAACAGCAACATGAAGCTCATGTCAACCTGCCAGGTCTTCGCTATGACGACATTGATTACACAGGTATGGTATTGTTAATGGTTTGGACTGAATTAGTGAAATTGCTCAGGTGTTTCAACCCTTGCATGTTCCTTCATTTGCCTTTAAATTAATAATTGTTTCTTCTTTTCTTGTCTTTAAACTAGTAATTGTTCCTTCTTTTGATTTTAAATTAGTAATTGTTTCTTCTTTTGTCTTTAAATTAGTAACTGTTCTTTCTTTTGTCTTTAAATTAGTAATTGTTCCTTTTGTCTTTAAATAAGTAAATATCTCGGGAATTCAACCCTTATGCGTTCCTTCTTTTGTCTTTAAGTTAGTAATTGTTCCTTCTTTTGTCTTTAGTTTAAATTAGTGATTGTTCCTTTTTTTGTCATGAGTAAATTTCTGAAATGTTTCAATTTAAATGTGTTCGTTTTTATGTCTTTAAGTTTAAATTAGTAAATTTCTGATGTGTTTCAGCCCTTATGTATTCCTTCTTTTGTCTTTCAATTAATGATTTTTCCTTCTAATGTCATTAAATTAGTAAATTTCTCAGGTGTTTCTAACCTTATGTGTTCCTTCTTTTGTCTTTAAATTAGTAATTGTTCCTTCTTTTGTCATTAAATTAGTAAATTTTGCAAATGTTTCAGCCCTTATGTGTTCTTTCTTTTGTCTTCAAATTAGTAAATTTCTCAGGTATTTCAGCCTGTATCAGTGTATGTGTTCCTTCTTTTGTCTGGTGGGTTGGTTGGTTCTTGTACTAATAGAGCAGTGGATACAGACCAGAAAAAGACAAAAGTAGAATTGGAACGTATATGTAAGGTACCAGAACTAGACAGGCTATGGCAGTTGTCTTGTCATTTGTATTAGGTATGCATTCTGTTCTGTTTTGTGTTTTCTGTTGATATTGCTTGAAACAGCAGTCACTTTGATGATCCTTTAACTCTCTCACTCTGTCCACTGGATCCTGCATTGTCAACCATGCTAGCACAGCAAAAACTTGACTCTTTGACTCGCTCACCTATTCACCAGCTGCTTCAGTTGTCATAGAGTTTGGGACAATTGTTCACATCACAGAGCTATTATGATGCATGACGATGGGGATGATAATCATGATGGTACAGAGTTCCATTCTGGGTTGAGACTGCATGACAGGTCTGTCCTCTGTGCTTATTTTTTTTTAACATGTACATCCTAGCATCAGCCAGACCCAAGAAATACAGATACCTGTGGAGTTGGTCAGTAAATTTCAGTAACACCATGGACGACATTCCCTGAAGATGATAAGATTTATCTATGTGATCCCAGTCTGCATGTGGCACACAATCCCAGGGTAGAAGTTGATGGGGCCGAACAATGTCACAGTGATTTTAGCATGACTGACAAGATTTGAACCTACACCTTTCCAGTTATTAGTCTGCAGTGTCAACCACTACATCATGGGGACGGGTGGTGTTGGGACTTTGAATGAACTTTGAGTTGATGGTATGTTGAAGGTGTGGGGTAGTAAGGTGTGTGGATGTTAAAGTGTTTGGATGTTAAAGTTGGTATTGAAGGTGTGGTTGGTGTGTATTTGAAGGTGTGTGGTATGTTAAAGGTTGGATGTTAAAGTTTAAGGTGTGGTGGTATGTTGAAAGTGTGTGTATATTGAATGATATTTGAAGGGGGTGGTGTTATGTTGAAGTGTGTGGATGTTAAAGGGTGGTGGTATGTTGAAGTATGTAAAGTGTGGTGGTATGTTAAAGTTGTTAGTTAAGTGTGTGTATGTGAGGGTGGTAGTATGTTAAAGGTGTGGTGGTATGTTAAAGGTGTGGTGGTATGTTAAAGGTGTGGTGGTATGTTAAAGGTGTGGTATGTTAAAGGTGTGGTGGTATGTTAAAGGTGTGGTATGTTAAGGTGTGGTGGTATGTTAAAGTGTGTGGTATGTGAAGGTGGTGGTATGTTAAAGGTGTGGTGGTATGTTAAAAGGTGTGGTGGTATGTTAAAGGTGTGGTGGTATGTTAAAGGGTGGTGGTATGTTAAAGGTGTGGTGGTATGTTAAAGGTGTGGTGGTATGTTAAAGGTGTGGTGGTATGTTAAAGGTGTGGTGTATGTTAAAGGTGTGGTGGTATGTTACAGGTGTGGTATGTTAAAGGTGTGGTGGTATGTTAAAGGTGTGGTGGTATGTTAAAGGTGTGGTGGTATGCTGAAGGGGTGGCGGCATGTTGAAGGGGTGGGGGCATGTTGAAGGTGTGCATATGTTGGAGGGTGGCGTTGTTGAATGATGTTGGAGGGTGGCGTATGTTGGAGGGTTGAATGAGCGACATGGGATCAGTTTCACTAAAGTGGAGTTTGTTCAAAAGGGATTCATCATGCTTCAACAATTCCATATGCACTTTACCCAGATCTGCCAGTAATCATTTGGCAGACTTCTTGAGCCTATGCAAAAGCCTATGCGCTGGCAAGGACTCGAAATGGGGAGTGGGCAAGAGGGACATATGAGACGCTGAGCTGACACCACCAGAATAATGGAAACAGTAAGTGGGGCTGCAAACAGGTCAGTTATTAATGTTGTGGGCTGGGATTGAACTCAAGATATCAGATCTTGATTCCATGGCTCCATCAAAAAACAAAAACAAAAACAAACAAAAAAACAAAAACAAAAAAACAAACAAACTAAACCAAACCAACAAAAAAAACCCAAAAGAAAACAACAACCAGCCCGCATGATTAAAATGTTAACCTTCAGACAGTGTTTAATACCATAACCTGAGAATGAATCAGGGACCTCTAGATATTCAGTCTAACGCTTTCCCAACTGAAGTATTCCGGCTGATGCCAAGGAAGATGGAGGAAGAAAAGATGTGAACATAGATTGTCTTTTCACCATTTTCATGAGACTGAATAACAATGAATTGTGTTTAAAGCCTGAACGTGTTATATACTGAAGATCTGGTGTCTTGCATTGAATCCCTACAGGCAACATAAAAAATGGGTTTGTTAGTGTTCCATAGATTCTCCCCACCACCCCTTCAATACACCAGTGTTTGTGATTTTGCGCAGGGTCATGGATTCTGCCAGTTCATCACATGCAGATTTGAATGGAGTGCAAATGGAATTGTCCAAGGGCACTGAATTCCTTTTCAGCAAAATCTGATTACAATTTAGCTTTCTGTCATTTCTTCCAGTTGATTTCTGCCTTCATGGTCCATTTACCTGTGTGTGTTTGATAAAATCTTACATACTTTCTCTTAGGATTGATAATTGGGTACATGTATTAACTAGTGCATTTTTGGCTCCAGGGAAATGAGATATGTGGAAGCAATTATAGGTAATTTAGGCCTGTTTTTTATGTTTTAGTGTCCTTAGTTTTGTTTAAATTTGTATTCAGGAATGTTTTTTAAATCCGCTGTGTGATATATTGGATGGAGTCATCAGTGTTAGGGGCATTTCCTTTGATTATTTGCGCAAAGGCATCAACATGTGTACTTAATTTTCTTTTCCATTTTTTTCTTCTGTTGAATTATTGTGTATGTTTTGAAATGTTTATAACCCTGATTGGGTCTAAGCAGTTGGCTGGGCTTTAGACAGAAATAACAATAACAGTGTTGGAAGTATTGTGTATGTTTTGGAATGGTTATAGCCCTGATATGGCTCTACGCAGTCGGCTGGGCTTTAAGCAACAATAACAGGTAAAAGGTAGTATAACTAATGTACATTTTGTATTGTTACCAGGGCAGCCAAGCGTATGGCGCTTGCTGAACACCGTCGGTCGAGCGGAACATGCCGCCTTCTATAATGAGAACTCCTTTCTCAAGTACACCAAACTGCATGCACAAGGCATCGGCACTTTCAGCGCTGAACTTTCTATGGAGGTAAGATGTTGGACAAGCTCTGGTTAGGGCAGAGGTAGAGCACTGGCAAAGCCTTTAATTTAAAACCTTCACTTTGTGACAAGTAGTTGTTGGAGAGAACTGACCTTTGCTGCTGTTGTTACAGTTTGGACGCCATTTCTACGAGGTGACCACGCCAAAATCGCCCATGCAGGTGAAACTGAACGTGATCGGCATCGCCAACACCTCGTTCACTACCTGCATGTCGGTGATGGTGGGCGGGCGACTCAAGCCCTCGGTACAGGTGAAAAGCCTCAACATCCTGCGACATCGAGAGAGCGGACTGATAGAACATGTCCCACAGTGGTGGCGAACACACTTCACCAACTTTCTGCCCAGGTTTGATAATGATAATAGGTTTTGTTTGTTTATTTGGTTTGGTTGGTTGTTGTTTTTGGTTTTGATGCTCGTCCATCTTCTTTCTCTCATCTCCTGTGTGAACAACATTACCCACATCAACCAGTCGCCATGGTATAGTGGTTAACGCAACGCACTACCAGCTGGAAAGTTGTGGGTTCGAATCCCCATCAGTCCCTTAAAAAATGTATTATTGTGAGATTTTTCAGATCTAACCAGCTCCTACCCAGACTTGGGCGTGCTATGGACTCATTGGGAAGACTGGGACCACACAGTCGAGTCTGTTCACTTCACGAAAGTGTCATTGAGGGTGTTGCTCAAATCTTTTGACCAGAACTGCTAGTGGCTGTATCTCATGAGCCTGGTTGACGCCAGGATATGTTATGATAGTAAGCGTAGAGTACAGCCCTGTCACACAATCTCAGTCCTAAATAGAACTCCATAGCATCATGATTATCATCCTCATTGACATCATCATCATCACATTGTAAAAAACTGTGCCAGCTTCTGTGGCCATTAAGATGGCATAGAAAATGGGATAAAAGAAAAAAAAAACATTACCCACATCAGCGGTTTGAGGGTCTACAAAGTAGCACAGAGAAGTCAAGATGGGAATGAACAGAAAAGAGTTGTTTTGATGTCTGCTGCAGCAGACACAATTGAACTCAGCTATGCTGACAAGAGGCAGGTGACATCCTTTAGGCTGGTTCATTAGCGTTAATCCTACACAGCTCATTCTGGCTCCTCAGCACACTAACAGACATTATTTCATTCAGTGGAAGTCCCAGTACCAAGAAATCTGTGGGAGTGAGCAATGTCAAGTCACCTTGAAGCCCCCCCCATGAGAGGAGATTCTGCACTGTTGCAAAATCATATTGTTGGAGTTCAGAAGTGGGTTGTTTTGATCCGGCATACTTAGGATGTTGCCTTGGACTGAATGTGTGCTTCTTTGGAACCTCACTTTATCTTCTCATTTATGGACAAGTTTTTTGGGTTTTTTTGATAGAGCCGTGAACTCCAGATTCTGATATCTCGAGTTCAGTTCCAGCTTGCAACATGAAATACTGGCTGTTTGCCATCAGCTGTAATGTTGCCATCATTCTGATGGTGTCAGCTCAGTGTTTCACAAATCCCTTCTCCATACACCATCCCCATTCAAAGACCTTGCCAACACTCTGGGAATCTGCCGGATACTTGCTGGCAGCTTTGGCTGGAGCACATATGGAATTTTCCAAGCGCGTTGAATCCCTCTTGAACAAGCTTTAAACTGTTAAGAAACTTGTACCCAGACCACCAACTGTTCAAAATCCAGTGGATAGGAGAAATGATACAACATAATCATATTTTCTACAGTTTTCCGGAAAAACCAGTGGTGTCCAGCCCGCCCAGAGAGATCGGTCAGACATTTGCACATCACCTGACCGTGCCTTTCAATGACACGGACACGAGCGGACACACTCGCCACCCCATGTACCTGCGCTATCTCCTGGACAACATGTCTATCGCCTTCAACCGCTTCTTCTACAGCAAGTTCACGGGCGACCTGGCCAACTACCAGGTCCGCAGACTGTCACTGTTGTCCTATGGTTCCAGTCGCTTTGGGGACGCTTTGACAGTGGAAACGTTCGAAAATCCCGAAGAAGAGGGACTGAAGCTGCATTGCATTATCAGCAGAGGTGGTGCCGTCCAGTGGTATGGCTGTGTTGAGTTCTTCACACCCTTGACTGTGAAGTGAAAATATGCTTAGTTTTTTTTTTTCTTTTTTTGTGTGTGTATGTGTGTGTGGTATTTTATGATGAGAATGTAACTGTAATTATGGGCTGTAACTTGTACACCAGAGATGCCTGTTTGGGTGAGCAATTATTTTATTTTTGTTCTACAATCTAAACAGGCAGAAGACAGAGAGAAAAGGGGTCTGTATTTTGGTCGACTGGAAATTATCTTCTGTGTATTGGTCGATGGGGAAATTATCTTCTGTATTTTGGTCGACAGGAAATTATCTTCTGTATTTTGGATGACAGGAAATTGTGTTCGGTATTTTGGTTGATAGGAAATTATCTTCTGTATTTTGGATGACAGGAAATTTTTTTTGTATTTTAGTTGACAGGAAATT
Source organism: Monoplex corrugatus (assembly GCA_030674185.1). NCBI lineage: Eukaryota > Metazoa > Mollusca > Gastropoda > Littorinimorpha > Ranellidae > Monoplex > Monoplex corrugatus. The sequence goes on from JAPXFY010000014.1 coordinate 65,940,894, forward strand.
GTCTTGTGTATTTTGAATGACAGGAAATTATCTTCTGTATTTTGGATGACAGGAAATTATCTTCTGTAATTTGGTCGACCAGAAATTATCATGTGTATTTTGGATGACAGAAAATTATCTTCTGTAATTCGGTCGACAGGAAATTATCTCGTGTATTTTGGTCAACAGGAAACCGTCTTCTGTATTTTGGTTGACAGGAAATTATGTTCTATATTTTGGTTGACAGGAAAGTATCTTCTGTATATTAGATGACAGGAAATTATACAGGAACATTTTTAGGTCAGTTCTGTGAGTTGTGCACTGTTTGTATGGGTGGTTGTAAAAGGATTGACTTGGTGCTGACGACATTTGGACTGACACGCCAACTCACCTATGTGGCAAGCATTTTTGTCATCTAGGTCTGTCACGTTGTTGCATGATTTGCTTATGATCTAGATTGCTTGCAGTACTTTTTTATTTGTTTTGTTTGTAAAAATGCTCAATTGTGCACAAAACATCAGGTGAACAGCAAATGAAGTAGGCAGGCAAGGAAGATAACTACTAAGGAAATGTGGGGAGAATTAGAGTGAGTTCAGTACCCATAACCTATTCACTGCCAAGGGGAATAAGCCTGCTTTTGCTGGGTCTCTGCCAGGGGATTTTCAGTACAAATAGGTGTAGATTATCAGAACGTTCTATGGGCTACATTTTTTTTGTGTTCAAAATCATCAACAAAAATATGCAAACTTGTGATGGTAGCCCGTTGCTGTCATGATGCATGACATGAACAAGTGTGCAAAGTGTTGATGTGCAGGTGCTGTCAAGACTGCACTTAGTTAAAGTGTAAATGGAATAGCATATGGGGTTTGACACATATGTGTATATATGTGTGTGATATATTACTGCTTCTGTGTGTATTATAGTCTATGTCCTGTAAAATGTGTGATGTACGTACATTGAGTCTAGATGAGTTTGGAGAATATTGCTCATACAGGAATGGTTTAAGTATTAATCCCTTGACTCCCGCAGCCCGTCCACCAGCATCAGTCATTGTCAACCATGCTTGCAAAGTAAAGCAAAAACTTTACCCTTTGACTCCCCAACACGAAGGGTTAAGTTTTTGCAGTTGGTGGACAGGGTGCGGGAATCAAAGGGTCACTGGTATTTGTTGTTTATAAACAAGTCCTGGTTTCAAGAATGTGTTGATGGGAAAACACACTTGGAAAAGTGACACTCATATTAGAAATGTGTCATTCTCAGGGTAGCGATGATCGTATATGGGTATTCCAGTATCTTGTCAGGATTTTTCTTCTTCTTCCTCTTCTGGCATTTGCTGCCTGTATGGTCAAACTATATGTGGCAATGAATGTGGCATTTTCTCTCACATCCTGCTGTTTGCCATGGAGTTTTGCGGTCCGCTCCTCCACCTTAGAGAGACCGCTATAGACAAGTGCCATTTTCATCCAGTGTGGACATTTGTTTGTTCATTATTTCTTTTAACGTCTATTCACATATGTGATTTTAGACAAAAGACATTTGTATTATAATATATGATCCCATGGTTTGCTAAGTGGTTGCCTGCAGGCCTGGTACTTCTGGCTTCAACCTTTCAGGTTTTCTGTTGGGGTTTTTAGGTGGTTATCAGGTGGGTAGTGCTGGATGGTTCTGTCGTAAGACTTGTAGGGTGTTTTCTGAGAGTGGCCTTGCCAGTTGTTCATCCTGCCCTATCCTGACAGAAACCATCGCCAGTCAATGTGGAATTGCTTATTTATCTAGGCTACCCTGGTATATTTAGCAGCTAACCTCTATATTTGAAGGCCATCCATTATCCACCACTTGCGGCCTGCTGGGATGGTGATGATGGCTGCCCCACCACCAAAACGTAGATCATTTTTCTACTTGCCGTGTTCAGGAAGACACTTATGCCGTTCAGTGCATCACAAATGCAAATGTATAATTTTTGTCATTACAAGTGTTTTCACGTAACCCTTTGACTCCTGCACCCTGTCCACCAGCGTCCTGCACTGTCAACCATGCTAGCAAACCAAAATTTAACTTTTGATTCCCTCACTCTATCCATCAGCTGGTGGAAGCTGGTCGATGGGTGAAGGAGTCAGAGGATTAAGTTTTTTGCTGTTGGTGGGTAGGGTGCAGGAGTCAAAGGGTTAACTGTTTTCATGGGTTGTTGAAGTAGGCCTACTGTGTATAAAAGTGTCATCATTTATTTTTACGCTTTTCAGTTTTCAGTCAGTGGCCATATCAGGGATAAGTAGTCAACACTATTTTAAACTGCTTAATTTAACATCTGCCATGAATTTATGAAATGTATTTATATGCGTGTCGGAGAGAATAAGTTTGTTTAACATTTATATGAATTGATGTCTGATTTTGCGACTTTAATGTCTCAACGGAGTGTGTGAGTAGGCCTATATCGTGTGCGTTTGAATTTACTTTTTGTCAAAAGCATCATCATGTAGTCTTAACGCTTTGACTCCCGCACTCTGTCCACCGGCACCCTGCATTGTCAACCATGCAAGCAAAGCAAAAACTTAATCCTTTGATTCCCTTACCCAAAGGAGGAAGCTGGTGGATAGGGTAAAGGAGTCCAAGGGTTAAGTTTTTGCAGTCGGTGGATAGGGTGTGGGAGTCAAAGGGTTAAGTGGCTAGTCTTCATCGCATGTAATGTAAATTCTTAGGGATTACATCATCATTTGCAGCTTTAGCTTTTTTTTGTTTGTGAGTAAAGACAGGTGAAGGGCTTTCTGTTTTTTCTTGTTTACTATTTTTTGCTTGTTTGTGTGTTTTTAGTTAATTTTGTTGTTTGATTTGATTATATTCTTCTGGGAGCTTAACCCTTTGACTCCTGCACACTGTCCTGCATTGCCAACCAAACCAGCAAAGCAGAAAGTTAACCATTTGACTCCCTCACCCTATCCACCAGCTTCCTGCAGGAAACTGGTGGAAAAGGTGAGGGAGTCAAATGGTTAAGTTTTTGCAGTTGGTGGGTAGGATGCGGAAGTCAGTGGATTAAATAATGAATGAGCACAGAGATTTAATGTATTCCAAACGATGTTTAATGTATTCCAGACGATTAATCAAATAGATTAATGTATGTGTTAGAGCATGTAGACCAGGGCAGCATGTAAAGACTGAAATATGTTTCGGATCTGATGCCTGTGGTTGTCTGTTTTTGTTGTTGTTGTTGTTGTTGTTTAATATTCTTCTTCTGCCTTCGTCTTGTGTTTGCCATCTACGCAGTCCGGCCACATCTGGGAGTAGGTGTGGCTGTGTTTTTATTTATGTATTTATTTAGTTAGTTAGTTAGTTAGTTATTTACTTATTTATTTATTTATTTATTTATTTTATTTTATTTTTTTGCCAGTACCTGCTGGTTACCATGGGGCGTGGTAGGTAGAAGAGTTGTTGTCTTCTTCTTTTTTTATCTTTTTTTTTTTTTTTTTTTTTGCATATATTTTTGTTACAAAGAATTTTGTGTGAAATTCATGCTGCTCTAAGGAAAAGAGGCAATTACAATGTCATTATGGGAAAAATATGAAATGGCAATTGTATCTTTATTAACAGGAGATTGATTCTGTTTACATTCACATGTATCTATGCACACCAAGCGTATTATGATTGATTTCATAATGCATGTATTTGTACAGACCAAAAAGGTTTTTATTATGGTTTTTGCCTGTGTTTTTACATCCAGTGTTCATTTTTAGTGGCATTTAAGGAGATGGTGGAGAGAGAAAAAGAATGCTGCGTATTGTGTTTCAAAAATGCATGCAAGTACGTACACACGTAGACATGCATGTACGCACACACCCATGCACACATGCACATATGCACGTATGCATGTGCATGTACATACACAAACACACAATCACACGCACACATACACACTCACACACACACACACTTTTTTCTGTGAGTATTTTAAACTCATATTGGGTATGTGTTGCTGTTTTTGTTTTGTTTTTTGACACACTTTTTTGCATGTGTTCTTGAATTTTTTTTATTTCCTTTTATTTTTTCTTAATCAGCTTATTTTGGATTTGAGGGATTTCCACAAAATTTAACCAGAGCCACCTCCTTTGCTCAATTGTTGTTATGGTTTCTGTATTGACTGGTAAGCTAATGTTGTACAGTGTGGCTTATGGGTTTTTCATGTCCTTTGAAGGACTAGCACACAGAACAACAGTCAGGATCTAGGGAAGCTGGAGGAAAGCTTCCTCCAAAAGCCAGGAAACAAACGTCCATATCTTTTAAGCTCTTGGCTTTTTTACGTGTGCTTGTTGATTTTTGTTTAGTTAATAGAGCTGTGGAGTTAAGATCTAATGCCTTAAGTTCAGTACCAGCCCACAACATTAAAAAACTGACCTGTTTACTGCCCATCTTACTGTTTCCATCATTCTGGTGGTGTCAGCTTAGTGTTTGCTAGGTCTCTTCAACCCCCCATCCCCACCCCCACCCCCGTTTCCCGTTTCAAGACCTTGACATTGTATAGGGTTTTGTGTGCGCTCTGGGAGTCTGTCTGATAACTGATGGCAAATTTTGGTTGAGCACATATGGAATTGTCTGAGTGCAGTGAATCCCGCTTGAGCAAACTCCAAACTGCCTCAATCCTTTTAATCCCGCACCCTGTCCACCAGCATCCTGCATTGTCGTCCCTGCTAGCAAAGCAAAAACTTAACCCTTTGACTCCTTCACCCTATCCACCAGCTTCCTACAGGAAGCCTGGTGTGTGATTTTGAATATATGTAATACAGTGGTTTGGAAATTTTTCATTGACTGATTTTGAATATATGTCGTACACTGGTTTGGAAGTTTCATAGACTGCATATACTACAGTGTATATAGCTCGGTGTCTGATTTTAAATGTATATATATCGTACAGTGGTTTGGAAATTTTACAGACTGTATGTAGTGTATGTAGCCTGGTGTCTGATTTTGCCATAACTGTGCCATAATTGTATTGTGTTTTGATATATTATGTTGTTGGTATCTATTTTTTATAGATAGTTCTGCCATAGTCGTCACTGTGTTTTTATTTTGATAAGTGTGACCCAGGGCTCTGTTTCTTACATGCCAACACACTAGCATGCAAGTGGCAAGGTAGCGAATGACTAGGGTTAGAAAAAAGTGTCCTGTGAAACTTGCATGAGGAGGAAGTAAGGCTTTAGTCAACTGCACAGTGCTTATTTCATAACAAAAGATGGAATCATCGTTAAACACAATGGGAACTTGCATGTCCGCCATCTTTATCTCTTGATGCTTCCTATCTTTACCTTATGAATACCTAACCATGTTTACTATTTCTTTTCCTTTGTTTGTTTTTTTTTCCTGTTGAAGTATTGTGTGTATGTTTTAAAACGGTCGTAGCCCTGATATGGCTCTGCACATTCAGCCGGGCTTTAAGCAAAAATAACAGTGACAGTAATGCATACTACTGGGTGGAAAAAAGAAACGCTCTTACCTAGCGTATATCATGAAAACCTCGCGTAGCGTTTCTTATGTTCTGTCTCCCCTCTGCTGTCTCCATTTCAAGACCTTGCCAGTGCATAGGGGTTTGTACAGGCTCCGAAATCTGCCAGACGATTGCTGGCAGATTTGGGTGGAGCGCATATGGAATTGTCCAAGTGCAGTGAATCCCACTTGAATAAACCTTTGACTCTCACACCCTATCCACCAACTGCAGAAACTTAACTCTTTGGCTACCCGCATCCTATCCACCATCTTCCCGTAGGAAGCTGGTGGATAGGGTGAGGGAATCAAAGGGTTCAGATTTTTGCTTTCCTAGCATGGTTGGCAGTGCATGATGTTGGTGGACAGGGTGCGGGAGTCAAAAGGTTTTAACTTATACTCTAGATTCAAAAGTTTCACAGAGTGCATGTAATGTATGTAGCCTGCTACCTGATTTTGCTTAAATTCTGCCACAGTTGCTATTGTGTGTTGTGTTTTGATATAAACAGATATATGTATGTTTTGGAAGTTGTATAGAGTGTGGATTGGTACCTGATATTTCTATTTTTACATAGTTCTGCCCATAACCATTATTGTATTTAGTTTGTATGTTGACCCCTATTGTTGTTAATGTCGGAAAGCTTCGTGAGGACTTGGACCATTCTGTTTTGATGTTGCCTTGTTTTTATTTGGGTTATTGATGCTTGATTGATTGACTGGATCAGTTCACTTAATAATTGAATTGATCATAGCCCAGCTAACCAAGATCAAGATGACCATCTCAGGGCTCAGATGATTGTTTTGTTGATTGATTGGGCAGTTGCTTGATTGACTCATTTATTGACTGGCTGGCTGATTGACTTACTGTTTGATTTATAGACTGGCTGGTTATTTGACGTGGTTGATGATTGATTGATTCATTCATTGGTTGCTTGCTTACTTTGATTGATGTGACCATTTGATTGATTGATTGATTGATCTATTGGTTGATTGATTGATCGATCATTTGGTCAACTTTGATTGATTGATTAGTTGGTTGATTGATTGATCGATCATTTGATCAACTGATTGATCAGTCAATTGACATATTGACCAATTGATTGATTGATGTGACTGACTGACTGACTGGACTGACTGACTGACTGACTGGCAGATTCACTGACTGAATGATGTATGCTTGTTGTTTTATATTGGTCGATTGATTGATCGATCATTTGATCAACTGATTTATCAGTCAATTGATCTATTGACCAATTGATTGTGATTGACTGACTGACTGAGACGACCGACTGACTGACTGACTGACTGACTGACTGACTGACTGACGACGACGACTGTCTGTCTTGTCTGTCTGGCAGATTCACTGACTGAATGATGTATGCTTGTTGTTTGTTTAATTGGGCTTGGCATCTAGTTGTTAAATTGTGGATTCACTATGATCAGTTGAAAATCACGCAAATTTGAACTGTCATCATCTGCTGTTGTAACAAAAAGAATTTTTCTTAGTTTGTGCACGCAAAGATTTTATTGTAATCTTTTTATTTTGTTTCTTGTTGTATACTTTACTTTGTTTGAACTGCTTTACCATACATATTCAGATCTGGCACACGTTTCTTATTTTATTCGTTTATTTTTTTGTTTGTTTGTTTTATATCATATGCACCCCATGTGGGGATGCTGGGGGCTCTTTTGGTGTAAATTGTGTTTCCACTGTCTGGTAATTGAGTGCTAGAAATTTCTTCATTTTTGTCATTCTCTTTCTTACTTGCTTCTTTGCTTTCTGTCATCTCTTCCTGTCACGCTGTGCCTTGTTAGTCCATTCGTCTCCGCCCATGGGGATGCCAGGGCCTCTTTCGGTGCAAATGATATTCCCACTTTCTGGAAATTCAATGCTAGAAATTT
>JAPXFY010000014.1:65953240-65958240 GCA_030674185.1 Monoplex corrugatus
ATTTAACATTTTTAGCCCCAAGGAAGTAACTGCTTTGTGGGGTACATATATTGATTACATTTTTAGCCCCAAGGAAGTGAGAACTACTTAGTAGGGTACATATATTGACATTTTTAGCCCCAAGGAAGTAAGAACTACTTAGTGGGGTACATATATTGATTACATTTTTAGCCCCAAGGAAGTGAGAACTACTTAGTAGGGTACATATATTGATTACATTTTTAGCCCCAAGGAAGCAAGAACTGCTTAGTGGGGTACATATATTGATTACAATTTTATCCCCAAGGAAGTGAGAACTACTTAGTAGGGTACATATATTGATTACATTTTTAACCCCAAGGAAGTCAGGACTATTTAGTGGGGTACTTATATTGATTACATTTTTAACCCCAAGGAAGTAAGAACTACTTAGTGGAGTACATATATTGATTACATTTTTAACCCCAAGGAAGTAAGAACTGCTTAGTGGGGTACTTATATTGATTACATTTTAGCCCCAAGGAAGTGAGAACTACTTAGTGAGGTACATATATTGATTACATTTTTAACCCCAAGGAAGTAAGAACTACTTATTGGGGTATATACATGTATATTGATTACATTTTTAGCCCCAAGGATGCAAGAACTGCTTAGTGGGGTACATATATTGACAACATTTTTAACCCCAAGGAAGTAAGAACTATGTAGTGGGGTACTTATATTGATTACATTTTAGCCCCAAAGAAGTAAAAACTGCTTATTTAGGAAACATTACATTTTTAGCCCCAGGGAAGTAAGAACTGATTAGTTAGGTACACATATTAATTACATTTTTAGCCCCAGTTTTCGATACTGTAAGCCAGTTTTATGTATGTTTTTGTGTACTTTGGTATGTTCATGCACTTCTAATACAATTTTTTTTAATCTCCCCACCTCATCCCCACCTGAATGTTGTGTCTTCAATCTCTGTTGTTTTCCATTGATTTGTCAGTCTACAATCCAAGGGAAACAACCATTTCATTATTGTTATGTTTGATACAAGAGTTATCTATGCTTTTGTTGTTTTTAAGTTACAATGATTATTTATATTACTGCTTGCCTGTATACTGCCATCACCACAGCTGTGTTTAGGTAGTCTTGAATAGTTATTGTCATTTTTTAATTGAATATGCGACATGATGAATATACATCTCACAATCAATCAGTTTACAATTTATATCAAAATGCTTTAACTCTCTTGCTACAAGCATCGGGATTTCCCGCTCATGTCTCAACAACGCTTGTCTACAATCATCGGAGAAATCCGACTTGAGTTTTGAAAATTCGTGGGGCTTTCAGTATTTCTGATAACCGAAACTAATAGCCAGAAATAGATTGTCCGGTCATTCCTTGCCTTGTTTCAGGCCACGAGGTCACTGTACTATGCAGTTGGTGAGTGGACAGTGCAAAGTTCACGACCCACTATCTCCGCAGCGAAGCGGACGACAGAAAAGCAAATGGCTGAACAATACTCACCAACTGGCGCTGTTCAACACAATCTCTTCCTTCAGTGCACGCACAGTGTGTGCGCGTTGGATTTTATCAAATTTCATTCAAAATATGACTGTAGGAACTGATGTATTGACCTGACTGTGTATTTTGTAAGGCATTTTTCACCTGAAAATGTCTCTAATTTTACTTGTACCATTACTCAGCAACTCATGAGGGAAATTTCAGCATGTTGTACACCAATCTTTTAAAATATGACCCGCCAAATTTCAAAACTCTGTTTTCATTTATTTGTATGAGAATTTTTCTCATGACCTATACAAATGATGCGTATCAGGGGAACGGGAAGGGGCATAATCATCTGTAGCAAGTGAGTTAAACTTGCATTCAGAGCACGAGAATGGGGTGATTGAAAAAAAAATTAAAAGCCTTTATTGAGTGTTTGCTGGAGTGAAACATTATAATCACGAGTGCTTTTAACTCCTGTTTTTGTATGAATGAACCCTTTGACTCCTGCACCCTATCCACCAGCTGCAAAAACTTAACTCTTTGACTCCCCTACCCTATCTACCAACTTCCTGCAGGAAGCTGGTGATAAGATGAGGGAGGCAAAGGGACAGTTTTTTGCTTTGCTGACATGGTTGACAATGCAGGATGCTGGAGGACAATGTGCAGGAGTCAGAGGGTTTAATTGGTTGACTGTATTGTATTTGTATTATAACTGAAGTATTTCTGCCTCATAGGGCTTATGTGCAGGCTTACGGCTTCTGACATGATCATTTTGGATTTTAAAGGAACCAGGAAAAAACACACGAGAAAAGAATCAGTACGCAATATTTAATACAACCAGACAGGACAGGCACAAATTTTTGGTCAGCTGGCCTCTGTCAAGCGTAAGATCACAAACAAACAAACACCAAATACAATAATTATGAGGCAAAGACTGAAACTTCCCTGCTGCTTTGTCCATTGTGAGAAAAAGACTAGTTCGTTTGTAATCTTACGTCTACGCTTGACAGAGGCCAGTTGGCCAAAAATTTGCGCCTGTCTTGTCTGGTTGCATTAAATACACATTCTTATTCTTTTTTTGTGTGTTTTTTTCTGTTTCCTGTTTGCTTGAACGTGGGCAGGTCACACTTGTTTTGGATTTTGGATCTTAATCGATCACATGACATCTGTGACGCCAGTGCATATTGAATTCGTTCTGAGCACGGAGACGCCATCTTGCGAAACTGAAATTGTCTTGTGGGGTTGTGTTGTATTGTACTGTATTGTATTGTATTGCATTGTATTGTGTTGTTTTGCATTGCATTGTACTGTATTGTACTGCATTGTACTGTTTTGTATTGTATTGTACTGTATTGCATTGTGTTTTGTATTGCATTGCATTGTATTGTACTGCATTGTATTGCATTGCATTGTATTGTATTGTATTGTATTGCATTGTATTGAACTGTATTTTGTATATTGTTGTCTTGTCACAACAAAAAACCTGTTGTTTTCTATATGAGACACGGGCGACTCTTGACAATAACACTTCAGCAAAGTATGACATCTTTTTATTCATTCATTTATTTTTTGTATTCTGCATATGCATATTGTCATGACACCAAGGTCAAGGTCACTTGGAGCGGAAGAGTGCCTAGATTCAGCACGGTTTGAGGAAGGTGTGTCAGCAGTACTTTCTCAGGAACTTCTGACAAATATTTGGAATATTTGGATTTTTGTTTATTTAGTTATTTGTGTATCAGTGTGGTGTTCAATTTGATATTTTACTTCTGTATTAACCCTTAGCTGTTCACAAGCCCGCAACCGCCCTGCGAAAAAAATGTGCCGATCCGTTCATAGCGGTTGAGACCGCCCTACCTTTTCCGGCATACGTGTGGGGAATTTCCATCACTACTGGCCTTGCTGTCTTATCGCGCATGTGGTTAGAATCTTGGTCAGTCTCGCGTTGAATGTTCTAGAAATAGTACAAGCATTCTGGGATGGAAGGAACTTTCCATTCACTACTGAAAGACTTAGTTACTAATGCTGTGCTACGTGCTTTCATTCACAACTGTGAGCGTGGGAAAGATGGCGAGTTTCAGCGAACAAGACGAATTTGTGGATTACACTGAAGCAGAGTTGCAGGAATTTTTTTAGAGAAATAGATCGTTTAGAAATTGAAGAAGAAGATGAAGAAGAAAAGGAAGATGTAGAGTCGGATGTTGAAGTAGGTGGTGATGGTGAAGATGGAAATGACAGTGACATAGACGACGATGTACCGCTGGCTGCACTGGTGGCAGTGAAGTCAGGGAATTTTCACAAGTTGTTGGGCCTAAACATTCGCTGCCCGCTGATGCGAAACCAATAGACTATTTTTTGTTTGTTTCTGCCACTAGAATTTTTTGTCAGTGCTGCTGAAGAGACCAACAACTACGCTGGTCAGAAGATTGCGGCAAAGGGGCAACCTGACCCACTTTGGAAAGAGACGACAGCTGATGAAATCAGGGCATACCTGTCTATTCTCATCATGATGGGGCTAAAACATCAGTCCCGTCTATGGCGCTACTGGTCAACTTTCTGTCCGGGACTGTTTCCGGGACTATCATGCGCTAAACACCACGACACAGGCTACAACCAGCGCTTGTGACACCACTGGTGACACTGCCACTGACAATGACGGTGACAATCACAGTGACGATGACAACAACATCTCACCATCATCACAGTAGCTGCAAAGTTGCTGTATAGGCACATATGTGTAAATAGTGTATAGGGAATGAAATCTGTAGACGACCATGTACAAAATATCTTTGTAAAACACTTCTGTTTCTTTCTGTTTATGTTCATTTGGTGACATCGTGACAAGTCTTTTCTGTGACATTTGTGTTGTGCCTGTGTATTGGATACTATACTGGAGGAGCAGAGACAGCGTCGGGTAGGACAGGTGTTGTGTTTACAACTAACAAATGTTGTTTTTAGACAATAGAGCTTGTTTGTATGCTAACCATTGTATTGTCACCATAAAAATACCTCTGTCTGTGACATCTTTGGTGACAGGGACACGCACACTAGACCCAGGACACATGATAAAACCACATGCAAATCAAACTATGGACACTTGTGTATATGTGTGCAAAAAATCTTTCTTCTGTACTTTCAAACAAGTGAATGGCAGTATGTTTGTCAGCATGACTGTACTCGGATGAAAAAATGTCCAAAAAAATGCGAATACTAGGAGCTAGCTTTACATCTAGCAGTGCGAATGCGAAAGGGTTAAAGAATGTTAGTCATTGATCTGTTTGTTTGTCAAAGCATATCTTGTGATATTCATAATTTGCTTGCACTGGTTTGTGCCATGTTCTGTATATATTTTATGTGTGTGCTCAGATATGGTGTTCAGTTTTCTTATCATTTTGTGTGTTAAAGTTTGTCTGGGGATGTTTTTTAAATGCTTGTACTAATTTTTTGTGTCTGGGAATATTTTTTAAATGCTTGTACTGATTCTTTGTGCCTAAGGATGTTTTTTTAAATGTTTGTATTGATTC
>JAPXFY010000014.1:65963240-65968240 GCA_030674185.1 Monoplex corrugatus
ACACACACACATCAAACAAGACGCACACACACAACACGCACACACACACCACACACATACACAACACACGCACACACGCACACACACACAGCGCGCGCGCTGCCCAACACACACACACACACACCACACATACACACACACACACATGAAAACGCACACTACACAACACAACTACACACGACCACACACACGGGCCACACACACACCACACCACACACACACACACCACCACACAAAGGGGCTTTGTTTCCAACAATGCTTTCGAAATATGCAGAAAACATTCCTCGTTTATTGGCCTCGGGCTTTATTCATCTGTGCAGCACAAACGTGTATTTAAATAGTGAAGTTTGTTTTTTTTAGACTTTATGATGAAAGGATTGTAATTAATCGTATGGAATGAAGTATTTTGGAATGGTTTTGTTGTTTGTATCTGTTTTGGCAAAGTCGTCTTCTTTTTTGTCTGTCTGTCTGTCTGTCTGCCTCTACACACACACACACACACACACACACACACACACACACACACACACACACACACACATATATATATATATATAATATATATATATATATATATATATACACACACATACATATATCTCTGTGTGTCTCTGTTTCTGTCTCTGCCTCTGTCTCTGTGTGTGCGTGACTGTCTCTGTCTCTCTCTCTATTTCTCTCCCCACCCCCCTTTCTTCTTCTTCTTCTTCTTCTTCATCATCATCGTTATCATCATCGTTATCATCATCGTCATCATCATCGTCGTCATCATCATCATCATCATCATCATCATCATCATCATCATCATCATCATCATCACTATCATCATCATCACTATCATCATCATCATCATCTATCTCTTCTTCTATTACTACTACTACTACTTCTTCTGTTTCTCCTCCTCCTCATTCTTCTGCTCCTTCTTCTTCTTCTTCTTACTACTACTACTACTTTACTTCTACTTCTTCTTCTTCTTCTTCTTCTCTCTCTCTCTCTCTTCTCTCTCTCTCTTCTCTTTCTCTCTCTTTCTCTTTGTCATTCTCTCTATTTCTGTCTGTCTGTCTCTCTCTGTCACCCTCTCTGTCTCTGTCTCTATTTCTGTCTCTGTCTCTGTCTCTCTGTCTCTGTCTGTCTGTCTCTCTCTCTCTCTCTTTCTCTCTCTCTTTGTCATTCTCTTTGTCTCTGCTTCTGTTCTCTGTCTGTCTCCCTCTCTGTCTCTGTCTCTATCTCTGTCTCTGTCTGTTTGTCTCTGTCTTTGTCTCTTTGTCTGTCTGTTGTCTGCCTCTCTCTCCCTCTTCCCCTCTCTCTCCCCTTTTCTCTCTCTCTTTCCTCTCTGTCTCTGTCTCTCCCTCTCTCTCTTCTCTGTCTCTCCTCTCTCTCGTTCTCCTGTCTCTGTCTCTCTCCCTTTTCTCTCCCTCTCTATCTCTGTTTCTGTCTCTCTGCCTCTATCTCTGTCTCTGTCTCTCTCTGTCTATCTGTCTCTCTCTCTGGTTTGGTGTGTGTGTGTGTGTGTGTGTGGCGTGGTGTATGTGGTATGTGTGCGTGTGGTGTGTGTGTGTGTGTGTTCAGCCTCCAGCCTTCCCCCTCTTCCCTACCCCACCCCTCACCCCCGCCAGTCCCCCAGGCAGAAACAAATGAGGTTTTGTTTTCTACGCTGCTGCCAGAAAGATTGTTCAGAAAACGGCCAATGTTTATGGACCCAGGGGCTGTTTTCATCCGCGTTACACGAACAGGTAGGTAAACTGTGAAATGATTTTGGATACCTGGCATTGGAGGAAAAGGACTAAAAAGAAGGAAAAAGAAAGAAAAAAAAAGAACGTGTATCTAATACAACCAGAAAAGACAGGCGCAAATTTTCGGCCAACTGGCCTTTGTCAAGCGTAAGATGACAAACAAACAAACAAACACCGGAAACTAAAATTAGGAGAAAAAGATCTTTTCTGACACTGGACGGAAAAGCAGGGAAGTTTCAGTCTGTTTCTCCTAATCTCAACAACAGTAATAATAATGATAACAACAGCAACAACAGCAACAACACTAATACTAATACTAATAACAATAATGATAATAATAATAATAACATAATACTATCATAATAACAACAACACTGATGATGATGGTGATGATAATGATGATGATGATGATGATGAGAATCTATATCTATATCGCTATATCTATATCTTTATCTATATCTTTATAGTTTCTCTTCTCTGTCTCTGTCTCTCTCTCTGTCTCTGTCTCTCTCTCTCTCTCTCTCTCTCTCTCTCATTCTCTCTCTCGCTCCATGTGTGTGCGTGCGAATATCTATACACATATCTATCTATATCTATATCAGTATCGATATCGATATCTATCTATCAATCAATCTATCTATCTATCTATCTATCTATCTATCTATCTATCTATCTATCTATCTATCTACCTATCTAACTATCTATCCATCTACCTGTCTATCTATCTATCAATCTATCGACCTACCTACCTACCTATGTGTCTGTCTGTCTATCTCTATCTCTCTATAAATACAGGCATAGATATAGACATGCATGGATATGCAGACAGACAATTACATAGATAAATAGATAGATAGATAGATAGATAGATAGATAGATAGATAGATAGAGTAATAGAGAGATAGAGAGAGAGAGAGAGAGAGAGAGAGAGAGACAAACAGATGAATAGACAATAGACAGAGATATAATATTCAAATGTATATACCACCTAACTCCCCTACAACCTTACGGTTATGAAACAATCTCTACTTTACTGCACTTACGGCGACGAAATTAGTTCTTTTTCTTATTCCGGCAGATGGTAAACAAATTCCGATTGTGGTCTCCAACACTGACACAGAGGAGGCTTGGTTTCCAAAGTGGCAATTTCAGAAGAAAAAAAATATGAAGAAGCTTCCTAATGTTTTCAGGCCCGAGGCTGTTTTCATCCATGCGATGAAGATCCGTAGATCAACAGTGTTCTTTTTTTCTTCTTTTTTTTTTTCTTTCTTAATACGTGGCTTTGAGGGGGGGGGGGGGGGGGGACCGCCCTGCAATTTATTGATTGTACGATGATGAAAGATGAATTTGTTAGTGCTGTGTTATTTGTATTACTCTTGGTAAAAAGCCGATATTTTTTTTCTTGGATTTGTAAGTCTAGGTGTGTGTGCGTGCGTGTGTGCGTGAGTGAGTGAGTGAGCACGGCGCGCGCGCGCGCGCGTGTGTGTGTGTGTGGTGTGTGTGCCTTTCTGTCTGTCTATCATTGCTTGTGGTTTTATGCATATTTTCTCTTTCCCTCCCTCCCTCATTCTCTCATCGTCCCCCCTTTGTGTTTGTTTGTTACTGTCTCTGTCTGTCTCTCTTTGTCTGTCTCTCTCTGTCTGTCTCTGTCTCTCTCTGTCTTCTCTCTGTCTCTCTGCCTCTCTCTGTCTCTCTTTCTAGTTACTCGTCATCAAGAGAGAGAAAGGGAAGAGAGAGAGGGAAGAGAGAGAGAGACAAAGACAGACAGAGAGAGAGAGAGAGAGAGAGAGAGAGAGAGAGCGAGAGAGAGAGAGAGAGAGAGAGGCAGACAGACAGACTTATATATCAGTCTACCAATTTCCATTCTCTCTCTATCTCTGTCTCTGTATCTATCTGTTTGTCTGTCCGTCTCTCTTTCTGTCTGTCTGTTTGTCTTTCTTTGTCTGTCTGTCTCTCTTTCTCCCTGCCTGTCTGTCTGCTCTGTCTGTCCGTCTATCTGTCTGTCTGTCTCTCCCTCTCTCTCTCTCTCTTTCTCTCTCTCTCCCCCTGTCGCATTTCTTCTTTCTCTTCTCTCTCTCTCTCTCTCTCTCTCTCTCTCTTAATTTCTTTCATTTAGTGTCTCTTAGTTTCTTTTAGTCTTCACCATGAAATGATCAAGACAGTACTTGTTTTCCGCAGGAAGCTTCCCACTCAGAATAGTTATGATAATTATTTCTGTACTTGCTGACCTGCACAATTGTCGTCTGCAATAGTGTCGTCTGCGTAAGCAGCACTTCGTTCTGGAAATGGGTGTGGACATTTGTGGGCGATGAGCTGACGATTTCTGGAATAACCGGAATGCCGTTGTAGGGGAGAGGCGCAATTAGACGATTGCCAAGTGGGCTATGACTTCTAAAACAGACAGATACAGACAGACACAGACAGACACAGACACAGACAGGCAGAGAGAAACAGAAGACACAAACACTGACAGACACAGACACACAGACACACAGACACAGACACATCCAGACACAGACAGACACACACACAGACACACTCAAACACATAGACACAGATACAGACACATCCAGACACACACGCACACGCACACCCCCCACACACGCAAGCACACACACACACACACACACACGCACACACACACACACACCACAAACACACACACACTCACACATACATACACAGATGTACACACATACACACATACATACACACATACACACACATACACACGCACGCACGCACACACACACACATACACACACATCACACACAGACACACACACAGACACACACACAATGTACACACATACATACATATGCACTCAACACACACACGCGTGCGTGCGCGCGCACATACACACACACACACATAGATAAAACACACATACCAGACACACACACACTCACACTCATATACACACACGCACGAACACACACACACAGTACACACACACACGCACACACACACATACACACATACTCTCTCTCTCTCTCTCTCTTTCTCTCTCTCTGTCTCCCTCAGCACACACGCACACTCATACACACACATATATAAATTCAACACACATATACACCACACCACACACACACACACACACACACACACACACACACACACACACACACACACACACACACACACTACACCAACCCACCCACCCACTCACACACACAAATATATACCATTCACACGCACACACACGCACGCACGCACGCACGCACGCACGACCACACACACACACACACACACACACACACCCCACACAG
>JAPXFY010000014.1:65973240-65990740 GCA_030674185.1 Monoplex corrugatus
TGATCTTTTAATTTTCATCATGTACACATTTATAATCTTCCAAAGCAGTAGTTGAAACGTTAAGATGCTGATTTCGTAGATACTGTTGTGTATGCTGTTTCCAACGAATTATACCGATAGAGGAACAATGGACACAGTTGAGAAATTCGATAAATGAAGCTTGTGAAGAAATCCCTAAGGTAGATAGAAAAGCAAATAAGAACTGGATCACAAAAGAAATTTTGGGCTTGATGGAGGAACGGAGGAAGGCAAAGAGAAACAAGGACATATACAGGAAGATAAACAAAGAAATCAGGAACAGGTGCAATGAAGCTAAGGAAGCTTGGCTGAAAACAAAATGCAAAGAAATAGAAGACCGACAACAAACGGATCTTCAGGGCATGTACAGACGAATTGAAGAAATTGTCCACAGGAAAAATACATGCACATCAACTGGTTGCTTAAAATCGAAAGATGGTACGTTTATCATGGAAAAAGACAAAATATTAAGACAGATGGGGAGAGTACATTAAAGACCTTTTTGAAGATGACAGAAACGAAGAATTCATTATAAGAAAGAACGTTGAAGGACCACCCATAATGAAAGATGAAGTTAGAGCAGCACTGAAAAAGATGAAACCAGGAAAAGCCCAGGACCAGACAACATTATTACAGAAATGATTGAAGCCCTGGAGGAATTTGGTATAGAAAAAATAACAGTCCTCCTAAACGAAATTTATGACACTGGAAAAATTCCCAAAGATATGTCAAAATCGATTTTCATCGCACTTCCAAAGAGGATAGGGGCTATAGAATGCGAACTCCATCACGCAATCAGCTTGATGAATCATGTAACAAAAATCCTATTAAGAATAATCATGATGAGGACAAGGAATAGAATCAAAAGAGAAATAGCAGATAAACAGTGTGGATTTGTTGAAGGGAAAGGAACTATTAATGCCATATACATCCTAAGAACTATCATAGACAGGTCAATCGAGATGAGCAAGGATTTATACTTATGCTTTGTTGATTATACCAAGGCTTTCGATCGGGTAGGACATGAAGAATTGATCAACCAACAAGAAATACTCAATATTGATGGAAAAGATCTACGAATAATCAGAAATATGTATTGGGAACAAACAGCTGCGACTTTACAGCGAAAACATCATGAGAAACCTAGTGGAAGACGCTGGATTAAAGGTAAGAGGAAAAATAATAAACAACATTCGATACGCAGATGACACTGTGATAATTGCTGAAAATGAAAGGGACCTACTAAACCTTGTGAATATACTAAAAATAGAATGCAAGGGTAGGGGGTTGGAACTTAACAGCAAGAAGACTGAAATCATGGTGATCAGTAAAAAACATGAAATCCCGTCATGCAGAATAACAGCAAACGGCACAACCTTGAGACAGGTTGATAAGTTTAAATACCTGGGAACGATCATTTCACCAGACGGCAGATGCACATCAGAAATAGCCAGCAGAATCGGCCAAACCAAAACAGCATTCAAGAAGATGAAAAGCGCTCTTTCCAACAATGCCTATCAATTAACATCAGGAAGAGAGTTCTTGAATGTTATATAGAACTAATAAGGTTATACGGTTGTGAGGCGTGGACAGTCAACAAACAAAGCCAGAACAAGATTGAGGCAGCCGAGGTGTGGTTTCTTAGAAGAATGTTGAGAGTTCCATGGACAGCAAAGAAAGCAAACGAGACAGTCTTGACGGAGGCAGACACAAGAAGAACATTCATAAGGAAGATTAGGGAAAGACAGGCAACATTCATAGGCCATTTTATGAGGAAAGGGGGATTGGAGCACCAGTTCACAACAGGAAAGCTGGATGGAAAGAGAACACCAGGTAGACCCAGGAAGAAGATATTGGACGGACTTGCAGAGTGGCTGATGACAGACAGGGTGGAAGAGGTGCTTGAGGAAACAAGGGATAGAAACAGATGGAAGGCCGTGATCGCCAACGCCATGTGGCAAGGCACTTGATGATGATGATGATACTATCGCAAGGGGGATACGTTTGGGGATTGGGGGTGAGCATGAGAAATTGTTTCTCTACTTTGATGTATCGCAAGGAGAATTTGGTCTTGCCATCTATGAGGGAAGAATTTAGTCTCTTTTTATCATAGGAGAATTTAGGGTCACTCTGTCTCCAACATCACATACAACCAGAAAGGAGAGTGACGAGAAGAAATACACAAATACGCTGGACATGATTCTCAAAGCAGTCCACTCATAAATTGATAACTACAAAGCCTTTATTCAATTAAGAAAAAAGCGTAATTCACCAAGCGCGTGTGCCATGAATCCTAATAGTCCTAAAACCCTAAGATGCACTACGACTCTTCACTAACTTACTTATCACTGAAATACTGAGCACTTCCATAATTCCTACTCTATTCCCTCTCTCTCTCTCTGCTTCATGGCAAAGAAAACATACTACCTACTTCTATCCCTACCCTAACAAAAGTATAAGATGAAACGTAGTCACATACCTTTAAGATAGATTGGAGACTTCTCGTTCACTGACTCAGGGGCTCACTGAGTGCCGACTCAGTGCTGACTCTCCCACTCTAGTTACTCTCCCACTAGTGAGTTACTCCTAACGACTGACTGCTAGCCTATATACAGTGCGATTCCCATTTACCGGTCTTTGTCTCAGCTACAAACATTCCCAGCTGCCCTCTAGCTGTTGATATCAATAAAACTGGGCATTTCAAATTTGGGAACTTGGCGATCCTGCATAGCTGCCTTGGTCGTCATTCAACATACCTATAAATTTTCTTGGACAGTGATGGCGATATTGACATAGCTGCATTGGTCGTCATTCAACATACCTATAATTTTTCTTGGACAGTGATGGCGATATTGACATAGCTGCATTGGTCGTCATTCAACATACCTATAATTTTTCTTGGACAGTGATGGCGATATTGACATAGCTGCATTGGTCGTCATTCAACATACCTATAAATTTTCTTGGACAGTGATGGCGATATTGACATAGCGGCCATGGTCGTCATTCAACATACCTATAAATTTTCTTGGACAGTGATGGCGATATTGACATAGCGGCCATGGTCGTCATTCCGCAGTCCCGTAATTTGCTTGGGCATTGGTATTTGCTGAGAAATGTTGGTAATCTGGTTATCTACCCTTTGTGCCCATTAAAGGTGGATAAGAACCATGTGAGAGTTAGATCCCGTTTGAATGGAAATTGCTGAGTGACAAATTGAATTATGGATGGCGTGATCTCCAGTGCGCCCACCTCATTAACTCATCTACCGAGTCGGTCAAAGGAATGTTGGTAATTCAGGCCATCCGCCCTTTGTGCCCACTAAAGATGGATGAGAACCACGTGGGCGCTAGACCCTGTCCGAATGGAAATAACTGGGTGACCAGTTGAATTATGGATGGCCTGATCTGCAGCACACCCACCTCATTAACTCGTCTCCCAAGTCAGTCGAAGGAATGTTTCTTTCCCCTAGAGGGGGGGCCCCTGTGATAATATGTCCCCTCCCCGACAAAAAATGTCCTCATTTTTTTATGTAACAGTATTGGGGGAATGGGCACATGAGGAAATAAGGTACAATTGAACACATATTCTCGCACATGAATGACAGGCGATAGGAAGGTTTGGGAATAAGGAATTTTATCATAGGATTAATGGGAAATGGGATGAATTAGAACACACATGTGCATGCTGACGGCACACTGTAGCAGTCGGGATGGGCAGGTCAGGTCCAGGTAGATCTCGTTCACCAGCTGTGGTAGGCAAAGTTCTGTTTACACAGTCAAGACTCTCACACGTGTACATATGTCGTATTTGCACTACGAGAGCACCATGCACACAGAGTTTATGTCCATGTGACGTATGCTGAAGGACGTCCAAAGAAACGTGGATGAGGGAGGTGAACTGGTGTGTCAGCAAGCAGTCAGGCTGAAGACAAAGAAGAAATGCAGACTGCCTGTTGACCGAAGACGTGAAAGTGGCGATACATGTGGCAAAGACCATGTCCAGAGTCATGCCATCACACTCTGTGTCACCCTCTATAACAGCAATGTTAATTATGTGTGCGTGGATGTGTCTCGTATGCAACTGTGACTGAATTGGTAAAATGATGGTGTGTGAAAGGAGTCCATGTGACGTTGTAGTCAGGATGGAAGATGGCTCAGGAACATTGTTGAGCTGAGATGACTGGAGCAGAGACCGGCCGCAGGACACTGGGATGATGAGCAGAAGTAGTTGCGTGGAATCATCCCGATAATGAAGATCAGTAGCTTATTGCACAATGTGTTCTGATTCATGGGACTTTGAGGGAATGGGATGGGAAAATATAACATTCAAATAAAGCAATCGCTTGTCATCCACGTCAAGAATAAGTTGACTAGGCAATGTATAGCAAAAATACACAGCTACAACTGAATTTTTCTGTAGTAGCAAACAAAGTCATACTATGTCGTACTATAGAATAAGGATATCTAACGCATAAAAGAAGGCAAGACATGGCATGAAAAATGCAAAATAAGAATACAAGGAAAATGATGTTCCAGAAAAAACATGTAGCTTGAAAACACAATGCATGTATGGAGAAATATGTCCTGGAAACACAAGATACACACAGAAATGTAGGCTGAAAGAGAAACTTAATCATGTAAATGACCAATACCTGAAAACCACATCATACATGTAAGCAACCATAATAATCATTTCAGAAGAGTAAATCATATGCAGCAATAGATCATAGACAGGCTGATACTTGATATCCTTACAAGATTGCAAGACAAGCAGTGGTAAGCTGCACTGCACCGTGAAGTCATTATGACAATTTAAAGTCATTGCAAGGAAGCGAAAAGCTTTCATCAAAGAGAAGCGCCACTTGAACTATCAACAGAAACACTAATACACATTGCCGACTGTCATGAATAAACAAGGGTGAAGAAGTCGGTGCACTTGTAGCACGTATAATGTTCATCACATAGGAAGAAGCTGCGACTCAATGTTTCATGTTGCCAATGTTCATTTTACAAATTGTGAAGATCATCAGAAATGGTGTACACACAATAAGTAACTTATAGCACTTGAATACCTATGTTCGAAGCACGCTGAAAAAGAAAATGAAGTAACATAAAGTGGCATGTCTCCTTGGTAAGGGATAGGGTAAAAGAAGTCTTGCAAACTTGTAACAGAGCTCAAATGAGGTTCATCATACCAATTTTGTTTTATGGCATATAACTACACGATCAGCAAATGAATGATTATGAAATAGAACATGTTGGTCTTATGAAGCTAAACTTCAAAATCAACTGAACAATGTGATAATCGTTAGTAGGGTTAGTACGATTAAGAAAAAAAGTTCAACACATGCATTGTTGTACGCAATAGACACCAGTGTAGTTCTCAGAAGCAGGAGAAGAACACTGGGAGACAAAAATGATACGGTGCCGTATGACGTTTAATAACATGAACTGATACCTTGGATAAGAGATAATACGATGCGATACGAAATGATACAAGATGATGCTGTATGATTAGATTATAACATACGACACGTACTGATACCAGAGGATGAGAGGACAACATATGATAAGCAATGATAATAATAATACCCCGGGTTGCATGAAACCAGTGAGTAGAAGAACAACGTGGTGAGTATGTAATGAACGCAGTTACAAAACATGCAAATGAACGTTTTATGAACGCAAGGTTAAAATGAACGCTGTGTATGCGCTGAGCAGATGAACGCTTAAGGGGCATAAGAATGAAATTATGCGCAGGAATACGAAGGGATGTGAATGAAATGAATGAGCTGTAGAGCGCGAGCAATCATTCTGAGGACGGTGTCGCTATAGTAACGACTGTATACTGTAACGAATGAAGATGAACGCAAGGAGGTAAGATGGGGGCAGCAGGGCACTGGCCCTTGCAACGGATTTCCATTGCGATAATGCTCAGAACAGTAAGGAAACGTTGAATATATTATGTAACGGTTGATGAAATATATCGGAATATTTAATCGCGAACGATCGACGGTCCTGATTTAAAGGCAGCAAGAACGACAGGATCGATAGCCGTCATACAACCGAATGTAACGTCGCACCATGATGGTTCCTGTATTTTGAAGAATATTTGCCTGCAACAAACAAACAAGTTAGGACCAAAACATACACAACACAAATAAGTAAGTAAATCCTATAAAATATGTAATGCTCATTGATATCTGAAGTACATAGGTGTCATAACCCTGTTGAGAACATTTCTTTTGAGCTGTAAACAGTAGTATTGCTAGTACCATACATACTACTCGATAGACTGAATCACTGTTAATAAGCACACGAAAGGAAGATTTTTTTGTGTGTGCATAACCATAGTGTCATATTCTCAGTAGTAATCATTCACGTCACTGTACATACTTTTATCAGTCTTTGATTATGTGTGCCAATATCATGTGAATTGAAAAAATCCTCTGAACGAAGGATCGACACATATGCACTATAAGGCCCTCAAGCACGGCACCTTGTGACGCGTGTCACTCAATACACACACCAAAATAAACTGAAAAAAAAACGGGCAATACCGAGGGCGGCACCAATGTGCATTTTAAGTCCCTATGGTGGTATGCCATGTAGCATGAAGCACAAAGTAGTATGAACAGTAATAACTGGCACCGGACATAATGAAGAACTGGTAAAGGAAGTAGAAGTAAGAAGTGTGCATCATTCAATAAGTACCAAATGCGCCATCAAGGAAAACTAGAGCCACTACACTGTTTGGCCATGTGACATATGACACATGAAACACCATAAAGTAAAACATGAGGCAATACTCAGAGCTGCCAGCGCATGGCTCTTCAACGTTTGCCGTACAATATGTGCCATGAAGACGAAATGAAGGAGAATCAGGGCTACCAGCGTTTAGCCCTATGACGACGTATGCCGTATAACACACCATGAAGTAGAACAAGAGGCAATACTCGGAGCTGCCAGCGCGTGGCTCTTCATCGTTTGCCGTAGTAATTAAACCGAAGTAGGAAGGGGCAGTATCAGGGTCGCCAGCGCATAACCCTTTGCCATTATGCAACGTAGCATGAAGTCACAAAAACCAAAATGAGCAGTGGGCTGTCTGACCTGATGTGGCGCTAAGGTACATGAACACGCAGTAGCAGTACGAAGATCACATGAAATGTTGAATGAACAAATAAGCAATCACTGAGATAAGGAAACTACCTTGCAAAACAGTATTGATTGTATGGACTTGAGATCGCAATACATAAGTTGTGGAAGGACGAGAAGAAAGAACATCACACGAGCAACGTGCACATGTTGCTAATAAGTCTGATGTATAGTCTACACAGGTGGTTTCCCATGTAAAATATACTGACTTATATGTGAATACTTTCTCTCTACCATTCCCCATACGTTAGTAAACCTTAACGACTAACTGTAGAAGTGATATAATAAATAATTACGCTCTTGATAGCAGGAAGACAGGTATGGACTGACACCGATGATGATTCTGTAGCACAAAAGGAACCACAAAAGATGGTTACATATCAACCACAACGTACAGAACGTGTACACGAGACTCAAACTAGATATACAGGTGGGTGGACATATACATGATCGGGAGCATTATAATCACAACGTGTATGCATGGGTGTCCTGGAGACAACTCCGTTTTTCCCAGCATGACTGACTGACCGTGGATTGGGGATGAAAGTGAAAAACCTCAGTAACGAAATCATAGTTGTTGGACTGACTGTAAAGAAATATAAAGCGACAAGGGACATATCGTAGAACAGCACACATGAAGCAGACAAATGAACATAACCGCACAGGAAAAGAAAAATATGCAACCCTTGTTCAAGAACGCGTGTACGAAAACCGAATCTTGAAAAGCCGTGTTTACAAACCACACACGTGAGTGACTACGGTGGGCAGCAGAGGATGAATGACTGAGAGGGTGGGAGGGTGGGGACTGAGGGAAGGAGGGGCGCTGTAGGCGTAACATGCTACGGTCAAGGTAGGCCCTAACCTCACATCTGACACGCGCTGGAGATAAGCTCGCTGATAGAATCACAGACACTATATTGGAGACAAGCAACAAGCTTTAGTGCAGTTTGTGACGTACTTGCTTCACTTTGCCTACGAAATGGTATCCAACACACATCTGTTAACTTGACTCGACATTTTGTAGATGTATAAAGGCATCAACCAACCTATGGGAAATGACTCTGAACGTAACTGAACATTGAAGATGAACTCTCCTAAGTGCTAATCTATGTTTCATTAGTATTCATATCTATGCTCACTCAGCGCGGGGCAGTAGGCCTACGCTTGGCTATCAACTTGTGCTGTGTGGGGCAGTGCCAGAAACTTGAATTCGGAACACTAACACATCTTGGTTCTCGGCTATCTTTGACTTGCACTTCGACTTTCACTATGATTCTATCTAGAATTTTTAAGATGGGGAATACTCGAAGGCTGCGATTTTGAGGTAAAGGGGAAAGACTGCAACTCCACCATGTATCGAAGGAGAATTGGTTTGTGGATGAGGTGGTGAG
Source organism: Monoplex corrugatus (assembly GCA_030674185.1). Taxonomy (NCBI): domain Eukaryota; kingdom Metazoa; phylum Mollusca; class Gastropoda; order Littorinimorpha; family Ranellidae; genus Monoplex; species Monoplex corrugatus. The sequence goes on from JAPXFY010000014.1 coordinate 65,981,807, forward strand.
CATGAAAAATTGTTTCTCTACTTTGATGTATCGCAAGGAGAATTTGGTCTTGCCATCTATGAGGGAAGAATTTAGTCTCTTTTTATCATAGGAGAATTTAGGGTCACTCTGTCTCCAACATCACATACAACCAGAAAGGAGAGTGACGAGAAGAAATACACAAATACGCTGGACATGATTCTCAAAGCAGTCCACTCATAAATTGATAACTACAAAGCCTTTATTCAATTAAGAAAAAGCGTAATTCACCAAGCGCGTGTGCCATGAATCCTAATAGTCCTAAAACCCTAAGATGCACTACGACTCTTCACTAACTTACTTATCACTGAAATACTGAGCACTTCCATAATTCCTACTCTATTCCCTCTCTCTCTCTCTGCTTCATGGCAAAGAAAACATACTACCTACTTCTATCCCTACCCTAACAAAAGTATAAGATGAAACGTAGTCACATACCTTTAAGATAGATTGGAGACTTCTCGTTCACTGACTCAGGGGCTCACTGAGTGACGACTCAGTGCTGACTCTCCCACTCTAGTTACTCTCCCACTAGTGAGTTACTCCTAACGACTGACTGCTAGCCTATATACAGTGCGATTCCCATTTACCGGTCTTTGTCTCAGCTACAAACATTCCCAGCTGCCCTCTAGCTGTTGATATCAATAAAACTGGGCATTTCAAATTTGGGGAACTTGGCGATCCTGGCATAGCTGCCTTGGTCGTCATTCAACATACCTATAAATTTTCTTGGACAGTGATGGCGATATTGACATAGCGGCCATGGTCATCATTCAACATACCTATAAATTTTCTTGGACAGTGATGGCGATATTGACATAGCGGCCATGGTCATCATTCAACATACCTATAAATTTTCTTGGACAGTGATGGCGATATTGACATAGCGGCCATGGTCGTCATTCGCAGTCCCGTAATTTGCTTGGGCATTGGTATTTGCTGAGAAATGTTGGTAATCTGGTTATCTACCCTTTGTGCCCATTAAAGGTGGATAAGAACCATGTGAGAGTTAGATCCCGTTTGAATGGAAATTGCTGAGTGACAAATTGAATTATGGATGGCGTGATCTCCAGTGCGCCCACCTCATTAACTCATCTACCGAGTCGGTCAAAGGAATGTTGGTAATTCAGGCCATCCGCCCTTTGTGCCCACTAAAGATGGATGAGAACCACGTGGGCGCTAGACCCTGTCCGAATGGAAATAACTGGGTGACCAGTTGAATTATGGATGGCCTGATCTGCAGCACACCCACCTCATTAACTCGTCTCCCAAGTCAGTCGAAGGAATGTTTCTTTCCCCTAGAGGGGGGGCCCCTGTGATAATACCGATAGAGCTGAATATACCGATAGGGCGTTAACAGACGCGAAAAAACTAAGTTCGACCAAGTGCTGTAGTGTAGTGGTTAACGCAACGGACTACCGACTGGAAGGTTGTAGGATCGAATCCCCATCATCATCATTCATTCATTCTACAGCATCAGACCTTGGAATGTTGGCTGCCCTCACTGCTATCCGGGTCTCTGTCCTCCACATCTGTCTTTCCTCAACTAAGAAGAAAATCTCTGGACCTGTCCACTCCTCGATGTTTCCTAGGTAATCTGTTCTGATTACAGATCAGACGCTGATTTTTCTCCGCGGTCCCTGCCCACCTCTAGGTAGAAAGAAACTCTAGGGAGAGCTAGACAACAGAAGGTCTTCAGAGAAGTAACCCCCTTTAGACAAGTGTTTCGGCCCTGAATTCCTTACACTCTCGGGGGGCCGGGCCACATCCAGGTCATGACTCCTGGATGCCCTTCTGCTGTTGTCTATTTTTTTTTTCCCACGCCTGGGATCGAACCTGGGCGATTCTGCGCTTCAGAACTGCGGTACGCGGTTTTACCAATGTGCTAACGGGGCACACATCATCTGTAGGGAATTTAATCCTTATGAAGTTCACTTTTTTCGTTCCTCCTTGCCCAGATCCAGCTTGAGCTCCTTTCTGCTGCCTCTGCCATCGCTTTAAGGGCTCTAGTCCTCTTCTTCCCAGAAATGGCGAGTTGTTTCATGAGATCATAAGCGGAGGTGCCCACAAACCCTCTTGCCCCGACCTCTATGGCGAAGATTTTGACCCGCAGACCTGCTTTCTTCAGGGTGCTGGCAAGACCGGCGTATTTTTCGGTCTTGTAGATATGTGCTTCTTCCATTCTGCTTTCGTATGGCACAGTGAGTTCTATCAGAATCACTTGTTTCGAGGAGTCAGAGTGGAGAGCGATGTCTGGTCTCATGCCTGTCTTGCTGATGACATCTGGGTAATTTCTCCACTCTGGGAGGTCTGCTGTACACTCCCAGTCGACTGCTCCATCCAGAAGACCCTTTGGCAATGTGCTGGTTGTCATAGCACTTTCGGGCCAGACCTGTTTCCCTCCTGCTTTGTAGAACGTTGTCATAGCAATTGGTGCGTTTGGGGTCATGGTTTTTTCGCTAACCACATCTGTGATCACTTTCAGAACTTGGTTGTGCCTCCATGTATACCTTCCTTGGGCTAGCGCTACTTTGCAAGAGCTTAGGACATGTTCCACTGTTTGTTTCTTCTGACAGAGCGGACATGCTGGGTCGTCTGCTTTCCCCCATTTCACTAAGTTTGCATTCGAGGGGAGCAGGTCATATACAGATCTGAGGAGGAAGCTTATCCTTAGAGGAGCCATGTGCCACATATCGTTCCAGCTGAGACTTCTTTGGAGTGCACTGTCCCATGTTGTCCATTGCCCCTGTTGACCTTGCTGGACTGCCTTCTGCACTCTTTTGACATCTTCTTCTTCCTTCAACTCCTGTATGATCATGTCTCTTTTTTCCTTCCCTTTGGCTTTGGACCACCACTGCATTTTTGTTGCTCCCAGTCCCTGTCCGTTGGTTTGCGTGTGTCCAATTATTTCTTTGATGCTGAGGTTTCTCTTGGCATTGTTTACAGCCTCTTGGACTTTACCCCTTTCTGCCAGTTCTCAGCTTTGGATGAACTGATCTCACGATATTGTCTTCCGATTCCTCCAGCATGCTCAACAGTCTTGCTTTTCCAACTTTGTATTCCTCCACTATGGATTTGAGAGGTAGCTTCAGCATTGCTTGACGACAGTAGAATGCAACATCAGTGAGACCAGGTGGGACACCGAGCCATTTTCTTGTGTATTTGTTGATTTTGGCTTCCATTGCTTCCACTGTGCTGGTGCAAATGTCATAGATTAGCAGTGGCCACAGCAGCTTTGGTATCAGCATGAACTGTAGACACCAGACTTTGTATTTGCCTGGCAGTCCGCAGTTATCTATTTTCTTCAGGCCTTCTTCTGCTGTTTGCTTGGTTTCACATCCCCTTTGTGTGTCTTTCAGGGAGTCATCATACCATCTTCCGAGACTTTTTACTGGCTCTTCTGTGACAGTGGGGATGGCTTGGTTGGCTACCATGAATTTGACTGAATCTGCCACTTTTCCTTTTCGCAGTGAGAGACTTCGGGATTTCTTAGGTTTGAACCTCATTCTTGAAGAGGCCACCAGCTCATCCAGCTGCTTTAAGATTTGGTGTGTCTCTTCCTCATCCGTGGACAAGACTGTTGTGTCATCCATGAAAGCTTTCAGAGGAGGCATCTGGTATCCATCTCCCAGATTCACTGGACCTGAACTCTTCATTGCAGCTTTCAAGATGACTTCCATTGCCAACACGAACAGTATGGGAGAGATTGCACAGCCCATTGCAATGCCCACCTCTAGGTCTATCCAGTCCGTGGTGTATTCTTTGGTAGAGAACCGCATTGAGAACCCTTGGAAATACTTCCTCAGCATTGTTCGGATGTTTTCTGGGATGTGATACATTTCAAGAGCCAGCTGGATCATATCGTGTGGAACTGATCCATATGCATTCGCCAGATCAAGCCAAACTACGTCAATGTCTCTCTTCTCTGTTCTTGCTTTTTGGATGGCATCCCAAATCAACGTGGCATGTTCCAAGCATCCAGGCATTCCTGGTATGCCTCCCTTTTGGACTGACATATCCAGATACTTGTTTTCAGTCAGGTATTTTGTCAATCTTGCTGCCATAACAGAGAAGAAGATTTTCCCCTCGACGTTCAGAAGTGATATTGGCCTGAACTGATTGATGCTGCTGGAGTTCTGCTCCTTCGGAATGTACACTCCTTCAGCTCTCATCCATTGGTCGCTGATCTTCTGGTTCCTCCATGCTGATCGAATCATCTTGTGGAGCCACTCGAGCACTTTTGTGGCTTTCTTGTAGAGCAGGTATGGTATTCCGTTTGGTCCAGGTGCTGACTTGGCTCTGGCTTTCTTTACTACGTTCTTCACTTCATCCAGTGTTGGTGGTTTGTTATTGAATTTTCCTTCTGGCGCTGCAGGCCAAACCAGATTCTGGATTTCAAGTGGTGCCTCGCGCTGAGAATCGGAATATGTTTCCCTGAGATGCTGCTCTAGGGTTTCCTTGCCCACTGTGAGAGTCCCTGATTTGGGTTGTTCAAACAGCTTTCTTGAAAAGTCAAAGGGATCTTTGAAGAAACGATCTTGAGTCTTCTTCTTTTTGCTCTTTCTTCGCCTTGCTGATTCCACTTTGCTGAGAGCATTGTGTTTGGCCTTCAGATCTTTCCAGAGTTCCAGGAGCCCTTGCTTCTCGAATTCTGAGGCAGTTTTCATTCGCTTTTTAAGCTTCCTTTTCTCCCTCCGGATGCTCTCCATCTGTTGCTGTCTTCTGGATTTCTGGGGAGGCGTTTTTGTCTTTGGCTGCTTCACTCCATAAGTGTCCCTGCAGATAGAGTATATGATGTCTCCGTATGTGTCAAGTTTGTGTTCCAGCGTACTGTTCCCTATTAGCGCATTCAGCTTAAGGACAAGTTCCTCATCTAATTTCTCCCATTGTTCTTTTGCACCGGCAGGCGGCAAATTGAGTTTTCCACGTTTGGCGTTAAGAGCTTGTGCAAAATCCGCATCAGAACCGTCAGCGTGGATGTCCTTGGCACTATGGTTTAATTCCTGGCCTTGGTCATCCAACGTCTCACCTGCTATCGCAGTGCGCTGCTGCTGGTTCGTATGTGTCTTCAAACAGCCCATTTTGTCCTGTGATCTTCATGCCGCGTTTGGTGGTGAATCTCCTTCCACACGCACACGGAAATTCCAACTGGTCATTAATCATGGTCCGTTGTGCGTTTCCAGTCGTGATGGAGTCAGTGCCGATGGATTCATCATTCTCTCCCCTTTCGGTGAATCCTGGGAGCATCTTTCATTTGAAAAACTCGTGGCATGTTATCAAAGGCAAGGTGGGAAGCCAACCCACAAAGCCCGCAGATCTAGTCTTTCCCAGTGTCCTTCGGTCTTTCCCGAATGTCCTCCGAACTATTCCCGGAAGTGATGGTCTAGGTTCTAGTCTCTCGAATGAAGACAATCAACCGATGTTCCGTGTGTACCCTTCATTTACACACGTTAAACATCCCTTGGCAACAAAGGAGTTGTCCAGGGTAAAAATTCTGTAGCAAAATCTGCTGTCGTGGTTTTAAACGCACGTATAGCACACGCGTTACCAAAAGAAAATGAAAACTGGGTGGCACCATGATATACATGTACCACCTACACATCATCATCAAGTGCCTTGCCACATGGCGTTGGCGATCATGGCCCTCCATATGCATCTATCCCTTGTTGCCGCAAGCACATCTTCCACCCTCTCTGTCCTCAGCTAGTCTGCAAGTCCGTCCAATATTTTTTCCCTGGGTCTACCTGATGCTCTCTTTCCCTCCACAATGCGGGCAAAACTACTTCAATGTACATGCACCTAAAGAAAATAGAACACTATAAGATTATTAGTTAACAAGAAACACTTGAGGGTACTGGATGGGACCCAGAGCACCAATGCTTCACCACTCTCCGGACAATAATCTCATCCAATCTCCCGACGCCACTCGACAGTCATTTCATCAAGTAAAGGGGGGCTGTCCATGCGTTGCATGACCATTCGGACCCAGTCATCAGTTACCTTGTTTACAAACTGAAAGGCAAGGTGGGGGAAGATGACAAACCCCGGGACATAGTCACACAACGCACACCAACCAGGTCCAGCCAGCCACCGGACCAAGAGAGGATGGAAGAGTCCTGTCTTGCATTACTCTGGGCTTTATCTCCCTTTTGGGCAGTCCGCCTAGCCACCAGCCCGCATAGTTACAGCTCCTTTCCCTCTACTCGATTAGAATGCAATAAAACGTATTTGCACACAGAAAAAAATTAATGGGTGGCGCTGCACTGTGGAGATTCGCTCTCCTCGGGGAAGACAGTCATGATTTGACATGGTAATCCATTGTAACAAAAGAAAAGAAAAAAGAATCAACCTACCCAATTGCCAACAATAACAAGGAAGAAACACCAATTAATAAATACCTGTCTTTCTCATATTGTCTCTGGACTAACCTGCACTCAGACATATGGGTCGTTACGTTGGGTCGTTGAGTGTAGTCATTAATCTTTCTTTTCTTTTTCTTTCTTTCTTTCCGTCTTTCTGTCTTTCTTTCTGTTTTTCTTTTTTTCTGTCTGTATTTCTGTCTTTCTTGCTTCTTGTTCTTGTTCTTCTTGTTTTTCTTGTTCTTGTTCTTTTCCTTCTTCTTCTTCTTTGTCGTTGTCTTCTTCTTCGTCGTCTCTCTTTCTTCTTCTTCTTTTTTCTACTTCTTCTTCTTCTTTTTCTACTTCTTCTTTTTTCTTCTTCTTCTTCTTCTTCTTCTTCTTCTTCTTCTCTTCTTCTTCTTCTTTTTCTTCTCTTCTTCTTCTTCTTCTTCTTTTTCTTCTTCTTCTTCTTCTTCTTCTTCTTCTTCTTCTTCTTCTTCTCTTCTTCTTCTTCTTCTTCTTCTTCCTTCTTTCTTCTTCTCTTCTTCTTCTTCTTCTTTTCTTCCTTCTCTTCTTCTTCTTTCTTCTTTCTCTTCTTCTTTTCTTCTTTTCTTCTTCTTCCTTCTTCTTCTTCTTTTTCTTCTTCTTCTCTTCTTCTTCTTCTTCTTCTTTCTTCTTCTTCTTCTCTTCTTCTTCTTTTTCTTCTTCTTTCTTTACTTCTTCTTCTTCTTTTTCTTTCTTCTCTTCTTCTTTCTTTACTTCTTCTTCTTCTTCTTCTTCTTTCTTCTTCTTCTTCTTCTTTTCTCTCTTCTTCTTCTTCTTCTTCTTCTTCTTCTTCTTCTTCTTCTTCTTCGTTCTCTTCTCGTCTCTTCTTCTCTTCTTCTTCTTCTTCATCTTCTTCCTTCTTCTTCTCTCTTCCTTAGATCATCAGCATTTTCATTCTATTCCTCCTTCTTTGCCTTATACTTCGCCTCGTCATCATGTCGTCGTCATCATCATCACCGTCGTCGTTATTGTCGTCGTAATCTTCATCATCATCGCCGGCGTTGTCTTCGTCTCAATCATCATCGTCCTCGTTATCGTTGTCGTCCTCGTCGTACTCATAGTCGTCATCATCGTGGATATCATCATCATCGTCGTCCTCCTTTTTGTCCCCATCATCAGTTCATCATCATCATTATCATTATCAGTCTTCCTCAGAAGAATTTTTCTTTGATAATTAAACTAGGCCTATTGCACATCTTTTAATAAAAGTCAGCAATGTTTGCTTTTTTTCTGTTCTTCTTTTTTCGTTCTTAATCTTTCTTTCTTTCTTTCTTTCTTTCTATTTTTCTTTCTTTCTTTCTTTCTGTGTATCTTTCTTGTTATAATTCTACGAAATTGTTCAACTTGAAAAGCGAACTAAAGGTTACCACTTGCTGTTATTTGCTTCTGGAAAACGATGTGAGTGCGGCGCGACCTCCAGTACATGACCTTCTGTTATCAAAGTTGAGGGGAAAGTAAAGCAGTAGAGGGAGAGGAGATGGGCACTCACGCCCTCCCCTCTCATAAATGATGCTGGTCCTGAGAACAGTTGAGGTCTCTACTACCTGACTTCCCCCCACCCCCGACCCCCTACGACCTCAGGGTTAGGGAACAAACTTTCATCTTTATTACCATACTTAAAGTTTTATTATTCCATTACAGTTATAATGTCGACAGCAAACGACCACCCTGTAAAAGACTTGGCTGAAAGATCGGCTCATTTAGCATGCACGTGTACGAGATCTTGATTATCATGATGAGTTTTGCAAGCCAGGAAAGGAATGTGGATGCAGTAGTTCAACTGGTGCTTATTCGTTCATTCTTCATTTATAATTGTTGATTAATAGCATGGGGTAGAGGAGAGAGCGAGAGCGAGAGAGAAAGAAAGAGAGAGAGAGAGAGAGACAGACAGACAGACAGATAGATAGATAGATAGAGAGATATAAGATAGAGAGACAGACAGACAGACAGACAGAGACAGACAGACAGAGACAGTGACAGAGACAGAGACAAAGAGAAACAGAGACAGAGACAAAGAGACAGAGAGATAGAGATAGAGAGAGAGAGAGAGAGAGAGAGAGACAGACAGACAGACAGACTCAAAGACACAGAGAGACGGAGATAAAGAGTGAGAACGAATGAGAGAGAGAGAGAGAAGAGAGAGAGAGACAGACAGAAGACAGACAGACAGACAGAAAATGAAAGAGAGAGAAGGAGAGAGAGAGAGAGAGAGAGAGAGAGAGAGAGAGAGAGAAAAAGAAAGAGAGAATGTCCATCTTTCTGTTTGTTTGTCTATTTGTTTGTTCATTCGTTTGCTTGTTTGTTTGCTTGCTTTTTGTTTGTGCAAGTACGTGTGGGCGTGTCAGTTTGCATGACCTTGTGTGTGTGTGTGTGTGTGTGTGTGTGTGTGAGAGAGAGAGAGAGAGAGAGAGAGAGAGTGTGTGTGTGTGTGTGTGTGTGTGTCCGAGACGATCTATTTGAATACTAGATTCTCAATATCTGTCTCTGTCTGTCTGTCTGTCTGTCTGTCTGTCTGTCTGTCTCCCTCTCTGTT
>JAPXFY010000014.1:66003240-66005740 GCA_030674185.1 Monoplex corrugatus
CTCTCACTCTCTGTGTGTGTGTCTCTCTCTCTCTTCCTCTCTCTCTCCCTCCCTCTCATTACAAATATTTAACATGATCAGACGTACAAACATCAAATCACGTGTGAAGGCTATATAGGCACACACAAACCAAACGGTTCCCTTCAAGGCGTGACAGTTGAAGAGTCTCCCATGGTTATGGCCCCTTTTAGGTAGGCTACCATGGGAAAGCCAAAGGGGAAAAAGAGCACCAGGAAGACCCAGGGAGAAAATGTTAAACAGTTTTACAGAGTGTTATGTGTTATGTTATTGTCGTTTAAAGCCCAGCCGACTGCGTAGAGCCATATCAGGGCTATAACCGTTTCAAAATATACAAAACTTCAACAGGTTAAAAAAAAAATTAAGTACACACTTCAACGCATTCGCGCACATCATTTAAGGACATGCCCCTGGCGTTGACCACTCCGTCCAATTTATCGCACAGGGAAGATTTAAACAAACAAACAAACAAACAAACAAACAAAAAAACACCTGAATACAAATATAAGCATACATAAGAACACAAAAACATACATAAAAACAGGCATAAATTACCTATAATTGCTTCCGCATATCTCGCCTTTCTACAGCCAAATATGCACTTAATACATATACCCACTTATCAGTCCTAAGAAAAAGTACATAAGACTTTATCGAACGCATACAGGTGAATGGATCATTAAGGCAGAAAATGACAAGTAGAAATAACAGAAAGCAAAACAATAAGGCAGAAACAAAGAGAGTGACAGAAAAGAGGAAATTTCTAACACAGAATTTCCAGAAGGTGGGGATATTATTTATACTGAAAGAGCCCTCGGCATTCCCACGGGGTGTAGGGGGGGGGGGGGGAAGGTTACAGAGTGAATGGGGACAAGAAAGGGTAGGAGATGTACTTGCAGAGACAAAAGATAGATTCTTATGGAGGGCCATGGTCACCAACGCCATGCGGCAGGGCACATGATGATGATGATGAGATGATGATGATGATGATGGATGATGATGATGATAGATAACTTGGCTTAAATATTTTTGCATTCGATCACGAAGGAAATCTGATGTACCCAGTATGCCGTGTACGTGTACAAATGTGTAGAGATCTGTTTGTACTCTCTCCTTTAGTTTACATCTCATTTTAATTTCTCTTCTTGGAAACAAACGATGGCGGGGGGGGGGGGGATTAGTTCATGCCAACCGGAGGAGTATGTGTGTGTGTGTGTGTGTGTGTGTGTGTGTGTGTGTGTGTGTGTGTGTGTGTGTGTGTGTGTGTGTGTGTGTGTGTGTGTGTGTGTGTGTGTGTGTGTGTGTGTGTGTGTGTGTGTGTGTGTGTGTGTGTGTGTATGTGTATGTGTGTGTGTTTGTGTGCAACTTGAGGAAATATGTGTGTTTGTACATGTGTGTATGTGTTTGAATGTATGTGTTTGTACGACTGTGTGTACATGTGTGCGTATGTGAGTGTATGAATAGGTGATTGTGTATGCGTGTATACGATAGTGTGTGTGTGCGTGTATGTGTATGTGAGTATGTATATGTGTGTGAATACGTGTGTGTGTGGTGTGTGTGTGTGTGTGTGTGTGTGTTTTGTGTGAGTGTGTATGTACGCGTGTGTGTACGTGTGTGTATATGTGTGTGTGTGTACGTGTGTGTGTATGTGTATGTGTGTGTGTATGTGTGTGTGTGTGTGATGTGTGTGTGTGTGAGTGTGTGTGTGTGTGTGTGTGAGTGTATGTGTGTGTGTGTGTGTGTAATTCAATTTCATTTAATGTCTATCCATGTAATGTGATATTAGACGTGTGTGTGTGTGTGTGTGTGTGTGTGTGTGTGTGTGTGTGTGTGTGTGTGTGTGTGTGTGTGTGTTGTGTGTGTTGTGTGTGTGTGTGTGTGTGTGTGTGTGTGTGTGTGTGTGTGTGTGTGTGTGTGTGTGTGTGTGTGTGTGTGTGTGTTTGTAGCGGTGTGAACAGTAGAAGAGTGACGTGAGGAAAGTTTTGAAACGTAACGCTCTTGCAGGTTCTGTTCTTGTTGGAAATTTGTTGTCATATTTAAGTGGAACGTTATACATGTAGGTTGTATAATTTTGTTACTGGTTTCCTCTGGTATTCAATTGTTCAGTTCAGTTATGTAATTAGACGTACACAATATTGTTCAGTTCATTATGTAATTAGACGTACACAATATTGTTCAGTTCAGTTATGTAATTAGACGTACACAAAGATATGTATTTGTGACCTGCCAGCACGAAATCAGCCTTAACTAGCATTTTGGGCATTTTGAGATGTACATATCACTGGAAAGTGTACATTCTGCTGATTATTTTGGTACTTGAATAAAGCTTGTACTCAAAAAAACAACAACAACAACAATAACAACAAAAAAACGTAGAAGTTATGTATGTTTAAAGTCATTCAGTTGTATGATGGCCATTTTGAGAAAACGGCCTCTAAAGTTTTTATGTACTCTCCTACACATTTTCCTTAAATTTCTTTAT
>JAPXFY010000014.1:66020740-66025740 GCA_030674185.1 Monoplex corrugatus
ACGTACATTTTGAATTTAACTCTCTAATTGTCCCAGCCAGTCCATCAGCTTCACTAGACCCTAGGAAAATTCTGCGGGCCGGTAGAATCTTTTGATAAAGCTGTAGACTCGAGGTCTGATATCTTGAGTTCAATCCCAGCCCGCAGCATTTGAAACTGGCCTGTTCGCTGCCCATTTTAATGTTTCAAATTTCAGGTGGTATCAGTTTAGTGTTTTATAGGTCCTTCTTCCCTGCTCCTCTCCCCCTCTTCCTCACCATTTCAAAAACCTTTTTAGGGCATAGGGTTTTGCCCAGGCTCAGGAGATAGTCTGCCAAATACTTGCTGGCAGATTTGGGTGGAGCGCATATGGAGTTGTCCGAATGTGATAGGAATCCCTCTTGAACAAACTCCAAACTCTCGGCACAAGTCGTCTGAGCTGAGAGAGTTCGAGAGTTAGGAAGTAAGACTTCAGTACAAAGGGATTCATCCCGCTCGGACAATTCCATATGCGCTGCACCCTTCACTGCCAGCAGTATATCTGGCAACACTCTTTGGGCCTGAACAAACCCCATACGCGCTGGCGAAGACTTGAAATGGGAAAAGGAAAAGGGACCCGTGTAACACTGACATCACCAGAATAATTGGAGCATTAGCATTAAGTTGGGTAGCCGCCCCCTTGGGGTCGCTGGGGCTCTTTCAGTATAAATAGTATCCCCACCTTCTGGAATTTCTGTGCTAAAAATTTCTTCTTTTCTGCCACTCTCTTTGTTTCTGCCTTGTTCCATTGCTTTCTGTCATTTCTTCCTATCATTTTCTGCCTTTCTGGTCCATTCACCTGCATGGCTCTAGGGAAATGAGATATGCGGAATCAATATTAGATAACTTAGATTTGTTTTTATGTATGTTTAAAGTATGTCTAAATTTGTATTTAGGTATGTTTTTAAATCCCCTGTGTGATAAATTGAACGGAGTGGTCAACGCCAGGATCATCTCTTTAGATCATGTGCGCGAATGCGGTGATACGTATACTTAATTTTTTTTTCTTTGTTGTTTTTTTTTGTTTTTTTTTTGCCTTCGTTGATGTACTGTGTGTGTATTGAAATGGTTATAGCCCTGATATGGCTCTACACAGTCGGCTGGGCTTGAAGCAACAATAAGAATAAGATGGGCAGCCGACAATCCAATCTGTGTGTTGCATGAGAGGATTGCACTCGAAACACGAAAACAGTCGTCGTGGTGGTGTAGTGGTTAGCACAACGAACTATTGACTGGAAGGTTGTGGGTTCGAATCCCCATCAGTTTCTTTCAAAATCATCGTGAGATTTTTAGGCTCCAATCGGCTCCTACTCAGAGTTGAGACTGCAATGAACTTGTTGGGAAGGCTGGGACCACACAGTCGAGCCTCATCCATTTCACAAGTGCCTCATAAAGGGTGTTGCTTAAATCCTCTTACCAACACAGCAGGTGTCTGCATCTCTTGGCCTTTGATGACACCAAGATATATTACGATAGTAAGCGTAGAGTACAGGCCTGTTACACAGTCTCATTCCCAGATGGAACTCCGTGGCATCATGATTGTTATCCTCATCACCATCATCACCATCGCATTGTGAAAACTGTCTCAGCTTCTGTGGCCATTTTCATCATCATCATCATGCGCCCTGCTGCATGGCGTTGGCGATCATGGGCCTCCACATGCATCTATCCCTTGTCGCTGCAAGTACATCTTCCACCCTCTGTGTCCTCAGCCAGCCTGCAAGTCTGTACAATATTTACTCCCTGGGTCTACCTGGTGTTCTCTTTCCCCCAGCTTTCCTGTTGTGGCCAGGTGCTCTAATTCCCCTTTTCTCATAAAACGTCCTATAAATGTTGCTTGTCTTTTCCTCATCTTCTTTATCAGTGATCTTTTTGTGTCTGCCTCCATCAAGACTTGTCTCGTTTGTTTTCTTTCCTGTCCATGGAACGTTCAACATTCTTCTTAGAAACCAAATTTCGGCTACCTCAATCTTGCTCTGGCTTTGCTGTTGGACTGTCCACGTCTCAAAACAGTATCGGTTCTATATAACATTCTAGAACTCTCTTCCTAATGTTAATTGATAGGAATGCGTGGCCATTTTGGTGGCATAAAAATAAAACTTTTTTTTTTTTTTTTTTTTTTTTTTTGGGGGGGGGGGGGGGGGGGGGAAGGCAGAAGTACAGAGAAAAGAATTCGATACGCGAGATCTCCAACGCAGAAGGTAATGGGTTAAGTAAATATCGCAGCGCATAATTCATTTCATCCTAGAGTTGTTCATTCGTGCCGGTGTGTTTGCACGGCTGAAGTTTTGGACTGTCTTGCGTCGGGAGCAGACGATGTTCGTAAATGTGTCGTCTGTTTGATGACAGCGATGTGTGGACTCGTCATTAGATATTGTGGTGTGTGTGCGTGTGTGTTTTGGGGTGGGGGTGGGGTGGGGCTGCTATCGTCCTTTTTCAACTTTCTTTCCAACCCTCCAACTTACCGTCTCTCTAACTTTCTCCTCAGACCCAGTTTTGGGGGAGAAAGGGAAGGGTGATTCATGCTGAACTGCTGTGTCTTCTCTCTCACTCTGTTTCTGTCTGTCTGTCTCTGTCTCTTTCTCTCTGTCTGTCTTTCTGTCTCTCTCTCTGTGTCTGTCTTTCTGTCTCTTTGTCTCCGTGTCTCTGTCTCTCTGTGTCTGTTTTTCTTTCTCTTTGTCTCTCTGTCTCTGTCTCTCTGTCTCTGTATCTCTCTGTCTGTCTCTCTTTCTGTCTCTTTGTCTCTCTGTCTCTGTATTTCTCTCTCTCTGTCTCTCTCTCCCTGTCTCTTGTCTCTGTCTCTGTCTCTATGTATCTATGTATGTATGTATGTATGTATGTATGTATGTATGTATGTATGTATGTATGTATGTATGTATGTATGTATGTATCTATCCATCTATCTATCTATCTATCTATCTATCTATCTATTATCTATCTATCTATCTATTACGTATCTATCTATCTATCTAATCTATCTATCTATCTATCTTTCTATCTATCTTTCTATCTGTGTGTGTGCTGTGTGTGCATGCGTGCATGCGTGCGTGTGTGTGTTGTGTGTGTGTGTGTAGGTGGACACAGGCTGAGCGTAATCTGGTTTAGCATCTGTATGTGTGCGTGTGTGTGTGTGCGTGTGTGCGTGTATGTGCGTGCGTGTATGTGTGTGTGTGTCTATGTGTGTGTTCCTGTGTGTATGTGTGTGTGTTTGTGTATGTCTGTGTCTGTCTGTCTGTCTGTTGTGTATATGTATGTGTGTGTGCTGGTGTGTGGTGTGTGTGTGTGTGTGTGTGTGTGTGTGTGTGTGTGTGTGGTGTGTGTGTGTGTGTGTATGTTCTGTGTGTCAGTATGTGTGGTATGTGTGTGTATGTGTATGGTGTGTGTCAATGTGTTATGGCAGGCGTGTGTAACAAGAAATATGTGATGTGCCGCATACATGTACATAAGGAGGCGTCATGTAATATCGCAAAAGGGAATTGTGAGTATAAAGAATTGGGGTGTTTAAGGATAGAATTGGGTGATTATGAGAGTTGGAGATGTGTATGAAGAATAATTTCTCTGCTTGGAAATCACGCACACAACAAAGAATGGGAGAGAGACGAGCAGGAAAATGCACTAACCACACTAGGCAAGGATTCTCAAAGGTAGTCCACACATGGAATGATAAATACAGCACATTTATTCAATTGATCAACTTCAACGTAAGACATAATTCACCGTTCTTACTGGCCTAAGTCCCAATGGCCCTAAATCCTAAAATGCACAACGAATCTTCACAATTATACAGGTTACTAAAATACCAACATTTCCATCTGTCCAACTCTATTCTTCCTGTTTCCTGAAAAGTAAAACATTCTTCTAATTTCTAACCCTAACCTTAACACCTAACAAGAGTACGAGATGAAACGTGGGTCACATACCTGTGATGTACCTTGGAAGCTGGTTCTCCCGTTAGACCACCACAACAACAAGACTACTTGCTTTTATAGAAGGGGGAATCAGGTGTGGACGCTTTCTTTCCCTGACCATCAATATGTCAGTTGTCATAGCTGTCCGCGTCCCTAAAACCTGACTTGAAAAATGGAGTGACTGGACTTGTAATCGTGGCATGGTGGCTATAGCTAATGTTACCCTCGGTCATTTAATACGCCGTTATCAGAAGTCAAATTTGGACGGTGACTTTTACTGCCACGCGTCACCCCTTAGAAACTGCCCAACTTCCCCAAAGTGGAGAATAATGGACAACTGGCAGTTGGCGTTATTTTCCTTTGCTACTGGCTTCTGGTCAGTGGTGTGGTCACTTCACAGGTCTATGGTACTGATCCATCAATTCTGTCTCAATGCATCTGTCGCCCTAAGGAATTCCTGTGATATAAACATGCTTGTTAGCACAATTGTAAGAATTCGGCAGAATCGTAGAGGTATCAGGAATGCGACAAAATCCTCTGGAACAGAGAAACCACTAAAGATGAAAGAGAAGTATCAACACTACAAGACTAATGACTATTTGAGCTGAGGATCGATTCTTGGAATTGCTGTAATGAAATTAGTCTGAGTGCTGATTTTTTGTTTCTGTCTGTCTTTATGCGTGTGTGTGTGTGTGTGTGTGTGTGTGTGTGTGTGTGTGTGTGTGTGTGTGTGTGTGTGTGTGTGTGTGTGTGTGTGTGTGTGTGTGTGTGTGTGTGTTGTGTGTGTGTTGTTGTGTGTGTGTGTCGTGTGTTGTGTCGTTTGTCTGTGTCTTAATCTGTGTCTGTCTGTCTCTGTCTGTCTGTCTCTCTCTCTCTTTCTGTGTCTCTATCTGTGTGTGTCTGGGTATCTGTGTCTGATTGTCTGTGTCTGAGTCTGTGTCTGTCTGTCTCTGTCTGTCTGTCTGTCTGTCTGTCTCTCTCTGTGTCTCTATCTGTGTGTTTGTGTGTCTGTGTTTGTGTCTGTGTCTGTCTTGTGTGTGTGTGTGTGTGTGTGTGTGTGTGTGTGTGTGTGTGT
>JAPXFY010000014.1:66033240-66040740 GCA_030674185.1 Monoplex corrugatus
CTTTCTGTCTGTCTGTCTTCTCTCTCTGTCTGTCTTCTCTCTGTCTTTGTCTTTCGTTCTCTCTCTCTCTCTCTCTCTCTCTCTTTCTCTCTTTCGTTCTCTCTTTCGTTCTCTCTTTCCCAATTTCTTATTAGTTTCCTTTTTGCAAACAAGGAAGAGTTCGAAGTTTGTCCAACTGATTTATTTTTACTGCAGTCAGGCAATTCCATATGCTGGAAGAATTTTGTGAGCCGGCACAAAACCCTGCGCGTTGACAAATTCTTAAAATAAGGTGTAGGGGTTAGGGGAAAGGAGAGGAGGGACCTGTGAACCACTAAGCTGACGCCACCAGAATGATGAAAACATTATTAAGACGGGCAGCAAACAGGCCAGTGTTTGATGTTGTATGGGCTAGGTTTGAACTCCAGATATCAGATTTTGAGTCCAGTTCAGCAGTAGTTTGTGTGAGTTTTTTTTCGTGGGTGTGTGTGAAATATTTTGGTCGCGACTTCGTGTAATGTACGGTACTTACTGCGGCAATTGTTCATGCGTCCCTTTTGGGTTATTATATGCATTTGTAATTGTTGACTACTTCTTAAAGGGGCTCTGTTCTTGTTTGAATGACACTTGTGAATCTGTACCTCTCTCTCTTTTCCTTCTCGTTCTCTCTCAGTCTCTGTCTCTCTGTAGTCTTTCTATGTCTTGTCTCTGTCTCTTTCTGTCTCTCTGTCTCTTCTCTCTCTCTTCTCTTTGTCTTTGTCTCTCTCTGTTTTTCTGTCTCTGTCTCTCTTTGTCTCTCTCTCTCTCCGTCTTGCTCACTCGTTCGTTCTCTCACTCTCTCTGTCTCTCTCTATCTTTCTCTGTCTCTCTTTCTCTCTCTTCTCTTCGCTTCTCTCTCTCTCTCTCTCTCTCTCTTCTCTTTCTGTCTCACTCTCTGTCTCATTTTGTCTTTCTGTCTCTGTTTCTGTCTGTCTGTCTGTCTGTCTGTCTCTCTGTCTCGCTCGCTCTAGCTCTGGCTCTCTGTCTGTCTGTCTGTCTGTCTGTCTGTCTCTCAATATATATATATGTATATGTGTATATGTGTCTATATATATAAGATATATATATATATATTATATATATATATATATCTTTCGCGTGATATCAAATGGAGATAAGACATACTGACACACGAACGTTCAAAATATTCAACATGTGATGTTAAGTTACTTTTTTTTTTCTGTGAAATTCGGGTTGAGTTAACTTTTTACTAATACTTATTTATTATTGTATTGATCGTCGTACTCGTTCTTGACTGATAACTGAATGTTGAAGTTGAGCAATGCCGAAATTGTTACTATCATCATCATTAGTAGTAGTCGTCATAGTATTGGTCTTGTTATCATCATCGTTATCATCATCATTTCATCATCATCATAATTGTTATTTTTGTCAGTAATACTAGTTTTGTATTTGTTGTTGTTCTTGTTGTTATTGTTCTTGTTGTTCTTGTTCTTCTTCTTCTTCTTTAATCATCATTTTCTTTCTTTTTCTTCTTTTTGTTATTATTTTCTTCTTCTTCGTGTTCGTCTTTTTTCTTTCCTTCATTCTTTCTTTCTTTCTTTCTTTCTGTGTCTCTTTCTTTCTTCTTCCTCCTCTTTTTCCGCTCTTTTGATATTGTCAATTGATAGAGGAAATTGATTAGCTATTTATTATCATTATTACGAAGAGTTGCCATTGTTATTGTCGAAGTATCATTTATATCATCACGAAAATTTCCTATTATCAGGTGATTTATCAAATTCGTTAGGAAGAAAAGACGATTAGGCAGACAATTTTTGTGATGATCGTTCGATTCGTAATTTTCTGGCCATCAGATTTATCGATTATTTATCATTGTTACTTTGAATGACCATTTTTATTATTTTGATCCTCAGAACTACTTGACTAAAAGCATAGTTTTTTGGGGTGACATGTTATTATTACCTCTAACAGTTCGTGATGATTATAATCTTCAGGTTCGTGTGGAGCAGACAAGGTCTGATTGCTGATCTGAAATGGCTGCTACTTGGGGTACGGCTCATCTGATGGTGAGTACCTGGTGTTGGTGGTGATATTACTGAGATTTGTGTGCATTTCTTGGTCTGAGAGAAAACAAGAAACACCAGAGAAAGAGAGATAAGGAGAGGAGACCAGAGAGAGAGAGAGAGAGAGAGAGAGAGAGAGAGAGAGAGAAAAGAAGGCAGACAGGAGAGAAGAAGATGGAGAGAGAGAGAAAGACAGGCAGAGAGGAAGAGACAGAGAGACACAAGAGACACAGAAAGAGGCACAAGAGAAAAGAGAAGAATAGAGAAGAAGGAGAGAAGAAGAGAGCAGAGAGGAGACAGAGAGAGAGACAGAGAAGAGAGAGAGGCAGGCAGACAGACATAGAGACAATGAAAGACTGACAAAGATACTAACACTGACAGAAGTTTAATTGTGAGGTCACCGGCCATCACACTGGGAGTTTTTTGTTTTGTTTTTGTTTGTTTTTTTTGGGGGGAGGGGAGAGAGGACAGAGAGAGAGAGACACAACAGTCAGACAGACAGACAGAGAGAGAATGAAAGAGAGAGAGGAGAGGGACAGACAGACAGACAGTCAGACAGAGACAGGAGAGCAGAGAGAGAGAGAGAAGAGAGAGAGAGAGAGAGAGCAAGAGAGAGAGAGAGAGAGAGAGAGGGGGGGGGTGTGAAGACTGTGTTTGTGTGTATGTGGGGAACGGGATGTGTGTTGATGTGTATATGTGTATTTTTTCCTGTCTGTTCTGTCTGTCTGTCTGTCTGATTATCTGCCCATATTCAAAATGTGTCAGCAGAAATTTTCCGGATGTTAGGCAGTGAGTCTTTACCACTCCTACTCAAGATAAACGGATCTCTCAGAGCGTGAGTTTCTGTACGACTGATCCCTCCCTCCTCCCCCTCCCCGTCCCCAAATCTGATCCTTTGTATGAATATAAAGAACTTTTTTACACAGGCAGTATAGAATGCATGCGTGGGTCTTGGTATTGTCTTTCTTGGTGTAGCTATCGTTATTGTTGTTGTTGTTCTTCTTCTTCTTCTTCTTTGTCTTCGTTTTCTTCTTCTTCTTCTTCTTCTTCTACTTTTTGTTATTGTTCTTGTTGTGTTGTTCTTCTTCTCCGTTTTCTTCTTGTTCTTCTTCTTGTTCTTCTTCTGTTACCTTCTTCTTCTTCTTCTTCTTCCTCCTCCTCCTCCTCATCTTCTTTTTGTTGTTGTTGTTGTTTTTCTTCTTCTTCTTCTTCTTCTTTTCTTCTTCTTCTTCTTCTTCTTCTTCTCTCTCGTCGTCGTCGTCGTCGTCCTCTTCTTCTTTCTTCTTCTTCTTCTTTTTCTTCTTCTTTCTTTCTTTCTTTTTTCTTTCTTTCTTTTCCCTCTTCTTCTTCTTCTTCTTCTTCTTCTTCTTCTTCTTCTTCTTCTTCTTCTTCTTCTTCTTCTTCTTCTTCTTCTTCTTCTTCTTCTTCTTCAAGTTGTAGTTTGTATTGTTGTCGTTGTTGTTGGTGGTGGTGCTGATGATGAAAACAATTCTGTCAGAAGGCAAACCCATCATACTGGTTGCCATAGTCATCAATGTAATCTGTCTTTGTTTTGTTCCGTTTTTTGTTTTGATTCTTTTTTGTGTGTTAAGTTTATTTGTGCCTTGAACATGCCGAAAGGGGACATTGTTTTACACTGGCCCGTGGCGTCTGCCAGTGTGTATGAGTCAGTCTTTAGAGCGATTTAACACATTGTTTGACATCGGCCTGTGGCGTCTGCCAGTGTGTATGAGTCAGTCTTTAGAGCGATTTAACACATTGTTTGACATCGGCCTGTGGCGTCTGCGAGTGTGTATGAGTCAGTCTTTAGAGGATTTAACACTACACGCCCAGATCAAAGATCGAACTGTGTGACATAGGTATTATCAGAAAAAAAAATAGTGGATACATATTGAGTAATAATGTATGATCACTAGCCCTGAGTGTATAGAACAGGCTAAATGGGGACATTGCTTTATGACGGTTTGTGGCGTCTGCGGGTCTGTATGAGTCAATTGTCAGAGATTTGACACATCACGCCCAGGTCATTGCTTGAAATGTGTGACAGATATATTACCAGACAAATTACATATACATTGAGTAATGATAAATGATTACGAGCCTTGACTGTACAGAATGACGCGTATTACTTCATCGATTTGTTCAGCCTCGGTTTTGCTGCTATTGACTTTTTTGTTGCTTTGTTTTGTTCTTTTGTGCTGTGTTAACCCTTTCACTCCGGCAACCTGTCCACCTACTGCAAAAGCTTAACCCTTTGACTCCCTGACCCTATCCACCAACTTCCTGCAAATTTAATCCTTTGACTCTCTCATCCTATCCACCAGCTTCCTGTAGGAAGCTGATGGAGAGGGTGTGGGAGTCAAAGGGTTAAGTTTTGCAGCTGGTGGATAGAGTGCGGGAGTCAAAGGGTTAATACCAAGGCTCTCCAAAGGGATGGAGAGAAAGATGAGGTGATTCATGATTACTGGATATGGATTTTAACTTAGAAGTTGGAGTTCAGTGTAGTTCTCTGCAGTTTGTTCAAGAGAGGTTCATCGCTAAAAGCTGGTGGATAGGGTGAGGGAGTCAAAGGGTTAAGTTTGTGCTTTGCTAGCATGGTTGACAATGCAGGATGCTTGAGGACAGTGTGCGGGAGTCTATGGGTTAATTTCTACACCAATTTTTGTAACGGTTGCCGAACCGGGCCAACTTTTTCGCAACGCAATGATGACAATGACGATAGGGGATGGTAATCGTGATGCTGCGCTGTTCCGTTTTGTTGAGACTACTATGGCAGGACTTTATGCTTTGCGTTTGTAATACAATTGGTGTCAACCAGGCCCGACAGATACAGACACTTGCGGTGTTTGTCAGAAATTTTGAGCCTCACTCAACCATTCACTCACAGCGACATTCTTTCTTTCTTTCTTTCTTTCTTTTCTGCTCCTCTCTCTCTCCTCTCTCTCTCTCTCTCTCTCTCCTCCCTCCTTCCCTCTCTCTCTCTCTCTCTCTTTCTTTCTTCCGGTCCCCATTTCTTTCTTTGCTTTCAAACAAATCCATGCTATATTACGCTTACTCCATGCAGTACTCAACACTGTTCAGGTTCCATTCCACACTGCTTGTTCTTAAATAAACATCGCATTAAGAAATTCTGTATCACACATAGAAAACGTGAAGGGAAATAACTCACCTTTTTTTTTTATCTCCCCTCGTTGTCTCGTTCTTAGTTCCCTTGGCTTGGTTTGATCGGCAAGGGGAGTATGTGTGTGTGTGTGTGTTGTGTGTGTGTGTGTGTGTGTGTGTGTGTGTGTGTGTGTGTGTGTGTGTGTGTGTGTGTGTGTGTGTGTGTGTGTGTGTGTGTGTGTGTGTGTGTGTGTGGTGTGTGTGTGTGTGCGTACGCGTGCTCGCGTATGTGTGAGCGTGTGTGTGTGTGTGTGTGTGTGTGTGTGTGTGTGTGTGTGTGTGTGTGTGTGTGTGTTTGTGCGCGCACGCGTTTGTGTGAGTGTGTGTGTGTGCATATGTGCGTGCATGCACGCCCGCACGCGCATGTGTGTGTGTGTGTATTTGTGTGCATATGTGGAGGAGACGATGGGACTGAACTGATTAAGGATACATTTCTCCATTTCTTATTTCCTTCTTCTCGTTTTTCTTTTTCTTTTTCTTCTTCTTCTTCTTCTTCTTCTTCTCCTCCTTCTTCCTATTTTTTATTATCATCATCATTCTTCTTCTTCTTCTTCTTCTTCTCATTATCATCATTATTATTATCATTGTCATTATTATTATTGTTATCATTATTATTATCATCATTATTGTTGTTGCTGTTGTTGTTGTTGTAGTTGCTGCTGCTGCTGCTGCTGCTGTTGTTGTTGTTGTTGTTAATATTTTCTTCTTCCTCCTCTTCTCCTTATCCTTCTTCTTCTGCTGCACAGATAGGTGAAATTATCTGTTGCCCGTAGGCTCTGTGATGTGTTCGCTTCTTGATAGGGTTTGCCAGGTGCAGGCTGGTAAATAACCATTGTCTCTTTGGTGTTAATGGTGTCACAACAAAGTTGTACAGGCTTTTTAAAAGCGGTCCATTTCATGCTGCATCTTCTGCTCTGTACAAGCGCTGAGGGCACAGTCATCAGCAAACAAAACAAGTCTCTGATGATGATATTCTTCACCTTGGTGACAGTTTTCGAGCGCTTGGGGTTTAAACAGTCCACCCGTCAGTCCTGTTTCTGATTAGGAACCACTTGACCTCTGAAACACCAGGGATTGGTGGATGTACTTGACCTCGCTTTGCGATAAAATTTGCTTCTCTCTATCTGTGTACCGAAGTGTTTTCTATAAAATTTGTTTGTGTGTGCGTGTGTGTGTAAGTGTGAGTGTTGTGTGTGAGTGAGTGTGTGTGTGTGTGTGTGTGTGTGTGTGTGTGTGTGGTGTGTGTGTGTAAGTGTTTGTGTTGTGTGTGTGTGTGTGTGTGTTTCTGTGTGGTGTGTGTGTGTGCCTGCCTGTCTGTCTGCCTGTCTGTCTGTCTACATGTGTGTGTGTTTGTCAATATGTCTGTGTTTGTATGCATGTCTCTGTAAATGTATGTGTGCGAGCATGTGTGTGTGTGTGTGTGCTCACGCACGTGTGTGTGTAAGCTGGGGGGTGTGCGAGTACGTGCATGTGTATGTGTGTATGTGTGTGTATGGTGTGTGTGTGTGAGAGAGAGAGAGATAGAGAGAGAGAAAGAAATGAGAGAGGGAAAGAGATAGAGAAAGAAAGTGTGTGTGTGTGTGTGTGTTGCGTGAGAGAGAGAGAGAGAGAGAGAGAGAGAGAAAGAGAAAGAGAAAGAGAAAGAGAAAGAGAAAGAGATAGAGAAAGAAAGTGTTTGTGTGTATGTGTGTGTGTGTGTATGTCTGTGCATGTGTCTGTGTGTGTCTGTGTGTATATATGCTTTATTTGCATATGTCTGTAAGAGGAAGCAAGAGATAGAGAGAGAGAGAGGGAGAGAAAGAGAAAGAGAGAGATAGAGACAGACAGAGAGACAGAGAGAAAGAGAGACAGACAGACAGACAGACATCAACCAGCCAGCCAGCCAGATAGCCAGATAACCAGACAGAGAGATAGACAGACAGACAGACAAACATCCAGACATCCAGCCAGCCAGACAGCCAGACAGCTAGCCAGCTAGCCAGCCAGCCAGCAGCCAGACAGACAGACAGACAGACAAACAAACAGACGGACAGACGGGGGGAAGGGGACAGATGACATAACATAATTCATACCACCACATATGCCTAAGTCGATGATAAGCAGATTATACCATGACAATAACTCGTGAGTTTGCAAAACAGACATCTCATCAAAAAGCGAGAGAGAACAAACAACCAAACCAAAACAACAAAAACAAAAATACAACCAAACATAATGAATCACAGTGACTGTGGCGTAGTGGTTAGCGCAACGGACTACCGATTGGTTCGAATTCCACCAGCTTTGTCAAAAT
>JAPXFY010000014.1:66050740-66063240 GCA_030674185.1 Monoplex corrugatus
TCTCTCTGGCTCTGTCTGTCTCTCTCTTTCTCTCTTGCTTTCTCTCTCTTTGTCTTTCTGCCTGTCTGTCTCTCTGGCTTTGTCTCCCTCTCTCTCTTGCTCTCTCTGTCTGTCTGTCTCTGTCTCTGTCAGTCTGTCTGTCTCTGTCTCTGTCTCCCTTCCCCCTCTCTCTTTCTTTCTTTTTTCTCTGTCTTTCTCTTTCGCTCTCTCTCTCTCTCATGAGTAGCAATGACTAGCTTTAAGGCGAGTCCAATGGAGTGAGTGTATGTGAGTGCACGTGCATGCCAATGAGTGTTTATGTACGCATATGTACATATGCGTGTAGTGTTGTGTGTGTGTGTGTGGTGTGTGTGTGTGTGTGTGTGTGTGTGTGTGTGTGTGTGTGAGTGCTTATTTATCACTTGTGTGTGTGTACGAATATGTGTATGCATATTTGTGTAATTGTTGATCTATTATTCATTTATTTTATTTATTCTTCAGACTAAAAAAATGACTTTGCTGATATTTAAACAAATTTGTTTATTTCTAATTTCAGGCCCCGCCACCTGGGCCGACAAATTCCCGGCAGCGGGCGGAATCCGACAGTCGCCCATCAACATAGAGACCGGCAAGGCACAGTTCGATAGCACGCTTCCCCCTCTCAACTTGAACTACAAGTTGGAGGAGGCCCTGCATGTTTCCAACACTGGGGCCAGTATGAAGGCGGACTGCGAGCAAGACTCCAGTGAGACTTTTTTGTTTTTCTTTCTTTTTCTTTTTTGTTTGTTTGTTTGTTTTTGTTGTTTTTATCTTCTCATTTTTTATTTTGCTTTGCTGCATTTTTTGTTCTTGTTGTTGTTTTTGGTTTTATAATCATTTTGGATCTTCTCTATCACACGGTATTCGTGGCGACAGCGCATATGGAATTTGTTACGAGCTCGAAGATGCTGTCTTATGGAACTGAAACTTGAACATGAAAACTGTTCTTTGATTCTTTATTCATG
Organism: Monoplex corrugatus; assembly: GCA_030674185.1. Classification (NCBI taxonomy): domain Eukaryota; kingdom Metazoa; phylum Mollusca; class Gastropoda; order Littorinimorpha; family Ranellidae; genus Monoplex; species Monoplex corrugatus. The sequence continues at coordinate 66,051,724 of JAPXFY010000014.1, forward strand.
CATCCTTTCTTGCTTTTTGTTGTTGTTGTTGTTGTCTGTCTTTACTTGCATTCTTCCCTTTTCCCCATTTCGGTTTTCTTTATCTATTTTTCAGAGAACGAGACAAAAACAAACAAAAATACAACAACAACAACAAAACATTTTGAGGGAGAGACAGAGAGAAGTAGTATGCAATGAAATATATCGGAACATTCTTTTACAACGATATAGATATTGGCACGTAAGCAAATGAATTAACAGACTTAACAAGTAAGGGAAAGAGAGAGAGAGAGAGAGAAAGAGAGACAGACAGACAGACAGACAGACAGACAGACAGACAGACAGAAAGGGACACAGAGAGACAGAGAGAGTCTTGAAAGAGACAAACACAAAAAGAACATTAAGTGAAGAAGATAAGAAAAAAACACAAAAAAACAAGCAACAGTTTGAGGACATTTTATGAGGCAGAGAGAAATTTACAGGGCACAGGATGATAAAGATTCTGTAACCATTATTGTGATGCAGAATATGGGACATCCCACCCTCCACCCTCGCCCATCCTATCCACCCACACCACACACACACACACACACGCAAGCACACACACATACACACAACACACACACACACACACACACACACACACACACACACACACACACACACACACACACACACACACACACAAATTCCTTCGAGAAACTAACGACTATTTTCTGTGTGATGTTTAGCCCTGACAGGGGGTCCCCTTGGAGACAAGGTGTACAGATTAGCCCAGTTCCATCTTCACTGGGGGGCTGAAGATGACAGGGGGGCCGAGCACACTATTGACGGCAAAGTCTATGCTGCTGAGGTGGGTTCTAAGACTTAGAAAAAAATAACAACAACAGACTATGATTTATTTCTCTGTGTGTGTGCGTGTGTGTGTGTGTGGGTATGGGTGTGGGTGTGGGTGCAGGTGTGTGGGTGTTTGAGAGAGAGAGAGCGAGAGAGAGAGTGTGTGTGTGCATGCGTGTGTGTGTGTGTGTGTGTATGTGTGTGTGTGTACGTACGTGCGTGCGTGCGTGCATGCGTGCGTGTTTGTGTGTGTGCGTGTGTGTGTGTGTTTGTGTGAATGTGTATGTATGTGCGCGTGTTTATATGTATGGTGTGTGTGTGTGTGTATCTCTCTCTTTCTCTCTCTCTCTCGCTCTCTATCTCTGTCTGTCTCTCTCTGTCTCTCTTTGTCTCTCTCTGTCTCCCAATCTGTCTCTCTCTGTCCCTCTGTCTCTCTCTCTGTCTCTCTGTCTCTCTCTGTCTCTCTGTCTTTCTTTCTCTCTGTCTCTCTCTCCCTCTCTCTCCCTCTGTGTGTGTGTGTGTGTGTGTGTGTGTGTGTGTGTGTGTGTGTGTGTGTGTGTGTGTGCGTGTGTGTGTGTATGTGTGTGTCTGTGTCTGTGTATTGTGTATTGTATGTGTGTCCCTGCTCTCTGTGTCCCTGTGTATGTGCGTATGTATGTATGTATATATATATATATATGACACCAGTCATCGAGGCCAAGAGAAACGCCTTGACAGCATACAAAAGCAATCCCAGTGAGCAGAACCTCCAGGTTCTCCGCGCTGCTCGCAGCAAAGTCCAGCAGTGTGCCAGACAATGCGCCAATGGCTATTGGCTTCAGCTTTGCTCCCAGATTCAGATTGCGGCTGACACAGGCAACATCAAGGCGATGTATGAAGGCATCAAGCAGGCATTGGGCCCAACGCAAAAGAAAACTGCCCCTTTGAAATCAGCTACAGGGGAGGTGATTCAAGACAGAGAACAACAGATGGAGCGGTGGGTAGAACACTACACTGAGCTATATGCAAGGGAAACTGTAGTCTCAGAAGACGCCCTGAATGCCATAGAGTGCCTACCAGAGCTGGAAGAGCTTGACAGAGAACCAACCATAGATGAGCTCAGCGAAGCCCTGGACTCTCTTGCCTCTGGCAAGGCACCAGGGAAAGACGGTATTCCCGCCGAAGTACTGAAGTGCTGCAAAGAGACACTCATCACCGTGTTGCATGAAATCCTCTGCCTCTGTTGGAGTGAAGGCGAAGTACCACAAGACATGAGGGATGCTAACGTCGTCACACTGTACAAAAACAAGGTGACAGAAGCGATTGCAATAATTATCGCGGCATATCCCTCCTCAGTATCGTTGGGAAAGTCTTCGCACGAGTAGTACTGAAGAGGCTCCAGGTACTCGCAGAGCAAGTCTACCCTGAATCGCAGTGCGGGTTCCGTGCCAACAGATCCACTATAGACATGATCTTCTCCCTCAAACAACTTCAGGAGAAATGCAGGGAGCAAAGGCAGCCACTCTTCGTTGCCTTCATAGACCTCACAAAGGCCTTCCATCTGGTCAGTAGGGATGGCCTCTTCAAAATCCTTCCCCAAATTGGATGTCCACCCAAACTTCTCAGCATCATCAGATCCTTCCACGAAGACATGAAAGGCACTGTCGTCTTTGACGGCTCAACATCAGCTGCCTTCAACATACGGAGCGGAGTGAAACAGGGTTGCGTCCTGGCTCCCACCCTGTTTGGAATCTTTTTTGCTGTGATGCTGAAACACGCATTCGGTCCTGCAGCTGAAGGCATATACCTCCGAACCAGGACAGACGGTAAGCTCTTCAACCTCTCCAGACTAAGAGCCAAGACCAAAGTCCAGCTGAGGTGCCTGCGTGACTTCATCTTTGCAGACGACGCGGCAGTAACCGCCCACTCAGCTGAGGACCTACAGCAGCTCATGACTCGCTTCAGCGATGCCTGCCAAAACTTCGGGCTTACCATAAGCTTGAAGAAAACACAGGTCATGGGACAGGATGTTGACTCTCCCCCAGCCATCAGCATCAATGACCATGAACTGGATGTCGTCCATGACTTTGTTTATCTGGGCTCAACAATCTCAGACACCCTCTCACTTGACATAGAGCTCAACAGGCGCATCGGCAAGGCAGCTACCACCATGACCAGACTGACGAAGAAAGCATGGAACAACAGCAAGCTGACTGAGCACACAAAAATCCAGATCTACAGAGCCTGCGTCGTGAGCACCCTCCTGTATGGCAGCGAGTCCTGGACTTTGCGTGCCCGACAAGAGCAAAAGCTCAATGCTTTTCACATGCGTAGCCTCCGACGCATTCTAAACATCACCTGGCAGGACAAGGTCCCGAACAACACTGTCCTGGAAAGAGCTGGATGCACCAGCATGTACACGCTGCTGAAACAGAGACGCATGCGCTGGCTTGGCCATGCCGTGCGCATGGACGACGGACGAATCCCCAAAGACCTCCTCTACGGAGAACTGGTGCAGGGAAAACGTCCCACAGGCAGACCACAGCTGCGATTCAAAGACGTGTGCAAGAGGGACCTAAAAGCCTTGAATATCGACAAAGACAACTGGGAAGCAACAGCCCTTGAACGGTCAGCCTGGAGACAGACTGTGCAGAAAGGTCTCTCCAAGTTCGAAGAGACACTCGCTCAGCGGCACGAGGAAAAGAGAACGAGAAGAAAGGCTGCAGCCCAGGCAGACAGACCAGCGTCAGACTTCATCTGTGCCCTCTGCCACAGGGACTGTCATTCCCGCGTCGGACTGGCCAGCCACACCCGGCGCTGCACCAGAATAGGCACCCAGAGCGCAACTCCATAGTCTTCCGAGACTGAAGGACGCCTATGATGATATATATATATATATGTGTGTGTGTGTGTGTGTGTGTGTGTGTGTGTGTGTGTGTGTGTGTGTGTGTCTGTGTCTGTGTCTGTGTGTCTGTGTGTCTGTGTATTGTGTATGTGCGTGTGTTTGTCGCTATATCCATGACAAAACACGTGATGTGTGGACAGAATATTCTCAACTACACACGGGTGAATCTTTACCAATACTTTCGTTCAATATTGTGTGGACTACTGAAGTATCACGAAAGCAAAACTTCAGAAGGTAAAGCTTTACAATCAAGATCGTACGGACAAAGATAAATAAATAAATAAATAAATAAATAAATAGATAAATAAATAAATAAATAAGTAAATGAATAAATAAATGAATAAATGAATAAGTAAATAAATAAATACATACATAAATGAACAAATCAATAAATAAACAAATCAATATATAAATAAACGAATAAATAAAAGATGCCTAAATTCACAGTTTTCCAGTAAGACGTGAGATCAACACTTCTTACAACATATTTTTACTGTTGCGACATTCTACGCATTGTCTTCACTTCATGTCGAGTTTTGTTTCATCTGCGGCTTTTTCAAGAATACCGTGATCTTGAGATTGACGTAATGTGGACTTCTCGGGGGGTGGGGGGGGGGGGGGGAAGGGAGAAGGGGATGGGTGGTTATCTTATAAAAATTGAGATTGTTAGGGTGACCTGATTATCTTAGTTTGTTTTGTAGTTTTCTGACAACTTTCCCAGTTTTTCTTTCTTTCTTTTTCTCTTTCTGTTTCTGTCTCTGTCTGTGTGTCTGTCTCTCTCTGTCTCTGCCTGTCTCTCTGTTTTGCTGTATGTCTGGCTGGCTAACTAGCTCTCTCTCTCTCTTTCTCTCTCTCGCTCTTTCTCTGTCTGTCTGCCTCCTTCTGTCTGTCTGTCTGTCTGGTGTGTTTTACGTCTGTCTGTCTGTCTCTCTCTCTCTCCCTCCCTCTCTTTCTCTCTCTCTCCCTCTCTCTCTCTCTTTCTTTCTGCTTCTTTCATGAACTGAGAGGTGAGAGATGACTGTCCGATCAGTGGTGAGGCATTGTGGCTTTGGGTCCCATCCAGCATCCTTAGGGGGTTTCTTGTCAGCTTGTTAACTTCATTGTCATTGTCATTGTCATTGTTATTGTCATTGTTATTGTCATTGTCACCTTTAACAGTCCTGTTGATCTTAACGATCTAATCAAACTTAGGACACTTTACCATTCAGTCACTGAAATTAAAATACTAAGCAAAAAAAAAAAAAAAAGAAAAAAAAAAGATATATATGTATATATTAATGTGTATGTTACAGCTTCATCTAGTTCACTGGAACAGCTCCAAGTACTCCAGTTTTGCCAATGCGGTGAACCAGGAGGATGGCCTTGCCGTTCTCTGCATGTTTATCAAGGTCAGTGTTTATTTTATTTATTTGTTTATTCAGTTATTTATTTGCTTATTTATTCATTTATTTATTTATTTACTTACTTATTTATTCATTTATTCATTTATTTGTATGTTTATCTTTTTATTTATACAGTTATTTGTTTGTTTGTTTGCATTTTTTTCTCATTCACTTGTTCCGGTACACACACACACACACACACACACACACACACACACACACACACACACACACACACACACACACACACACACATACACACACGCACATACATAAATATATACATGTATAAATGTGTGTGTGTGTGTGTGTGTGTGTGTGGGGCCTGTGTGAGTGTGTGTGTGTGTATGTGTGTGTATGTGCGTGTGTGTATATGTGTGTATGCGAGTGTGTGCGTGCATGTACGTGTATGTATGTGTGTGTGTGCGTGTGCGTGCGAATGTATGTGTGCGTGTGTATGTGTGTGTGTGGGTGTGCGAGCGTGTGTGTGGGTGTCTCTATCTGTGTGTGTGTGTGTGCGCATATGTGTTTCTGCGTGTGTTTCTCTGTGTGTGTGTGTGTGTGTGCGCGCGCGCGGGCGCAAGCGTGTGTGTGTGTGTGTGTGTGTGTGTGTGTGTGTGTGTGTGTGTGTGTGTGTGTGTGTGTGTGTGTGTGTTGTGTTTTGTGTCTATCTCTGTGTCTCTCTGTGTGTGTACGTATGTGTGTGTGTGTGTGCGTGTTGCAGGTGGGGAACACCCATAAAGGCTTTGACCTGGTGAGCGCTCAGCTGCAGCAGACGATCTGTAAAGGAGATTCCTGCAACCTGGCCGGATCCTTCGATCCTACATGTCTGTTGCCCGGTACGTCTGTTGCTACATCTTTATCATCGTCATTATCATCATGATCATCATAGTTATCATCGTTACCATCATCGTCTTCGTCGTCGTCGTCATCGTTGTCGTCGTCGTCATCATTATCATCATTCTCACCCTCATCATCGATACCGCCAACACCACCACCAACATCATCAACAGGAGCAGCAGTATCGTCGTCGTCGTCGTCAACATCATTGTCATCGTCATCGCCACCGTCGTCGTCAGCAATCATCATCATCATCATCATTGTCGTCGTCGTCATCGTTGTTGTTGTCGTCCTCGAAATCGTCATCATCATCATCGTCTCGTCGTCGGAATCATCATCATCATCATCATCATCCCCATCATCATCATCATCATCATCATCGTCGTCGTCGTCGTCGTCGTCGTCATCGTCATCATCATCATCATCATGCCATTATCATCATCGTGAACATCATCGTCGTCGTCGTCATCGTTGTCATTGTTATCATCATCATCATCGTAATCTCTGTCTGTTCAGTCTGTCTATCTGTGTGTGTATGTATGTGTGTGTGTGCGTGTGTGTTGTGTGTGTGTGTGTGTGTGTGTGTGTGTGCGCGCGCGCACGCGTGTGTTTGTGTATGTGTGTGTGTTGTGTGTGTGTGTGTGTGTGTGTGTGTGTGTGTGAGTGTATGTGCGCGTGCGTCTGTGTGAATGTTTGGATATATGTAGGAATGTGTGTGTGTGAGTACGTGTGTCTGAGAGAGAGAAAGAAAAAAAAAAGAGAGACAGAGACAGAACATATGTGTGTTTGTGAATGTGTATAGGTGCGTGTTTGTGTGTGTATGTATGTGTTCGTGTATGCGTGCGTGTGCGTGTGTGTGTGCCTGTCTGTGTATGTGTGTGTATCTGAGTATATACATAATTATTCTGTATATAATATAGATATGTGATATGCATGTGCGAGTGTGAGAGGCTTGTGACCATGTACTGATGTATATGTCTACCAACCTAAATTTCCACTTTTTTTTTATCCCTTTCAGACAACATCCAACGGTTCTGGACATACCCAGGATCTCTGACCACCCCTCCATGCTATGAGAGTGTCCAGTTTATTCTCTTTGAAGAGGTGCTAGAATTCTCACCTGAGCAGGTGAGTGAGAATACTGATAATATTTTCTATCACATTTTTATGGAGTTTTACGAAAGTCTTCCAGCGTTGATATGCAGTTCAGGATTGTGGATAATGTTAACATGCAGAAAATGATAATCAAAATATTGATACACACACAAATACACGCACGCACAAACATATACATACACACACATAAACACACCTCATACAAACACGCTTACATACACAAACATGTACTCACACGTACACACACACACAGACGGAGACAGAGACAGAGACAGACACACACACACACACACACACATACACACACACGCGCGCGCACACACACACACACATACACACATGCACACATACATACATACTCATTTAAATGCACATGTGTGGATAGACGTTAAAAGAAATAACGAACGAACACAGACACAGACACACGAGCGCGCGCGCACGCACACACATACACACACACATGCACAAACACACATACACAAACACACACACACACACACATACACAAACACACACATACACAAACACACACACATAGGGCGTGTGACCTTGTATTTGATTTATGTGTATAGTCATTCTGATTTCTAATCTCATCAGGTCATGTTACTATAAATAGACTTACTCATGACATAGTGAAAGGATCTCATGATTTGCTAGGATTCATATGATAAAACTTACTGATAAAATTCTCAACAATTTCAATTGAGTACTCTGGACTTCTGGACGACAAAACAAGAAAAGAGAGAGAGAGAGAGAGAGAGAGAGAGAGAGAGAGAGAGAGAGAGAGAGAGAAGAGAAAGAGTCAGACAGACAGACAGTCAACAGACAGATAGACACAGAGCGAGGGAAAGAAAGCGAGGATAGAGAGAGAGAGAAGAGAGAGAGAGAGAGTCAGACAGACAGGCAGCCAGACAGACAGACAGCCAACAGACAGATAGACAGACGGACAGACACAAAGCGAGAGGGAGAGAGAGAGAGAGACATACAGACAGAGAGAGAGAGAGAGAGAGAGAGAGACAGAGACAGAAGCAGAAACGGAGATAGAGACAGACAGACAGAGAGAGAGAGAGAGAGAGAACGAGGGAGAGAGGGAGAGAGAGAGAGAAAGAAGACAAATAGAAACAGACAGAAGAGAGAGAGAGAGAGACAGAGAGACAGACAGATAGAGACAAAGACACAGAGAAAGAAACAGGTACCAGACAATCAGGAATTTCTACTGTGTTCGTCAGATGAAGGCATTGCGATCTCTCCATTTCGAGGGAAACGACAGCAAATGCATGGTAGACAACTTCCGGCCTACGTGCAGTCTCGGCGTGCGCACTGTGCTGGCTTCCTTCACGCAGTGATTGGTCGATGTCCTCGACATGTGATTCATCCAGGGAACTTGACTGGTTGATTTCCCCTTCACGTGACTGAACCCGTTGATTTGAATGGAGGTCACAAAGAAAGACTTATGTGTGTCACACGTGCGACGCAAAACGAAAACATTCATTTAATTTAAAGTTGCTGCTAGCTTTGTCATCATGTCATTTAATGTCTTTAAGGTGTTTTAGGTGAATGATTATTGAAATAAAATCAATTTCAGAAGAAAGAAGTTAAAACAAGCAGTAAGAGAATGATAAAAAGAACAAAAGCACCAAAAAGAAAAAAGAGAAAGAAAGAAAGAAAGAGAAAAAGATATAAAGAGAGAGAGAGAGAGCGAAAGAAGATAGAAAGAGAGAAAGAAAGAAAGAAAGAAAGAAAGAAAAGAAAGAAAGAAAGAAAGAAAGAAAGAAAACAGAAAGAAAGAAGAAAAAGACAAAGAAAAAAACAAAGAGAAAGTAAAAAGAAATAAACAGAAGAAAGAGAGAGAGAGAGAGAGAGAGAGAGAGAGAGAGAGAGAGAGAGAGAGAGAGAGAGAGAAAGAAAAAGCGAAAGCACGAGAGATAGAAACAATAATGCATACAAATTAAAATAGATAAATAGATAAATAAAAGCATCCAAAAGCAAAAAAATAACTTCAGGCTCATAAAGTACATCTTATTACTGGGTGGTGATGAATACACAATATTTTGTTTGTTTTGATATTGCTTTTTCTGTAATTATTCATTTCATTTGTGCCTTTGTTTGCATCAGTGGTCTCTTATGTGACCAGCGGTCACTCATGCAAGTACTGGTTGAGCTCGAAGTTACTTGCCTTTGTGATCTGACTAAAACTTATGGAGAATATCAAATCCTCGAATGTTTTTACATTGATTTTATTTCAATAATCCACAATCACAAAACAGTGACTTCATAAATGTTGTCTATCGTCATTAAACTCTGGCTTTATGAGTGTTGCTTACCATCAAAAAAATTGATTTTTATTTATTTATGTTGTTTATTATCATAAAATTGGCTTTATAAATGTTGCTTATCGGTCACAAAAATGATTTTATGAATGTTGTCAACATCATTAAAGTTGCTTTATAAATGTTGCTTATATCCTGACAATGATCTATAAATGTTGCTAATCATTTTAAAGTTGCTTTATGAATGTTGCTTATCATCCTGAAATGGTTTATAAGTATTGCTTATTATCGTAAAAGTGGCTTTGTAAATGTTGCTTACCTTTTTTTTTTCTTTTTTTTTTTAATGTATGTCTATTGGCCAGTCCCTCGTTTCACTCTAAAAACACCCTGTGAATTGTTTCCTGTAACTGCTCTCTCTCCCTCCCTCCTCCCTCTCTCTTATTCTCTCTCTCTCTCTCTCTCTCTCTCTCTCTCTCTCTGTCTTCTTTCTCTGCCCATCTCTGCGTCTTTCTCTCTGTCTCTCTCTGTCTTGTCTCTCTCTCCCTCTTTCTGTTTCTGTCTCTGTTTCTCTCTCTCTGTCTTTCTGGCTCTCCCCCCCTCTCTCTCTTTTTCTTTCTATCTCTGTCTCTCTCTCTCTCTCTGCGTTAAGTTTGATTTATGCTTGGTTTGTATTGCATTTGTTAACATGAATTAATTTCATGCATATGACTGTTTGCTAATTGAAATTATTAACTTTATTTGTATGTTAAAATAAATGTTTTTCAGACCTCTATTTAAAGGCTATGGGCTATTTGAATAAAACATCTAATGTCCTCCCTCTCTCTCTCTCTTCTCTCTCTCTCTCTCTCTCTCTCTCTCTCCTGTGCTCTGGTTTCTTTCCCACTCTTTCTCTTTCTCTGTCTCTCTCTGTTTCTTTCTTTGTCTTTCTCTGTCTCAGTCTCTTTTTCTCTCTTTCTCTCTCTTTTATCCTTCTCTCTCTCTCTCTCTCTCTCTCTGTCATGTCTATCTCTCTCTCTTGTATCTCTGTCTCTGTTTGTCTGTCTGTTCTCTTCTCTCTCTGTCTCTGTCTCTCTCTCTCTCACCCTCTCTCTCTTTTTTTCTTTCTCTCTTCTCTGTCTGTCTATCTGTCTTTGTTTTTGTCTCTGTCCTCTGTCTCTCTGTCTCTGTCTGTCTCTGTCTTTCTCTCTGTCTCTGTCTCTCTATCTCTGTCTTTCTCTCTCTCTCTCTCTCTCTCTCTCCTCTCTTTCCCTGTTCTCTCTTTCTTCTGAATGTTTTAAAAACATAAAGTTCAAAATTGTAAGATGCTTGTTTCCGTGCTAGTGGTACGTTCATGTTGAGGTATTTGGTATCAGTGGTTTATGGGACAACCTTTGGGGGACCATGGGGGTAGTCCCTTTACCGGGAGGCCATTCACACTGTCTAGCCCTGCAATTGAACAATTACTGTCGTCAGCAGAAGGCTTATTACTGTCCTTAAATGGGCTGGGTTAGAACAGGTTCTTTAGTACTTCACTGTAGTGATCCAGCAAAAGTGCAGGCACTCCTCTGGTGGGAAGTCTGTTGGCGGTTTTCACATCACTACCTCTCCTGGGCTCTCTAGCACTGGGACTTTGACTGAATGAAGTGAGGCGCTAGAATGGACGGCTTGGAATTCGATCCCTCTAAAAAGGCCCAGAAAGCGAAGTTGAAAAAAAAAATGTTTAGAAGACGTTTATTGAAAATGATTTCATTACAATTTTATTACAAAATCGTCTAGGTAATTTTTTTTTTACCGAGACTTCAAAAAGGTTTGAAAGCTAACTGGTCTTCAAGGGGTGGGACTTTGGGAAATCAACCTATCTCTCCCCTTGTTTTATATCCAAGGCAGCCTGGGCAATGCCCTGCTTTGCACGATTTTTCAACTGCCGTGGGATCCTCAGCGTGCTCAGCCAGAGGCATAATGTCCGACTCGCTTTTCTCCCTTTCTGAAGGACTATACGTTCATTCGATTTTTACAGTGCAAAACTGAGAAAAATTTCGCCTCTATCGTTAGTCACTTCTTTGAAATTCTCGTATTAATTTTGGCAGTACGAACCTTTCTGATCCATTTCTCATCTTTCTCCCTTAACTAGTCAGTCTTATATCTTATCTCTCTTTCGTATGATGTCGTTTCATAACAATTTTTTCTGTTTTGTTTCTTTTAATTGTTATGCTTCAATATCTTTCTTTCA
>JAPXFY010000014.1:66073240-66083240 GCA_030674185.1 Monoplex corrugatus
ACAAACACAAGCACACACACAAACACACACACACACAACACACACACACACACACACACACATACACATCTTTTCTTTATTTCTTCTTTATCTTTTTCTCTTTCTCTTTCCCTCAGTAGCTGTAAGACAGATAAGTGGGATCTAATGCTACTATTATCCTTGAGCAGTGAAGTACATTGAAGTTTAAAAATTGAAATTCTCTGTCTGTCTGTCTGTCCATCTGTCCATCTGTCTCTCTGTCTCTGTCTCTGTCTGTCACTCTGTCTGTCTGTCTATCTCTCTCTTTCTCTCTCTCTCAATATACATATACATATATATATATATGTAACAGAGTGCCTTGCTCTGTTACGATCTTTCCCTATTTACCTACAACGCTCAAAGGCAACGCCGTGTAGCGTGCTAGTCAGTATTACGTTGTCGTCCTACAGAACGTAGAGGGGGCCGTCACTAATTTATGCTGCCTTTACTTTAGCATTATAGAACAATCGCCATGTAATTGCCGGCGGGAACACTCAGACAATGACCGCAGGGCGCGTCTGTCTCAACCGCCCTTAGGTATCTGTGGCTCGATAGCGAGTACATAGCCACTCGCGAAACTGCCGGACAATGACCAGCGTTTCACTTGTGTGTACTGACGCGCTACGTTAAAACTACACTCTAAGTGTTGATTGATTAATTAGGTGAGAACAACCAATCAGACCTTGCCATCTGAAAGGTTTGAGATTTGAAAATATGACCATCATGCTCTGTTCCCAGAGTACAAATTAACAAGGCGCATCATAGCGTGTGCTTTTCCACCGCCACTGTCAGTCTCACCAGAGGTGTCCTTTCCTGCCACCACTCTTGGTCTCACAGCAGGTGATCAACTTCACTGCGTTACTGTAGTAAGTTCTGGATTTTTATCACTTTATTATTCATTGTCATTTGCAGTAAGCTTAGGGACTTTAAGGTCTCTTATTTCTTTAGATTCTAGCTCGAGTCTATTGAGTACCGCGCTAGATTTGCAGAATTCGCACAGCGAGAAAGTATGTTTTGATCTAAACGATGTGCTATCTCACAAGATCTGTAGCACTTAGCGTGGTGGCCACCATTGTAAAGATGGGACTGAGGTTTAAATGTCATAACCACTATAGATTTAGCCCCTATTTTCATGTGGCTATTGCAGGACTATTGACAACCATATTCTGCCAAAAGCCAAGATACAAGGCATTGTTGTGCAGAGGAAGAGTATTTTATACTTGACAAGGTTGTATTCACATACTGACATGATGACTGATGAAACACGTGCTCAGCTAATTGATCTGTTTGGTGTATCCCTTATCTGATCAGCACCACTGATAATCATGTATAGAGTGTTGTTTTGATGACATGGTTTAATAGTAATATGCTATACTATTTTGTTATCATTGTCTCTAGCATTTGATCTAGAATTATACTTAATCGCATAGAGATAATGGGTAATAGATTACTCAAGTGTGTTGTTCTCTCAACACTGCCGACTGCTATTTGATTAGGTGCTGTTTGTGATGACATAGTTCTCATTGTCAAATAGGCCTACTATGTCATCACCACTGAATATTAACTGTCTGAAAGCTACCAGGATGCAATGCATTATTGTGCACTATTTTTGATAATGTTGTATGTGTGTACATAATGGTAGTTGATGAAACATGTGCTCAGCGAATTGATCCAATTGTTGTATCCCTTGTCTGCTCAGTACCACCACTAATCATTATTGAATGTTGCTTTGATGACATAGCTTAATTAGTAATATGCTATGCTATTTTGTCATCACTATCTCTAGCACTAGATATAGAATTACACATAACTACATGGAGCAAATATTTAATGGATGACTCAAGTGTGTTGACTGCTATTCGATAAGGTAGACCCAATGTTTGTGGTGACAGTTCACATAGTCAAATACTATGTCTGTCGTCACTCTCACCTGTCTCACCTGTCGGCGTCACCGGGAACAGTGTTGGCCGCTGCACATGATGTCCTCACAAGTTGCCTCCAGCACTCTCGATCTTGGCTAAGTCTGACCACCTCCTGGAGTTTCTTGCCACTGATGTTTGTGATGTTTCTAGCAAGTGATGCAGGTGGCCGTCCTCTGTTTCTCTTTCCTTCCACTTTACCTTGGAGGACAGTGGACATCAAGTCTGTTCTCTCATTACGGATTGCGTGTCCAACATATTTCAGTTTCCTCCGTTGTATGAGTACTAGAAGCTTGCGTGTAGTACCCAACTCATTCAGTATGCTTTCATTTGAGCGCCTATCCGTCCATTTGACCCTCAGCAGTCTTCGGTAAAACCACAGCTCTGCTGCTTCCACTCGTCTTTCATCCTCTTTCGTCACTACTGAATATTAACTGTCCAATAGCTGCCCACTCAGATGTTATGTTACAACTAACTCAGCCCATGGTGGCCGAACAGCTTAATATGACTGTGCATTATTTTGCCAGTACATTATTGAAAGTCTACTCTATGCTAAGGCTATCGAACAAGCAGTATGGTAGTTTACCCTCAACTTATCAAAGGGTTACTCAATGTTTTGTCACCAATTATTTGTTCCATGTTTACAAGTGCTAGTGCTTTAGAGTGTAAATATCGACACCACATATTTTGGTATAATGTAGTAGTTCTTTACACAACAGTTTGTTATCAATTATTTGTTGCATGTTTACAAATGCTAGTGCTTTTGTTTGTAAAGTAGACACCTGTTTTATTATAATGTAGTAGTTCATTCTTGTACATTGACATTGTTAGTTCACAAAATGTGTACTTTGTCAGTGTATTTACGAAACTTATTTTGTGTCTTACAGGCACTGTCTTCTTTGGCGTCTTCTTTGACGTCTTCTTCTTACATGTCTTCTTTCAGTCTTCGTTGACTGATTTCTCAATAATAAAGAGTCAAGTAGCAAAACAAGGACTTGTCTTTTGATTGAGAGACTTCCCTTTCTGCTCTGGATTCAAACGACCACCACAGCAAATCATCACCTAACCCCTTAACCACCACTCGCACCATCTCACCTGGTGCTGCGACCTGTACACCACCATAATCACCTCCCTACCCAATAACCACTCACTCCATCACATATATATGTGTATACTATATATATACATGTATACATATACGTATATCTGTCTTTGCCTTTGTCTGTTTGTCTCTGTCTGTCTGTCTGTCTGTCTCTCTATCTCTTTCTCTCTCTCCCCTCTCTCTCTTTCTTACTACAATCAATCAGTGCCTTGATACTATATTCACATTTGGGTTTTCATGCTAAATACTTGAGTGTAGGAGCTGTATAAATACAGACATAAACACACACACACACACACACACACACACACACACACACACACACACACACACACACACGCACACACATACACATACACACACACACACACACACACACACACACACACACACACTCACACACACACACATTATCCTGATTAGTAGGACTTCTTTTCTCCATAGATTTACTTTTTTTTTTTCCTACCTTTACTTCGTAGTAAAAGTAATCATTCCCCCCCCCCCTTCCCATTTTCCTCGTACACAGAAAACCAAAGCATACGTGATTATCAAACAAATCACCGTTAATTGAAAATAAGGGATTAGCCAACAATGAAAATAATTTGTTTACTGTGGAATTGTAGGTCTATTTCCACCAATTCAGCATACCTGGAACATTTCCTTGCCTCAAATCAGTGTGAAGTCTTGATTCTGCAGTCGCTTAATGTTATATCAACCAAACTTCCCATTTTCCAAAATTACTATTATCCGCCAGTGTATGCCTATGGGAATCCCGGGAAGAAAGTAGCCACTGCGATATATATACTTAAAGAGTTACAATATCACATATTTACTTCTCCAGTTTTAACGTCAACTGAAGACTTACACGCTTGTGCCGCTACAGTACAATTCAGTAATTCTTTTATCCTGAACGTTTTGTCAGTCTACCTGCCAACAGGTCCAAATGACCACAACACAGAATTTTTCCTACGATTCCGGATCTGCAGCACAGTAAATGGCTAATAGGCGGAGACTTTAATTCCCACTCCCCGTTTTGGGAAAAAGATTGCTGTACTGTGACAAGCAATCGTTTAGTAGAAAATATAGTTGACAGTTCGCTTTACCTTCTGAATGATGGGAATGTCACCAGAATCCCTGATGTTTCCAATCATCGAGCAACAGCCATCGATCTGTCCCTAATATCACCAGAATTAGTACCATGCTGTACCTGGGACACTCACAGAGATACTTTGGGAAGTGATCACTTACCTATCATCATAACAATTTCTAATGACAACAACAGGATGAAAGACAGCACTCCTGATATTATACCAAAATATAATTATACACGCGCTGATTGGTCCTTGTTTCAGACTGCTCTTGCTAATCGAGATTTCACACATTATGAAAGTGAAAATGTAGACATTATGTTTTCTAAATTCCAGGAGTCAGTTCTAGCTGCTGCAGACCTTTCCATCCTGAAACTCAAAACTTTTAAGTCCAATAACCGTTTGGGTAATGTTTGGTGGACGGAGGCATGTGAGCAAGCAGTTCAGTGTAAAAAAGAGAAATACAAAATCTACATCGAAAGCAGGAAACCTGAAGATCATATGGAAATGAAAAAAGCTAACACCCAGTGTAATAGAATCATCGCTGAAGCAAAGAAAAATTATTGGGCATCATACTGCACAAAAGAAATTTCAGATTTCAAGGATTTCCATAAAGTCTTGACAAAAATGAATCAAATGAAAAATGGAGCCAACTTACCTAGATGTCCAATAATGATTGACACATGTCACAAATTTCCTTCCGACATGGACAAATCTGAAACTTTTGTGGAACTTTTTGCCGAAAATAGTAAAGTAGATGGTTTGACTCCTACCTGCAAACACTACAGGGAAATGGCAGCTAACAGCCCTATCTACATGTACACTGATCCAATACCTCAGAATGATCACTGGTTTAATTCTCCAATCACCTTAGAAGAGTTAAAAAACACTATCTTGTCTCTACACAACAAAAGGAGTTCAGTAGGTGTCGATGCAGTTTCAACTGAAATGATTAAACATCTTCCAGAAAACTATTATTTTTTTACACAAAATTTTTCAGAAATGCTGGGTTGGTGGAACTATTCCACAATTATGGCAAAAGTCTATTGTTATACCAGTATTAAAAGCAGGAAAGCCTAAAAACAACAAAAATAGTTACAGACCTATTGCCTTGACGTCCCATAAAAACAAACTATTGGAAAAATTGGTATTAAACAGACTTGTACATTACTGTGATAAAAATAACATTATTCCAGTAAATCAGGCTGGTTTTAGAAAAGGGAGATCTACAGTTGAGCACCTGGTTAAACTTACCACTCACATCAAGAAACAGTTTGCCCGCAGAAAAAGTCTTTTAGCTACTTTTTTTGATGTGAAAAAAGCTTACGATCAAGTTTGGCATAAGCGTTTATTGTACAAGCTGAAATCTATTGGTTTATCTGGCAATATGTATGATTATATTAAGTCTTTTTTAGCCAATAGAACTATTCAGGCAAGAGTGGGAACTAGTTATTCTACTTTACGACATCTTGATATGGGAATTCCACAAGGTTCAGTGATAGCACCGCTTTTATTTAATATCCTTATACAGGATCTTCCTAAAGCACTATCAGATCGTGTTGTTTTGGCACAGTACGCTGATGATAATATGTATTTGGATGAATATTACTTTAAAAAAGACAACTCCACAAGAGCACAGAATTACATTAGGAAGTTGTATCAATCTGATCTTGATAATCTTGGAAACTATATGTTATAAAATGGTCTGTCGTTGTCAGCGGAAAAAACTAACATGATGCTATTTGATTCTGGTGGTACTTTAAGTAACTTGCCTACTTTCAGATTGCTTGGTGAAGTGTTACATTACAAACAGGTTGTAAAATTTCTGGGAGTCTTTATGACATCGAAATTAAACTGGAATGTCCATTTTGATTATATTTCAACAAAAGCAAGAAAAGCCCTAAATTTTCTAAAGATAATAAGCCGATTACCTTGGGGAATGGATACGAGCATACTAATTCATCTATCAACAGCACTTGTACGATCTAAATTATCCTATGCGCAAGAAGTGTTCTTCAGTGCACCAAAATATTTATTAAAGAAGATACAAAGCTTAGACTGCAAAAGTATTAAAAATGCTCTAGGTGTCCCTACTCATGCCTCTAATCTGGAAACGTACAAGTTGCTGGAATTCTGCCTCTGAGCTAGCGACAGCAAAATTTGCAGTTAGAACTACTTCACAAACGGACAATTTTGTGAGTAAGGAAATTAAAATCAGGTCTGATGTTGACTTTCCAAAGCGAGCGAAAAGCATTTCATCACAAATGACTGTTGCAACTTACATATCTGACTTGGTCAAACAGTCTAATATAAATATAGATGAAATAGCTGAGACACCATCAACAACGCCTATCCCTAAATGGGAAATGCTAAAAGCCTCTTTTGATATTGATTATACAGACGCTAAGAAATCCGAAAATGTCAACATTTCGATATCCACAGCAAGAGAACACATCGATGAAAAATACCGTACCCACCTTCACATTTTTACCGATGGATCAGTCTTAGAAAATAAATGTGCTGGAGCAGCATTTTATGTTCCAAAATTTAAAATAAAAAAGTCATTTTTCGTTGGGGCAAACATATCTATCTTTACAGCGGAATTAGTCGCTATTAATGAGGCATTGCATTATCTAGTAAATCTTAAACCCATGTCTTTCAAAGTAGTTCTCTTTGTTGACTCAAAATCTGTATTATATGCCTTACGGTCTTGTGATGCCGACACAAGACCTGATTTAATTACTGAGGCAAATCATCTTATGCATCGTTTAAGGGTCAAAGGTACAGATATCAGTTTATGTTGGGTGCCTTCTCACGTTGGTCTTCACGGCAACGAAGTAGTTGACAGAGCAGCTAAGCAAGGCGCCCAGAATTCTGATAATGCTACAGAATTACATGTTCATACTTCCGTAAAAGAAGCTTGCAACTTGCTCGAATCAGCCTCATGGACTCGATTTCATGAACATTCAAATGAACAGTTTGTGTCACAACAAATGATAAAACTTACCGTTCAAAATGTATGTAAAAAATTGCAGTATTCTTCCATGTATCATTTGAGATCGATTGTTACTGTTTGTTTTCGTATTCAGCTAAACGCATTGAAAACAAAATATTGTAAAAATATCAAGTGTATTTGCGGCGAACAGTTCACATTGTTTCATTGTTTATTCTACTGCAAAATGCTACGTTCTTTTTTACCGAAAATGTTTACTCAAGAAAAGTATTCTGAAAATCATTTCCAAAAAATTACATCAGATCAATCTTTGTTAGTTAAAATTGCAGAATCATTAGTTCACAGTCCTGTTAATGCATTACTTTAACTTTATTCGGTTTGTGTTTTAGTGTTACAATTTCCCTTTACGTTGTTGAAGTTAATTATTAGTGTTAAGTTCTCGTTCCATTTTACTGTTTTCCCACCTACTAATGTCTTTTTCCTCTGTCTTCCCTCTGCCCATATCCAACCCGTCCAACTATCGTTCTACATTTCATTTTGTTCATCTTTTTTTTATTTTGTATTATTATTATTATTTATTATTATTATTTACTTTTTTTTATTATTACTTTTTACCCCCCCCCCCCCCCCCACCTGCCCCGTCTAATATCACTTATAGAGAAAAGACGCTAAATCAAAGAACGAACGAACGAACACGCACACAGATACAACCCACCTGCTGCAATATCCTCGCGTGACCGTGAAGTCGCCCAAGATGAACAGAAACGGCGAATTGACGGCGAAAAGGAATACGGCGATTCCGCCAATGACGGCCAGTGAGGTGAGCCTGTTGCAGCGGCGCATGACGGCGAGGGTCCACCTGACGGAGATGGCCCTTTCCAGGGCGAGAGCGGCCAGCACCCAGTCTGAGAAGTCCAGGAAGAAATAGACCAAAGTGGTATGCAGCTTACAGCCCAGTTCGCTGGTTAGGTGTTGGGGAAACAAAAAATAATGATAGCAATTTTGTCTTGTTACCTTTATAAAGACACGAGACTTCAACAAACAAGCAAGCAAGCAAGCAAGCAAACAAACAACCAAACAACCAATCAGCCAAACAGCCATGTAGACAGCCGGCAAGTTAAGCAGTCAACTACCGGTAACCAACCAGTCAACCAACCAGCCAACTAATCAGCCAACCAACCAAGCAGACAACCAGCAAGTTAAGCAATAAACTAACCAACCAACCAGCCAACCAACCAACCAATCAGTCAAACAGACAACCAGCAAGTTAAGCAAAAACTAACCAACCAACCAGCCAGCCAACCAACCAACCAACCAACCGATCAGTCAAACAGACAACCAGCAAGTTAAGCAATAAACTAACCAACCAACCAGCCAGCCAACCAACCAACCAACCAACCAATCAGTCAAACAGACAACCAGCAAATTAAGCAAAAACTAACCAACTAACCAACCAACCAATCAGTCAACCAGCCATGCACACAGCCAGCCAATTAAGCAACCAACCAACCAATCAGCCAGCCAGTTAAGCAATCAACTAACCAACCAACCAGTTAGTCAACCAGCCATAGAGACAACTAGCAAGTTAAGCAAGCAACCAATCAGTTAACCAGCCATGCAGTCAGCCAGCCAATCAAGCAACCAATCAGTCAGCCATGCAGACAGCCAGCCAGCTAAGCAATCAACCAATCAACCAATCAGACAACCAGCCATGCAGACAGTCAGCCAATTAAGCAATCAACCAACCAACCAACCAATCAGTCAGTCAGTTAAGCAATCAACCAACCAACCAACCAGTTAGTCAACCAGCCATAGAGACAACCAGCAAGTTAAACAAGCAAGCAAGCAACAACCAATCAGTCAACCAGCCATGCACCCAGCCAGCCAATCAAGCAATCAACCAGCCAGTAGACAATCAGTCAAATAGCCATGCAGACAGCCAGCCAGCTAAGCAATAATCAGTCAAATAGCCATGCAGACAGCCAGCCAGCTAAGCAATCATCCAATCAACCAACTAACCAGTCAACCAATCAGACAACCAGCCATGCAGACAACCAGCAAGTTAAGCAATCAACCAACCAACCAATCAATCAACCAACCAGTCAGCCAATCAACCAACCAGCCATGCAGACAGTCAGCTAGTTAAGTAATCAATCAATCAACCAACCAATCAGTCAACCAGCCATGCAGAAAACCAGCAAGTTATCAATCAACCAGCCAAATAACCAACCAACCAGTCAACAACCAGTCAACCAGCCATACAGACAGTCAGCTAGTTAAATAAGCAACTAACCAACCAACCAACCAGTCAACCAGCCATGCAGACAGACAGCAAGTTAAGCAGTCAACCAACCAATCAAGCAAATAGTCAAACAGCTTTGCAGCCAGCCAGTTAAGCGACCAGTCAACCAAACCAACCAACCAGTCAGTCAAACAGCCATGCAGACAGCCAGAAAGTTCAGCAAGTAACCAACCAATCATGCAGCCAACCAGCCAACTAAGCAACAAAACAAACAAACATTTAATCAGTTAACTACTTAACCAAGCAATTAACCAACCAAACAATCAATCAGCTGGTTATCCAATTGACCAGCCAACCAACCAAACAACCAAACAAGCAACTGAACAAAGAAAGAAAGAAAGAAAAACAAGCAGGCAGACAGACAAACAGACAGACAAACAAACAAATAAATTAACCATGATAAACTCAATCGAATAAACATGTACCGTCAAACTAACAAACAAACAGCCCAACAAATTCAGTCAAATAAAACAAACACAAAAACAAACAAACAAGCAAAGAAGAGGTACGCAAGCAAGCAAACATATAACCCCCAGAGAGAGAGGGAAGGAGAGAGAGAGAGAGACAGACAGAGAGACAGGCAGACAGAGAGACAGAGAAAGAGAGACAGAGAGAGAG
>JAPXFY010000014.1:66100740-66105740 GCA_030674185.1 Monoplex corrugatus
AAGAGCATGTGTGAGAGAGAGATAGGTAGATAGAAAGAGAGCGAGCGAGCGAGCGAGAAGAGAGAGAGAGAGAGAGAGAGAGAGAGAGAGAGAGAGAGAGAAAATCAGAGAAAGACAGAGAGGGGGTGAGAGAGAGAGAGAGAGTAGCCAGAGAGAGAGAGAGAGAGAGAGTGGTAGAAAAAAGAGACAGTGAGAGACAGACAGATAGAGAGAGAGTGAAAAGTCCACAACATCCTCTGTCATATTCACGCAAGATGGTGAAGGGGTTAGTGCAACAGATTAGTGGCGGGCACGTCGTGGGTTCGGATCCTTATCAGTCCACAACTAATGACTGTAGGACTTTTTTGGCTCCAGTTGGCTCCTACCCAGAGTTGAGATTGCTATGGACTCAGTGGGAAAAACTGGGATCACACAGCCAAAGTTTCATTAAGTTTACAGATGCCTCAATGACATTGTTGCCTCAAATTTCCTGACGAAACCGCAGGTGTCAGTATCTCTCAGGCCCATCTTAACACCAGGATATTGAGAAAGCAAATGTTGAGTTGCACATCTGCGAAGCGTGAACAGTCAACACGCAAAGTCAGAACAAGTTTGAGGCAGCTGAAATGTGTTTTTTAAGAGGAGTGTTAAAAGTTCCATGGACAGCAAAGAAAACAAAACGAAACAGTCTGGAAAGAGGCAAACAGAAAAATAACATTAATGAAGAAGTTTGGGATAAGACAAGCAACATTTATAGGACATTTGAAGAGGCAAGAGAAATTGAAGCACCTAGTCACAACAGGAAAGCTGGTGAGAAACAGAGCACCAGGTAGACACCAGGAGAAAATGTTGGACAGACTTGCAGAGTGGATGAAGTCAGACAGGGTGGGAGATGTACTTGCAGCGACAAAAATAGATTCGTGTGGAGGGCCATGATCGCCAACGCTATGCGGCAGGGCACTTGATGATGATGATGATGATGATGATGATGATGATGATGATGATGATGATGATGATGATGATGATGATGATGATGATGAAGAAGAATAACAGTAGAATACAGCCCTATCACTTGGTCTCAGTCAGGAATGGACTCCATAGCATCAGCACTGTCATCCCTATCATAGTCATCATAGTGTCAAAGGAATTCCTTAGGGCGGCAGATGCATTGAGACAAGATTTGATGTCCCAGTAGAATGGATCGGTAAATCAAAGGCAAACACCACAGGCCACTTAGCAGGTAGGCCTATCACATTTTGAAAAGTTATGGTCAGTCGCCATTGTCCAGTACTAAAACCTTTCGCAGTTGGGCACAGAAACGGGATAAGGCTGTAAAGGTGGGCAGGAGGAAATAAACAGGCATTAGACTGGATGGATTTCTGGATGGATCAATACCCTAGACCTGTGAAGTGACCGCACCAAAGACCAGAAGCCAGTATGAAGAAATAATGCCATTATTCTCCACTTTGGGGAGTGGGACAGCTTCTAAGGGGTGACGCTTAGCAGTAAAAATCACCGTCCGAAACGGACTTTTGAAAATGGCGTATTAGTTGGCCGAGGGTAACGTTAGATGTGTAGCCACCACAATGTCAGGTTTAAAATTCGAGTCATTCAACCTTGAAGTCAGGCTTTAGGGACGCGGTCAGCTAATCACAGGCGGACCTATTGATGGTCAGGGAGGGAAAGCGTCCTGATCTGAATCCCCCTTCTTTAAAAGGAATAGTCAGTCAGCCCTCGCTCTCTTTTGGGGGAACCAGCTTCCAAGCTACCTCACAGGTATGTGACCCACGTTTCAATTCGTACTCTTGTTAGGTGTTAAGGTTAGGGCTAGAAGTTAGAGGCATGTTTTACTTTCCAGGAAACAGAAAGAATAGAGCTGGAAATGTTCAGTATGCTAGTAACATGTAAGCTGGTGAAGATTCGTTGTGCATTTTAGGATTTAGGGCCAGAAGGACTTAGGCCAGTAGGAACGGTGAATTATTTCTTACTTTGAAGTTGATCAACTAAATAAATGTGTTGTATTTATCATTCCGTGTGTGGACTACTTTTGAGAATCCTTGTCTTGTGGGGTTAGTGCATTTTCTGCTCGTCTCTCTCCCATTCCTTGTTGTGTGCGTGATTTCCAAGACGAGAAACAATCCCTCATACACATCCCCAATTCTTCATAAACATCCTTAATTCTTCTTGCGATATAAACATCCCAAATTCCTTCTTGCGATAATAGCACTGTGACAATTTTCCCAGAATCCCTTCATGCCTTGGTGATCATGGTGATTTTAGTTTCGATGGATAAGGAGGTGTGGTGGACAGCTGAAGGGAGCGGCGAAAAAACAGAGCATCAAAAACAAAAACAAAACAAGCAAACAAACAAACAAACAAACAAAATAAACAAACAGATAAACAAACAAAACAAACAAAAAACAAACAAAACAAAAAAAACAAAAAACAAACAAGCAAAACATACAAACAAAAAAAGACGAACAAACGTTGACAGTAATTGTCGCATCACACAACTTTATTTGATTCACTGATATATCACAAAAGGACATGGAATATAAAATGTAAGGAATGTCTGCCACATTCAATCTTCTTCTTCTTAGTCTTCTTCTTTGCGTGCGGAATTGATCACGCAACTAGATACGTCAGTTGGTCTGTATGCTGGTAAAAGTTGCGTTATAAAACAACCTAGCAAACAAACAAACAAATAAATATAAACACACAAACAAATGAACAACAACAGCAAAACAACAACAACAAACAAACATATAATCAAGCACAAACAAAAAACAAACGAACAAACGAACAAAGAAAATAAAACAAACAACCAAACACATAATTAACAAATAAAACTGACAACACACAAACAAAAGACAACAAACAAACAAATACACAAACAAAAACAAACAACAAACAAACTACTGATGACAACAATGACAGCGCCAATCAGATGAAAACATTTGTTTGGGACACATTTATGGTTTGGATGATCGCGGCTTGTGATTCAAGGGAAACAATCACAATATTGCTCAATTCAGAGATAATGCAAGGGTTTGCTCCCATAGACTGCAGCCCTCTGCCCTGCTCTCTCTGTCCGTTTCTCTCTTCTCCCCTCCTCTCTCTCCCCTCTCTCCCTCTCTCCATCTGTCTGTTTTTCTGTCTGTCTATCTGTCTGACAGTCTCTGTCTCTGTCTGTCTGTCTGTCTTTCTATCTGTTTGTCTGTCTGTTCGTCTATCTGTCTGTGTCTCTCTCTCCTCCCTCCTCCCTCCCTCCGTCTCTCTCTCTCCTCTCTCTCTCCCTATCTCTCCCCCCCCCCCCCGACTCTGTCCAGAGGTTTGATTGTTAAGTAGATTTGCTGTGTTAATTATGAAGCATCATTTGATGGAGCGGTTAATCAGTGGATTAACTGGATTGACTGATTATCGGCTTCTTCAACTTATTGATAAACATGATTGAACGATCATCGAGTGCTGATTAATATTGAAAGATAAACCATATCCTGCGAGATGAGGTTCTCAGAATAGCAGCAGGCAAGACCAAAAAACAGACATGACTAGAGACGAAGAGATCTGCGAGATGGTTGGAACAATACCTGTCAACCTTTTACATCACACCAACAGTGGATTCAGTGGTTTGGCCACCTGGCCAGGATGCCAGTCAACCAGCCAGCCCTTTCAGTGTCAATACCAGATGCCAGTCAACCAGCTAGCCCTTCCAGCTAACAACACCAGATACCAGTCACCACCCTTCCAGCTTACAACACCAGATCCAGTCAACCAGCCAGCCCTTCCAGCTTACAACACCAGATAGCAGTCAACCAGCCAGCCCTTCCAGCTTACAACACCAGATGCCTGTCAACCAGTCAGCCCTTCCAGCTTACAACACCAGATGCCAATCAACCAGCCAGCCTTTTGGGCTCAAAACACCAGATGGCAGTCAACCAGTCAACCCTTCAGCTTACAATACCAGATACCAATCAACCAGACAGCCCTTTCCAGCTTACAACACCAGATACCAGTCAGCCAACCAGCCCTTCAAGATAACAAAGAAGATACCAGTCAACCAGCCAGCCCTTCCAGCTTACAACACCAGATAGCAGTCAACCAGCCAGCCCTTTCAGCTTACAACACCAGATAGCAGTCAACCAGACAACCCTTCCAGCTTACAGCACCAGATAGCAGTCAACCAACAACCCTTCCAGCTTACAACACCAGATAGCAGTCAACCAGACAACCCTTCCAGCTTACAACACCAGATAGCAGTCAACCAACAACCCTTCAGTACAAAGCAATACAGTCAACCACCCTTCCAGCTTACACACCAGATACAGTCAACCAGCCAGCCCTTCAGTACAAGACAGATACAGTCAACCAGCAGCCCTTCCAGCTTACAACACCAGATAGCAGTCAACCAACAACCCTTCAGCTTACAGAAGATACAGTCAACCAGACACCTTCCAGCTTACAACACCAGATACAGTCAGCCAACCCTTCAGCTACAAGCACCAGATAGCAGTCAACCAGACAACCCTTCCAGCTTACAACACCAGATAGCAGTCAACCAGCACCCTTCCAGTTACAAGCACCAGATACAGTCAACCATCAGCCCTTCCAGCTACAACACCAGATCAGTCAACCAGCCCTTCCAGCTTACAACACCAGATAGCAGTCAACCAGACAACCCTTCCAGCTTACAACACCAGATAGCAGTCAACCAGACAACCCTTCCAGCTTACAAGCACCAGATAGCAGTCAACCAGTCAGCCCTTCCAGCTTACAACACCAGATAGCAGTCAACCAGACAGCCCTTCCAGCTTACAACACCAGATAGCAGTCAACCAGCACCCTTCCAGCTTACAACACCAGATAGCAGTCAACCAGTCAGCCCTTCCAGCTTACAACACCAGATAGCAGTCAACCAGACACCCTTCCAGCTTACACACACAGATAGCAGTCAACCAGTCAGACCCTTCCAGCTTACAACACCAGATAGCAGTCAACCAGTCCCGCCCTTCCAGCTTACA
>JAPXFY010000014.1:66118240-66120740 GCA_030674185.1 Monoplex corrugatus
GTGTTTGTGTGAATGTATGTATGATTGTGTGTGTGAATGTGTCTCTCCTGTGTGTGTGTGTGTGTGTGTGTGTGTGTGTGTGTGTGTGTGTGTGTACGTGCGTGTGTGTGTGTGTGCGTGCATACGTGTGTGTGTGTATGTGTGTGTGTGTGTGTGTGTGTGTGTGTGTGTGTGTGTTCGTTTGTTTGTTATTTCTTAAACTTCTATTCACATAAGTGCTTTTAGACGAAAAAAAAGTAGGTGGGGGTTACAGGTATAACAGAATCGGGCTGAATCAAAGAAAACGACCTATGGGACTGTGCAGTAAATGCCTAGCAATGTGTAAATACAAAGTGAAATCAGTATGTTTCTGTTTTAAATTTGTAAATGATGCAGAGAAATAAGGTCGCATTTGCTGACAACACAAAAGGTGTTTAAGTGTTATATAATCATTACAGATACATTTGATGGTTTTACTGAATTTAGTTCGAAGTGAGTTGAGAGATAATCTGTAAGCTAAAGTTATCTCTAGTCTTGTAACACCCTGGTAATTTACCATGAAGGGGTGAAGGTCACGTTGAGCTTTTACTTTGTTTTCCAATTTAGCATTCGTTTCATGTTCAGAGAGTGGTAAATCAAGTTCAGTACTGCAAGTCCTATTCAATGCTGCCCTTTTAGCTATTCTGTCCACCCGATCATTACGAGCGCATGTATGATACCACAATGTGATGGATCCAGTGTAAAGTAACTTGTGTATTGTTTGTTATTAAACAATGAATTAGAAAGTTTATCTCAAATATTAACGTACTATTTACTTTATATTCGTAACTTTTTAGGGATTGTAATGCAGATTTTGAATCTTCACATAATAAGATACTAAACATAGGTATGGGTAGATCTACTATATATTTCAGAGCCATCAGGATGGCAACTAATTCAGAAGTGAAGATTGAATGTCCCCGTCCTAAAGAGTAAGCCTTTTCTACTTTAAATTTTGGAATTAGAAAGCCAGCGCCTGCGGCACCATCATCTAGAACAGAGCCATCTGTAAATATTTCAAAGAATGTAGATATTTTGTATGTAGATGTGTCAGAACGTCAATTGCTAACAAGTGTGGATTAATATCTTTTCTCAAGTCGTTATCAGTGTAGTTGATATCATAAGTTGTTTTGGACAATTCCAAGGGGGGTAGGGGACAACATATCATCTTATGTGAAACTTTGCTAGGTACTACGCAGGAAATTTCGAAAAGCTCACTTGTGTAAGTGGATATTGTTTCTTGTGCCTTTATTTTTCTTGCTCTCTTGGGGAAATGAATGTTAGACCGAATTTTAAGTTCCGTATCAGCATAATTAGCTACTGCATTTGCTCTAACTATATATTTAGCGGCTGATAACTTCCTCCAATCTTCCAAAGGAAGGATACCGGCTGTTTTATATGTTTTATATACTTCTTGAGTTTTTGTATATACCGGTACACCAAGAGCACATTTAACAGCTTTACTATCTAAGCTTTGAAGTTTTTTTCAAATAGCATTTTGGAGCTGAATATGTCTCTCTCTGAGTATGTGTGTGTGTGGTGTGTGTGTGTGTGTGTGTGTGTGTGTTGTGTGTGTTGTGTGTGTGTGTGTGTGTTGTGTGTGTGTTGTGTGTGTGTGTGTGTGTGTGTGTGGTGTATGTGTGTGTGTGTGTGTGTGTGTGTGAATGTGTCTCTCTCTGCGTGTGTGGGTATTGTGTTTTGTGTGTGTGTGTGTGTGCGTGTGCGCGCGCGCGCGTGCGTGCGTGTGTGTGTTTGTGAATATGTCTGTGTGTGTGTATGTGTGTGTGTGTGTGTGTGTGTGTGTTGTGTGTGTGTTATGTGAGTGTGTATGTATATGTGTGTGAGTGTGTGTGTGTGTGTGTGAGTGTAAATGAATGTGTGTGTGTGTGAGTGTGTGTGTGAGTGTAAATGAATGTGTGTGTGTATGAGTGTGTGTGGTGTGTGTGTGTGTGAATGAATGTGTGTGTGTGAGTGTGTGTGTGTGAGTGTATGTGTGTGAGTGTGTGTGTGTGAGTGTAAATGAATGTGTGTGTGTGTGTGTGTGAGTGTGTGTGGTGTGTGTGTGTGTGAATGAATGTGTGTGTGTGATGTGTGTGTGTGTGTGTGTGTGTGTGTGTGTGAGTGTATGTGTGAGTGTGTGTGTGTGTGAGTGTGAATGAATGTGTGTGTGTGAGTGTGTGTGGTGTGTGTGTGTGTATGTATGTGTGAATGTGTGTGTGTATGTGTGTGTATGTGTGTGTGTGTGTTTGCGTGGTGTGTGTGTGTGTGTGTGTGTGTGTGCCACTCTTCTCCCAGTGATCAAGACATAGAAGTGGACAGAACACAGGCCAAAGTTGAAGGTGTAGCCAGGGACTGAACCCCAAATGTGGGCTGATTGGATCACGGGGTAAAACCATGGACTCAGGTCCCGTGAGGACATGCCCAAATGTAGCAACAGATGTGAACAGCTTGTGGGAAAGTTGTGCCCACTGCGGTGATGTAA
>JAPXFY010000014.1:66125740-66173240 GCA_030674185.1 Monoplex corrugatus
TGCTTGTTTGATTTTGTTTTTTGTTTTGTTTTGTTTTGTTTTGTTTTGTTTGTGTGTTAAACCTTGACCAATTTTGATTTTTTTGTCAGATCAGCCGATTTAGTTTTTTTCCTTTCGTGTTTTTTGTTGTTTCGTTTTGTTTTGTTTTGTTTTTGGAGGTGTGATAGAATATCTTTATTGTGCCTATAAAAACGTCCTTTATTGAATAATGGGCTGAGGTCCTCTAAATACTTACATCCACCTGGAGTGGTTTTTGCCAGTCTAATATTATGAAGTCCATTTTTTTCCTTTTGTTTGCATGCTTTTCGGTTTGCTCTGTGTGTGTGTGTGTGTGTGTGTGTGTGTGTGTGTGTGTGTGTGTGTGTGTGTGTGTGTGTGTGTGTGTGTGTGTGTGTCTGTGTGAGTTGTGTGTGTGTGAGTGTGTGTTGTTGTGTCTGTGTGAGTGTGTGTTGTGTGTGTGTGTGAGTGTGTGTGTGTGTGTGTGTGAGAGAGTGTGTTGTGTGTGAGTGTGGTGTGAGAGTGTGTGTGTGTGTTGTGTTGTGTGTTGTTGTGTGTGTGTGTGTGTGTGTGTGTGTGTGTGTGTGTGTGTGTGTGTGTGTGTGTGTGTGTGTGTGTGTGTGTGTGTGTTGTGTATGTGTATGTGTGTTATGTATTGAACCTTGACCAGTTTTCATTTTTTTGTCAGGACAGCTACTTTATTTAGTGTTTTTTTTTTTTCTTTCGTGCTTTTGGGTTTTTTATTTTTTGTTTTTTGTTTTGTTCTTGGAGGTGTGTTAGAGTGTCTTTATTGTGCCTATGAAACAGTCCTTTACTGAAACTGGAAACCTTAAAATACTTACATCTTTGTGGAGTGGTTTTTACCAGTCTGACATTATGAAATGCATGGTTTTTTTTTAATTCCTTTATTTGCATGCTTTTTGGTTGTTGTTGTTTTTTTTTATATTGAACCTTGGGAATATGAATTGAAAGAGGGGAACAAAACTAATAAAACAAAACATCTGATATTTTTGTTACTGAAATTGCCAGTATGATATTTTGATGTATATGATTTTTGTACTGTCATGTTATTGTTGTGCTTTTGATTGTCTTTATTCAATTATGAAATGACCCCCATTACCACCACTACTACCCTTCCCTGCCCCCCCCCCCCCCCCCCCGGCAAAAAAAAAAAAATGATAAAGATGGTCGAGATGGTCGGAACAGGCAATAGAGACTAGCCTCTGTACACTTACTATTTTTGTTTTATTTGTTTGTTTGTTAGGTCGTGTGGTTGGTGGGATTTTGTTGTTGTTGGGTTTTGTATGTCCGTGGTTTTTGTTTGTATGCTTTTGTGTGTGTGACTGTTTTGCTTTTTGTTTTTCTTTTGTTCGTTTTGTTTTTTTAACGATGAGGTAACTCTGTGAAATGTGTCATTCGCACAAGGCTGCTTCTTTTTCTCGGAAAAGTGTTCGGCTTGCGTCAATAATTGTTTAAAGTTTTGATAATATTGATTTTTGTCCTTTTCAATGTTGTACATAAGTTTATAGCCATGAAAATGTTTGCCAGGTGATACCATAACACGGTTTTATCTGGTATATTTTGTGGTGCTAACTGCCATCGAAACACATGCTTTTTGTATGTCTTGGGATCTCTTAAGACTATAAAGAGGAGTTGGGTAGGTGGAGAAAGAGAAAAATCAATGAAGATTTTTTTTTCTAAGAAGCGGAGTACAGAGTAACGTGGCGATCAAAATCGAAGATCAGTTATGAGACCAAAGACTAAACAAACCGTTTTGGGAAAACTACTGCTAAATAAATGGGGAAACGCTTTCAGAAACAAGTGCCACTATATCGCTTCGTATCATTTTGATTATTGCACACGAATCTGAATATTAATGCCCTGAGTAGGAGAGCAAGAACTTTTTGTTGTTGTTTTGCTTTCAGTAAATCCGCCTTAACACTATATATGGCTAGTTCGGACATGAAATAAGCCTTTCTGTGGTCGATTAAGGTATTTATACACCCCTTTTGGCCAAGATAGTCCTTGGGATACTGGACATTTATGATATATTGTATGAGTCAAAAAAGGAGAGTTCGGAAAATTTGCTTTCATTTGCCAAGTCTGTCTTTAAGATACCGGACACTATACATTTATGATACACTTTATGAATAAAAACAAAGAGTTTGGAAAATGTTATTGTTATTGGTATTTATTTATTTGTTTATTTATTTATTTGTTTGCCAGGGCTGTCTTTGAGATACTGAATATTTGACACTCATGATACACTTTATGAATCCAAAAAAGAAAATTTGGATTTTTTGTTGTTTGTTTGTTTGGGATTTTTTTTCCCAGGCTGTCTTTGAGATACGGAATATCTAACACTCACGATACACTTTATGAATAAAAGAAATGAAGAATAAGAAGATCTGAGCGGTATGATGATAGCAACAATGAGGCTGGAGTTTGTTCTAGAGAGGTTCATCGCAATCGGACGACTCCACATGCGCTCCACCCAAATCTGCCAGCAATTAATTCTTTAGCATGCTTTCTGGACTTGTGCAAAACGTTTCACCTTTGTAAAGTTATGAAATGTGAAGAGGGAGGGATGGAAAGATGGCAGCGAACAGGCAATTTTTGTTGTTGTTGTTGTTGCGGGCTGGGATTGAACTCGAGATAGTGACAAAGAATCGGTACAGCAGATGGGCTGGAAAGTAAAACGAAACAACAGAGCAAGTGTGTTTGTGTGGACGGGGTATGTATACACACATACATATAATTATGTGACCTCCCATCACGAAATCAGTCTTAACTGGCAGTCAGACGAACAGCACTAGGAGCTGAAAAGGTTACTGAGGGTCTGTCTGGGCTGTTTTGACTTTCTCAAAATTGATTACTGTGGACTATAATCTATCCCCAACAGAATTTTTTTTTCTTGAAAACATATTATTAATCAATTTGAAATGGTATTTTAATGCAATGATCGCAGCAAAAAGAACGCAATTTCGTACCAAAAGTATCTCTTTTTGTCTCTTATTGTGAACCGTAACTTGTACAGTATCCCCACATGTAACATTTTGACAGAAAGCTCTTTGGTGCACCTTTGAGATAAGGACAGCTAAAATAAACAAGCCGGGCAAAGCCACCAAATTAAGAAATTTAAGGAAAATGTGTAGGACAGTACATAAAAACTTTAGAGGCCGTTTTCTCAAAATGGCCATCATACAACTTAATTACTTTAAACCTACATAACTTCTACATTTTTTTGAGTACAAGCTTCTTTCAAGTACCAAAATAATCAGCAGGATGTACACTTTCCAGTGATCTGAATATCTCAAAACACCCAAAATGCTAGTTAAGACTGATTTCGTGCTGGCAGGTCACACACACACACACACACCAACACACACACACACACACACACACACATATATATATATATATATATATATATATATATATGTGTGTGTGTGTGTGTGCGCGGTGTGTGTGTGTGTGCGTGTGTATGTGTGTGTGTGTGTGTGTGTGTGTGTGTGTGTGTGTGTGTGTGTGTGTGTGTGTGTGTGTGTGTGTGTTGTGTCGTGTATTGTGCACAGTGTGTGTGTTGTGCACAGTGTGTGTTATGTGTGTGTTTTGTGTGTGTGTGTGTGCGTGTGTATGTGTGTGTGTGTGCGTGTGTGGTGTGTGTGTGTGTGTGTGTGTGTTGTGTCGTGTATTGTGCACAGTGTGTGTGTGTGTGTGTGTGTGTGTGTGTGTGTGTGTGTGTGTGTGTGTGTGTGTGTGTGTGTGTGTGTTCATGTGTCCGCATTGTATGCGCATGGGTGTGTATTGTGTATTGTGAGTGTTATGTGTGTGTTAAACGTGTATATGTATGTGATTGCGTGTATGCCTGTTTGTTCGTTTCTTTCTTTCTTTCATTTTTTCTTTCGTTGTCGTTTTGTGTTCTTCTTTGATTTCTTTTGTTATTTGTCTGTTTACTTGTTTGATCATTTGTTTGTGTGTTTGTCAGCTTGGTTGCTTGTTTGCTTGTTTATTTCTTGTGATCCTTTATTCCAGTGGATTAACCCTCTTAGCTTCGTTACGACCGTAGCCGACAGTTCCGCCTGCACTACCTAGCGCTTCATTACGGCCGTACCCGACCGCAAAAGTCGGCCACGAGCATGGGCTATTTTGATCACGCACTGATCACATGTTTCTGGCCCAGGGAGACTGACAATTGGTCAAACATTCTTGGTATCATCCAATGAGATGATCTTGGGAAAATTAGCACTACACACACATCCATTGACTTAATATATGCTTGGGCGCGAAATGTGGTTGGGGTATTTTCATTCATGCCTTGTAGCATGTGAAAAAATGGCATTGCCCTTTGTAGCAGACGGTTTTCAGGATACAGATAATTCTCCAGATTATTCAGAGGAGGAATTAAATACTACTGTTCGTAAATTAGGAAAACACGAAGAAGATATAGCTGAGTTAGATATTGAGGTTTGTGAGGGGGAAGATGATGAAAACTGTGATTTATTAGAACAGACTGACAAAGAAGATAACACGCGCTGACCGCATTCCAGCGAAACGTGGCACCCATCTCTGGTTTCTGCTGACAGTAAAGAAATTTGATCTCTGGGTCGGACCAACTTGTATACTGCCAGCTGATGCCAAACCTTTAGATTATTTCTTTTTGTTTTTGTACAATTAGTAAAGTGTATTATGAACATTGAATGTAGTTTTGTAGTGGAAAGAAAAATAATGATAAAAACTACCTGAACAAACTGTGTAAATACCTGAGGAGCACTTGGTGACATTTGGTGACCACTGTGAGTACTATCACATGGAAATGCTGTTAGACACTTTTGCTAGGCCATGCTCTAATTCATTACTCATCTGTATGTGTTGTGGTCACGTATAGGTGTGCTTCTCTTGTTTTCATACATATGTCACTTATTTATTCATGTTTGGTGACATCTTTGGTGACAATGACACGACAAGCAGTGGTTAGAAAGACATACTCACTTGGATATGGAAGTAAAGCATGTTTACTGACATCTGACAAATTTCTAGTTTTATATCTGATCAGACATGCTCACAGTGTACTCATGAACTGAGTAACCGTATTTTGGGGGGGAGAAGCTTCAGAAAATTCGAAATCTAGGGGCAGTTCAGCTCTCTAGAATGCAAACACAAGAGGGTTAAACCACCATACTGATAGCACAGGGACCTTGGGTTCGAACTTCAGGCGGACCATTGTTTCAAACACTGTCCACAGTCATAAAAACTGGACAGTCAGTTGTCCATCCTAATGCTGTAATCATTCTTATAGCATCTACTCACTGTCTCTCTAATGTCCTGTTCCCTTCCCCCATCCATTTCAAGACCTTGCCATATCTAAGGCTGTTGGCCTCTCTAAACATGATAAATACCAGATATGGCGTAACGCATGTGGAATTGTCCGAGTGCGATGAATCCCTCCTGTATAAACTCCAAACTCCATAAACATACAGACTCAGATGGCGGAGCAACAGAACTGATTCTGATTCCTCCTTTTCCACACCCACACTCGCTATTCATCTACTTATCTATTGTCTGAATTCTTGTTTTCCTTTTTGTTCTTCTTCTCTGTTTCACATAGCGACCTTCAGAACACCCATAAAGAAACGAAAGGTGAATGTTTGCATACAAAAAATATATATACACTCTGACAGTTAGCTGCGGAGAAGTACTTTGATTTTTGCCTCTTAACGATTGCCTGACATTTCTGGACAGCATATGAACAGGGACGTAAACTCTTTACAAGCCACAGAAACGTTTCGTTGAAAATGTCAAAAGAACACATTCCGCAATGAAAGCAACACTTTCAATGATCCACCGGACGTAGGCAATCCTTTTGAGGGTCATTCTTTTATTAAAGAAACCTCAGAACGTCATGAATACCAAGGTAACTTCCGCTATTTCAGTAACGTTGCCCATAACCTTAGGACTGTATTACCGTCCACCATCTGCCATCAAGAACATTATCACGCCACAGTTTGTGTCGCCCTGAACATTATGTGGTCATTGTCTCTATAACCACTAACATTATTTCAACACGGACACCCATGGAAAGGTCAGCCAGTCCTCTTCAACACTTTCAACACAGTTATTCCGCCTTACCTTATTTCAGACAAAAAAAAAACATTCTATGCTGTTGGACGCAGTTTCGTAGATCATTGCCAGGTAGAAATGGGAATATAATCTTTCATCTATAATTATTTATTATGGAGTCCTTGAGTAGCTCAATCCGTTCGTCGATTTGGGTGGACATCTGCTTGTATTCAGGCATCAAATTGTCTCGCACACATTTTGACTTCTGGCGTTTATACAGCATTGAAGTACTGTTACATGTGGGTATCTGTGCATTCCATTTCTGGCCGTGTGTGGGCGAGAAAGGTAAAATATCATCCTACGAAAGTATTAGCAACACCTTCAGGGATTTGGTGTTCTCTTTTTTGTGTACCTATATACATATGTACATACATTATTTTTTTTCTTTTTATTCTATTCATCTGTGTTATCAGCCCATTTCTCCTTCTGACTGTCCTGTCTTTACTTCTTTAGCGTCGTTCACTGAGGGATGATTTTGAACAGCCCTGTTGATGTCATTAACCCTTTTACTCTTGCACTCTATTTTCCAAGTGCAAAATCTTAACCCTTTGACTCCCTCATCCTAATCTAGGATGAGGGAGTCAAAGGATTAAGTCGAAGGAAGCTGGTGGATAGGAGGAGGAAGTCAAAGGGTTAAGTTTTTGCTTTGCTAGCGTGGTTGACAATGCAGGATGCTGGTGGACAGGGTGTGGGAGTCAAAGGGTTAATGTCCATGCCATGTATATTCATTTCACATCACCGCAGTGGGCACAACTTTCCCACAAGCTGTTCACATCTGTTGCTACATTTGAGCATTTCCTCACGGGGACCTGAGTCCATGGTTTTGCCCAGTGATCCAATCAGCCCACATTTGGAGTTCAGTCCCTGGCCACACCATCAACTGTGTCCTGTGTTCTGCCCACTTCCATGTCTTAATCAGTGGGAGAAGAGTGGCACACACACACTACACACACACACACACACACACACACACACACACACACACACACTCACACAGACACACACATACTCACACACACACATACACACACATACACACACACACACATACATGCATATATACACAAGCACGTACTCATACTCATACAAACACACACACACACACACACACACACACACACACACACACACACACACACACGCACACACACACACCAACTAAGAGAAGACACTGTCTACACCAAAGCAAGCTGGTGACAGCTGTTCACCCAGGGCACAGCCACATTTAAGTTTTAAAATGAATATTTTGTTATACATTTAGTCAAAAACGTTTCTTTTTCAATCGAATATCAAATACACTTTAATTTAATACATTTCTTTTCTTTGGAATTGAGTTATTGGTAACGTTCTTCATCGGATATCAGAAAAAATACAGAAATCCCCCAGTGAAATACTCTCAGTCATATTGCTTTTTTAAAATTTTTTTAGTCATTACTATAAATGCTCGTGGATATTTTTGCTGTAATTTGGTGCACGTGCATTTATCAGGAATTCATTTCTACAACAGTTATGCTCACGAAAGATTTTCTTCTCTCTTGTCATGACTCTCACATTCATTTTAACAAGCTTTTTCTTCAATCTGAACTTGAGTTCACTTCTGATGTTGAAAGGTTCAGTATGAGGCTTTTACTCTACAATATCAGTTATCTATTTTAGGTATTGTGGATACAATCCATTCTAAAAAAATTCTTTTTCAGTCTCAAACTGGTTTAACTGATTACCTGTGCTATCATTTTTTGTGAAATGGGCATACACGTGAAGGGCTATTCACTGTGACATTTTGATGTGGAAAGGAATTTCTGGTTGACACGTCTGTTGAAGTGGCCAGCATATTGTTTAAGGTTGTCTTTATGACCAAAATAGTATTTTAACATGTTTCGTTTCCTTTAAA
Organism: Monoplex corrugatus; assembly: GCA_030674185.1. Classification (NCBI taxonomy): domain Eukaryota; kingdom Metazoa; phylum Mollusca; class Gastropoda; order Littorinimorpha; family Ranellidae; genus Monoplex; species Monoplex corrugatus. The sequence goes on from JAPXFY010000014.1 coordinate 66,133,749, forward strand.
GCTTAAAAATATCTTTGTGATTAGATTCAATCTATTTGTTTCTAACCTAGACAGAAATCAGATATCATTCTGGTTTCTTGCGTAACAGTCAGTACTTTGAACAACTGTATCCTACACTGCCCATAAATAGGTGTTAAAAACTGAATACTTTGCACAAATATCACAAATATCCCAAGTCTCTTTGATACCATGATGATCCCTTTGCTTCTATTGGTGAGTGACAATGATACCACCACCATACAAACTACATTTTCAGTGCACAGTCATTTGACAACTGTCAGCCATAACACGTCACTTCAGGATGGGTGTATTGAAGTCAGATTTAGTGAGATGGAGTTCATACCTTGGGATAATCCTGACAACATTATTAGTGCAGAAGCTGAACAAATCTCAGACACAATTAAAAACAATGTACTTGGATTTCTTTTTCTGATTGGTGGACCGTCTAACGTTGTCAACATGGCAGTTTTCTACAAACAGGGCTTAAAGGATCGTGTCAACCTGTGTCTCTTCGCCTTGTCCTTCACTGACCTGCTGTACCTAACTGTGTCCATGTTGCTTCATGGAGAACAACTGTATTTACAGTTTATAACAACAGACAGATATGGCCCTATGATGACCTTCCTTTTTAATAATAACTTCACATCACTGGTGGGACTCTACTCTGTTTCTCCAGTCTTGTCTGCTGTCATTGCCATTGAGAGATGCTATTGTGTCCTGAGGCCACTCAAGATACAAACTCTGATGCGCACTAGAACAATGGCTGCTATTATCATTGCTGTATATGTGATAGTTATAGGTCTGTTTTCAATTGTGTCTTTTCGGTATCGCATAGTGTGTATTCATGATCCTGAAACTGGTGTGGTCTTATTAACGTTCGTCGCTGGCCAAACGTATCGTGACCACAAAGAATTAGTTGACCTTCTGGATGGTTACGTGTTTGGTGTTGCTCTTCCGGGGATTGTAATGGTGCTAGCATCAACAATAATCACGACAGTGAAACTTCGTGAAATTGTAACTTGGCGTGCTGGCACTTCGTCATTGCTTTCACCCCGTGAAGTGGCTTTGAAAGATCACGAAAATGAAACAGGAACTGCTCACGTTCAACTTCCCATAAACGATGGAGACATTTTGTGAGTGAGGTATGATTTTGCTGGACTCTGTGTGGAGTTTTTGGTCAGTGTAAGATCCTTTACATGGCATGTAAGCCTGGTGGATAGGTATGGTCCTGTGGGAAAGACGCCTCATGATGTGCATGATGTGCACTTTTGTTGTAGAATGGTTTACACTGCATATGAAAGCTTTAAGACCATGTCAAATATTACATTTCACAACATTAACAGATAATGTTTAATTTCAATGCAAAATATATTATCTGGAGGAGTATATGCCACTTTACGTATTTGTGAGAGCGTTGTGACACATTTATCTTTATACCTTCAAGTTGTGCAGTCTTAATAAAAAAAAAATCTGGGAACTTTAAAGCAAAATTATATCATTTGAGTTCAACACTTAAGTGATATGTAACAAAGTATGCAGGTCAAGATGAACTACAACTGCGTCCTAGTTTCATCGGGTTTTCTCTTGTGATGTTGAATAGACAAGAAATATAGCTCCAGCCTTGCCCATTGACTTTCATTTTGTTCATCCATGTGACTCAGTTCATCACCTGCCTGTTCCCTAAGTTTCTTTTATCAGCAGTGTCACGTGTATAGTATATGTGGGATAGTAAAGTTTCAGTGAAAAATCTGTAGTAGTGATATGAGTGCTTCCAGCTGACAGCTCATCTAAAGCAAACATTGCAAGAATTGGGGAAGGAGAAGTAAGATTATCATGTTTAAAATGCTATTCTCTGAAAAATAGAAATATTCGACATCTGACGTTCTGAATTTCACGGGGAGCAAAGAGACTCTCTCTTTATGTCAGCGTGTCTGATCATTTTCTTACTTACAATTTGTCTTCAACATACGATACCTTCCTTCAGCACAACAATTCATTAGAGATATTTTACATTTAACAATGGGAAGTCAGTTGTCTACAGTAAGACACTACTTTCACCCACCAACTGAAAATTATTTCCTATATAGCCATTTTTGAGGAACTTGTGTGTGTTCTTAATTTGGACTTCAAATAAACCATCGTTGGCAAAACCCATTCTCTGAGGTGAGTCGTTTCCTCCAGATAGATGTGAAGCAAATTACAAGATTGATGACACCTCTGAGCGAGATTTAAGTGAGAATAAGAAACAATAGGATAAATGCAAACAGCACCCATCAATTCCAAAAGATCATAGAAATTGCATGCTGTGGTGGGTTGAAAGAACAATTGGTAATTTTGCATTACATCCCCTTCCTGGCTGTTACTTGCTAACTTTCAGCCTCACTTTTCCTTTCTCCACTTTTTACCCTGTATCTCCAGTGAGCACAGTCATTTGTGGGCTGTCTACATTTTTACCTTGTATCTCCAGTGAGCACAGTCATTTGTGAGCTGTCTACACTTTTTACCCTGTATCTCCAGTGAGCACAGTCATTTGTGGGCTGTCTACACTTTTACCTATGTATCTCAGGTATGGTCATTGCTCGTCTTCTTTCATGTTGATATCGATGCATTTGAAAATGAAGAGTGTACTAAAAAAAATGAGGTGACTAGATTTTTATCAGGAGGTTCTTGCTTGGGGCCATTACCAGGTTTACATGATCGAATGAGCTTAGTCTGTAATACAATCATGTGTCTGACTAGGTTATGATAGTGTAGTACACTTACTTCCTTGGCACTGGACTTGAGAAGAGAAGCTGTAAAAATGATCTTACTTTACTTGTTCTGGCCGCTTGTACCGGAGCTGTCGCAGACAGATGAAACTGATGGTCTGCAGCAAGACAGATTTGTGCAAGGGAAGTAGCATTTTCTTGTCGGCACCACAGCCTGTATGAGTGTTACATAAGTGATTTATTAGTGACTGAGAGAAAGAGAATGAAAAATAGAAGACTAGAGGTATGATGTGTGTTTAGGTGCGTGTTCTATGTGTTTTCCCCAATCACACACAACCATCCATTCAGTCACCTCATCCACCTCTGCAAACAAGACAACAGATTGACGGTCCTGGACTTAGCAGGCAAAGACAAATGAACACTTATAATATATTGAAATCCTATCACATTTCACAATAAGCTGAATTTCAATATTTTATAATAAATCAGGAACCCTCAGTTCATCTTTATCCAGCCGGATCAACAAACACATAAGAACATAAAGAAATAAATGTTCAACGTCCAATGTGCAATGGAAGGCAGGTAATTGTTTACTCAATTCAGTTATTTTTTTCTTCCCAAACAGTCCTTTCACAAGGAATCTTTCACTGCACCAACACTTCCCGGACATTTCTCACAGTTCATCGTTTCACAGCATATATATCATTGTTCTGCATTCAGTTCATCACTGTATATAAACATATTTTGTTACCGCAAATCCCGGGGAGCAGGACAAATCACAGAGGCGTCATTAGTTAGAAACGCCTAGGTATGCAGCAGAGTCCGAACAGCTTACCACCAGGGGCTGGATCAGGCATCCACCCTTCAAACCATCCAATCAGACCAGACAGCTCCCACGTGAGAAGCTGTAGACAGGAAAGAATTCGCTATGTACTTCCATCTACAAAAATGCTAAAAAAAAATTTTTTTAAAAACGTATGGGGTCAATGGCCACACCATATCCAAATACATGGTTGATTGACATTTATCCCATAATATTACTATTCCCTTTTAAAAGCTCACAGGCAAATCACAAATATTCTACACTAACAATCAATTTCCAAAAGATGTCCACTATCTTGAATCATATTCATAAAACAAACAAAAAATCTTACAATAAAGAAATTAATACAAAATGTGCCATTCATGTTTCAAAAGTCCAAACTCTCAGTACGTAAGATTGTCCATAAAAAGCACATTGACTGTACATCATTCAAAGATCAAAACCCCAAAACAGTAATTCGTAAAACATTAAGTCAAGAACTACAACTCAATGCAACTCTTAACTGCCAAGATACTCAATTCACTTCACTTTTACACAATTACGTTTCTTCACCTCAAAAGTTTATAACAATTGTTTCTCTTATCTATTATTCATCCATGAATCTTAACTTTCCTATAACTTGCTTCACAATAGGCCAATTCAACTAGCTCCTTCATAATATGTACAAGTCTCAAATTTTGGCAAAGCGAATTTCTTAAGCTAACACTCCACAAATCCAAAGTCAATTAATGGTGCAAAAGGAAACTTTTGTTCAAACATTAGTAATCACAAAAAATACAACAACAACAAAATATCAGCCTGCTAACACAATAGCAGCTTACGAAAAAACCCACAAACTTTTGGTTCTCTTCAGGCAGCAAAGAAACACTACTGCTCAGCCCAGCAATCTCTGTAGAACTGAATTTGAGCTTAACAAGTTTTCAACATGCACTCCACAATTTAACTTCACAGCCAACCGCAAAACATTTCTCGTTTCAGCCAATGAGAACAAAGATAATGAAAGCAACACTGGGTGTTCCAATCCACACAAGCAGATTGAACCAAAACACCTTACACAACAGTGTGAAAATGCAAAAACAGCAGTGTGAAAATGATAACAGTGCATCTGTTACAATGAGCTACAACTCGAAGAATATTCAGAGCATGAGGTTTTAAGATGTTGGATATGACAGAAAATTCATCAAAGATCAATCCCAGAAATTTAACTGGAATGACAGACTTTCCCAGATGAATTTTTGGATCGACAAAGAATTGTCACGTTATGAAAGTGGATACATTGTGTTTTGCAGAAAAAGTAAAGCCGTTTGTCTCTGCCCACCGCTGGATCCTATCTACGCACAGCTGCAGCCACCACTGAACGCCTGCATAGACGTTTCCTCTAATGTAAACTGCAAAATCGTCCACGACCAGGTAACAGTCCGAGCCCTCCTGTACAGACTTGACTATAATGTTGATTTTTATACTGAACAGCGCAAGAGAGAGAATGCACCTTTGTCGTACACCCAGCTCTTGCTCATGGGTGTCAGGCAGAGTAGTATCAACCTGCACTTGAAACTTGCTCGGCCAAAAAAAAAAAAGGGATAAACAGGGGTAGGTGACCCCAAAAACCCAGTTCGCATAGATCCATAAGAATTCCTGATTTCCAGGTAGTATCATGTGCTTTCTCAAGATCAAAAAAGATAGCCACTACATGCCGTTTCTTCAGATATGCATTACGGATGGTCGTTTCAAGGCGGATTAAATGGTCTCCTGTCGAATTGTGCATGCGAAAACCGCATTGTTCTTTAGCCAAGATGCCGCCGTTCTCCAGTTTACACATCAGTTTGCTGTTGATAATTTTTTCCTTCAACAATGTTATAGCTTTTAGGCATATTAGATTCGTAGGTGCAACTTTTTAATCGGGTAAGACACGAAGAAGTAATCAATCAAATTGAAAGGCTCAATACGGATGAAAAAGATGTAAAAATAATCAGAAATAAACATATATGTAGAAAAAAAAACAGCAGCAATGATAAAACTCTTTCCAAAATATTAAAAGAAAGGTCAGACAGGGCTGTTCTGTCACCAGATTTGTTTTCACTTTACAGCGAAACTATCATGAGAAACCTAGAAGACTGCCCTGGAATAAAGGTTTGTGGAAGAATGATAAACATAAACAACATTCGTTATAGAGGTGACGATGTGCCGATTGCAGAAAACGAAAAAGACCTGCGAAACCTTGTGAATATAATAGAAAAAGAAAGGAAAACAAAGGGCTGGAGCTAAATAGCAAGAAGATTGGAGTCATGGTAATCAGTAAAAAGCATGAATTCCCTCACGGAAAATAACATCAAATGGCACAACTTTGAGACTGGTTACGTTTAAATATATCGAAATGGTCACCTCACCTGACAGTAGATGCAACCTTCAAGAAGATGAAAAGCGTTCTTATCAACGAATGCCATCAATAAACATCAGAAAGAGAGTTCTCGAATGTTATATAGAACCAATACTGTTATACGGTTGTGTGGCATGGACAGTCAGAATAAAATTGAGGCAACTGAAATTTGGTTTCTTTCTAAGAATGTTGAGAGTTACATGGACAGCAAAGAAAACATACGAGACAGTCTTGAAGGAGGGAGATACAAGAAGGTCATTAATGAAGAAGATTAGGAAAAGACAAGCAACATTTGTAGGATTTATTAGGACAAAAGGGGAATTAGAACACTTGGTCACACCAGGTACGCTGGAGGGACAGAGAACACTGGGTAGACCCAGAGAGAAAATATTGGACGGACTTGCAGGGTAGCTGAAGACAGAGAGGGTGGGAGATGTAGCGACGGAGGATATATTCGTGTAAAGGGCCATGGTCGCCGATGCCATGTGGCAGGGCACATGATGATAATGAAGTGCAACTTACACTCTTCTAAAGAGAATATCTGGGAAAAAAAATGCATAATCACGTAAGTATGTGGACAAAATACGACTGAAAGTTAAAAATTAAAAAAACCGCCTGACCCGTGAGATTTTAAAAATCTAAATACACTTTTTAAAGTATTTTGAAATGTTTCTCTAGAAGTAATTAAAAAGATACTGCAGTGGAGATTTGGTTTTTAGGATCTTCTCGAAATAGCGAATAAGATGAGTCTCATTTTTGGAAACCCATATCTCGGAAAATAAACATTTGCCTTTTAAAAGTCTTTCACCATCAGAATAAGAGACATATCATTTGTTTGGTTTTATTTTTTAATTATTTGGTCATAGGATGGACGGAGTGGTTGGCGATTAGATTATGTGCGTGAATGCACTGACATGTGTACTTACAGAGCATTCAAAACAATGCTGCACGCCTTGTACTCAAAAAGAAAAAAGCTGACCACATATCTCTTCTCCTGGCACAACTTCACTGGCTCCCTGTATCAAAGCGCATACAGTACAAACTAGACACCATGTGCTACAAATGCCTCAAATAAAGCAGCCCCCGATTACCTGTCAAGCCTACTTGAGATCTATGTTCCCTCACGTACCCTCCGCTCTGCCTCCGATCCTCTGACTTTTTGCTTTCCACGCACTAAGCTCAATACCTATGGTCCACGAGCCTTCTCTGTTTCTGGTCCACTCTCCTGGAACAAACTTCCTCTCTCAGTCCGTCAGCAACCTACTTTTGTCTCCTTCAAGTCCGCTCTCAAAACTCACCTTTTCTCCTTTGCATAAAATCCTGACCTCACTCAATCCCCTCTGCAGCCTGTCTCCACACGGAGGGGAATCACATTGTAATATATAATTGTATATAATATGCTCTCTATAATTTTCCATTGTTTTTATTCTTTCTCCCCATTTATAGCCATGTGGTGTGTGTGTGTGTGTGTGTGTGTGTGTGTGTGTGTGTGTGTGTGTGTGTGTGTGTGTGTGTGTGTGTGGTGTGTGTGTGTGTGCGTGTGTGTGCGTGCGTGCGTGTGTGTCTGTTCAGCGCTTAGAGTTGATTTTATCAAGATTTTGCGCTATATAAATATTGTAATTATTATTGTAATTACTTAATTTTCTTTTCCAGGTGTTCTGTGCCTCTCCAGTGAGGTACAATGTGCTTTATGAGATGGTTATAGCCCTGATGTGGTTGTGCGCAGTCAGCTTGGCTTTACACAACAATGATAATAACAATTAGGCTCTGGAACAAAGTGAAAATGGCTTCCTGGGGACAAGTGACAAATATCATGATGGAAGGTCAGATATATGTTACTAACTTCAAAGCTGATAAACAGATCGGAGATTCGGACACGTTGACTTTAACATTTTGGCTTTATATGATACAAAGCCAAGGTCACGCATTATTAAACTCACACGACTAAATCTAATGAAAAAAGACCTTAGTGACCTGAAATAAAAGAAACCTCACCCTCAAATAGTTGAGGATTCTTTGCTACCAGAGGTTGGTTTCACACACACATGCACACAGAAAAACACACTATAACAACGCGCGCGCATGTACTCATGCATCCACACACACACACACACACACACACACACACACACACACACACACACACACACACACACACACACACACTCACACACACACACACACAGACACACACACACACACACGCACACACACACACACACACTGTTTCATGATTCATCCACCCAATATACACTTACTTGTTTGTTTGTTTATTTGTTTATTTACTTATTTATTTATCTATTTATTTATTTGTTATTTATTTATTATTTACTTAATTATTCATTCATTTATTCATTTTTTAATGTATTTTTTCCTTTTGTCTTTAAGAACATATGTAAATAAACGTTAAAAGAAATAAAGAACGAACACACACAAGCACACACTCACAGACACACACACACAGACACACAGATACACAGACACACACACACACACGCACGCACCACGCACGCACGCACGCACGCACGCACCACACACATACACACACACACACACATACACATACACAACACACACACACACACACACACACACAACACACATACACATACACACACACACATACACACACACACACACACACACACACACATACACATACACACACACACACACACACACATACCACACACACACACACACACACACAACACACACACACACACACACACAACACACATCACACACAACCCACATACACACACACACACACACACACACACACACACACACACAACTGCTAGGAATTCGCACTTCTACTTAAAAGTTTTATTGTTATACTGTTCTTTTCAACTCCTGGTGTTTATTTTTTATTTTTTTTATTTTTATTTTTTTGTTTGTGTGTGTAATTATTCACTTGTCTTTTTAACGATTTTCGACATTTTCTGAACATTTACTTGTATTAACAAACTTACCATTATCTAATAACTCCATCCATACTACCTGCACTGCTCTGTGCCAGTTTGATCGATCATGATAAATAAGTGTACAAACCTTAAAGTAAATATACTTCAGTGGAACACTCGTTCCATTGTTAAAAATATTCATTACCTCAGTAACTATCTCTCTTCTACAAATTTCCAGGTCTTACTTTTACAGTCGCTGAATACCGACAAAAAGGATTTGCCCAAATTATCAGGGTTTTATTACCCACCCATCTACAGCTCTATAAATGATGGTAGCCGAATTTTTACGGCAATATATGTTCGTGAAGGACTAAACTTTTGTGAAACAAAATCTCCAGTGCCAAGATCTACTGCTTTTATTTCGTCATGTGCTGCTACTATAAAATTTTCCTCATCATTAGTCCTAAATATGGCCTCTGTCTATTTACCAAGAGGCCCAGATGCTGAGAACACAGAATGGCTGAGACATTTTGAAGATCACCACGATAAATGGATCATTGGTGGTGACTTCAACGCGCATGCTCCGTTTTGGGAAAGGGACTGTACTCATATAACCAGCAACAGGTTCATCGATAACCTTGTGGACTCAAATTTATGTGTACTTAATGATGGACGTGTTACCCGTATCCCTGACATTGCATCCCATCGACCCACAGCGATAGATCTAACTTTAGTGTCACCATCACTAGCAATAAACGCCACATGGAAAACAGCTGTAGACTCTTTAGGATCAGATCATATCCCCATAATTTTCAGCCTAAACTATAGACCTGAAACTGAAAATAACTTACAAGATAGCATGATATCACATGAAAGTCTACCACGATTTAATTATAAAGAAGCAGACTGGACTAAATTTAATGCAATCCTTCATAATACAAAAATAGATCTATCTGATACCACCAACATAGACAACTTGTACACATTTTTCTGTGACTCCCTTTTAAATGCTGCCAACATTTCCATCCCAAAAGTAAAAGCATCAAATACAGGAAAACATCGTGGAAATGTTTGGTGGAATAAGGATTGTGAAAAAGCAGTTAACGAAAAGAAAAAAAGCTTTAAAACAAACATAAACAATCGGACACCTGAAAATCATAGAGCGATGAAAAGTGCCAACATAAAATGTAACAGAATCATAGAACAAGTCAAAGAGCTGTATTGGACAACATTTTGTAAATCTGAAATAAATAATCACAAAGACATGCATAGAATTTGGGAGAAAACTAAAAATTATGAAAAATGGGATCAGTTTGCCGTCATTTCCGATAAAGCTAGCCAATAGTCCTTTCCCAAGCTCGTTGGAAAAGGCAGAAGCTTTTGCAGATTTATTTGCTGAAGTCTGCCATAATGACGGCCTTCCTGTTTCCAGTCAAAATCATAGGGAACGAGAAGAAAAGACAGAGGTTTATAACGACCCTGCCCCAGATAATACACACTACATGAACGCATCAATTACACTTCAAGAATTAAAAGATGCCATTAAGTCTATTCCAAACAAAAAAGCGTCAGTAGGATTAGATGCCATTTCTAATCAGATGCTGAAACATTTACCCGAAAATTTTGTAATTTTGCTATATACTATCTTTGAAAAATGTTGGAATAGTAGCAAAATGCCGGACACTTGGAAACAGACAATAGTGGTTCCTATCCCAAAAGCGGGTAAATGTAACACTGATCTGAAAAATTATAGGCCAATTGCACTAACATCCCACGTCTGTAAACTGATGGAGAAAATCATTGTACACCGGTTGTTGCACTATTGTGAAAAGAATAACATTATACCTGTCAATCAGGCTGGTTTTCGAAAAGGCAGGTCAACAGTGGAACTCTTAACTAAATTAACCACTGACATAAAGCGACAATTTGCAAGACGTAAATGTGTATTGGCCACATTTTTTGATATAACCAAAGCATACGACCAAGTGTGGCACTCCCGATTATTATTTAAATTAAAAACCATAGGACTAACAAGTCGTGTTTATAATTATGTGAAGTGTCTGTTGGAAAACCGAGTAATTCAAACCAGGATTGGAAACGTGTATTCAAAAATACGAACCCTTCAAATGGGTATCCCACAGGGATCAGTTATAGCACCTCTCCTTTTTATGATACTAATGAATGATTTACCAAGTAGAATATCTAAAGATGTCACATTAGTCCAGTATGCTGATGATCTATGCATGTGGATGCCGGTAAACATGAAGAGGAAAACTCCTTCTCGTAGTATCAACTATACACGCAAACTTTATCAATTAGAACTTGACAAAATAGCGCAATACATGGCAGAAAATGGGCTCCATCTATCTACGGAGAAGACAAAGATAATTTTATTTAATAGTGGGTCTAACCCGGACATAATGCCCACCTTTAAACTAGGAGATACCGTTCTTCAGTATAACCAAACCATTAAATTCTTAGGTGTTTTCTTTACAGCAAAATTATCATGGAATCTGCATGTCGACTACTTACTCACAAAAGCCCAAAAGAGTCTAAATTTTTTGAAAATAGTGTGCAAACAACCATGGGGACATAATCCATCAACACTTGTACATCTATGTAAATCTCTCATTAGATCTAAACTAACATATGCCAAAGAAATATTCTTTAGTGCACCTAGACACTTACTACAAAAACTACAAAGTATAGAATGCAAAAGTTTTAAACTTGCGCTTGGTCTTCCAATGCATGCTTCCAACCTCCGTACTTACGGTGAAATTGATACGTTGCCGCTTGATGAACAAAGGAAACTCGTCTCTACCAAATTTCTGCTAAGAAATACCACCACTGAAAATGTTTTGAGACCTGATATAAATTTAAGATCAGACATTGATTTTCCAAAACGAGCTAAATCAATATCTTCACACGCCACACTTGCAACGTATACATACGACATCATGAATGGCTCTGGAATTGATTTAGAAGCGGATCCTATATCTATAAGATCTTCTTTTTCTCCAGTACCCAATTGGGAACTCTTAAGAGCAAACTTTGATATACACCACACTGATTTAAAGAAAGAAGATAATATCAACTTATTAGCGAGTCGAATTAAATGTCATATTGAACACTTTTATCCCAATCATTTAAAAATCTACACAGATGGCTCATTAATTGAGAAAATAGCAGGTTCTGCGTTTCTAATACCAGCTCTTAAAATAGAGAAATCTTTCCATATAGGACCCAACAAATCAATATTTACAGCTGAACTCTTTGCAATACTGATGGCTTTAAATTACTTAGTAAATTATCCTCGAAATATATCACAAATCCTTTTCTGCGTTGATTCTAAATCAGTGCTTCAGGCTCTTGAATTGATGAAATTAGACACTAGATCTGAAATGGTAATAGAAATTAGCCATTTAATTCATTACTTATCCCTAAGAGGAACTGATCTTACTTTTTGTTGGATACCATCTCATTGTTCGTTTCATCATAACGATGTGGTTGACAGGGCTGCCAAACGAGGAGCTAAGGGTTCACCAGAATCAAACAACATAAAGCTTTCTCCCTCTTTAAATGAATCTTGTAATTTAGTAAACGCCTATGTTTGGAAACTGTTTCAAGATAATCAGAAAAAGTACAATACTAATAGCATGGATTTTAAAATCAGCAAAATCAGTAAACAGTCTACTACAAACAGATCTATACAGTCCCTTATGTATAGGTGGAAACTCGATGCATTCAAAACAAAGTACCAGAAATATTGCCTGTCTTTGTGGACAGAAAATAACGACCAGTCATTTACTTTCTTGCATTAGTATAAAGCGATACATTCCGATACTTTCTACTCACACAATTTCCGACATATTTGAATCATCATTATTGACATATGAATTTTTCGTCAGCCTATCTAAAAATCCAATAGTTCAATATTTATAATTCGTTCATCTTCCTGTTCATAGTTACAGTTAGCTAGTTTATTGTAATATTTGTTGTAGTATGCTACTTCATTTGTCATGTTTATGCTTTCCTCCGACATTTGCATTGTCCTTGCTTCTTACTTGTTTTTCACATGGTTTCAGCCCGAATATGTTGTTGTGTTCTTTTTTTTGTGTTTTTTTTTTTGCTCGAGTGGGCTAAAAGTGATATGAATTTAAACTTAAACTTTTTTTTATTTTTTTAAATTTTTTTTTTCATTTTTATTATTTTTTATTTAATTTAATTTAATTTAATTTATTTATTTATTTATTTATTTATATTTTTAAACCAAGATTGACTACACGTAAACACCTGCATTTACCCTTCCTATTTCTACTCCCCTTCCCAACATCGCTTCGGTTGTTGTTTTTTTGTTTGTTTTTTTGTTCTTTTTTTTTTTTTTGTTCATTTATTTATCTATTTTGTTTCATATTTTATTTATCATTTATTGACCCTTATTATCATTGTTATCAATTATTGTGGGGTTTTTTTTGTTTTGTTTTTTTGTTTGTTTTTTGTGTCTAAAATCACTTAAGTGAATAGACATTAAACCAATGACCATCACCACCACACACAAAATAACACACTCCACAAAACTCATACATACAGACACCTCCAGGTACTGCATTATTTATTTTCCTAATCTTCTTTATTATTTATCTTCTTTTCAAAGCCTAGCACAAACAGGGTTTGGGGCAACATTCATTGACAAGTTATTTGCCATTACCACAATGGACTGTTAATGAAAGCACCAGCTACAAATGACACATGGCATGTTCAATAGTACATTCTATATAAACGATGTGCTCCAATAATTTACACTACTTTCAAGCAATACCACTAATGTTGCAGCGTCCAAAACGGCAAAATCATTGATGCTCATATAATCACTATTTGCTCTATGCCTTCCTGTTTCTAATAATTATGTACGGAATAAGGAGAATGTTAGTCAATATATGAGCTTGCGAGCAGGGCTGTGAGAGTGTGTCTTTATATATGTTTGTGTGTGTGTGTGTGTTTGTTTGTTTTGTTTTGTGTTTGTGTTTGTGTTGTGTGTGTGTGTGTGTGTGTGTGTGTGTGTGTGTGTGTGTGTGTGTGTGTGTGTGTGTGTGGTGGTGTGTGTGTGTGTGTGAAAACGTGCCTATATAAAAATGTATAAATAAAATAAAATGGAGAACGATACTTGGTCGGGTTGGATTGGGGCAGAGAGGAGACAGAGGAAAAAGTCATAAGTAGGTGGTAGAATAGTAAAATGGAACGAAATCTTAACTCTAACATTAGTAACAATTAACTTCAACAATGTGAAGGAAAAATTTAACACTAAAACACAAACTGCATAAATTAAAGTAATGCTTTAACAGGACTGTGAACTAATGATTCTGAAATTTTAAGTAACAAAGGTTGATCTGATGTTACTTTTGTGAAATGAGTTTCAGAATAGTTTTCCTGTGTAAACATTTTCGGTAGAAAAGAACGTAGAGTAGAATTTTGTAATAAAATAAACAGTGAAATAATGTGAACTGTTTGCCGCAAATACACATGAGATTTTTACAATATTTTGTTTTCAATGCGTTTAGCTGAATACGAAAACGAACAGCAACAATCGATCGCAAATGATACATGGAAGAATACTGCATTTTTGTATAAATCTTGAACGGACAGTTTTATCATTTGTTGTGACACAAACTGTTCATTGAAATGTTCATGAAATTGAATCCATGAGGCTGATTCGAGCATGTTGCAAGCTTCTTTTACGGAAGTATAAACATGTAATTCTATAGAATTAACAGAATTCTGTGCACCTTGCTTAGCTGCTTTGTCAACTACTTCGTTGCCGTGAAGACCAACGTGAGAAGGCACCCAGCATAAACTGATATCTGTACCTTTTTATCCTTAAACGATATACAAGATGATTTGCCTCAGTAATTAAATCAGGTCTTGTGTCGGCATCAAAAGACCGTAAGGCATATAGTACAGATTTTGAGTCAACAAAGAGAACTACTTTGAAAGACATGGGTTTAAGATTTACTAGATAATGCAATGCTTTGTATAATAGCGACTAATTCCGCTGTAAATATAGATATGTTTGCCCCAGTGAAAAATGACATTTTTATTTTAAATTTTGGAACATAAAATGCTTCTCCAGCACATTTATTTTCTAAGACTGATCCATCGGTAAAAATATGAAGGTGGGTACGGTATTTTTCATCGACGTGTTGTCTTGCTGTGGATATCGAAATGTTGACGTTTTCATGTTTTTTGGCGTCTGTATAATCAATATCAAAAGAGGCTTTTAGCATTTCCCATGTAGGGATAGGCGTTGTTGATGGTGTCTCAGCTATTTCATCCATATTTAGGTGAGGCTGTTTGACCAAGTCAGATATGTAAGTTGCAACAGTCATTTGTGATGAAATGCTGTTTGCTCGCTTTGGAAAGTCAACACCAGACCTGATTTTAATTTCCTTACTCACAAAAAATTGTCTGTTTGTGAAGTAGTTCTAACGGCAAATTTTGCTGTCGCTAGCTCACGATAGTTGTTCAGAGGCAGAATTCCAGCAACTTTGTACTTTTCTAGATTAGAGGCGTGAGCAGGGACACTTAGAGCAATTTTAATACTTTTGCAGTCTAAGCTTTGTATCTTCTTTAATAAATATTTTGGTGCACTGAAGAAAACTTCTTGCGTATAGGATAATTTAGATCTTACAAGTGCTGTTGATAGATGGAGAAGTATGTTTGTATCCATTCCCCAAGGTAGTCTGCTTATTATCTTTAGAAAATTTAAGGCTTTTCTTGCTTTTGTTGAAATATAATCAAAATAGATATTCCAGTTTAATTTCGACGTTATAAAGACTCCCAGAAATTTTACAACCTGTTTGTAATGTAACACTTCACCATGCAATCTGAAAGTAGGCAAGTTACTTAAAGTACCACCAGGATTAAATAGCATCATGTTAGTTTTTTTCTGCTGACAACGACAGACCATTTTCTAACATATAGTTTCCAAGATTATCAAGATCAAATTGATACAACTTCCTAATGTAATTCTGCGTTCTTTGTGGAGTCGTCTTTTTTAAGGTAATATTCATCCAAATACACATATCATCAGCGTACTGTACCAAAACAACATGATTTGAGAGTGCTTTAGGAAGATACTGTATAAAGATATTAAATGAAAGAGGTGTTATCACTGAACCTTGTGGAATTCCCATGTCAAGATGTCGTGAAGTAGAATAACTAGTTCCCACTCGTGCCTGAATTATTCTATTGGCTAAAAAAATTGCCAGATAAACCAATAGATTTCAGCTTGTACAATAAACGCGTATGCCAAACTTGATCGTAAGCTTTTTTCACAGAAAAAAAGTAGCTAAAAGTCTTTTTCTGCGGGAAACTGTTGCTTTATCTGAGTTTTTTAACCAGGTGCTCAACTGTGGATCTCCCTTTTCTAAAACCTGCCTGATTTACTGGAATAACGTTATTTTTATCACAGTAATGTACAAGTCTGTTTAATACCAATCTTTCCATTAGTTTGCTCGTATGGGAAGTCAACGCAATAGGTCTGTAACTGTTTGCATTGTTTTTAGGCTTACCTGCTTTTAATATTGGTATAACAATAGACCTTTGCCATAACTGTGGTACAGTTCCACTAACCCAGCATTTCTGAAAAATTTGTGTGAGAAAATAATGCAGGTTGATAAGTTTAACTATCTGGGGACGGTCATCTCACCAGTTGGCAGATGCACATCAGAAAGAGTCAACAGAATCGGCCAAGCGAAAACAGCATTCAAAAAGATGAAAAGCGTTCTTACCAACAAATGCCTATCAATTGACATCAGGAAGAGAGTTTTTGGATGTTATATAGAACCGATACTGTTGTGTGGTTGTGATGCATGGACATTCAACACGCAAAGAAGATAAATAATAAAGAAGATTAGGAAAATACAAGCAAATAAATAACAAACAAACAAACAAAAAAAGATTTGGAAAATACAAGCAAAACTGATCGGACGTTTTACGAAGAAAGGGGAATTAGAGCACCTGGTTACAACAGGAAAGCTGGAGGGAAAGAGAACATAGATAGACCCAGGGAGAAAATATTGGATGGACTTGCAGGGTGGCTGAGGACAGAGAGGGTAGGAGATGTACTTGCAGCAACAAGGGCACAAGATGATGGTGACGATGATGATCAGACATCTATGGATTAAATAAACATTGTCGAATATTGATACCTGTTCATAAAACGTAATTAAGTATCTATGAGCTATATCTCTGTGTGTTATGAAAAGATTTCAATCACATCTATGTTATATGGCTGACGCCATTGAGAAACTAATCCCTTAAAGTATCATTTATGTTACTATCAGCTTTTTTTCAGAGTAAATATTGCAAGAAAGAAGTTTGAAAGAAGCGCAGAAGGGAGACTGTTAGCATGGCTTGGCCACCTTGTCTCAGTTTCAGTTGTTTTGGGGTTTTCTTTTTTCTTCTCTCTCTCTCTCTCTGTCTCTGTCTGTGTCTCTTTCTCTCTCTCTCTCTCTCTCTCTCTCTCTCTCTTCTCTCTCTCCTTTCTCTCTCTGTTCTCTCTGTCTCTCGTCTCTCTCTCTCTCTTTCTCTCTCTCTTTCTCTGTTTTTTTTATATATTTTTCAGCATACTCTCTCTCTATCTCTCTCTCCCCTCACTGTCTCTCTCTCTCATTTATCAAATATGCATTAATTAAATACACGTTTCTATTCTTTGGGGTTGAGCTAGTGGTAAGGTTCTCGATTGAATATCACAGAAATTTTATAGAAATCCCCCAGTGATCTACTCTGTCATATTGCTTTTATTAATTCTTTAGTCACTACTTGAAATGATCATGGATATTTTTCATGCTGAAATGTGGTGCACGTCCATTCATCAAGGATGTATTTTATTCATTGCATCATGCGTGCCTTGCTTACAAAAGTTGTGCTCTCTTGTCATGACTCTCACATGTAACAAGCGGTTTTTCAATCCATGTTTGCTGAGACAGTTGGTGGAGTTGTATTCTGATCAGATGACCAGACCCTTAATTCTATGTTGATGACTATGATGCTGGACCCATCAGTGCCAATATTGGATGGGGATCAGAAGTTCAAAACGCAGATATCACAAATAATCAGTCACCAAACTTTACTTATTTAACACGGTACACATACACTGATACAGCCAAGACATGTTGCAAACATTACAACAGAAACCTCACGAATGAAGAAAGCAACTGCCAACTGATGTTTCGTCGAAAGTGTATTAATAGTAATAATGCACACGCAACTATAAACACACACACACACACACACACACACACACACACACACACACACACACACACACACACACACACAGATGCACACACACACACGCGCGCGCGCACACACACATACACACATACACATACACACACTCTGTCCCTCTCTCTGTCTGTCTGTCTGTCTGTCTCTCTCTCTTTCTCTCTCTCTCTCTCTATCTCACACACACAGAGACACACACACTAACATATACACACAAAAAAACACACACAAACACACACACACAAAAAACACACACAAACACACACACACACACACACACACACACACTCATTCACACACATACACACACACATGCATTCATACATATATACAGTGTATATACATATGTAGATACATACATACAGACAGACAGACATACACACACACACACACACACAAACACACACACACAAACACACACACACACAAACACACACACATAATGATCAATAATAATTACAATATTTATATAGCGCAAAATCTTGATAGAAATCAAATCTAAGCGCTGAACAGACACATACGCACGCATGCACACACACACGCAACACACACACACACACACACACACACAAAACACACACATGGCTATAAATGGGGGGAAAGAAAAAAAGCAATGGAAAATTAAAGAGAGCATATTATGTACAATATATATTACTATGTGATTCCACTCCGAGCGGAGACAGGCTGCAGAGGGGGTTGAGTGAGGTCAGGATTTTATGCAGAGGAGAAAAAGTGAGTTTTGAGAGCGGACTTGAAGGAGACAAAAGTAGGTTGCTGACGGACTGAGAGAGTGGACCAGAAACAGAGAAGGCTCGTGGACCATAGGTATTGAGCTTACGCGTGGAAAGCGAAAAGTCAGATGATCGGAGGCAGAGCGAGGGTACGTGAGGGAACATAGATCTCAAGTAGGCTTGACAGGTAATCGGGGGCTGCGTTATTGAGGCTTTTGTAGCACATGGTGTCTATTTTGTACTGTATGCGCTTTGATACAGGGAGCCAGTGAAGTTGTGCCAGGAGAGGAGATATGTGGTCAGCTTTTTTTCTTTTTGAGTACAAGGTGTGCAGCATTGTTTTGAATGCTCTGTAGGATGTGAATGGTGGAGGCAGGAAGACCAGACAGGAGTGAATTGCAAAAGTCAATGCGGGACATTATGAAGAAGAGAACGAGTTTTGCAGTTGTTTCAACAGAGAGATACTTCCTGATCAGGCTTATACGATGGAGGTGATAGTAGCAAGATCTGGCAGTTTGAGAAACAAAGTTGTTCATGGAGAGGGTAGAGTCAAGGCAGACACCAAGATTTTTAGCTGAATCAGAAATTGGGACTGATGTATTACATAATGGGAGAGAAAGAGGAGGCAGCTGAGAAAGTTTCTGACGAGTGCCAGTGAGGATAGCTTCTGTCTTGTCGTCGTTAAGCTGAAGTTTATTGTATGTCATCCAGTTCTTAATGTCCGAGTAACACTCAGTGTGCGAGTCAAGAGGCGCTGTACATTGTCAGGTGAGTCACTGTCTTGAAGTTGGGTGTCATCAGCATAGAAGTGGTGTTTTATAGAGTGGAAGTTGATGATGGTGGACAGGGGGGAGTGTAAAGAGTGAAAAGAACAGGGCCAAGGACAGATCCTTGTGGAGCACCACAGGTCAGGTATGCAGGTTGAGAGTAAGTGCCATTGATGAGAACAGTTTGTTTTCTATTTGATAGATATGAAGTGAACCAGGAGAGAGCAGTGTCAGAGATGCCAAAAGTATGATGGAGTCTAGAAAGGAGAATACCATGATCAATGGTATCAAAGGCTGCAGACAGATCAAGGAGTGTGAGGAGAGAGATTTTGCCAGTATCAGTTGCAAGGAGGAGATTTTTGAGAATGTATAATGCATACATACATACATACATACATACATACATACATGCATACATACACACATACACACACGCTACACACACACACACACACACTACACAAACACACACACACACACACACACACACACACATACACACACACACACACATACACGCACTCCTGCTCGCATGCCCATGTATCAACCAACCCTTCTTCTATTTTTGCACACATTATTGCCGACAGGAAGTTATAGAGCAGATACTAATTACTTAATTTAAACGTCAATGGTTTTGCCGTGTTGGGCTCTGCCACGGTAATGATATCGACTGAAAGTAGTATATTTGTCGGAACACATCGTCTCATCAGTGTTTATTATTGAACATGTGCCGTGTCATTAGTACCTGGTGCTTTAACTAACAGTCCGTTGTGGTAATGGCAACTCCCTTGTCAGTGAATCTCGCCACAATGCCTGTTTGCACTGGGTTTTTCACACTGGTCACTGTTGTAAAATATATTTACTTGGAAGTCTCAAAAGAAAACAAATCTCAGTAGTGTATTGACAAAAGTTTGGCCATCCTATAATTCTCTTCAACCATTAAGTACTACAAATGACGAGCTATGAAATCTATAAAACCTTGATAGCCTATATCTAAAACTCAGATCCCTGGCCTAGACTATTAGATAGTAAAATATTTTACGTTCCTGTAACAATGCTCTATTCGTACAGCCATCTTTTTGTACGAAAGGTAATTCCACAACACTTCACTCAAATTTGCCAGCAAATATTCAGCAGACTCCTTAAGTCTGCACAAACCTCTGCACATGCAAGGTATTGAAATAGGGCGGGCGGAAGGGGAGGAAAAGAGGAAACCTATGAAACACTACGCTGACACCACCACAATGACTGGCATATAAAAATGGACATCTAACAAGCCAGTTTTTTTTTTTTAATTAATGTTGCAGGCTGGAATTGAAGTCAAGAAATGAAATCTAGAATCCATGGCTCTACCATCAGAACCAATCATCCAGCCAGGCAATTTGTCAATTCATATAACACTCATCATCAGCATCATGTGCCCTGCCGCATGGCGTTGGCAATCATGGCCCTCCATATGCATCTGTACCTTGTCGCCGCAAGCACATCTTACACCCTCTCTGTCCTCAGCCAACCTGAAAGTCCGTCCAA
Organism: Monoplex corrugatus; assembly: GCA_030674185.1. Taxonomy (NCBI): domain Eukaryota; kingdom Metazoa; phylum Mollusca; class Gastropoda; order Littorinimorpha; family Ranellidae; genus Monoplex; species Monoplex corrugatus. The sequence continues at coordinate 66,154,876 of JAPXFY010000014.1, forward strand.
AATATTCTCCCTGGGTCTACCTGGCGTTCTCTTTCCCTCCAGCGTTCTTCTTGTGACCAGGTGTTCTTATCCCCCTTTCATCACAAAATGGCCGATAAATGTTGCCTGTCTTTTCCTAATCTTCCTTTTTAATGATCTTCTTGTGTCTGCCTCCATCAAGACAGTCTCATTTGTTTTCTTTGCTGTCCATGGAACTCTCAACATTCTTCTTAGAAACTACATCTCGGCTAGCTCAATCTTGTTCTGGCTTTGCTTGTGGACTGTCCAGGCCTCACAACCGTATGACATTATCAGTTCTATATAACACTGAAGAACTCTCTTCCTGATGTTAATTGATAGGCATTTGTTGGTATGAATGCTTTTCATCTTCTTGAATGCTGTTTTGGCTTACTGATTCTGCTGGCTAGTTTGATGTGCATCTAACGTCTGGTGAGATGATATTCCTAGACATTTACATTTATCAACCCGTCTCAGAGTTGTGCCGTTTGATGTTTTTTGGGTGTTTTTTTTTTTTACTGATTACCGTGAATGCAATCTTCTTGCTATTTAGCTCCAATCCTTTACTTTTGCTTTCTATTTCTAGTATATTCACAAGGTTTTAGGAGGTCCCTTTCATTTTCTGCAATTAGCACGGTGTCATCTGCATAACGAATGTTGTTTATCATTTTTCCTCCAACCTTTAATCCAGGGCATTCTTCTATGTTTCTCACTGTAGAGTGAAAACAAATCTGGTGACAGAACACAACCTTGCCTCAGTCATCTTTTGATATTTTGGAAAGAGCTTATATCGTTTTCTATTCTCATTTCTGCTGTTTGTTCCTAATACATATTTCTGATTATTCGTGATCTTAACCATCAATATTGAGTCTTTCTAGTTGGTTTATCAATTATTGATGTCTTACCTGATCGAAAGCCTTGGTATAATCAACAAAGCATAAATATAAATCCGTATTCAACTCGATTGACCTGTCTGTGATAGTTCTTATGATATGTATGGCATTAATAGTTCCTTTCCTTTCCAAAAATCCGCACTGTTCTTCTGGTATTTCTTAGTAGGATTTTTGTTACATGACTCATCAAGCTGATTGTACGATGGAATTATCATTCTCTAGCCCCTGTTTTCCTTAGAAGTGCAATGAACATTGATTTTGACATATCTTTGGGTTTTTATTTGGTGTCATAAATTTCATTTAGGAGGACTGTTATTTTTTCAATACCGAATTCCTCCAGGGATTCAATTTTAAATGTAGTAGTATTGTCTAGTCCTGGGACTTTCCCTGATTTCATTTATTTAATGCTGCTCTAACTTCATCTTTCATCTTTGTTTCTGTCCTCGTAAAAAAGGTCTTTAATGTACTCTCCCCATCTATCTAACATGTTGTCTTTTTCCATGATAAGGGTACCATCTTTGGATTTTAAGCAACCAGCTCATGTGCATGTGTTTTACGTGTGGGTAATTGCTTCAGTTCTTCTGTACATACCCTGAGGGTCTGTTTTGGGTCGGTCTTTTATTTCTTTAAACTTCGTTTTCAGCCAAGCTTCCTTAGCTTCATTGCACTTATTCCTGATTTCTTTGTTTATCTTTCTGTATCTTTCCTCCTTTCCCTTTGGCTTCCTCCGTTCTTCCATCAAGCCTACAATTTCTTTTGTCATCCAGTTCATTTTTACTTTTCTATCTATTCTAGTGATTTCTTCACTAGGTTCATTTATCGAGTTTCTCAACTTTGCCCATTGTTCCTCACTGTCACCAATGTCTTCCAGAGCACTGAATTTGTTTTGAACATGTCCGTTAATTTTTTTTACGTGTCGCTTCATCTGTCTTTAAGAGTCCAAGATTTAGTTTGATGTTACTTTTGGGTTGGTCTGGTTTTTAGTTTCAGCCTTAATCTTGTCATTACAGGAGTGTGGTCACTGTTGAAGTTTACGCCTAGAAGTGTTTTTGCTGTTAGCAAAGAATTTCTAAATCTTTTATTGATCAGGATGTAGTCAATTTGATTTCTGGTATTATCTCCCAGACTCATTCATGTTCCATTTTCTTCTGTTAGTCTGCTCAAACCCGGTGTTTCCTACTATAAATTCACTCATCTGTGCCCATTCTACAAGTTTCTCTCTCCTTTCATCTTGTGTACCAAGGCCATGAGGTCCAACTATATCCCCCACCTTCTCCTGTCCCACTTTAACATTAAAATCTCCCATTATTATTGTAACTTTCTGTGATTTACACTGAGCCTTGGCCATCTCTAATACTTCATGGAAGTTGTCAATTTCGTCCTGAGTACTTGCAAATGTTGGTGCATGTACCTGGATGATGCTGACATCAAATGGCTTGCTATCCAATTTAACCAGCAAAACTCGGTCTGACACAGCCCACTATCCCTTAACTGCTTTGATTTGTCCCTGTCTATTATGATGCCTGCTCATCTTTCATTTGTGTTTCCCCCAGAATATACTATTATATGCTCTCCTGATGTTATCATGCCTACCCCCTTCCATGTTGCTTCCACTAGTCCTAAAATATTAATGTTAAGCCTTTGCACGTAAAACTCGTATGTAAAATTATTCTTACATCATATTAATTTTGAAAATGAATATTTTGTTCTACATTTACTCAAAAACGTTTCTTTTTCAATCGTATATCAGATATACATTAATTTAATACATTTCTTCTCTTTGGGATTGAGTTATTGGTAACGTTCTTCATCGGATATCAGAAAAAATACAGAAATCCCCCAGTGAAATACTCTCAGTCATATTGCTTTTTTAAAATTTTTTAGTCATTACTATAAATGCTCATGGATATTTTTGCTGTAATTTGGTGCACGTGCATTTATCAGGAATTCATTTCTACAACAGTTATGCTCACGAAGTATTTCTTCTCTCTTATCATGACTCTCACATTAATTTTAACAAGCTTTTTCTTCAGTCTGAAATTGAGTTCACTTCTGATGTTGAACGGTTCAGTATGAGGCTTTTACTCTACAATATTAGTTATCTATTTTACGTATTGTGGATACAATCCATTCTAAAAAATTATTTTTCAGTCTCAAACTGGTTTAACTGATTACCTGTGCTATCATTTTTTGTGAAATGGGCATACACGTGAAGGGCTATTCACTGTGACATTTTGATGTGGAAAGGAATTTCTGGTTGACACGTCTGTTGAAGTGGCCAGCATATTGTTTAAGGTTGTCTTTGTGATCAAAATAGTATTTTAACATGTTTCGTTTCCTTTAAAGCTTAAAAATGTCTTTGTGATTCGATTCGATCAATTTGTTGGTTACCTAGACAGAAATCAGATATCATTCTGGTTTCTTGCGTAACAGTCAGTACTTTGAACAACTGTATCCTACACTGCCCATAAATAAGTGTTGAAAACTGAATACTTTGCACAAATATCACAAATATCCAAGTCTCTTTGATACCATGATGACCCCTTTGCTTCCATTGGTGAGTGACAATGATACCACCACCATACAAACTACATTTTCAGTGCACAGTCATTTGACAACTGTCAGCCATAACACGTCACTTCAGGATGGGTGTATTGAAGTCAGATTTAGTGAGATGGAGTTCATACCTTGGGATAATCCTGACAACATTATTAGTGCAGAAGCTGAACAAATCTCAGACACAATTAAAAATAATGTGCTTGGATTTCTTTTTCTGATTGGTGGACCGTCTAACGTTGTCAACATGGCAGTTTTCTACAAACAGGGCATAAAGGATCGTGTCAACCTGTGTCTCTTCGCCTTGTCCTTCACTGACCTGCTGTACCTAACTGTGTCCATGTTGCTTCATGGAGAACAACTGTATTTACAGTTTATAACAACAGACAGATATGGCCCTATGATGACCTTCCTTTTTAATAGCAACTTCACATCACTGGTGGGACTCTACTCTGTTTCTCCAGTCTTGTCTGCCGTCATTGCCATTGAGAGATGCTATTGTGTCCTGAGGCCACTCAAGATACAAACTCTGATGCGCACTAGAACAATGGCTGCTATTATCATTGCTGTATATGTGATAGTTATAGGTCTGTTTTCAATTGTGTCTTTTCGGTATCGCATAGGGTGTATTCATGATCCTGAAACTGGTGTGGTCTTATCAACGTTCGTCACTGGCCAAACGTATCGTGACCACAAAGAATTAATTGACCTTCTGGATGGTTACGTGTTTGGTGTTGCTCTTCCAGGGATTGTAACGGTAGTGGTGCTAGCATCAACAATAATCACAGCAGTGAAACTTCGTGAAATTGTAACATGGCGTGCTGGCACTACGTCATTGCTTTCACCCCGTGAAGTGGCTTTGACCAGGATGTTGATCGGAAACTCCATTTTGTTCATTGCTTGTGTGTCTCCTGTTGCACTGTTCCACGTGTGTTGGCTGTTTATCCCAGAAATGAGTTCTGGACGACGTAATCATAATTTTTACGTGAGTTCCTTGTCGATCACCCAAATGTTCACCTTAATGAACTCCACTTTCAACATCTTCATGTATTACACTATGGGTCTCGTTTCAGGGAAACTTTGTGGGAGATTTTTGGCAGAAGAAAATCACGAAAATGAAACAGGAACTGCTCACGTTTTCTGCAACAACGCGAATACAATGGGCACGTTCAACTTCCCATAAACGATGCAGACATTTTGTGAGTGAGGTATGATTTTGCTGGACTGTGTGTGGAGTTTTTGGTCAGTGTAAGATCCTTCACATGGCATGTAAGCCTGGTGGATAGGTATGGTCCTGTGAACGACGCCTCATGATGTGCATGATGTGCACTTTTGTTGTAGAATGGTTTACACTGCATATGAAAGCTTTAAGACCATGTCGAATATTACATTTCACAACATTAACAGATAATGTTTAATTTCAATGCAAAATATATTATCTGGAGGAGTATATGCCACTTTACGTATTTGTGAGAGCGTTGTGACACATTTATCTTCATACCTTCAAGTTGTGCAGTCTTAATAAAGAAAAAAATCTGGGAACTTTAAAGCAAAATTATATCATTTGAGTTCAACGCCTAAGTGATATGTAACAAAGAATGCAGGTCAAGATGAACTACAACTGCGTCCTAGTTCCATCAGGTTTTCTCTTGTGATGTTGAATAGACAAGAAATATAGCTCCAGCCTTGCCCATTGACTTTCATTTTGTTCATCCATGGACTCAGTTTATCACCTGTCTGTTCCCTAAGTTTCTTTTATCAGCAGTATCACGTGTATAGTATATGTGGGATAGTAAAGTTTCAGTGAAAAATCTGTAGTAGTGATATGAGTGCTTCCAGCTGACAGCTCATCTAAAGCAAACATTGCAAGAATTGGGGAAGGAGAAGTAAGAGTATCATGTTTGAAATGCTATTCTCAGAAAAATAGAAATTTTCGACATCTGATTTTCTGAATTTCACGGGGAGCAAAGAGACTCTGTCTTTATGTCAGCGTGTCTGATCATTTTCTTACTTACAATTTTCTCTCTCTCTCTCTCTCTCTCTCTCTCTCTCTCTCTCTCTCTCTCTCTCTCTCTCTCTCTCTCTCTCTCTCTCTCTCTCTCTGTGTGTGTGTGTGTGTGTGTGTTTGTGCGTGCACGAATGCATATATGCATGCATGCATGCTGTATGCAGGTATGTACCGTGTATGCATGTATGCTCTGGTACACAGAGTTGTGGTTTTATGTGTGTGTGTGTGTGTGTGTGTGTTATGTGTGTGTATGTGTGTGTTCGTTCGTTGCTTGATTTAACGTCTTTTCACTATAAGTGATATTAGACGGGAAAAATGGCATGGAGGATGAAATAGGGGGGGGGGGGGGTGTGGAGGGGAGAGGGGAACAGAGTAAGGGACGTAAAAATAATTAAAAGGAAGCGGCAAGGTCTCAAGAAAAAGGATATGGATGAACAGAGAAATGAAACTAGAACAACGCTAACATCAATAATGTAAAAGAAAAATCGTCATAAAAACAAAACAAAACAAAAATAATCATAATTATAATAATAATCTTAAAGTAACGCATTAACAGGACTGTGAACCAATGATTCTGAAATATTAACTAACAAAACTTGATCCGATACTACTTCTTTAAAATGCGTTTCAAGATAGTTTCCTTGTGTAAACGTCTTTGGTAAAAAGGAACGAAGCTTTCTGCAGTAAAACAAACAGTGATACAATGTGAATTGTTCGCCACAAATACATAAAACGTTGTTACAATATTTTGTTTTCAAAGCGTTCAGTTGAATGCGAAAATATGTCATAACAATTAATCTCAAATGATATAACGAGGAATACTGCAAATTTTTACAGATATTTTGAACTGAAAGTTTGATTCTTTTTTGAGACACAAATTTTTCATTTAAATGTTCATGAAATCGAATCCATGATGCTAATTCTAGCGAGTTGTAAGCTTCTTTTACCGAGGTGTTAACATGTAATTCTATGGAATTTTCAGAATGGAGGGCACCGGATTTAGCTGCTCTATCAACTACGTTGTTGCCATGAAGACCAACATGTGTGTGTGTGTGTGTGTGTGTGTGTGTGTGTGTGTGTGTGTGTGTGTGTGTGATTTTTAAATCATCTGACCAGATTTTTTTTACACTGACCACCTGATCAGGAATTATGAGGAATATTCTCAGCTTGCAATTCTGGCCTTGTGGCTGAGTCTATGCTAACTGAATGGGTAGCGCAAACTGTGTTGGATATGAGAAATTCTACATGGGAGATAACTCCGTGACTCTCAAGAGTTATGTTGCTTAGTTGTTATTTAAAATTCTCCCTGCTTCCCTCTTATTTCCTTTGGTGTTACAAATATGCATTGGAAGCAACCCTGTATATGTTCTGTCTTGTTTATATATGTGTGTTTGGTCAGTTCAAGAATAAAAGACTGTGTCAATCTTGAACATGAGACCAATATATTGTATGAATTTCTCTCCTCCCTCGTCGTTGTGTGTGGGTGTAGTTGCATGGTATAGGGGCAGACTTGGGCATTCATTTTTTGAGGAATGTTCTGAGCTTGCAATTCTGGCCTTGTGGCTGCGTCTATGCTAGCTGAATGGGTAGCACAAACTGTGTTGGATTTGACAAATTCTACGTGGGAGATTACTCCGTGACTCTCAAGAGTTATGTTGCTTAGTTAATATTTATAATTCTCACTGCTTCCCTCCTATTTCCTTTGGACCAATAACTGCATTTGATTATTCTTTCCAAGAATATTTGTCTTTCACATTAAAACACGTAGAAATGAGAATTGTCTTGTTCTGAATCCAAAGCCTTCACATTCATCTGATTTTCACAGATGATGTAAAAGAATATGCATCGAACATTGTGAAATCATCTGTTTCGGATGAATCGCAGACATCTGCCTGGAAAACAATTATCTTAACGCTAATCCCATTTCAAAGAAAATATGTTGAGTTCACTGACAAAGTTATGTGGTGGATACAGTAACAGTAAGTTTATATGTAAGTACACAGTTACAAAAGTGGCAAACATCTTTAATCACTGTTACTTTAACAAGTTGTTTTGACTGTCTTGTGGAAAATATTAAACACCTCATCATCATCATCATCATCAGGTGCCTTGCCGCATGGCGTTGGCGATCATGGACTTCCATCTGTCTCTGTCACTTATTGCCTCAAGCATCTCTTCCACCCTCCTTGTCCCCAGCCACTGTGCAAGTCCGTCTAGCATCTTCTCCCTAGGTCTACCCAGTGCTCTCTTTTCCTCCAGCTTTCCCGTTGTGACCAGGTGTTCCCATTCCCCTTTCCTCATAAAATGGCCGATAAATTTTCCTAATCTTCCTTAAGAATGATCTACTTGTGTCTGCCTCCATCAAGACTGTCTCGTTTGTTTTCTTTGCTGTCCATGGAACTCTCAACATTCTTCTTAGAAACCACATCTCGGCTGCCTCAATCTTGCTCTGGCTTTGCTTGTTGACTGTCCACGCCTCGCAACCGTACTACAGTATTGGTTCTATATAACATTCAAGAACTCTCTTCCTGATGTTAACTGATATGCATTTGTTGGTAAGAATGCTTTTCACCTTCTTGAATGCTGTTTTGGCTTGGCTGATTCTGCTGGCTATTTCTGATGTGCATCTGCCGTCTGGAGAAATGATCGTTCCCAGGTATTTAAAGTTATCAACCTGTCTCAAGGTTGTGCCGTTTGCTGTTATTTTGCATGAGGGGATTTCATGTTTTTTACTGATCACCATGACTTCAGTCTTCCTTCTGTTTAGTTCCAACCCCTTACCTTTGCTTTCTATTTCAGGTATATTCACAAGGTTTTGTAGGTCCCTTTCACTTAACACGGTGTCATCTGCGTATCGAATATTGTTTATCGTCTCCCTCCAACCTTTAATCCGGGGTCTTCCTCTGGGTTTCTCATGATGTTTTTGCTGTAAAGTGAAAACAGATCTGGTGACAAAACACAACCCTGTCTGACTCCTCTCTCGATGTTTTGGAAAGAGCTTATATCGTTTTTTTTATTCTCATTGCAGCTGTTTGTTTCCAATACATATTTCTGATTATTCGTGGATCTTTTCCATCAATATTGAGTATTTCTAGTTGGTTGATCAATTCTTCATGTCTCACCCGATCGAAAGCCTTGGTATAATCAACAAAGCATAAATATAAATCCTTGCTCATCTCGATTGACCTGTCTATGATAGTTCTCAGGATGTATATAGCATTAATAGTTCCTTTCCCTTCCACAAATCCACACTGTTTATCTGCTATTTCTCTTTTGATTCTATTCCTTGTCCCCATAATGATTATTCTTAATAGGATCTTGGTTACATGACTCATCAAACTGATTGTGCGATGGAGTTCGCATTCTATAGCCCTAGCCCCTGTCTTCTTTGGAAGTGCAATGAAAATTGATTTTGACATATCTTTGGGGATTTTTCCAGTGTCATAAATTTCATTTAGGAGGATAGTTATTTTTTCTATACCGAACTCCTCCAGGGCTTCAATCATCTCTGTAGTGATGTTGTCTGGTCCTGGGGCTTTTCCTGGTTTCATCTTTTTCAGTGCTGCTCTAACTTCATCTTTCATTATGGGTAGTTCTTCAAAGTTCTTTCTTATAATGTGTTCTTCGCTTCTGTCATCCTCAAAAGGTCTTTAATGTACTCTCCCCATCTGTCTAATCTTTTTCTTTTTTTCTTGAGAAGCGTGCCAACTTTCGATTTTAAGCAACCAGTTGATGTGCTTGTATTTTTCCTGTGGACAATTTCTTCAATTCGTCTGTACATCCCTGAGGATCCATTTTGTGTTGGTCTTCTATATCTTTGCATTTTATTTTCAGCCAAGCTTCCTTAGCTTCATTGCACTTATTCTTGATTTCTTTGTTTATTTTCCTGTATATTTCCACCAGAGTATATCACTGTATACTCTCCAGATGTTATCATGCCTGCACCCCTTCCATCTCATTTCCCCTTGTCCTAAAAATACTAATGTTAAGCCTTTCCATCTCCATTTTGACACTGTATAAATTTGCCTTTTCGGAACAAAGTTCTTATGTTCCATGTTGCTATTTTAGTGTTTTTGAGTTTGAGTTTGGTCGCAGTAGCTTGCTGACGGTCTCGTGTCACCTGCGCCGCATGACGGTCCCTACCGGACGAAGGTGCTCCATCGGAGCACCTATTTACGTCGTTATCTTTTTTTTTATTTTCACTGTCCATAATTGTTCTAGGGAGAATACGATGGTGGTTTCCCGTTGCCTTCCATCTTTTTTTTTTTTTTTTTTTTTTTTTGTCTGTCCACTAGCCTTTGTCGTTCCCACGACAACCTATAAGGCAGTAGGGTGATTTTTTCTTTCAGGGTTACCTCCCTTAGCCTTATTCTCTCCCGAGACGTCCACAAGGCAATGGAGCTATTTACCCATAGCTGGGGGTCTGGTTCGTAGGCACCAGGGCATATCCACACGCCGGTGGGCCTGCGTGCCGCACGTCTGGGGGCCAGACCTCCCCCAAGTCCCTCGAGATTTATCCTGAGTCCGTTAGGTGCTCAGTTACCACATGTCGCCACGAGGAGGCATAACGTAGGGCTTGCTGATGGAGAGGCTATGTACTGACAGGAGGAGGCTTGTATGTCAATGGCAGATGTGATGCATCTAGTGTGCAGGCTAGTGACTGCATGCTTGTCACCTCTCACTTTCAGCCTTCACCACTGGCTAGCACTGCTGCTTGCAGCTATGAGAAAAGAAGAAACACCTCATACAAAGGAGAAATCTAAACGATTATCAGTATTACCATTTACCTTTTCTTTAACTGGACTAAATGAACTGTTTGAACATATTTTGATGTCTGAAATTATGCCAAATGGCACAGACAAAGATCACATTTTCTACATGATTTTCTAGTACCATCTAAATATGATATGCTATCCTCTGTAAGCTGACATTTGAGTGTTTCTACATCATTTGCCATTTTCATCCCTCTGATGTGTTCTTTCTCATAGCAAGACAACATTTCCACACAGAAAGATCAGATAATATCCACTTACCATGACTCATGATAATATGTAAACATGTTTTGATAACTGGACACAAGAAAACTATCTAAGGTTCTTTGAATAAAAGACAGAGATATGCTATCAAACGCCTTTTAAAAATCTGCAAACCCTGTTTAACCAAGGAGGGTACGTTCTTCAGTATGAACAAAAATTATATACATGTAGTCATTATTGTTTCCTCGTAGTAGATGGTTTTCGTGAATAAGAATTGATAGTATTGGTTTTGATCATTTGACACCGCATGTAGAGGTAATTATATAAGCTGTATTAAACGATGAAATTTACCATCATTGCTTAGAAACTACTTACCCTATAGAACTCCAAACAAACATGTGACTATCCCCTGTCCTTCTGTAATATAATAGACATATGTTGTTGAAATACGAAGAATGAACCCCAGTCTGCCTAGACCAATTTCTAAGACACCGTGTTAAATCTTGATTTTCTTAATCCTTTATGTGATATAGCACTCTAATGCTTCTGTTTCCCGAACGTTTTTCTTCTGTTGGGGTTATGCAGGATTGTTTAGCTTTGTTTTTACATTTTTGTCCATATTTTTCTCAGTTCAACATCATTGTGAACATTCCATGTGACTTGCTCTGATTTTCTTCAAATCATAAAAATGTCCATAAATCATTCCACACACAAAAGGAGCATCTTTTATGTTGGTGGTGTAAACTCGTTATTTATGTTGCAGTCATTCATCAGCGTTAATATTATATTACTCACTTGACCTTTACTTCATCACACGTGTCCACAATGATAAATGAAAATGACACATTTTTTTACTAGCTTGATTTGCTTCAAAGTCAAGAAATTTGAAATATTTGTTTGATTCTTTAACGGATATATAAAAAAGAACATTCAGAAATTAGCTTTGATCAGTTGGTTGATACTGTGCACAAACGGTAATAATCATTTTGATTCTTTGCTACAGCTTAAACAATCATGGTCTTCATATTATAAATAGACACATCACTTAAAAGTTACGGTAACATAAAATTGGAGTGTGATTATTCTCACACCACAATGATACCAAGTTTTAAGGGTGCGACGATGACCACTTTGCTTCCAGTTGTGAGCGACAATTGTACTGCAACCATCCAATCTACGTATACAGTGCACGGTCATTTGACGACTGTCAGCCATAACACGTCGCTTCGGGATGGGTGTATTGAAGTCAGTTTTAGCGAGATGGAGTTCGTACCTTGGAATAATCCTGACAACATTATTAGTGAGGAGGTTGAAGAAATATTTTATACAATTAAAAACAACATGCTTGCATTTCTTTTACTGATTGGTGGACCAACCAACGTTGTCAACATGGCAGTTTTCTACAGACAGGGTCTTAAGGATCGTGTCATCCTGTGTCTCTTTGCCTTGTCTTTAGCTGATGTAGGCTACTGCACCTAGTTGCGTGTATGTTGCTTCATGGAGAGCAACTACATTTACAGTTCACATCAATGGAAAGATATGGTCTTATGATGACATCCCTTCTGGATATAAATTTTGCAGTTCTCACAGGACTTTATTCTGTTTCTTCAATCTTGTCTGCCATCATTGCCTCAGAAAGATGCTACTGTGTCCTCAGACCAATGAAAATACAGACTCTGATGCGCACCAGAACGATGGCTGCTATCATTGTGGCTGTGTATGTGATAGTATTAAGCCTGTATTTCATTGTAGCATTTCGATATCGTATTGGGTGTATTTGTGATTCTGAATCTGGTGTGGTGTTACAGACACCTATAGCTGGAAAATTCTATAGTGAGCACAAAGAATTAGTTGACCTTCTGGATGGGTACGTGTTTGGTGCTGGCTTTCCTGGGGTCGTAATGGCTATTTCTGGTGTGCATCTGCCGTCTGGAGAAATGATCGTTCCCAGGTATTTAAAGTTATCAACCTGTCTCAAGGTTGTACCGTTTGCTGTTATTTTGCATGAGGGGATTTCATGTTTTTTACTGATTACCATGACTTCAGTCGTCTTGCTGGTTAGTTCCAACCCCTTAATTTTGCTTTCTATTTCAGGTATATTCACAAGGTTTTGTAGGTCCTTTTCATTTTCTGCAATTAGCACGGTGTCATCTGCTTATCGAATGTTGTTTATCATTTTTCCTCCAACCTTTAATCCAGGGTCTTCCTCTAGATTTCTCATGATGGCTTCACTGTAAAGTGAAAACAGATCTAGTGACAAAACACAAACTTGTCAGACTCCTCTTTTGATATTTTGTAAAGAGCTGATTTCGTTTTCTATTTTCATTGCAGCTGTTTCTTCCGATGCGTATTTCTGGTTATTAATAGATATTTTCCACCAATAGTGAGTCTTTCTACTGGGTTGATCAATTTTTCATGTCTTACCCAATCAAAAGCCTTGGTATAGTCAACAAAGCATAAATACAAATCCTTATTCATCTCTATTGACCTCTCTGTGATAGTTCTTAGGATGTATATGGCATTAATAGTTCTTTTCCCTTCGACACATCCACACTATTCTTCTGCCATTTCTCTTTTGATTCTATTCCTTGTCCTCATCATGATTATTCTTTATAGGATCTTGGTTACATGACTCATCAAACTGATTGTGCGATTGAGTTCGCATTCTATAGCCCTAGCCCTTGTCTTCTTTGGAAGTGCAATGAAAATTGATTTTGACATATCTTTGGGGTTTTTTCCAGTGTCATAAATTTCATTTAGGAGGACTGTTATTTTTTCAATACCAAATTCTTCCAGGGCCTCAATCATCTCTGTAGTAATGTCGTCTGGTCCTGGGGCGTTTCCTGGTTTCATCTTTTTCATTAAGGGTGGTTTTTCAATGTTCTTTCTTTTAATGTGTTCTTCGTTTCTGTCATCTTCAAAAAGGCCTTTAATGTACTCTCCTCATCTGTCTAATATTTTGTCTTTTTCCATGATAAGCATACCATCTTTCGATTTTAAGCAACTAGTTGATATGCATGTATTTTTCCTGTGGACAATTTCTTTTATTCGTCTGTACATATCCTGAAGATCCGTTTTGTGTCTGTCTTCTATTTCTTTGCATTTTGTTTTCAGCCAAGCTTCCTTAGCTTCATTGCACCTGTTCCTAATTTCTTTCTTTATCTTCCCGTATATCTCTTCGTTTCTCTTTGTCTTCCTACGTTCCTCCATCAAGCCTAAAATTTCTTTTGTCATACAGTTCTTTTCTGCTTTTCTATCTATTTTAAGGATTTCTTCACAAGCTTCATTTATCGAATTTCTCAAATTTGTCCATTGTTCCTCACTTTCACCAACATCTTCCAGAGCACTGAATTTGTTTTGAACATGTACATTATCTTTTTTACGTATCACTTCATCTGTCTTTAAGGGTCCAAGATTTAATTTGATGTTGCTTTTGGTCTGTTTCCTTTTCCGTAATTTCAGCCTAAATCTTCCCACTACAGGGTTGTGGTCACTGTTGCAGTCTGGGCCTGGTCGTGTTTTTGCGGACAGTAAAGGATTTCTAAGTCTTTAACTGATCAGGATGTAGTCAATCTGATTTTTGGTATACAACTTTAAAAACAGACCAGTAAACCAAACAAAAGAATACAAGAAACAAAGCATAACGCAAACAAAACATGTCCAGTCTTATTCACACACACACACACACACACACGCACGCACGCACGCACACACACACACACACACACACACACACACACACACAAATGAGCGCCCGCGCATGCCCTCTGTCTCTTTGTCTCACTCTCTTTCTCTCTCTATCTATCTATCTATCTATCTATTTGTCCATCAATCTATCTATCTCTCCCCTCTCTCTCCCTCTCAAAAGCATGACTGCCCAAGTGTCTTTTATTAGCATAAACGGGTCGCGACACATCATAAAGAATATCAGGAAAGCTTGGAACTGTGTTCCGTCTCCGTCTATTGTTTCTACGTATATGTAAATGGAAGTGAAACACAGTTCCAGCCGTTGTTATCGTAAAATTATATTGGTCGATTTTGGATGATTTTTACCACTCTGTTCCATATTTGTGAATGCACCTTATAACAGGGAGCACAGTAGAGCAGTGCAGTATCTGAGAAAACATTTATGTCCTAAAAATCAATGAAAACCACAATTACACAAAAACAGAACAAGAACACATATTTGACATAACAAGATCAGAGAACATAGGCCAACTGGCCTTTTTCGAGCGTACACAAAAGAACGAAAAGTAAATCAAAATAAAAAGGAAAAACAAAACAAAACTACTTAACTTTCATGATTTTACGTTGAGCAGAGCTGGAATACAGACACAAGACGAAATGAAGATTTCACAGAAAAATTCCACAAGATAATTGCTACATCTGCACTTCTTGATTGTCTTTGAGTTGCCGATGAGGGCCTTAAATTCCTTTTGTATGGCAAATGGACTGAGTTTTGACACCGGTTTCTCGTCAGCTGTTCCTGTCACAATTAACCATGCTGCCCAAAAGCCTGTGTCCTTCCGAACTTCCTCCTCTGAATCCTAATCCGCACCGTAGTTGTCTCTTTTCCATTTTGGTTTGTTGGGTTTTGACATGAGCATAGGCTCAACGATCGCAGAAATTTGTCGGTCACCCCAGGAGAGATGCCGTGCTGGGGAAGGGGCAATGGATGGCCAATCTCTTGGCGTCCGCCCGTCTGGAACCGTCCCGCATGAATCCAGATAGCGTATTTTCATGACTGACTAACGTACAGCCACCCACCCCATGGCCAAGTGACTCGAGCTCGGGATTACGGGCTGCTTACGGCAATCACTCGTATATATGAAGATGGAGATGACGAAAATGGAAATGAGGATGGAACCACGCTTCGTCTCATCCCTCCCCCTTGATCTGTCCGACATGGGTAAACCCTACCACAGGCATTATTTTATACCGTCAAGTCCAGTCCACGAAACTGCTTTGGTCATCACGACTGGCATTAATGAAAAACCAAAGCTTTCCAACAAGTACCCACGTTCGGCATAGCTGAAGGGATCATTGAGACCTCAAGCCCCCCGACCACGACAAGGTGGTGGTCCCGTCTGGGCGGTGAAATTGTCTCATGATAGAATACTCAAGCGTTCAAAAAACAACCACACAATTTTAGAATTTTTTTTTTAAAAGCTAATTTCAATTTATCTTTCTCCTTCCATAAATGGCTCCATCGAAATTTAATCAAAGAAAAAACACATATATCTGGCAACTGTGTAATATATTTCTCTGTTCCAATTTTGATTTTAGAATTTCGACACAATATTACTACTGTTTTCCAAAGCTCTCTTCCAGATTTACTTGAATTTATCCTCGAGTGCGTGAGTAACATTGTTACATATTTTTGTGTATTTGTTTCCAAACTATTTAGATTCCCAAACAAAATCAAAAACCAGTGACAGTATTATCTGAATATGACCTATCAGTTGTGAACAGGTACTTTTTTTATGTATAAATCATGAGAGTTTTGCATAATTTGATTAAGTATTTCTCTGCTTCGTCACCAAAGATGAATCATTTTAGAATTAACCAGCACTGAATTTGGATATAACCCTGTTTCATCATACATCATCTCGATGTTTTAACAAATGTTTCAAAAATTTCAGTTGCTATTCCTCAGGCAAGTGCGAGTTCTAAAACCTTCATAATTCAAATCCATACAGTAATATAGGTACAACGATAGCATCATTTAACTGAAGTACAACAAAGACATGCAAATCTTGATTTTAAGTTGTCTGCGATAAGGAAAACAAGTCTTTATGCGCTTGATCATGTGTAGTATTTAACCCTTATGAAATTTACCAGTTCGATAAAGTTCTATCCGTCTATCTATAAGTAGTGGAACATATTTACAATGTTAATGCTTTTTGGACCATTATAAAAGACGGCATTTAGACTTTTTTCTATTAAAAATCATTACCTCAGCTTTATTTTCATTATCTGCAAGTTTGCAGCAGGTACAATAATCATGTAGAGTATCTAGAGATTTTTGTAAACCTCTCTTAGAAACTAATAATAAAAATTTATCATCAGCATGAAATGATTATATAACTGAGTATAATGACTTAGATTTATATTAGAGCATCAAAATCAATATTTCAAGGTAAACAATGACTGTCTAACAAGTAATGTTAGAGATCATGTACAAAGAGAGAAATTAGAACAGGTGAACAACACACATTGTCTAACTTCTCTACAACTGCCAAGGAACCTTGATGTTATGTTATTCACAAACACACAATCTTTAATTTGAATTTAAACCATAAACCTTGTTTGCAGATGTAATCAAAAACATTTTGTGATCATGAAAGTCACAATGTATAGACACACACTCGCGCAGAGAGCTGACTTCCATCCTGCTGTGGATATCGTATATCATCAATACCAGTAGTCAGCCTATCAACTACAGTCTGTTCAAGGACGAAAATTTAGGCAATTAGACTGAAGTCACTTCTACAATGTGTCTGATATGTAGGTTTATGGAGCACCTTGTAGAAAAACGTACCTGGTACAAAACCCTCACTGAACTAAAACGGTGATAGAGACACAGTTGCCAACAGGTCTCACCATATGTCTTTGTGCTTATGTTACTCTCTTGTATCCAGATAAGGTTTCCTAATTCACTAAGTCACAAAGTTATATTTCGGACTCTCCAGGTTGAAGCAACATTTTCCTGGTCCATTTACCAATGATGTCAGTCAGTGTGCTCCTTTGTCAGTCCCCATCTTTCCCCATGCATGTCCCTACAGGATAGTGTTGGTGATCCCGTTCAGTAGTGTTACGTGTTCGTACTGTCTTCATTTCCTGCTCTTTGTTTAGGACAGATCTTTGTAGCGTTTGATATACTGGATAATGGCTCTGTGCACCTCTTCACCAGCAATGTGGCTGGCATAGGAGACACTGAGCGGTGTTTTTCTTTTCTTTCTTTTTTTCTTACACATGTCATTTTTACAACTGGAATTTCCATTTGTAGTCTGCATTCCCCTTGCACAGATGGCATAAAGTTTTTCAGTGTCCATTTTGAAAAAAAAAATTTTATTTGAAAAAAAATCCAATATGACTGAATCCAAAACAAGTGTGACTGCCCGCGTTCAAACAAAGAGGAATCAGAAAAGACACGAAAAAGACGATTCCAATATAACTGAACTTTACCTGACAGCAAGAAAACGTTAAATAGGTCATGCTCTTTATGGGTAGATCTTTACCAAAGTTTGGTCAAAGCTGTAAATTGTTGAGGAGTTACAAATGCGCAGCTCTGGAAGGTAAACGTCCAATATCAAGAACACAAGAAGAAAACATCACCTAGAATCAGCCATTTTAGGTTGTCTTGTGAACAGCACTCAATTTCCGACAGTATTTGAAATGAATCTTTACTACAACATTCTGTCGTGGCACTCTATGGGCGTCATTTTGTATTTCAACCAAAGCACCATTTATTACACAGTGAACATGAAGTAGAAAACTGGTTCCTGCTACAAGTAAAGCCGTCTGTTCTGCTTTCTCTGAAACGTAATAAAGGGAACTTCAGAAACATGACAGCAGGGGACTTGCAATAATATTCTGTCCTCGTTAGGAGGGGAGTGAATTAAATGCTTAATATGTGCTTTCAGTGCAGCAAATGTGAGGCTTTAAAACTAAACATTATGTAGGACCTGTGTCCCATCTGGCATGTGCACGCTAAAGATCCTACTGCTCTTGAAAATGGTGAAAAATGGGGCATTGCCTGGCTGCATTGGTATAAAACATTGGGGAGATAGGTTGATTTTCAAGGTCTTTCAACTTGAAGCTTAATTAGCCTTCTTGTCTTTCTGAAGGCTTGGTAAAAAACAAAATGGATGGCGCTGCACTGCGTCGACTTGCTCTCAAAAAAGGGCAGCCCGAGTTTCAAGTGGTAAACCC